>ML662445.1:8944737-9283771 GCA_007570785.1 Antilocapra americana | reverse complement strand
CGGCCCCCGGGCGGGCGGAGCGGGCCCCGGGAGGGCGGAGCGGGCCTCGGCGGGCGGAGCGGGCCCCCGGCGGGCGGAGCGGCCCCCGGCGGGCGGAGCGGGCCTCCGCCGACGCCGGACGGAGGCGGCGGAGCGGGCGGGCGCGCGCTCTAGGCCTTCCGTCTGATGGTGTGAGAAGCCCCTGCAACTCTAGAGAAGGTCACGTTTGCCAGGATGTGGTTGTGTTAAATGCGGGCTAAAGGGGGCACAGATAGGCACAGGACTGGGTTATTCCGCTGAGAGAAGAGGGTGCACTGATGCAGGAAGTACCTGTTACTAGTGCGTGGACGCTGGATACACCCGAGGGTACAGCGGATGGGGAAGCGAGTGCTTAACCCCGAAGAATATTTAACGTGCACAGCTTTATAGTTTGGCCACCAGATGGCGAGGTTTCACTATTAATCCGTCAACTATAGTCCAGACCCTAACATTTTGCTCAGGATTGAGATGACCCCATCAGTATAGCTAAGTCTTCTTCGGAAAAACATACTACAACATCAATCCTACATTAAAACAAGTCAAATTATTTCTACATATCCTCGATATTTTACAAAAATAGTTTTACTTCCAGTTTAAATTGACTTTAGCCAAAAATTAATTAATCATAATTAAAAAGAAAACAGCTCCAAAACATTATTTTATTCCCACTATTACTTTAATTCCCCATACTTCAGGTCACCAATCTTCATTATTTAATTTGAAAATTTCTGACCGTTTGTCTCTGCACTTCCATGAATACTTTAGTTTTGAATAAGACTTTCAGTTTTCAGGACACTTTCCCCACATTTTTCCCTCAGAAGATTCCTTAGAGGCAGGGAGTTTGCTTGTCTTGCCTGAGTAATGTATTTCTTTTCAGAATTACAATCTGCAGAGTTCAATCTTAGAACAGTGTGCCTTCCTTTAGGTATTTTAGATTAAAAAATAAAATATTTAAAAGTACAGAAAATATAATGTAGATAATAAAGCAATAATGATCAGTACCTCGCTAATTAAATCAATAATGACCATATTTCCCTCAGGCTTTTTTTTCTAAGCGAATATTACAGAAAGAATTGAAGCCCAATGAAACCTTCCCAAATTGGTTCCCTTTCCTCCCATTCTAGAAGTGATATCTTGAAAGTAACCACCACACTATATGGAGCATTTAGTCCTCATGAAAGTTTTATATTATAATTTCATACTCAGCACTAGTTAACTGCCTGGATTTTATTATAGCATCATGCTGTTTTGATGGTTCTGCATCTTTCACTTATTTATGTAACACTGTCTGTGAATTTTATTCAAATTGATATGTATAACTCTTTATTTTGTTGTCGTTTAGTTGCTATCTTGTGTCTGACTTTGCGGCCCCATGGACTATAGTCTGCCAGGCTCCTCTGTGCATGGGGCTCCCCAGGCCAGAATACTGGGGTGGGTAGCCATGTCCTCCTCTAGGGGATTTTAAGGACCTAGGGAGTGAAACTGCATTTCGAGCATTGCAAGCAGATTCTTATCACTGAGCCACCAGGGAAACCTTGGCAATCTATATACAGCTACATAATTTTCCCCATCTGAAGAATGAAGGTGATATAGTTACCTGTCACTGTAGTTACCTCTTAAACCAAAAAGCTTTACGTATGTTTACACCCCAAGAAAAATATATAACATATATGGTTTGGTGAATATTAGATATTGTTATGCTGTGCCATGTAGTTGTTAAATTTATATTATCAGTACTGTTAAATGTCTATACAGGTAATACGATGGGGCTCAGCAGTGAAAGAATCTATCTGAAATCCAGGAGACTTGAGTTCAGTTTCTGGGTTGGGGAGATCCCCTGGAGGAGGAAATGCCAACCCACTCCAGTATGCTTGCCTGGAGAATCCCATGGACAGAAAAGTCTGACAGTCTATAGTCCATAGGGTTGCAAAGAGTCAGCACAACTGAGTAACTGAACACTGATCACAGATAATACTATATATATATATATATGTCTAATAATAATGTTCACAATGTGTTTATATGCTTCTTTACCTGCTTCTTTATGCATCACTGTAAGGAATTAAATATAACATGGTTCACTAATTCTACAAAATTAATTTAATATTTTAAAATCCTGTAAAATCCTTTCTTACTGTCAGTTTATTACTGAAATAAAAATCAGATGACAAATACCATTAGGTTTTAAAGATTATATCATAATCCTTTAAAAAAACATACACATTGGCAAATCAGTAAGAAGCTTAGGGAGATAAGACTTACAAACTGCAGCTACTGTATGTTTCCAAATGAGAGAAACAGTTCTTGAAAAGGAAAAGAGAGATGAGATGGGAAATCACCTGAAAACTTCATGTTTGAATATTTTTATCCTTAAAAAATAAGGTAGAGCAAGAGATTTTTATGCTTTTTCCCAGTTCTGAAGCTTTATTTCTTTATTTCAGTGCTTCAGTGAAAAGACATCTTAATTATCTGTTGGGAAAATAAAACCCAGAATGACCATTGACCTAAAAATACATTTCAAAAATTTGACCTGACATCAGTAAGTGCAAAGTATATAGCTTTTAAAAGGGATATAAAATATACCCTTTTATTGGATATCATTAGCATGCATGCAAGAAGTATCAGCCTATTTGGAATTACTGATTCTAAGGGCTGGAATTACTCAGAATATTAAGCAATTGAATAATTAAGCTGAATATCATAATAAAAATATAAATAGAAAATACTCAACTGTCTAAACATTAAGCAATATGGTTCCAAATAATTCCTTAACCAATGGAAGAAATGAGGAACTGTAAAATATTTTCAACTGAATGAAAATCAAGATTCAGTATATCAAACTGTTGAAATACTACAGCAGTGTGTAAAGGCTGCTTTAGTGTCCAACGTAAATGTGAAAAGAGTTCTCAGTTGTCCTGAAAAACAGACTCTAATATTTTGGGTTTTTCAATAGAAGATGCTCTCCTCAGTAAGGACAATGCTTTTCTTTGGAATAAGGCATGTTTTCCAAGATTTCACAGGTCCTTTACCATGTGACCTTGAAGTTCTTCCCGTTAGAGGCAGTGAATCCCCACCCCTTGACTATAACGGGGCTCCTGTGACTTGCTTTAGCCGTTTGTGATAGTGGGGAGGAGCACAGAGGCTCAAGTGTGCTTGACTGGCTGACTTTGCTGTCAAGAACCTTAGGCATTCCCAGAACTCTCCCCAATGACCGCCCCTTCTCCAGCCTGAGCTCGCATTAACAGATTCCAGCAGACCTGAGCCTAAACTAAGCTCAGGACCAGCAGCTGGAAGGAGAGGAGCTGCTTTGAATCCTAGCTGACCTACAGACCCATGAACAAGAAGAAACTACTGTCCCTATTCCTTTCAGCCTTAGATTCTTGCGATAATTTGTTATAAAGGGAATTTGACTGATGCACTCTCTAGAAAACATCTTGGAACAATAAACATCTGTGAATAATATTAGTTGATTACAAATACATGGAAGGATTGCCAGACAATCACCTATTTTTTGGTTCATCAACATATATGCCAATTTATAATTCCCCTCAATTCTGGAGCAAATATGAATATTTAGATTGATATTACATGAATAATGTATGTGCATACATTTATTCAATCTTATTTTAAAACATTAAATGTCTAAATTTATTTTTCTTTTTAGAACTAAGTGATTTGTTTTGTTTTGTTTTTAGTGAGAGGTTAATAGAACATTGAACTCCCACATTTAAAATAATCTTAAAAAATTAGATTCATGTGCTATTATTTTCCGTGACAAAAAAAACCCAAAAAACTCCAACTTAAATTGAAATAACTAGTGGGATTTTTGTTAAGCTTGGTAATCCATTTGAGTTCCAAAGGCAGCAGTTTTATCATGCAAACGGGGGCCACCATTTTTCCTGTTACGGTCCTCAGTTGAAAATAATTTATTTCTTTAGATTCCTTGTAGTTAATTCTATCATTTGTACTGCAGGGAGACCTAAGCCAGGCCTTCCGTTTGTTTTACTTAATAAGACATTTTGCTGGCATGTTCTCAGATTTTGTCTGACAAACGAGCTTAGTGAGAACAGGAGCAGAACAAAGAGTCAATACTATTTTTCTTGCTTATTAGCTTCCAAACATCTCAGGATACAAACACAAAGGGAACTGCAAACTGTTGAGCACATCTCTAATTGCTTTTGTGATGTGTTTCAAGTGATGTTAGTAGCTAATGAAGCAACTGGCTTTCTTTGGCCACTCTGATTGCAATTGTTTCTACCGAAAAATCAGTATCTGTTAGACTTTCTTTCTTAAGTGAAGCACAAGAGGGAGATAGAGTGCCTTCTTTCAAAATGTTGCTTACTCCCCTCTATTGTTACTATGTTTCATTAGAAATCAGGCTCTTGAACCTATAAAAGGTTAAGACCTGCCCAACATGATAAAAATTCTAAGCTTTTCATTCAGTCTTCTAAAGTAAAAGGAGAAGCCGTTGCCTCAGTTCTATTTAAAGCTTAAACATGAAAACTCAGGTTGTCCATAATCCATGAAATCATGTCCTTTACAGAGAATAAATAGGTTGGAAATATGTGATCTGAATACTTTTGATTTTGGTTCTTTAGAATTATCTGAAATAGCAATTGAGCACAAGTATTCAAAGTGACTTTATATACAAGTAGGAAATATCAATTTTAACAATAAAAAAATCAAAATTTAATCTAACTCACTATATTGTGAAAGATGTCTTGTAATTTCATTTTAAAATAAATATTACTATTTTTGCAGCATTTTAAAAATAGTTCCATTAACTTGTTGATTGTGTTGCATGGAACAAAATATTTGGATCAGTTTCATATTTGAGAAATATATTTGACCTTTGAACTATGTGCCTTTTAACTCGAAAGAAAATCATGATGACATATTAACCTAAAATTACTTTTAGTAATTAAATGTCATCTTAAAACTAACAGATATATTTAATTAAAAGTGGTACTCCGAAGAAATCTAAATTTCTCTATATTATTCTTGTATGATTTTATTTAATGCTCAAATTCTTTACCAATTACATATGTATATAAGACTTAATATATTGTTAAACTTTGATGGTGCTGTATTATGTGTATAAAATCATTTAAGTAAAGAATCATTTTGTTGTTTTAAATTAAGTGTCAGGTTTAGAATTCTTTGGCATTACCTACATTTTAAGGTATTACATTCTCTTGTCGCATTACATGCTCTATACTTCTATATCTACAGGTTCTTTTTTATTTTTTTAACTCTTGACCATATTTGTATCACAGCCCATTATCTGAATACCATCTAAAATGCTTAGGAGATGTTAGTTAACTATTTGAGCCTATGTATCTTGAGAGGATTGACAATAAGTGTGACTCCTAAGTCACAACATTTTTCTTTCTTAAACAACGATTGACATCCTGGATCATTTTGACTTTCTTCAAAAGCTCATGTAAGTGACTGTGTTAAGAATTGTATTTTTCTGACCAATGATTATGAACATTCACAGCATCGCTTCAGCGTGCATGTGTTGCTTGCTCAGTCGTGTCCGACTCTGCGATCACCGTGGACTGTAGTCTGCCAGACTCTTCTGTCCATGGAATTCTCCAGGCAAGAATACTGGAGTGGATAGCCATTCACTTCTCCATGGGGTCTTCCCAACCCAGGATCAAATCCAGGGCTCCTACATTGCAGGCAGGTTCTTTACTGTCTGAGTCAGCAAAGGAAATCCTTCAGTACTCTATTTAAAACACAAATTTGTTTATTTTTTTCAAGTATAGATAAAAATAGATCATTAGGGTTATCAAACCATTCAACAATTTGCCAATCCACTTGCCTCTTTTGTATACTTTACTAAGGATTTACTTTATCAAAATACTCAGTTTGACTTTTTTTCCCTTGCTCAATCAAGAAACCCAGTTTTTCAAAATCACTTGCTTATACGCAGTGAAAAAATAAGATCCCTACTGAAGTAAAATTATGTGTTTCAAAATCCAAGTAACCACTAAAGTGATAGAATTAATCATTTCAAATTATTACAAATCAGTCCTATTTAACAGACGTCTTATAAGCAGTTCAGAGATGTGGCAATATCTTTTATTTGTTTAGGATCAGAAAAGCTATTTTTAGTTAGTGGCTGTCATCCTTGGGGCTATGATCTTTTGCAAATTCAAGGTGGTTAGAAAATGGGGAGAGCTATTTTTCCCTTCTTGTCCCTGATGGCCAAATGACACCTATATACACAAAAGTTTCCTTTTCAAAGGAAACTTAAATCTAACTGGAGGGGCCTGCATAGGTGATGGCTTTCCAGCTGTTTTTGATATGTTTTCCTTTTCTTTTTTTTTCTCTTTTCTGTTGAAAGTGGAGATTGAATTGGAAACTTCAACCTCACTTGAGCAAATATCTGCGTCTGTGACCTAGAATATCTTCCCCTATGCAGTCAAGCAGTACCTCCTCTTTCTGCCTGTCTCGGTCTCCTGATATTGGTGGGTCTGTGTGCCTCTTGTAACCTTTTAGTTACAAGATTGAAAACACTGTTTTTGATATACCACTGAAGATAAAAATCATCACCTTTTGGCTTCTCTTAATTTTATGCTCCTTATACGAGCGTAAAAAGAGCCCACTTTTTCAAATGGTACAGCCTATTCCTCTATAGTGAGCACACTGGAGTAGAAAGCCACTTACAGTTTTCCCTTTGAACACCAAACCAATTGAAAAAAATGGAAGAGACATCTAGAGTTTAAAATACCATCTTGGTTGCTATTAAAAATGGATCAGATAGCTCCACTTGTACTCAAGGTCAAAATACACATTCTCACATCCTGCCATCTCTATAGATCTTATTCAGTGAAAGATCCAGCTAGCACTAAAGCGTTTCTTAGCTTTTCCTTTTGTGTTTTTATTTTCTCTGGGGAATTGAATTAGAAGACTATTATGTCAAGGAAGATTTGAGACCCCATGGACTAGCCCAACAGGCTCCTCTGTCCGGGGCATTCTCTGCAGTGGGTAGCCATTCCATTCTCCGAGGGATCTTCCCCACCTGGGGATAAACCCAGGCTTCCTGCATTGCAGGCAGATTCTTTACCATTTGAGCACTAGGGAAGCACGTATTAATGGGACCACTACCTAAATATTATCTTCTATTACTGCTATCTTCATAATATCACAGGTCATTAATTACCATTTTCTTTGCTTCTAAAGAGTATTGACACACAATAAGTACAAAAATAGTGCATAATTATTTTTACAGAAACTATTATAGGTAATTGATTTTATGGAAATTTCTGGGTGAGCCTATCTTATCCATGCATTTCCCTAGGCCACTGGAATTATTCTAAATAATTAACATACTGACTAAATATAGAGATTTGGACACTGAATTAACAAAGCATACAATACATCACATATATCCAACACTGTGTGAGAGATCATACACAGGCACTAAAATTTCCCAGATAATCTTAGTCTGTAAGAAACATTCATTTTACTATTGCATTTTACTAATGTATTTTAGTCTTAATGTAGAGTGAATGGTGACAGTAGTATTTCTTAATATATATATACAAAGCAAAAATCCCTTCTAGACAAAATTACCCTAGGAAGTCTATTAAATCACCCAATATGCATGTCATGAAATACTACATCATCTAGCAATAAGTCCAAGTACCGTACAGACAAATTTTTCTCTAAAAGCAGATTGTTATTTCCATCATTAGGCCCCGAGTGATACACTTGACTTGAGTTTGAAGGACACATTGTGTATGCAGAGTTGCAATTTTGCGCAGTATTTCTAGACAGAGAGCAACTTGCACACTGTACACGATGGAAAGGAAATTAAATCTTCTGAGGCACAAAGTATTCAGTTATCCATTTCCCTCTCACTTTGAATTCTGATGAGCTTAGATAACCTAAAGTACTTAAATCTCCTTCTCACACACATTCAGTGTTTTACTGGTAAGCAGAGGTGTGGATGTGTGTGATGCCCTACATTGCTGGTTTTGTAGAGATTCTTTTGTGCATTCTTCAAATATACGACCTCTTGGCTTTCCCAGAACTCAACTACATGTGTTTGCTTTCATGAGGTTTATGTTATAGGTGGTGGAGGGGCAGGAGGAGGAGTTAACTCCATTGCTATCGCCAGCTCAAAGTGTAGCTCACACAGAAACTTAATGGGTAAGAAATTTCTTCCAGATACCTTCTAACTCAGCCACTAACTTTCCTTTACCCTTTTGGAGGGCTAGACAGAGAATTCTTTTATTGCAAATGTTTTGGGACTCACAGATTGTAGAAATGTTTTTATGCTTACCGTATCCAGTCTTCTTTGGACTTGGCATTCTCTTCTTATTGTTTGGGGAAATTTCCAGTGGAGAAGATATCTTGATTTCTGATGACAACCATCTCTTTCTTGTTTCAAAAATCACTGCTGTGACATCTGTGATTTCTTTCCCATTTTCTCGTATCATTCGTCCAAGAAACTCTCATAAATAAACTTTTCTCTGATTATTGCCTTTTTACATGGTGCATTATTAAAGCACACTTTTGATAACAACATGTATTATGAAGTGTCTTTGGTGAAAATCACTCATGGTGCATGAAAGTGTGTGTGTGTGTGTGTGTGTGCGTGCATGCACACATGCGTGTGGATACATTTTTGTGTTGAAGAGTTTAGTTTTTTGACTAACAGAATTAAATGAGTCAGAAAAAATTACTTTTGAAATTAATGTGGCATAAGTGATTGTGTTTTTAGAAGAGGACTAGATCTTTTGTCATAAAATAAAAGCTTTCTTATAATTTATCTTTGATGACAAGTTTAAATAGAATTTACATATAAGACACTACAACTACTTGCTTTATACCTTTAATATGACTATTGACAGAATTCTAAATCCTTCCATTAATCTTTCTTTCTAATTCAGGTGAATTGACACGGAAGTGCCAACCTATCCCACAAATTCCTCCCACTCTTGAGTCTCTGCAACTATCACTATGTCTATCATCAAATGCTCTAAATGCCTATTAAAGAGAAAAATAGCTGGGGCTTTTCATACAGCAAATAATTCATAGGAAAACAAGATGTCATTTCTGTTTTACAAAATCATCTGTCAAATTGCAGTATATTCTGGGTACAATCTTAACATGGAAATGTTGAAAGCTCAATCTAGTGCATAAATTAAAATTAAATTATTATTTTGGAAAAGTGGTACATAATAGAATAGTTACTTTCCAAAACAAATTGTGTCCTCATTATTATGATTAGCTTTTAAACATCTACTGTTTACTGAATCCTTGTGCCAAAAACTGTACAAATTACCTTGATTTTCTAATTTAGTCTCTTAGGAATCCTTTAAAAATGTAGTATTTATTCTATCTTTAAGATGTGGAAACCAAAGTTAAGACACCTCACCACTAATCATACCTGTCACATGATTTAATCATGTTGTATTAGTATTGACATAAGTATATACAAAGGACCTTGACAGTCTACAGATTAAACGCCATTTAAACGATCACATTAACATGACTACTAGTACTTCTATCACTACTAATGTTACTAACATGACAACCCTGTTTGTTGACAACCCTGAGTCTGATTCCTCACTGTGTTCTCCAAAACACTTATTACCTTGAAGGAATTTGGTATTTAATAGCAATAATAGTCACTGAAAGATTTGTGGGATTGTTAGTCTGAAAATTGCAAGTTCTAAGTATTACTAGCCTGGGATTCACAAGAAGCAGTCACTCAGCAACACATATGTGATTCTATTTGGCAATGGATTCTGTTTGTGTTTTGTTAGCAGATGATCATTCTTAAGAGGGGGATGTTACAACCCTACTGATGCTGTAGGGTAGGCTCAAATTTCTAGAAAAATGTACAGAAAAAAATCTTTAAGTATTATTTTTAGGAATCCATTAGCCTCTAAAACACTCTCAATGAGCACCAAAAAAATCTATGAATGCCAAGTTAAGAATTCCTTTATCAGATTATGCATCACAAATTTTGAAACATTTATAATTATAAACTGAGTCTCAAAAAGTGAGAAGGATTTAGCATATGGAGCTGGACTCATCAACAACTGTATCTTATCTTACATCAACATATATATCTTGTCCGCCACCTTCTCATCTTCAGGAATCTTATACAGGGTATGTATTTGGGACATGTATAGGCAAAGAAATCTCTCTCTACTGATTGTATCTTTAGGTCTAAGATTCAGTACAAAACTTGATTTCTGATGAGCAGAGCTAGACTACCTGGGGAAATGAGAACATCTTTGCTCTTTTTAGATTAGTTGGCTGAACCTTTTTTCCAACCTCAATGCATGGATTTATAATAAATTGGCAAATATGCTCCACTTAATAAGCAAGAAAATCTCCCAAACACTGTCTTATGCCACATTCATGAAAGATAAAATGAGAAGTTTTTCTTAATATATGCCTATCTATATAAATTGTGCAAAAATTCCATTCCTATTATCAGGGACCTCATTAATGTCTTAACTATAACCAATGTATTCAAAAAAATTCTTCCTACTTAGGAGTGAGTGTGGAAAGCATGGGAAGAGAATAATTGACAACAGTTTACCACTTTCTGTTTCGATTTTCTTGTTTTCTTTAAAGTCAGTGAGTTTAATAGCCAGACATTCAGAGTGTAGAAACAGTGATGTCACTGAGGAGAAATGTAAGAGATGGTTTGTTACCTTAATGGAATCACTTACATAATTATCCTTATGGCGCTTATGTATTTTTCTGAGAATAATAAGACAGGTAGTCTAGCCCTTTAATATATTCATAAATGTCTTATCAATCTTGGTTGAAGAAAGTCTGATTTCCAACTGGACAAAACTTACATTCATTTAAAATTATACTTCATATAGTATATTAGAAAAAGGAGCAATTTCACTCTTTTTGTTCTTCTATTAAGTGAAGCAATTACTTTAACAATTTTATTAGATTATTCAATGTGTGACTCATTATAGCATAGCTTAAATGATATGGTTCCTATTAAATGTCTATAATCCACTACTACACTATAACCTTGAGCAAATAAACCTTAATACGTCTTTTTGTAGACCCTTGAACTGTAGAGAAATTAAAGTTCCACGGTTATCTGCCCTCTCTTCTTTCATGTTTGGAAATTAAAGACCAGGAAATATTCTTCTCTAAAGATTATATTATTGGCATATGAAGATTTATCCCAAGCTTTAAATTGATCTACATTAAAGGTTGGTTGAACCAAATAGGTTCTACCTATTTGAACATTCAAATAGGAATGATCAAGCTTAAGCTGCAGTGACTTGGGAATTAGAAAACAGGGAATTAACTCTATGAATTGTTTTTCTAGAAGTTTATTAGAAATTCCAGATTTACCACTTACAGGGAACATAATAGTTTAAAGGTAGAAGTTGATGATAAGGAAAGAGATAATTTCCCCCACAGTTTTATTTGATAGCTCCCCTTAAGTCTTTACTGTTAGAAAATTATAGTTGCTATTTAGCAATGCACTTTCTTTTTGAAGATTGAGTAAACTAAAAAGAACTGTGACCTTCTGTTCCACAGAAATTTGATGTATAAAAATGAACCTAGCATGACAGAGCATCTTCATATATGCACATAAATATATCTATATAACAGGAAGGAGGGATAAAGAATAGAGGGGTGGAAACTGTGTGCACTGAGTCAGTCATCAGATCTCTTGCCAGATAGGTATAAGTATTTGATTATTTGCAAGTCAGTATTTCTCAACTGTTTAATCATTTGTATGATAAACAGATGAGTAGGACTCTCGAATGTTGTGGACACTCTTTGCAGGTTTAATGTGCAAGAAATGCTATTCTTTAATTAGGGTAATGTCAGCAAGGCATCAAAACTAGAATTGGATTCAAACAAGACAGCTTGCTGTATCTATTAGCTAAAGCAAATCATTTACAACAAAGGGCATTTGTCTCTTCCAAAGAAAAAAGTCTCAAAACCTGTCTTTGAATAAACCTCTTGAAGTTTCAAGAATAAATTTGAGAAGATTAAAACCCACAAATTCATTATGCAACCCCAATGTCACAAAGCACTATGATTCACCCAGCAGCAAGAATCATTACTTGTATCATCCATTTCATATTGTATTCAATTGAATTATAGTGACAGGAACTGGCATAAACATAAATGATGTCAACCATTGGCAAGGAAATTATTAGAACAAAAGCATATTATGTCTTTTAATACACCAAACTTGGAATCATACATTTATGCAATGTGAGCTTCCAAAACAAGCTAATTTGTAAGCCCACTGTGAAATCCAACAGGACTGATGACAGTTTCCTTTGACCTAAGGAGCTTCTTTTATTAGACCCATTCTGTCTGTCTGTTTCTCTCTCTCCCAGTCTATGCTCAGGGCACAGAGGAAAGCAAATTCTACCTTCCCAACAGGTAAAATCCCAGAGGAGGGCCCTAGTCCTTCAAGGGCCATCTGTATTTTGGCAGGTAGCTTCAATTTGGCAGCAATGCACAGTGAGGCCCAAAATGCCTGTCTAAGTCATATCCTGCAATCTAGATTTCTATATTAAAAAATTAAAAATTCATACCCATAAGGCAGATTGCCACCTTTGTTTCTCAATTCTTAATGCAGAAGAAAGGATAGATGTTGCTATTAAACCCTCAAAGCCCCAACATTTTCCTAAACTCTAATTTGAACCAGACTCTAACCACTCTTGTTAAACATTCTCCATAATCTTCCATAGCCCAAGAGACTTAGGAAAGTATAAATTGTTAGGTATATACTATAGGCTAACCACAGTGCAAATTACTTGGCTTAGTTCATATTTAAAATGTGTAAGGTAGATGCTATCTCTCCAATTTTATATGACAGGTCAAAGAGGATCATATGCCGTGTCAAAAGGATTCAGTTCAGTTCAGTCGCTCAACTATGTCTGATTCTTTGCAAACCTAAGAACCGCAGAACTCTAGGCTTCCTGTCCATCACCAACTCCTGGAGTCCACCCAAACCCATGGCCATTGAGTCTATGATACCATCCAGGCATCTCAATCTCTGTCGTCCCCTTCTCCTCCTGCCCTCAATCTTTCCCAGCATCAAGGTCTTTTCAAATGAGTCAGCTCTTCACATCAGGTGGCCAAAGTATTGGAGCTTCAGCTTCAACATCAGTCCTTCCAATGGACACCCAGGACTGATCTCCTTTGGGATGGACTGGTTGGATCTCCTTACAGTCTAAGAGACTATCAAGAGTCCAGTTATAACTGTTGCTTCCTGACCTACATACAGGTTTCTCAAAAGGCAGGTCAGGTGGTCTGGTATGCCCGTCTCTTTCAGAATTTTCCACAATTTATTGTGATCCACACAGTCAAAGGCTTTCTAGGAATTCTAAGCATTGAAAATATTTTGTGTATAAAAAGAAATGCTAAACCATAAAATAAGTGTTAAGTGTTAGCAACACTAATAAAATTTATTTTCCCATTACAAGCACGTATTTTCTTTGTGGCGCTCCTTGTTGTTCTCCTGGCTGTCCTGTTGCTTGAAGCCCACTGTCTGTGGTTAGAATCCCAGTTAAACTGCGGCACAGGAAGTTCAGGAAGGTTAAATAACTAGGAAGGGACCAAGCCAAGACTTTAAAGCCAGAGTTCCTTCCTCTGTAATACATTGTGTTTGTTATCCTGAACATTTAAAATAAGAACATTATAAAATTATATAGTTTAAGGATTGAGTGAATACATATATATGTGTATAGAAAAGGCAAGCAAAATTAGTCAAGTATTGACAATTGTAGAATCTAGGCGATGGATAAACAGATGTTCATTGAACATTCATTCAGATCTTCTCTATGTGTTAATGTTTTTTTAAATTATTTTTTGTTTTAATTGGAGGCTAATTACTTTGGAATATTGTAGTGGTTTCTGCCATACATTGACATGAATCAGCCATGAGTGTACATGTATTCCCCATCCTGAACGCCCCCTCACCTCCCTCCCCATCCCATCCCTCAGGATCATCCCAGTGCACCAGCCCTGAGCACCTTGTCTCATGCATCGAATTTTTAATAATAGAATCATTTCATTTAATGATTTGTTGGTTAACTGTGAGTTAACTTGGAAGTAGGAACCCATTTTTTTTTTTTTAGGCAGCATCTCTTTATTAACACTATGTAAAACTCCAAAACCTAATATGTAGAATGCTCTCCATTCTCTGTTTTATGCCTTTTCCTAGTTTCTCAATTTTCTACAAGGATCATATATTATGTCTACAATCAGGAAAAACATGAAGTTTTTCAAAAGTATGCACAGAAAACAAAGAAAATGTTATATATAAGTATACTGGATAGTAAGTTGCTCTTCTCTGTATTTTCTGAAGCTTCTAGAGTGAGAATGTAATAATTTATAAGAAAAACAACTTTAAAAAAGATGTTTACATTATTAAATTATCAAAGGACTAAAATATTTATTAAAGGTTATAAACATATAAAGAGAATATAATCAGGAAGACAGACTTCAGCAAGCTACCTTTCATGGTCAAACAACTTATACCTTACATACCAGTACTTCTCAGATTTTTTTTTTTTCTCCCTTTTATTGTTTTTGCCATACAATGCCATGATATCACCATGGGTTTACATATGCTCCCCCTCCAGAAACCCCTCCCTCCCCCCTCCCTCCTCCCTCCCCCCTGGGAAATCTCGATGCACCAGCCCCGAGAATCAATCCTGGGCTGGCGATTGATTAGACATATGATAATTAACATGTTTCAATGCCATTCTCCCATATCATCCCACCCTTTCCCTCATTCACAGAGTCCACAAGTCTATTCTATACATCTGCGTTCCTTTTGCTGTCTCGCATGCAGGATTCTTGTTACTGTCCTTCTAAATTCCATATATATGTGTTAATATACTGTATTGTTGTTTTTGCTTCTGGCTTACTTCACTCTGGATAATGGGCTCCAGTTCGGTCCATCTGAGTAGAACTGAATTTTTTTTTAATGCTGAGTAATATTCCATTGTGTAAATGTACCACAGCTTTCTTATCCATTCGTCAGTTGATGGGCATCTAGGTTGCTTCCATGTCCTGGCTATTGTAAACAATGCGGCGATGAACATTGGGGTACACGTGGCTCTTTCAATTCTGGTTTCCTCGGTGTATATGCCCAGCAGTGGGATTGCTGGGTCATATGGCAGGACTATTTGCAGCTTTTTAAGGAACCTCCACACTGTTTTCCATAGTGGCTGTACTAGTTTGCATTCCCACCAACAGTGTAGGAGAGTTCCCTTTTCTCCACATCCTCTCCAGCATTTATTGCTTGTAGACTTTTGGATTGCAGCCATTCTGACTGGTGTAAAGTGATACCTCATTGTGGTTTTGATTTGCATTTCTCTGATAATGAGTGATGTTGAACATCTTTTCATGTGTTTGTTAGCCATTTTTATGTCTTCTTTGGAGAAATGTCTGTTAAGTTCTTTGGCCCACTTTTTGATTGGGTTGTTTATTTTTCTAGAATGGAGCTGCAGGCGTTGTTTGTATATTTTTGAGATTAATTGTTTGTCCGTTGCTTCATTGGCTATTATTTTCTCCCATTCTGAAGGCTGTCTTTTCACCTTGCTTATAGTTTCCTTTGTTGTGCAGAAGCTTTTAATTTTAATTAGGTCCCATTTGTTTATTCGTGTTTTTATTTCCAGTATTCTGGGAGGTGGGTCATGGAGTATCCCGCTTTGGTTTATGTCAGAGAGTGTTTTGCCTGTTATCCTCTAGGAGTTTTATAGTTTCTGGTCTTATGCTTAGATCTTTGATCCATTTTGAGTTTATCTTTGTGTATGGTGTTAGAATCAACCCATTTTTAACTTTATGTTTTATCCAACTTTGGTAGGATGCCTAACATACACAGAACACAATGAATAGGTATGAAGAAAATAAATGCAAATAAAAATGAAAGTAAGAATAAAGGAATACAATTATATTTTTGTACTGATGACCTCATACTAGTCACAGTATCAAGTGTTTTATATGGGCAATTTCACTTAACTATTACATAAATTCTCTGGGAAAGATAATTCAGATACATCAAGTTTATGCATTCAGAAACTGGGAACTAGAAAGTTAAATAACTTCCTCAAGCCAACCAAGTGTTAAGTTGAATAAATGAATCAATAAAGATTCTAGGGTAGGAGCTGTGAATAATTCACTATCCTATGTTTCATTCTATATTAAAGAGAATAAATAAAAGAGCCCAAGGAAGACGGAGACTGATAATGAGATGGGTGAAGTGATTGAAGCTGGAACAGAGTACACGATAAAATGAAATCAAGTCGTTGTCCAAAGTCACCATCACTTACCATTTCATCATAAGTACAAGTGTAAAATCTTGGCACTCTGGTGCTTTAAATCTTGTTTTACTGATGAGGGAGCTGTAGAGGATGGAGTTTGAATTCCTGACCCCAGTGGAATCCCAGTGACTCCTAAATTTAGTACTCTTTCAAGTCCCTACACTGAATGTATCTCTATTTTCACTTTCATCCTGCTTTACATGATTACCTTTGAAAATATTTTCCCCCTTTGTACAATTTTTTTTCTTTTGATTAATTTATAGGTACTAAATTTTATCATGATCTATTAATGGGTTTTTAATATGCAGATGAGTAAGTGCTACACTCAGAGATAATTGGCCAATCAATCAAATAATTTTTACTCGTTTCCCACAGTTTGAAGATATATGAAGGTCATTTTTGTGTTTGAAAAGTACCTTTAAGTAAAGCCTGGAGCCAAGTAAAACATAATGATCTTGGTCTTATTATATAGCGTGTTTGTTTTCCCTTTAACAGAGATGATATTTTGTGAGCTTGTTATAAGGCAGTGGGTAAATACTACACAGAAGGACATGTCATCACTATACAAGAGCTTACACAATCAGTGTTTGAAAGTGCAATTAGACCCTTCCTTGCATTATTAGCATGCACCTTGTGAACAACAGATACATATGTAACTGTCACTATTGTTAATCATTGTATGTTTTAAAGTTTGGGCTTTTACATTCAAATCACCATTTATAAAAATAAACTGCAACTGAGAAACATATTCAAAATCCTGTCTATACTACAATGCTGATTCCATTAAATTCGTCATTTGTCACTGGCTTGGTGTTTATTCAGTTCCCCCTGGGTGCTAGGAATTGCACTGTGAATTGACAGGAAGAGGAGAATTTAATGTGAGATGCTGCTGAGCATAATTCGTGCAGCTCTAATTTATTTTAGAGACAGGAGACACCCATCAATGCTGAAGGTAACGAAAAGGGCCCAAGACTGGTAGCAGCCATTTAGCTTTACCCTACAGGTGGCACACGGGTGCTCAGCATCAACCTATAATACAAACTTCCCAGAGTTCATAGCACAGGCTGCATCATCTCCTCTCTATATCCTAACATAAAATGTTAGAATCATAAAAGAAAACACCTCTGCAGTAATTTGTTTTTAAAAAGATGAGGTTGCCTTGGGTAATATCCCCTCTTCACGTTAGTGTTAACTGTATTACAGCTAGGTATTCTCAGAATCAGCTTATGACTGACTGTACCGCTCTGATTCCTGTTACTCACAGTGAAGTGGTTATTTGAAAGCAGAGGAGATCAGCATGATGGAATGTCTTTTGTGTGTGTGTGTGGTGGGGGGGGGGGGGCAAGGGGATACTCAAAAGGAATGTTTATTCAGTTCATGAATTAATTGCAATTTATTCCATGGCTATGTGATGGAATACCTTGTTGAGCAGAAGAGAGGAAGAACAAATCTGGGCAATGCTTTAATAGTTTCTCCTGTTACAGAAGACAGGATAGAAGTTAAGGAACATCAGTTTATCTTTCCAGTGATATATCTAACATGGGAGCAAATGAGTGACTCTTGGTGGAGAAATTTCCTAAGTATTTCATAAATATAACTTTATTTATATACATGAGAGTGAAAAATGAGCTATTTTGGTTTTTTGTGGTGCCAGGAACTAGGCAATGAGAGACAAGGAGGAAGAGCAGGAGTCTATATTTAAGATGTTTCAGAAGATTTACTTAGTGATCTAGAAAGGCTGTGCTATGGGTCTGGCTAGAACTGCAACTTTGGATGGCGCTGGTTGGAAGAGATGCCCCAGCCTGAACCTGTCTCAGCCCCTGTGTTCTGAAGTTTCCAAGGCACCAAGTAGCCTGTCATAGCGGCTGGACAAAGTAAAGGAAAAATCCAAGGTGAAATGAACATCACGCTGCACAGCGTGCTCTTCCAGGGATTGTAGGTCAGCATCCAATGTCACGTTAGCAGCCCAGGGAGGACAGCCAGTCTATCTTAGGAAGAATGTCAGGGAGAAAGGACTTTTCTGGTGGCTCAGATGGTAAAGAATCTGCCTGCAATGTGGGAGACACGGGTTCAATCCCTGAGTCAGGAAGATCCCTTCAATAAGGGAATGGCTACCCGTTCCAGTATTCTTGCCTGGAGAATTCCATGGACAGAGGAGCCTAGCAGTCTACAATCTATGGGATCGCAAAAAGAGTCAGACACGACTGAGCAACTAACAGTTTCACTTTACACAGGGTCCAAACCCACTCACCAGCAGTGGATCTGCTATATCAGAGATGACTAAGCCTAGGGATGCTATGTGCCAGGGGTCACTAGTGAGTCTCAGACCTTCTTCATTTCATATACTCAGGGAGTGCTTATTAATCCATTAGAAATAAATAAAGCTCTTATTTAGGGGCTTCCCAGGTGGCACTAGTGGTTAAAAAAAAAAACCCACCTGCCAATGCAGGAGCCATAAAGAGACTTGGGTTTGATCCCTGGGTCAGGAAGATCCCCTGGAGGAGGGCATGACAACCCACTCCAGTATTCTTGCCTGAAGAATCTCCAAGGACGGAGGAGCCTGGCTTGCTATAGTCCATGGGGTCGCAAAGAGTTGACATAACTTGGAGCAACTTATTAAAATGCTTAATCTAACTGGAAGTCAAGGGAGCTAGGTGACCTGTGATAGCCTCTAGTGGCCCCACCTATTTAAACCCTGAAAGGCTGAGACAGCTGTAGGAAAGAAAGCTTATTACAGCAGCACTCTTACTGAGTGCTTTTGGATAATAGGAACCATTTTCTCAAGTGCCCAGAGCCAATTCCTTTGTTGTGGAGAAGGCCAGAGATAAATGCGGCATTCAGAACAGCTCATCAGCGGCAGTTGACACCACTGTCTCCAGCCCTGCACGGCTGCACTGACCTCCCTCTGTCCAGGAGGGGAAGATTTCTCTCCTGTCCTCCTCACTCTTGGGGAGTTCCTTTTTTAGTCTCATTGGCTGACTTAACTCTTTTGACATGACCTCTTAATATTTTTCTGCACCAGAAATCTTTCATCCTTCCCTCATTGGTATTTATACTCATATATTTTTGGTTCTCATCCAGTCTCATGACTTCACACCTGTATTGTTAGAAAAAACAAATAGGTTTTTAAAAGTTTCTAGTAGAGTTGAGGGAACACAGAGTTTCTCCTAAAAAGTATAACTGTTAGGGGAACCACTCACTGGAAACATCCGCCCTGGCCAGGCACGGCAGTTACCGCTTGCATGAATTAGCTTGCGGTAGGATGTCCTGGTAAGGAACATAGAATTGATAAAATAGCACCAACCAGAAAAATGCAGAAAAGGTCAAAAGGAGAGAGGAGACACCTGTCCATAGTCCCACAGACCTCCCAGAATCCTCCTCGCTGGAATTACCTCAGGAAGGACCCTGAGTCAGAGTCATTGGCCAGAGACAACCCAGAGATTAACGCCACCACCATAAAACCTGAGACCGCGAGCCGCCTGGGGAACACTTCTCCTGAGTTCCCTCACTCTCCTGCTCTCCGCCTGGGGCCTCTTCCCAGGAAAGCCTTGATTTATCAGCAAATGTGTCTCCTCAGACAATTCATTTCCAAGTGTTAGACCATAGAGTCTACTCTCGGGTTTCTAGAAGGGGTCCCCCTTTTTGCAACATAACCATAAAATTTGAGATGGATTAAGTATGGGTATCAAATTGTAACTTCCAGTTTCAAACCCACTGTGGTAAATAGAATAATGATCCTTCAAAGATGTCCATGTCTGAATCCCCGGAACCTGGACATATAATCAGTTCAGTTCAGTTCAGTCACTCAGTCGTGTCTGACTCTGTGTGACCCCATAGACAGCAGCCCACCAGGCTCCCCAGTCCCTGGGATTCTCCAGGCAAGAACACTGGAGTGGGTTGCCATTTCCTTCTCCAATGCATGAAAGTGAAAAGTGAAAGTGAAGTCGCTCAATCTTGTCTGACTCTTAGCAACCCCATGGACTGCAGCCTACCAGACTCCTCCATCCATGGGATCTGCCAGGCAAGAGTACTAGAGTGGGGTGCCATTGCCTTCTCCAGATCTGTTACATGGCAGGGGCTAATTATGGTTGCAGATGGAAGTAGGTTGCTCACTGACTGTCTTTAAAATAAGGAAATTATTCTACATTATCTGTGTGAGCTCACTGCCATTACAAGGGTCTTTTTAAGTGAAAGAGGGTGGTCAAAAAGAAGAGCATGGACAGAAGGAAGCTTGAAGATACTAAACTTCTGACTTTGCAGGTGGAACCAAGGGAGATGAGCCCTCAAAATGCAGGTAATGCCCCAAAGCTGGAAAAGGCAAGAAAACAGATATTCCCTGACAGTCTCAAGAAAGAAACATAGCTTTCCTATCACCTTGGTTTTAACCCGGGAACCCCTTTTCAGATGTGTGACCTCCTGAATCATAAGACAATAAATGCGTGTTCTTCGAAACCACTCAGGTTGTCCTAGTTTGTTACAGCACTCATCGGAAACTGACTTACCCAACTCAGATGCTAACATCATGCCTTTTGTTTCAGAGCTCCTCATTTCTCCACCCGCATAGACTACATAGATAAAGCTTAAATATTTATGTTCACAGAGGCTCACAACATTATTTTTCACATTAACTTTGATGACTTATCTTGCTTCGTAACTGTTTTCTGACACTTAGGCATTTATTCTTACTACTCTGCAGTTGTGTTCACTTTATGGTCCAATATGCAGCTGCCTGCCCACGGCTCCTCCAGGGTTCTGGCCTCATATCTCTTTTGTTCTACAGCTTCAGCATTCATCTTCTGCTGACGCTGCTACTACTTTGTTACAGGTATCTTCTACTTAATGTACCTCCCACTGGCAAGTGGCCAAGCAACATTCATCGGTGTTGCCAGGTGCAAAGTGAAAATCAACTTTCAGTGTCATGTAGAAATTGATCAACTGTTATTACAAAGGAAAATTATTTTAATACAAATAAGAACTATAGCCACTTACGATTATCCTTTATCCTAGAATATATTTTGAAATGCATAAGCAAAATTGAAAGTGCATCATATCTTTGTCCTCAGTAAATGAAAGAGAAATGTATGCATGTTTTGGTTTAATATATGAAAGCTTTTAGATTTATTTTTTGATGCAGCACTTTATTCACTTTAACTCATGTACCTCTGTTTTTTGTTTGGTTTTTTTTTCCTGGAGCTATACAGTTTCTAATAGTTATTTCACTCTTCTCATTCTGCAGTTCCTGCTTTATGGTACTACTTAAAGTCACATTAAAAGATGCTTACTCCTTGGAAGGAAAGTTATGACCAACTAACCTAGATAGCATATTAAAAAGCAGAGACATTACTTTGCCAACAAAGGTCCATCTAGTCAAGGCTATGGTTTTTCCAGTAGTCATGTATGAATGTGAGAGTTGGACTATAAAGAAAGCTGAGCACCAAACAACTGATGCTTTTGAACTGTGGTGTTGGAGCAGACTCTTGAGAGTCCCTTGGACTGCAAGAAGTTCCAACCAGTCCATCCTAAAGGAGATCAGTCCTGGGTGTTCATTGGAAGGACTGATGTTGAAGCTGAAACTGCAATACTTTGGCCAACTCATGCCAGGAGCTGATTCATTGGAAAAGACCCTAATGGTGGGAAGGATTGGGGGCAGGAGGAGAAGGGGACGACAGAGGATGAGATGGCTGGATGGCATCACTGACTCGATGGACATGGGTTTGGGTAGACTCCAGGTGTTGGTGATGGACAGGGAGGCTTGGCATGTTGTGATTCATGGGGTCACAAAGAGTCGGACATGACTGAGTAACTGAACTGAACTGAACTGAAAGTCATGTCAGTAATATTACTAAATAAATTATTGTAAATAATTCTAAAGCCAGATCGATTCAGTTTATGTCAGTCATACAGTCGTGGCTGACTCTTTACAACCCCCATGGACTGTAGCACAACTGGCTTCCCTGTCCATCACCAACTCCCGGAACTTGCTTAAATCCATGTCCATCGAGCCAGTGATGCCACCCAACCATCTCATCTTGTTGTCCCCTTCTCCTCCTGCCTTCCATCTTTCGCAGGATCAGGGTCTTTTCTAATGAGTCAGTTCTTTGCATCAGGTGGGCAAAGTATTGGAGCTTCAGCTTCAACATCAGTCCTTCCAATGAACATTCAGGACTGCTTTCCTTTAGGATGGACTGGTTGGATCTCCTTGCAGTCCAGAGGACTCTCAAGGGTCTTCTCCATCACCACAGTTCACAAGTATCAATTATTTGGTGCTCAGCTTTCTTTATGGTCCTACTCTCACATCCATACATGACTACTGGAAAAACCATAGTTTTGACTAGATGGACCTTTGTTGTCAAGGTAATGTCTCTGCTTTTTAATATGCTGTCTAGGTGGGTCATAGCTTTTCTTCCAAGGAATAAGCATCTTTTAATTTCATGGCTACAGTCACCATCTGCAGTGATTTTGGAGCTCCCCAAAATAAAGTCTGTCACTGTTTCCATTGTTTCCCCATCTATTTGCCATGAAGTGATGGGACTGGATCCCGTGATCTTCATTTTTTGAATGTATTTAAGCCAACTTTTTCACTCACCTCTTTCACTTTCATCAAGAGGCCCTTTAGTTCCTCTTCACTTTCTGCCATAAGGGTGGTATCATCTGATATATAAGGTTATTCATATTCCCCCAGCAATCTTGATTCCAGCTTGTGCTTCCTCCAGCCCAGCATTTCTCATGATGTACTCTGCATAGAAGTTAAAAAAGCATGGTGATAATATACAGCCTTGACATACTCCTTTCCCAATCTGTTGTTTCATGTCTGGTTCTAACTGTTGCTTCTTGACCTGCATACAGATTTCTCAGGAGGCAGGTAAAGTGGTCTGGCATTCTCATCCCTTGAAGAATTTTCCACAGTTTATTGTGATCCACACTGCCAAAGACTTTGGAATAGTCAATAAAGCAGAAATAGATGTTTTTCTGGAACTCTCTTGCTTTTTCTATGATCCAACGGATGTTGGCAATTTGACCTCTGGTTCCTCTGCCTTTTCTAAAACCAGCTTGAACATTTGGAAGTTCTTGGTTCACATACTGTTGAATTCTGGCTTGGAGAATTTTGAGCATTATTTTGCTAGATTTAGATTAAATACAGATATAACATCACCATTTGAAATCATTATATATTTATTTTTTAAAGCCATAAAGAATTGCTGAACTTCCAGATAAATATTTTGATACATGAAACATTTGTTTCTAAAGTTTCCTCTGAATAAAGAATATGCAAAAATATCAGGAGGCTGAAATAATATGGATTTGTAAATGCTTTCTTCAATTTTAGGAGCTGAACTACAAATAAATCTCATATCATGTTTGATAAAGTCTACTCCTACAGAACATTTCACATCTACTCATCAGATGGGTAAGTCATTATTCATATTATTTCAAGACTTATAACACTTATAATCTGTCACAATAATTCCCTTATTTATTATTTATCTAATTAGTGTATTCAACCTATACATATCTTCTCTATCATTTATCTAATGAAGAGCTGAATTTATTCTCAATAGTTTATTCTTAAAAGGAAAAATCATAACTGTCAAATTTCTGAGAGCTCAGACAACTGATAATAAGAGGTAATTGCTTTTATATTCAAGGAAATAGACTGGCTTGAATATAAAATACAAACTGACTGGCTGTAATGTTATAGGATCACACATTTTTATCTTTAGAACATTGATTTTGTTCTGCCTCTTTTTGCTCTGGGATTTTGTGGATAATTATTGCAGTTAGTTTCAAGCCAACCTAAGTTCTTCCTCCTGTGGATGACATGCTTTTACTCTCCGAATCCCAGAAGATGTGTTTATTTTTCTTAGAGGGTAAATAAACATAAAATATAGTTGATATAATTGCTCTATATCAATTTTTCCTGGAATACAAAATGCACATATTTTTTAAAAAATTCAGTTATTCCTACACTCCAGGGAATTTTTCCATGAATTCTGCCTCTGAATATCTTTACTCTTCCATTTATTTAATTCTACAAATAGAGGCCATAAAATATCTATATGTTCAATTAAAAATTATATATATAGTCATTAAGAGCTATAAAAGTTGTCATTTTGTCTGAATTCTGTTAATTATTGCAAGATATTCCATTTTCAGTACTTTGTACTTTCATACAAGGTAAAATCCTTTAGCCAGTTTTCCTTGTAATACTAGTGCTATTTTCCAAGCACTTTGATTTTTCATGTGTGCTTACTTATTCTCTTGTTGGTTATGCTAAATTGTTTAAGCTTGCAGATATATTTTTCACTCTCAAACTATGTCTTCAACTCTGAAAGCCCCCTTCCACTATTATAAGAGATCATTTGAAGTATTACAGAAAAGATGAAAGTTCTTATTATATCTCCATAATTTCAAATTTAAATTTAAAATTTTAAGACTCCTATGAGTTAGTAAGAAACTAGACAGCGGGGGGGGGGGGGGGGGGCGCCCAATACACTTACAGAAAAATACCTACTTTTTTTTTCCCCCCTGCTGGATAAAGTACAATAAAGGCAGTATGGGGTGAGAAGTTGGATGTTAATTCCATTTTAGCATCTTCAGTGGTCAATCAGAGTAAGTTAAAGGCACAGTGCTAACAAAGGCAGATAATGGTACAAGATAAGAGGGAAAGAAAAGAGCAGACAAGTTATTTTGTTAGTAAGATTCCTGGCATCACCATGCAATTGTTGAAAGAAAGGTGAAGGGTCAGGAGTATGGCCTCAGGAAAGAAACTATTATGTTCATCCCTGGGCTGATCCATAGACACAAGACAAAATGGCTTTTTCTTTCATACAAGATAAAATCTTTTAGCCAGCTTTCCTTTTAAATAACAATAATATGTTCTAAATAAATTTATCTTAGTTTTTCAAGTAAAATCTTCAAATTCAATTATGTTTTCACTGTAAATTTTTGCTAACTTTCCTATCACACACTATGATGTCTTGTTATGTCTGTTCCTTTCTGTCTTTGCATTATCTTCTAGAATATATTGCTCCATCTGCCAAGTGATTTCAGTTTGAATGTTCTTTATGTATTATTTATGAAATAATAATGATCAGCTTCATCTGTATTCACACCACTTAAATAACATTGTCTTTGGACAGACTACTCATTCTCTCATTCAACTTACATATGTATGTTGAAATGCATTTTCTTAACTTATTAGAGCCCTTATAGACTGCCTTTTTCCAAAAACTGTGTAGAAAATCCGAACCTTTAATGTCCGATGCAAGTGCTATTTCTGTGCTGTATTTTAATCGTATCAGATCTTCTGTGAGCCTTCCCAGCCCTCCAAGACCCAGAAGAAAAATCTGTTACCTTTGTGATCTTAAAGAATTTTGTGCATACCACAACATGCTACCTTTCCCCTTACATGATTATTGCTAGTCACTGTGCTTGAGAACTTTTTGAAAATTCTTCTTTGTATAAATTTATGTATAGCATTAGGATTATGTCTAGCCCGTAAATGCATAATCAGAAAACCTGTGTTTAATTGAATTGAATAACATATGCATTGCCTCCACCAGAAAAAAGTGGGGAAAGAATTTATAAAAAATAGGAAAAAAAAATGATTCTAAAGCTAAGAGGTAGAATGTAAGGTTTCTACCCATTTTAAGGCAATGTCTCTCTGAGAAATTAACATATACATATATATGTATCTTTGACTGAAAATCTTCCACATGTGAATTACCTCATCCTTAATCATAGGAGGGTTCCACTTGATAAATATACTATGATAATAAGATTTAAGGGAACTTTCATTCTCAATATATAAGGAAGTCTTTGATTTTCATTTCATGGACAAGCAGCAATTTTGCTAATTCTAGGAAGATACTGACTTTGGGTATGCATTTCAAAATGTAAAGAAGAAATGTAACTTCCACACTTATTAAATCTAAATACTAAGTGATAAGAAGAGTAAAGAAGTGATTTCACAACTGGAAAAGTAGCACTGGAGTTGAGTTTCAATCAGAGGCTGCTTACGTATGTCAGTACTATGTCTAGTAGTGTGAGGTAGTACATGTACAATTTTATTTATCCATCTTAATATTTGCCAAATTAGTGAGGTGAAAGAAAAAAGGGATATAGAATTGAAGAATTTGGCAATAAAGTGATTAAAATAATTGATCCCATAATTCAAGGCTCAGATAATTGAAAGGACACATGAGACTCCACAGTCCTGTATAAAGTTTTGATAAAGATACATGGTCAGTAAGACAGAGAAAATAAACACAGACGGTCGGTGAGGGCCCCACTGCTTCTAACCCCAGGCTCTCATTCCTTCTTTAACACACACCAACTTGCTATGCATTCAGATTATGAAATATGAAGAAATAAGGAAGATATCTTCTTTTCAAGGAAGCAATAGTACAAGTTGGATTTCCCTGGTGGCTCAGACGGTAAAGAATCTGCCTGCAATGCAGGAGACCTGGGTTTGATCCCTGGGTTGAGAAGATCCCCTGGAGGAGGGCATGGCAACCCACTCCAGTATTCTTGCCTGGAGAATCCCCATGGACTGAGGAGCCTGGCGGGCCACAGTTCCTGGGGGTCACAAAGAGTCAGACACGACGGAGTAAATAAGGACAGAACAGTGCGCATAGCACCGGTTTACTGTGGGGTCTTTGTACCATGCTGGTCACATGGCTAAAATCAGTCTAACAAATACACTGGAGACAAATTAGCACTGCTTACCTCTAGAGCAGCATGAACATTAAACAGCATGTTTTAAATCATCGCATAACACATCCCATCCTAATCTTGGCCACATGACAACACCATCCTTCCAGAAGTCCCTGGAGGTAAGCATACTCTCCCCAGGATCAGTAAGTTCAATGTTTCCTTATATACCTAGATAGGAAAGTAACTTAAAATATGAGGAGGTTACTAGAAAAGGAAAAAGTTTCAGTATCCAAAGATTGCAAGAGAACAAGAAGGTGTCAAGAACCGTAAAGGATCTGAGATGTTGCTCCACTTACAAGCTGACAGGTTAGCCTGTCTAGACTGGGTGCTGGCAGAAGACACAAGGGCCCTGAAGCAAAGACAGAGACAATAGATGAAGGACTTATTACTCATTACTCCTTGCACAGCAGGTAGCAGGAACTGAATGCCTGCATTATTTCCTCTTTCCCCCCAAGTCTCACAACATAGTATGGACCAACCCAAATGAATGTTTCCTGCACAGCTGATTTATACTCTAGTTAGAAACCCCAACCCAGATGAATGTTTCCTGCACAGCTGATTCATACTCTAGTTAGAAACCCCAGCTTAGGAAACATTCAGTGAAGGAAGGGCTGGGAAGAGACCCGAAGCAAACATCATTTTTACAATCCGGATGTGCGAAAAGCAGACACTGTCTCTATAGCCCAAAGTTGTTAAATACACCTCCTTAAAAGGATAATCTGGAATAAAAACTGTTCAGTGTAGGCAGAAACATGCGAGACCCATGACGAATGATTTTCTAAAAAGAAAGATGTGAAAATATGACTAGGAAGAAGATTTTTTCTTTTTAAGTGTTTTCACGGTGAAACAGTTCTCTGCAATTTGAATTCTAGGGCATGTCAACTGAGTGAGTTGCTAAAGTGGAGCTGGGTGATGGTAGCTGGGGATATAAGGAGATAAGAAATGCCAGGCTAGGGCACTAGAGACGTCATGCATGTGGCATTTGAGAGTCTTCTGCATCTATTGGTAGAGTGATGGCGTAGACTAGGAATTGGTGCTGAAGCCTGCAATTAGTATAGGAGAAAATGACAGTTATTCAGAGTAGGAAAGGCTGGCATTCCTGATTATCCCTGGAAGGACCTTGAAGCATCAGGGTAAAATAATAATGTGCATGCATGCTCAGTTGCTAAGTTGTGTCAGACTGTTTGTGATCCCATGGACTATTCACGGGATTATCTAGGCAAGAATATCAGAGTTCGTAGCCATTTTCTTCTCCAGGAGATCTTCCCAACTTAGGGATCGAACCTGTGTCTCCCGCATCTCCTGCATGGCAGGCGGATTCTTTACCACTAAGCCACCTGGGAGCCCAGAGTGAGAATATTCACCCCAATTCTAGATCCATGGATAAACAGATCCATGGGGGAACTGGGTATATCAGCTTTCTATTGCTGCCATAACACATTACCAACAGCAACCATTTATTATCCTGTGTGTGTTAGTCACTCAGTCGTGTCTGACTCTCTGCGACCCCGTGAGGTATAGCCCATCAGGCTCCTCCATCCATGGGATTTTCCAAGCAAGAATACTGGAGTGGGTTGCCATTCCCTTCTCCAGGGGATCTTCCTCATCCAGGGATTGAACCTGGGTCTGCTGCATTGCAGGCAGACTGTTTACCATCCGAGCCACCAGGGAAGCTATATTTATTATCCTAGTCATCTGTAAATCAGAAGTATGAGCGCAGCACATCTCAGGTGAACCTTCTGCAATGATTCCCACAAGACTGAAATCAAGGTGTTGGAGGGGCTGTGCTCCCTTGTGTAGGCTCTGGGGTTGAATCTGCCCCCTAGTTCATTCAGAATGTTGGCCAAGTTCATCTCCAGTCATTTGTAGAACTGCAGCCCTCATTGGACAAAGGGCTGTCTTTGCTGGGTGTGGGAAGTGGGCCAGCCTTTACTCTTAGAGCTGCCCACATTCCTTTGCCTGCTCTCTCATATGGCCCTTTCTAGAAACAGCGGTTGGAGAAAAACGTGTGCTTCAAATCTACCATGTCTACTGCATCTCTCTGATTCCCACTGGAGAAAGTTCTGCTCTTAAAGACCCATGGGATTAGGCCAGACGCACCCAGATAAACTCTGATAATCTATTGCAAGCCTCCTGACATTAACTGTCCCCGCATGGTCCCCTTAGCGTTACGCACAGCATAGTCACAGGTTCTGGTGATTAAGATGGGACGTTTTTGGAAGGCTAGTATTCTGACTAGCATGAGAGGATAATGAGCAATGTTTGCTTGAGATGACCATAGGGCGCGTATTTTAAGTGAATTAGGATGTATGGATAGATTTTGATCCATCACTGGGGTTTTTCATAATGTGCAGAACAAAGGAAAAAGGGTTCTGGGATCAACACTCAGTATCGTCGTAGCAGTAGTGTTAGCCACTCAGCTGTGTCCGACTCTTTGTGGCCCCATGCACTGTGGCCCGCCGGGCTCCTCTGTCCGTGGGATTCTCCAGGCAAGAATACTGGAGTGGGTTGCCATTCCCTTCTCCAGAGGATCTTTCCAACCCAGGGATCAAACCCGCATCTCCTACACTGTAGGCGGATTCTTTACCAGCTGACTTAAAGGGAAGATCAAAACAATATCACAGAAGGGTATAAAATCAGAATAGGACTTTTGGGTTGTCTAAATTCCTGGACACCATCAAAATACCCAACAGTATCTCTTAAATGTGAAAAATATACTGATCTTACAAAGTACTTAAATTTTGAAGTCTCAGGAAGAAAATGAAAGGAACATAATAATATGTTGAAGCCTGAGCAAAGCTACTGTTAGGACAAAGGCAGAAGCTATTTTGTAATACTCAGCTTGTGTTATTCAAGCTTTTGTTCCAATCTAGTGGAGCACCTCTTTCAGCAGGTTAAAAGGAGGTAAGTGTTCTTGGTCCTGCTAACCTGACTTGCTCATGGGGTTTGATTGTCTTGCACAAGCTGGGGTACGTTTCACTTTCCTAAGAAGACTGCTCTGTAATGTTCATTCTCTTTGCCTCCATTATTTGGCGTCCAGTCTGAATGGGAACAATTTCTCCTTTATGTGTAGGCGAATATGTTGAATTATTTGAGTCATGTTGGAGTGCTATTTTTATTTATGATACGTCCCTCAACATAATGCCCTATCTGGAAGCCGTGAATATGTCACCCAAGGGTGATGGAGATCTCCAAATAGTCAATTTCCAGAGTTGTAACTGGCACTTGCTTTAAATTGGTGTGATTATGTCTAAGCCATGAGATTTGAAAGGACGATGCTGACACGCACAGACCCTTTCTATCGCTTTAATGCCTTTCTCCCTATCATAGATCCAAACAACATTTTTATCTCTTGACTGGATATGACAGCTCTGTGATTCCTTTTTCCCTGTGAATCCAATTAATCTGTCTGTGTTTCTGAGCTTTTCAATTTTTTAGCATATGCCTTTTCTTCCTTTCTTTTTCTAAACAAGTTGTTTACATTCTCAGAATGTTTATCTTTAGATCTTCATGCTTGTCTGCTTTTCAGATTACTTGCCCTTTTATCCCAGCTTCTTTTTATGGGTTTACTAATGATCAGCCTCATCTTTCAGACTCTAGACTCAGACTTTGATTTAGTTTCTTCTCTCATATATGCAGCAGAATTATTTGAGGTGCATTCAATAGCTCACTTAAAAGAAGCAGACAAAATAATCCTGACAGAGTCTCAACATTGATTTTGTACTCTGTAAAGGTTTACAAGAGCTTAATGTGAATGTTATGAAAACTAAGGACATCAGACAGCTAATTGTTTCCACCAATACTCTTTAAGAAAGAGATAAAAAGAGACACAAAGAAAAGAAGCAAAAGTCATTTGTAAGGACATATGAAATCTACTGGTGTATCAGTTAAAGAAAGCAATTTGGTTGAAATATGCCATGGTTCATTCCCTTCATGAAACTCATTTACAAAAACTTTAAGTGAGATAATATATGTAAGCTCACATAAAGCAAAATGTTTTATAAATCTTCACCCTCCAATATGATAGCCCTTGCTATATATGGCTGTTGAGCACTTGGAATATGATATGACTGAGGAACCAAATTTTAACTTTATTTAGTTTAAATTAAATAACACATGTGGCTAGTGGCTACTGTATTGAACAGATTGGCTACCCTTATCCTATTCATAAATGTAACACCACTGCACAGAACAGTGCCTGTCAGTTGGAAAGATCTCAATTAATTCTTGTATCAGGGATCCAGAAAATTAATCATTATGTGTCAAACCTGAAAACACAGAAAAATCCATCCAACTCAACAGATTTGGAGATGAAAAGCAACTGGTCTCAAAATTTGTAATAAATACAGTCACATTTTAAAGATTTCATATTTCAAGCAGGGTTAGTAACTATATAGAACTATTATACAAAATAAATGCTAACATTATTAATGAAACCCACATCCATGGACATGATAAAAAATAAAATGGACACTATTCCAAACAGGAAGAATTTCATTTTGAAAAGTCATTCAGTTTAAAAACTCTTAAAGACCAATACAAGTTTTAACAAATTTCTAGACTTCATGCTTATATACATGAGGTTAATATCAGGAGTATTTATGGAATAAATTAAAACACAGACAAGAGAGCTCTGATAAGACGTTCATTCAGATCTCTCTCTACCTGCCCTGTCAACTTGATGTGAGAGCTGCAAGAAGAACCTTGGTATCTCACAAAATTATTGACATCCTTTCCTAACTCACTAAGTCAGCTGTCCCCTATGCTATTGAATCATCTTTTAAACTGATGTCAAGTGTGGATCAGAAAAGGCTGCCCCACGATGCTTTATCTAAGTACTTCTCCAATTTAAAATCATCATTTTGATCTAAACTCAAGTGTATTTCTCTTTCTGATATCCAAGTTCACAGTTTCCACTAAAGACCCAGAGTGTGGCTGGATAAGATACATGTATATAAAAACCTCATATTTTGCAGCTTTTATTTTTGTTAGCAATTCTCTTTCAGAATAATCATTTAATTTTTTCCCATTAGGGAAGAAAGCATTCACTCACTCATTGATTCATGTACTTTTCATAAAACTGTAGTAAATACAAACTGTCTTTCAGAACCTATGCTGAATTCTGAAGGTAAATAAAATTGAGGGAGTTCCATCCTGCTCTGTAGACCATTAAGAACAAGGATTGGAATATCTGGAGGAAAACCAGGGTGACCCACTCACTCTTCATCCACCTGTGTGTCTAGTCCAGACGTGTATGACCTACACTGTTTTCTTCCCTCTAATTCATATCCTGCAAACAATGAACCACTAAGTCCTCTTTGATTTCTCTGTCTCTCCATCCTGATCTCATGACATCTGACCAGGACAATTTGCATAGCCTGTCTATAGTCTATTTCATACCATATTTCACCCACTTACAGTTTGTGTGTATGCTAAGTTACTTCAGTTGTGTCCAACTCTTTGCAACCACATGGACAGTAGCCTCCCAGGATCCTCTGTCCAGGGACTTTTTCCAGCAAGCAGATTGGAGTGGGTTATCATTCCCTTCTCTAGGGTATCTTCCCAACCCAGGGATCAAACCCACATTTCTTACATCTCTTGTATTGGCAGGCACCACTAGCACCACCTGGGAAACTCTTCCACATTCCAGCCCTGGTTGTATATTTAGATTTTAATTCATATTTTCTCTTTCCTCACCTCGAAATCCTGCCGGGCTACCCTTGGCAACCTGAATACCCTGCATACTCATCGGAAGGACTAATGCTAAAGCTGAAACTCCAATACTTTGGCCAGTTGATGTGTAGAACTGACTCATTGGAAAAGACTCCGATGCTGGGAAAGATTGAAAGCAGGAGGAGAAGGGGATGACAGAGGATGAGATAGTTGGATGGTATCACCGACTTGATCGATTTGAGTTTGAGCAAACTCCTGGAGTTGGTGATGGACAGGGAAGCCTGGTGTGCTGCCGTCCATGGGGTCACAAAGAGTCGGACAAGACTGAGCGACTAAGCACACACACACATCCTTGGCAAACTAGAACTCCAGGGCCAAACATAGCTCATGGTTTATTGTACATCCTATGACCTAAAAATGCTGCTTATAATCCTAAAGGGATGAGGAAAGAGGAGGGAGGGTGCAGAGAAAAGGAGGAGGAACAGGATATAATTTACAGCATAAATTTACAAATGAGAGGATCCCTGTGCAACTGCCAAAGCCTACAATATTTACCCTTTATAGAGAAATATCATCCCTTTATAGAGAAAAGATAAAACTTATTTTGTTGCTATACAAGAACTTTCACCATTCAAGTTAAGAGTTTCAGGACTCTGATATCTATATTTTAGTCTTTTCTTTTTTTTTTTTTTCCTTGCCACAGAACCGAGGTAAAGTTAGTACCTATTTCATAGAATTGTTCTTATAATTAAAGAAGATAATGCATGCAAAGTATTTAACAAAGTCCCTGTGCCGGGCTTCCCAGGTGGCGCAGTGGTAAAGAATCCCCTGCTAATGTAGGAAGGGCAAGAGGCAAAGGTTCAATGGGTTCAAGTCCTGGAGTAGGAAATGGCAACCCGCTCCAGTATTCCTGCCTGGAAAACTCCCATGGGCAGAGGAGTCTGGCGGGGTACAGTCCATGGCGTCGCACAGGCCTGAGTGATTGAGCACACACGCGCTTACAGAAAGGTCCCGCTGCTGACTCCTGCCTCACGCCCATCACCGAGGCTGGCTCCTAACAACGCCGGCATCTCCCATTCCTGTGCATTTGCACACCTAGCTCCTTCTGTGTCGAAAACATTCCTGTGCCTCATGCTGCTGGAAGTATCCATACAGCTTTCCAGTCTCTGCTCAAATACCACTTCCTGTTCCTAGCCTCAATGCTTGTCTTCATTTGCCCCTAATTTCCCTGCGGTCACTCCATACTGCTTGACCATTCCTTCTAGAAATAAACCCATCAGTGCAGTTGCCTCCTCCAGACTAACCACTTGACTCTTGACTTCTTTTTGTTAGAAAGTATCTGTTTATCTTGTGTGCTGAATGCTGATCTGACATACTATAAATTTAACCCCCCATAAATATTTATTTACTTAACACGTTGAGGGGAGGCAACACTGAATTTAAAATCTGTTTGAGAATTATCCATTTTTCTTATCAACTGTCACGTTCATTCCATCTCCAGGGCTGGCTAAAATGTCATTGATTAAGGACATGATAAAGACTCTAGTAATCCTTTATGCTTGCTTTCAGCAGGTTTTCTCCTCCTTTAGTTATTAAATTGGTATTTGCCCCTTTGTGACCATTTTTTTCTGAAAAGAGAATAAGAGTTTCCTGGCTTGGTAATGTTCATCTTCTGAGCAATTCACTACATAAAACCAATGAAGCTGTCCAATTGTGTTAGGCACTAATTTTTTACTTCCTTGCTTAGGTAATAAAACACAACAGTGCAAGCATTAGAGTCTAATAAAGACACACCTTGGTAGTTGTTAGGAATATGAGTAAGCGTTAACTGCCTTTAACAACTCTGAGTTGTCGTCATCAGATTGAAAAAATTCCCTGGGTGAATTATTATGGTTATGAAAAACAATATAACTGACAAAAGACATAAAAGTAGTACATTTAAATAAAATTTCTTATCAATGTAGAATATCATCATGCATGGATAATAAAGTACCTTCAAAGTTTTAAGAAGAATATTGTCTTGAGAAAGTTGAAAACTTTCAAGAACAACAATAAAAAGTACATAGAGGCCAGGACCATTCTATACAGTATCTTGGGGACTTACTTAGACTTAGAGAAAGTCAAGATTTTACTACCTCTCTGCATTCAAAGAACCTTGTAGTAATTCTCAGGTCCTTTGGGTGAAACCCTAGAGGATTATCAGTTGATATTCTTTCTCTATTCTGCCTCTTTCCCATCTCACCAGCTATTCAGGACTTTCTGGTGAGTTATATTCTGTGCTAAGTTGCTTCAGTCATATCCGACTCTGTGTGACCCCATGGACTGTACTCCACCAGGCTCCTCTGTCTGTGGGATTCTCCAGGGAAGAATACTGGAGTGGGTTTCCATTTCCTTCTCCAGGAGATCTTCCCGACTCAGAGATCGAACCCTCGTCCCTTTATGTCTCTTGCATTGACAGGCAGGTTCTTTACCACTAGCGCCACCTAAGATTCCCAAGTAAGGATACTCCAAGACTGATATTCAACGACTAGAATGTCTTGAAAGAAGAGCAAGAAAGCCTCAGATCAGGACATATGCATACTTTGGTTATTGACAGTTGATATGTAAAGTAGTTTTTTGTTAACATTTTTATTCGATGTGCAGTAAACAAGGTCATTTTCCCCCCCGAATGTCCCATAGAGGATAGGAACTGAATTTCATTAAGGTCTTATTCAGAGACAATTTGCATAACAAGTATTAACATCTATTTTAAAGTAAAATAGATTACAAAGTGGCAAAGCTGTTTACTAACCAAATAGCTGATCCCTGTCTTCCTGACTCTTCCTTTGGAATTAGTAGTTAAAAGTTATTAACATATTCAAACATTTCGACTCACAATAATGAAAATTTTATATGGTTGGAACTACATTGTTATAATAAAGTCAAATTAATAAATGATCAATTCAACACTGTGTAAGTATAAAATTTTTTCTCTTTGGACTCTTAAAAACTAACTGACCTTGATGTAGGAGTTAATGTTTTTTTTTTACTATAAACAGTAAAGGGGAATAAAAGAAGAGAAGGTCATATAATTAAAGGCACAAAGTGTGGAAGAGCTTCTGTAAAAATCCTGACTCAAAAAGAATTTAGAAAAAAAAAATGTCAACCCACTCCAATATTCTTGCCTGGGAAATCCCATGGATAGAGGAGCCTGGTGGGTTATAGTCCATGGGGTCACAACTTGGTAACTAAACCACAACTACTTAAGGAATTTGTTATTGTTCACCAGTCCAGGTGGAATACACAGACCTTTGACTATGATCTGATTCTTGGTTATTTATTTTACAAACGAAGTCTCAGATTTCTACCTACATGCCATGTTTTCTTTCAGATTTTCAATCCTGGTAAAAATAATAGAGACCATTATTATAAAGTTTTAGCACTGTTAAGTATTAGGTGCAACATCAGTGACTTAGCGTATTAGAAGAAACACGTTTTTTTTGTTTTGTTTTGTTTTGTTTTTACAGTTTCAGTAAATATATAAAGAGGAGGATCTGCATCTCCTGATGTATTTTATTTCTGAACACAGAATATATTTTTAAACATAGGAACATTCTCTTCATTTTTATATCTTACATATAGATTTCCAAGCTTATAAATAAATGTTTCTATTCAGTATATGTTACTAAAGTGTCTCGAAAGTATTTCAGAGACTCTCTGGGCTAAAAGTTAGAAAGGTAAATAAATAAGAGGATTAAACTCCTGTTCAATGAGAGAAAGAATTGGCTCACAGCACTGATTCCATGGGAAGAAAAAGAGAGGGGATGGAGTGGAATAATGGTAGAGAGCAGGGGAACTTAAAAAAGAGAGATTTTATACATATATATAAGTGAAAGTGAAGGTGAAGTTGCTCAGTTGTGTCCAACTCTTTGTGACCCCATGGACTGTAGCCTACCAGGCTCCTCCCTCCATGGAATTTTCCAGGCCAGAGTACTCAAGTGGGTTGCCATTTCCTTCTCCAGGGGATCTTCCCAACCCAGGGATCAAACCTGGGTCTCCTGCATTGCTGGAAGACACTTTGCCATTTGAGCAACCAGGGAAGCCCATATATATAAGTATATATACATATAAAGGTGTATATATATGTATAAAAGTATGTGTGCATACATGTACATATGTATACATATATATATATACATGTATATAGGTATATATGTATGTATAAAGGTATGTGTGTGTGTGCTAAGTTGCCTCAGTCGTGTCTGACTCTCTGTGACTCCGTGGACTATAGCCCACCAGACTCCTCTGCCCATGAGATTCTCCAGCAAGAAAACTGGAGTGGGTTGATGTGCCTTCCTCCAGGGGATCTTCCCAACGCAGGGATGAAACCCATTTATGTCTCCGCATTGGCAGCAAGTTCTTTACCACTATCACCATCTGAGAAGCCAGGATAATGATGAAGATGTCACCAGGCAATCGTGATCGTTGGTCTGATCACTACACTGCAAGGACAGAGAGTGGTCATGTGCACCCTGAAAGCTATGGACTGCATGACTGACTCACCACAAAGCTTGCTCTTTCCAGAGACTGCAGCACCCCACTCTTTTCCTACTCAGGTCTCAGATCCCAGAGCACATCAAAGGTTCTGATGAGTACGAGCTGGTTGTGTACATGCTAGGTGACCCCTCACCCACCTTCCTGAGGCCCACCTGGAGGCTGTGCTGGGAGGGACTCTCTCATCCTCCCTCTGCTCTCTGGACGAGGAGAGGAGGGCTGTTTCCCCAGGTCTGCCTCAGCCTTAGCCCGGGAAAGAGCCCCTATCCGAGCTCTGGCCCAACTCTTAAGGTTACTATAGCAACTGTCAAGTTTATTCTCTGGGGCTTCAAGTTTATTCTTGGAGACTCTGGCCACGCCAGGGCCCAACCTTTTCTCCTGACATGTGTTCCTTTATTGCCAGTTTCATTTAGACCTAAAAGAGGGAGAATCCTTGAGAACAGAGAAGCAGCCCCCAGTGCTCCCTTCAAACTTACACCCTTCATTTCTTCTGACGATGGAAAGGTGGAACAGCTGACTCACGAGAGATATGGAGCAGAAACATGAACCTGTCCCCAGGAGTGAAGTGGCCTCTGCCACCATCCCTGGCACATGCCAGCCTGCCATCCCTGGGCTGGAACCGCTCATCCACATCACAGTTTCACCTCTCTGGGCACCTTCTGGAGGATGGTATCTTCCCTGACCCCCCAGAGAGATCTAGCAGGTGTTCAGGGGCTTTGTCAGAGCAGATGCTGCCCGTGTCTGTCCCTTGAACACACAGCCTCAATGTGGACACGATTAGCCAATGTCACTTGGTCACCAGCAGCCACTGGCCACATGCTCCATACATCCCAATGCCAGATCAGGAAAAGATTCTGGAACCAGAGATGCTGCTTAATTATCGCACAGGGACTTTGAAGACTCTTCATTGAGGAGGAGGATGAGAGAAGCCCCCAGCAAGGTATGGAAGCACACCCTGTTATAGAAGTGCAACAGCACTGGAGCAGAGACCAGGATGTAGGCTGCACCTCCATGGCACGTCTTTGTCAAAGGACACACTGCTCTTTCAAAGTAAATAATCAACAAAGACCTATATTCTGTAATAACCAAATGGGAAAAGAACTTGAAAAAAGAACCGATATACATATATTTATAACTGAATCACCTGATGTTTACGTGAAACTATCAACATGGTTGATCAATTACACTCCAGTAAAAAAGAAAGTAAAAAACTAAAAAGGTATGATCCACAGTCCAGTCACTTCGGCATAAGTTGGGATTTGACTGGAAACACAGAATCTCAGGCCCCCCTCCCATAACTACTGAGTCACTATTCTCATTATAGCAAGCTCTCTGTGTGATTCTGATTCACAGTAGAGTTTGAGAAGTCCCGTTCTATTCCAAACATCAACTTAACCTTCCAGGAACCAAGAAGCACAGCCCACTATGTCAAAAGAGCTCAGAGTTGAAACTTCTTTTAATGCACAGAAAATTGCAGTGATCACTGAAGCTTCCCATGTTCATGTCTTGGAGGGTGGGTAGAAAGCAGATTTAGTACTACTGCTAAACAGCAAGGATGCCCATGGTGGCTCCTTAGCACCTACTGTACTTGCTCCTGAGAAGGACACTCCTCTGTCCAGTCTGGAAGAATGCACTGCCTCTTTTCTCTCATAAACCCCACCTGTCTTCATGTTAGAGCTCTAGCTACTGCAATAATTATAAAAGATTTCCAGCAGCCCTTTTGTCCCAGGAGTGCCGATGGAGAAAAGACAAGGAGATAATACAATAAACCTAGGATAAAGGAGTATGTCATAAATTGCAATATGTGAAAGCCTCCCATGTGGCTATCATCAGGTAGCTTCTTTTTTCTGCCTTCTGTCAGATTTATTGCTGGCTAATTACATTATCTGATCCAATTTGCCTCTTTGTAAAATGTCAAGCTTGAATTATTATTTTTTTTAAATTTTCTAAGTGCATTTTATTTCCATTAGTAGGTATATGTGAATGCAGATTGTGTTGTATTATGTATGTGACATTTTTATTATCTATTGAGATCTCTCTGGTCCTACTTGAAAAATAAAGAAGTTTCGATGAGATCAGTTCTGAATCCTGATTGCATATTAGAAACATCTTTTTATCTGAAAAAGTATATGAATGCCTGGGCTACAGCCAAGATAATTCACATTTGAACCTCTAGGGGTGGGGAGTCAGGCGTAAGTACTTTAAAAAATTTCCCTGGTGATTCTATCGTATAGCCAGATGGAGACTAGATCTGACTAAACTATGCCAGGTTTTTAAGCATAGAAAATTTGTTTGGTTGATATTTGCTACGGAAATGCCTGTTGTGAAAGAGCCACTTGTCTGATTAAAACCAGGCTGAAGTGTTTTTCATTTGACATGCTCATACTCCCTACACCCCAGGAGCGCTTTCGTCTAATTTCCAAAGCTCCATAGAGATTGTTTAGAAACCATGCGAGATTCACTATTGACATATCTCAAGATGTAAACTTCTGTTACTTTAAACTCCATTTTAAAAAAAGAAAAAAAAGCTGGGATTTCCCAGGTGGTCCAGTAGTTAAGAATCTCCCTGCCAATGTAGAGGACAAGGGTTCAATCCCTGGTCCAGGAAGATCCCTCCTGCTGCGGAGCGATTAAGCCCCAGTACCGCCACTACTGAGGCTGCATCCTGATCAACAAGAGAAGCCGCCACAATGAGAACCTCGCACGTCCAATGAATGAGGAATAGCTCCCACTCACAGCAACTAGAGAAAGCTTGCATTCAGCAATGACGACTCAGCACAGCAAAAAACAAACAGAATTTAAAAATATGTTTAGAAAGCTGAGAGAACATGGAAAAGATATGTTGAAATCATGATATTCAAATCTTGATTTTAAAATGAAGGTTAACTGTATCTTCCCTGGCGGCTCAGATGGTAAAGAATACGCCTGCAATGCAGGAGACCTGGGTATGATCCCTGGGTTGGAAAGATCCCCTGGAGAAGGGAACAGCTACCCACTCCAGTATTCTGGCCTGGAGACTCCTCAAGGACAGAGGAGCCTGGCAAGCTACAGTCCACAGGGTCGCAAAGTGTCCCACATGACTGAGCAGCTTTCACTTTCACTTTCATAGTTCTTATATTTATTTTCTTTAACTTAAAAGATTTGTCTAAGTGACTTGACAATCACAAGAGGTGGCTATCAGTTTTGTGTGTATGTAAGTTAGTTCAACTGTGGTTATTTAATGGTGTTCTAAGAAACACACGTTAGTACCTTAAAGATGACAAATGCTTGACAATGCCATCACTCTTGTTTTCATACTCTAGACGTGGTTGCAGACATAAGGTACATCTTTGATGAAAGCAGGCTATTTATCACACCATTCCAAAGTACGAAGGCACTTTTTCAGGAAGGCATGCTTCTCTAAAGGCATCATTGCTAAGTGACCATCTTTTCAACTTATCCTCCTTATGGGAGAATATTTTAAAGATCTTCAGAAGTAGGCCTGCCAGTCTGATTCATTTTCAGAGTTTTCAAACTCAGAGTTGATTAAAGACATGAAAGGGTTCTCTGACTAATAAGCTGTGCGATTTATACACCTGAAAGACAAAAATAAAACCCAAATCCAACAGAAGTGTAATGACTAATTTGCCAAGAAATATAAATCCTGGTTAATCTTTCAAACATAGGAAGGAACATTATTAGCTCAAACTTTTATGGGAGATAGAGGAGCTGACTCAAATGTTATTTGAGTCATACTTTTACCTAGTTAATTAATTCAGATTTCTATCTTCAAAGACATTTTAGGAGGAACCCAAGTCATAGTTTTAGGATTGTCACATAAATTACAATTCCTTGCAGGTTTCAAATGCTTGCTTATAGAAATACTATGTTGAGATGAAGTAGATTTACCTAAATTTATTTCTGATTCAGATTTAGTTCTTCGGAAATTATGACCCCTTGCATGATAAATTGCCTGAACTGAGTTAGGTTTAATCTTCTATGTTTTAGTAAACAGGGATATCACCTTTAAATCATTTATTGTTCAGTTTATATAGGATCATAAGGAGCAAACAGATTACTCAATGTCTTGCCAGAAAGGTCATGTCTTCTCAGAAAATGAAATATGAGTATCAAGCACGTGCAACCTGGGTTTCTGATTTGATTGACTTCCCAGACCTACATCACCATACAGCCATGTAACTAGATTTCATTTGTATCATGGCTGTACTCATGGACTTAGTTTCCTAGGAAGTATGATAATTTTAGAACTTGTTGTTTGGTTTGTGCTTACTTTTAAAACTAACTAAAGCAAAATCAGTTTCTTCTGCAGTAATACTTTGTTTTATCAGGATTATAAATATAAATAACATTTTTCTGAATTCAGTTCCCTATTAAAACTTGTCATCAGTAAGATATCAAGTAATGTCATTTGTTGTTGTTGTTTTTCAGTCGCTAAATCTTGTCCAACTCCTTGTGACCCCGTGGACTATAGCACGTTAGGCTCCCCTGTCCTTCACTCTCTCCTGGAGTTTGCTCAAATTCATGTCCATTGAGTCAGTGATGCTACCTAGCCATCTCATCCACTGTCATCCCCTTCTTTTTCCTTCAATCTTCCCCAGCATCAGGGTCTTTTCCAAAGAGTTGATTCTTCGCATCAGGTGACCAAAATATTGGAGCTTCAGTTTCAGCATCAGTCCTTCTAATGAATAGCCAGAGTTGATTTCTTTAGGACTTGAGCAACTTTAACTCCTTGCTGTCCAAGGGACTCTCAAGAGTCTTCTCCAGCACCACAGTTCAAAAGCATCAACTCTTTGGTGCTCAGCTTCCTTATGGTTCAACTCTCACATCTGCATATGACTACTGGGAAACCCTAACCCTGTATCAAATACTCAAGATGTAAAACATGCAGTTCTGCTCTTCCCTACTTAGCTGTTATAAATTTGAAAGATTATTTATATAAATGCATTCAATATTTTCACAAATTGAAGAATGCATACACTCAGTTTATTTACATGATATTGTGTCCACATCCTATTCTCTAAACTCTCTTTTATTTTCTTTATATTATATAAATCCAAAGTGTTGTGTACCTTGCATGGTGCTTCCCAGGTTGCTTCAGTCAAGTCTGACTCTTTGTGACCCTATGGACTGTAGCCTGCCAGGCTCCTCTGTCCATGGAATTCTCCGGCAAGAATACTGGAGTTGGTTGCCATGCCCTCCTCCAGGGGTTCTTCCTAACTCAGGGATTGAACCTGAGTCTCTTATGTCTCCTGCATTGGCAGGTGGATTCTTTACCACTAGCACCACCTGAGAAGCCCATTATGTGCCTTATCAGACAATAAGTCAAGGGGTGCGTTTATAAGTACAGATAGTGACAAGGGGGGAGTAGGGAGCTCTGTGATGAGACGTGGAATTAAAAAGCTTCTGTTCTAATAATGGTATTTGTTCTAATACCACCTGTTAGAAGTCTTTGTATCATGAAATAACTGTAACATACATCACTGAAGTAATTGAAGATTGCAGATTCACTTTTAACTTATTTACATATGCTTTGAATTTCTTCTTCCAATTATATACATCTTCCAGTTGTGCACATCTTTTACATGACTCTTAGAAAATTCCCACCTATTAAAAAAAGATGTGACTTTTTCATCAAGGGTAATTTTTGCCTACATTTTATAATTGTAAATATACGTTTCTTATCATTGGAATGCAACTTTATTTCATGTTTTCTAATTTCTTATTTTCCTAGGAAACAATTGAGTATTCCAGTGATAAAAATTACATTGGACCCAACTGCAACACTTATTTATTACTGGAACTGCAAGGTTCCATACTGCTTTCAGATTGACTAAAATACTGTATCATATTTAATGTTGGTTGTATTTCTGCTAAAATATCTCATTTAGGATGCCTTTGTGAATCTTTCATGCTCTCCCACTCTCTTCCCAGGTGCAATAAATGCCTTTCCTATGCATTCTCATTACTGTCCATCACCTAATGTCTATGTGTTAACTTCTGGTTTCTCCCCAGGATACTAAAGTCTTCCTGAAGCTAAGGGCTATGCTTTTTGTCATTGCTATCCACAGCGCATAGGGATATGTGTGTTGCATAGAAATTATGGTGTGTATTTATTATATAAATGAGTTACTTGAAAATACACATTCAATCTTAGTACCTAATCTTATAGTCACCATGCTATTAGTAAACTGAATTGTAAACCACAGTGTGTTTCTACAATGGAAAAGTACTTCGCAAAAATTTAGAAAAGCAAGTGAAAAACAAAAATTCACAAAGTACTACTGTGAAAGAAGTCATGACTTTTAACTTCCAGCAAAGAATGTGAAAAACTTTGACCCCGTAACCAGACTGAATATTTCTGTATTTTAAAAAGCCATTGTGGCTTCATAATTCCACACATGAGAGCACTGGAATGGGATAGGAAAGTGCAAGCAAAGCAGCCATAAATATCTCCACTGTGCTTCACCCCTAGTCCACACCTTGCATCTTGACACATGTCCAGGCATGCATCAGTAGCCACGGTCATTTCTAAACAGGACATTTTCTGCTGACACATACTTTGAATCAGTGTGCATTATTCTCCCCATGACAATATACTCTGGCAACATGAAGTCAAATGCCTTTGACTGCATTCTAACAGTGAGAAATACCCCATATAACACTTACAAGTATACATTTATTTCATATAATTTCTTAGTGATAGGGTTTTTCCTTTTATTTCTGTAATTCAATGAAATTCTTCACAATGCAGAATTTGAGGGTGATAGAAAAACAAGACACTGTAAGGAATATATAGTGTACATTCTATAGACATATTATCTAGATATGATTTGAGACCGCTAATAACAAAATTGTGGCTCTGTGATGTCCCTACATGTGGTATACTGAAGTTATACATCTTAAACCCATATTTTAATGAGAAAATGTCTAGAAAGCTCATGAGTCATGAGACTATAGCTTAAACTGGAACAATTCAATTTCAATTTTCATGTAGCTCAAGAAATTCTCAACTAGTAATTAGATAATGAAGTTTTACTTAATCCCTGTATGGATATCAGGTAATAATACTGCTCAAGTACTCTACATTTAAATTTAAAATTTGATGAACCACCTGACAATTTCTTAGAAAACTAAATATACCCTTAATCTATGATCCACAAGTGGACTCTCTGACATATAACCAAATGAGTGAAAACATGTATCTGCATAAAAACCTACACGTGATGTTTATAGCATCTTTATTCAAAATTGCCAAAACCTGGAAGAAACCAAGATGCCCTTCAGTAGGTGAATGGATGAACAAACTGTGGTACATTCAGGCAATGGAGTATTATTCAGTGTTAAAAAGAAATGAACTATCAAGCCATGAAAAGATACAGAAAAGCCTTAAGGGTATTTTACTAAGAGAAAGAACCCAAACTAAAAAGTGTTCTGTGTGAATCCAGGACTGTGACATTCTGGAAAAGGCAAAACTGACAGGATAATGGATTTCCAATGATTTGATGTGAGGGCAGAATGAATAAAAGGAGTACGGGGACCTTTAGGGCAGTCAAACTACTCTGTCAGATATCATAACGGTGGAGACATGTCATTATTCATTTATACCCATAGAATATACATCACTTGGAGAAGGAAATGGCAATCTACTCCAGTATTCTTGTCTGGAGAATCCCATGGAGGAGCCTGGTGGGCTACAGTCCATGGGGTCACAAAGAGCTGGACCCAACTGAGAGACTAACACACAATATACACCATTAAGAGTGAACACTGAGGTAGCCGTGAACTTTGGCTGACAATGCTATGTCAGTGTTGGTTTATCAACTGTAAAACCAGTACCACGCCAGAGCAGGATGTAGGATGTTAGTGGTGGGAGGGGACCATGTGTAATTTGTTGAGTGTGTCGGGAGGGTGTTATGGGAACTCTGTGTACTTTCTACTCAATTTTGCTGAAACTCTAAAACTGCCCTAAAAAATTTAAATCTATAAAAATGGAATATGCTTCTAAATTGGTGCATTTTAGTTAGTTCTAATAACCTTGAAGACCCTCTTTGTATATTTTGTACATTGGTGTCTATCCACTTAACTGTAAATTTAATTAAAAAGGAACAGGATAAAATTATCCTAACTAAAATATTCCATATAGTATTCATTCACCTTTTTTTCCCTTTACTAATAAAAGTTTGATTCTGTTCAGTAGAGTAACCTATTCATTGAAGAATGACATTCTCCAATCTGCTTTGTAGTTAGGGATGTTTGTATTTTGTAATTACAATCATCAGAAATATGTGGAAGACACCTGTGAATTTGTACTTTTTCCTTTTGTGAAGTACGTATCATATTTTTTTCTTGTTTTCCTTCATTTTTCTTGCTGAAACATGAACTTGGTGGTTAGTTATGGTGGCTACAGCAGGCATATTGTGATTTTTATGAAAAATTCAAGAAAGTCTCAGTGTTCTTAGCTTTGCCCACTTCCAGACTTCTAGATTCATAAAGGAAAACAAATAAACAAGGACTTCTAATCTCTTGTTGGAATTGACAAGATTTCTGTTACCACAGTCAAAGTAAGCCTAACTATTCAGAGAACCAGTATAAAATGTCAAAAATAATCATTGACATCTGGCTGTAGTTGATAAGAAATGCTTAGAAATGCAACTCCATGGACTATACAGTCTATGGAATTCTCCAGGCCAGCATACTGGAGTGGGTAGCCTTTCCCTTCTCTAGGGGATCTTCCTGACCCAAGGATCAAACCCCAGTCTCCCACATTGCAGGCGGATTCTTTACCAGCTGAGCCACAAGGAACACTTGGGCAATTAGAATATGGGGCATTTTTGTCATTCTGGAGATTGTCTTCTTTCTATTCTACCATGGAATTCCATTAAGTTTAACACAGAATGAATACCAGAAATCATTAGAGAATGGCCTATAAAAAGTTTTTGTTTCCTTTTAAGGTAGATTTCTCCATTTCTAAAGTCTCTGTTTTATTTATACAAGTGCCACAACCCCATATTATTCATAACTGTCCTTACTAGGATGAGAATGAGAGACCTTCTGGGAGATAAAAAGGTGATGAAGACAGAGTATCTGCCCAAAGGCTTGTGATCTAGATGGAAGGAGAAAGCATATGCAAAGAGATAAATGCCATGCAAATGTGAAGCAAAAAGATTTTTCCATTGAGAAAGAATGAAAAAGGAAAGGAAACAGAAGAATATAGCTTGAGCGAAAGATGCCTTTAAACCAGAAATACAAATTGATGCAAATTTGAAGAGATGTTTGAATAGAAGCTCAAGGCACTAGGACTTTATTTGAAAAGCAGTAAAGATGTTAGTGTGTTTGCTTGAGGAAATCTTATAGAGGGCAGCCAAGAAATGCATAGAGACAGATGAAAGGTGTTTTTTGAAGTGAGAATTGACAGAGGTTGGGAAACCACATTCGCAATCACTGAATTGTCTCCGTATAGACTGTTTGTTCTCTATTGCAGAAAGTTCAACTCTGAGGGAAAATTGGGGGGTGGGGGGATGGTGGGATGAGAAAATAGGAAAAAAGTATAAGTAAATCTAGTTTCTTTTGTTTTGTTTTGTAGATTTTTTAAAATTTTTTAATTTATTTTTAATTGAAGGATAATTGCTTTAAAATGTTGTGTTGGTCTCTGCCATACATCAGCATGAATCAGTCATAGTTATACACACAACCCTCCATCTTGAACATCCCTCTAAAGCTAGCTTCTTGATATTTAATTTTCTGTAACAATTTTTGGTTCTTTGTCAATGATGAAATTTCAAAGAAATCTGTAAAGATTTTCTCCTTTCACCATGCCATAAAGAAGATAAAGAATTTTTGCATAGAATGTGAAATAGAACACTCGGTTATTCTTACTTCAATCCAAGTTACAAAAGAAAGGATAAATAAGTAGCTAAAAAATCTATGGAAATGAGAGGCAGAATTGTTTTGGAAAAAATAACCGAAAGGTTATTTCTAGCTGGGACAGCAGCTGCCTGGTGTCATTTCTGAACAGATGTAGAGAATGTGAGAGCAGAGATGTTATGGAATGGTTGTTTGAAGATTTTGTTAAAGTTTTTCAAAGAATTATGGGTATTTGCCACAATGTTGTCAGGTATATCAGAAAATATTTTATTTTCAGTAGTAAATATTTTATTCTGGTTGAGAATGACTGCCTATGAACAAATCTGATGTTGGAAAAAAAATATGGAGCAGTAAAAACAGTAAATTTAACTTCAAGGAGAGGATGGTGGTTTAATATCTTCATCTTTTGTTATTTCCTTTTTCGTTGAATTAATTGCTAGTGCCTCTTATCCAATAGCATGGTGGAAATGAAGCAGTATTTGAATGCATCTGGAGAGAATTTATAAGAAAAAGAGATTAATTATAAGAAATTGGCTCAAGTGATTATGCAGGTGGAGAAGGTCAAGATCTGCCATCTGTAAGCTGGAGAACTAGGGAAATCAGTGATGTCTGAGGTATTGTTGTTATGCTTATTCTAAGTGTTGCTGAAATTAGTGAACTATGCAAGATCTCTGCAGCCTCAAGGTTCTCATGAAGTAAATGAAAATCACAATACAGATAGCACGGGACTGGGTGAGCAGTGAGCATAAAACCAAGTACTGAATGCCTAAGGCATACATTTATTCATTGCTTCTAAGTGAAGTTACTATGACTACCTTTTTCAAATTAGTGTAATATTGGCTAATGTTTCCTTTGTCCTTTGACCCATTTAACATGGGTCTATTGCGTATAATGTGGGTCTATTGTAGTAGCTACTGAGGTAGATTTTTTTAAAAAACTCCTTGTACTCACTAAAATGTGTATTTTGTGTGCTTGTTTTCACTTATTTCTATATCTCAAATGTCTATTAGGGTAGGCATTCAGAACATTAACGAAAGAGGGAAGGACAGATGGTAGGAAAGAGCTAACTCATAAACATAAACTAGTCCAACTATAACAAAGTAAAACTGGTGACTAGGACGGTCTCTAAGGAAAACACGTAAAAGACCAGAGCTATGCTATGTAACAAAAAAAATAGGAGCTGCACTAGTTAGAAGTCAAACCAGAGGACCTGGGTATTTTGCCAGAGTCTAGTCTTAGACACTTTTGGACTCAGTTTCTTCATCTCATAAAGGACGGACATTTTTAATTCTTTAAAGAACTAATATTTGTTGATATAATGCGATGATCTCATAGACCATCGTGTGTGGCTTATCACTGACCCATACTCTCTGTGACCGCAGAGGACATCATCCTCTGGTTTATAATCGAGCTGCTATCCTCATGTTTCACATAACAACTAGCCTGCAGTCGGAATTCTATAAGCATTTGTTACACAGTGAAAGAAAAAAGTGGGGTGATTGGTAATCTGTTCTCCCTTAAGAAGACATAAAAGCACCCAAGCAGAGTGAGAGACTTAGAGAAAAATAGAACTTCCCATATATTTCCGCTGTTATCGCTTGAATCCATAAGCTCAGGAGAAAGATGAAGAGGACCACCCCTTTTTCAATTTATCATTTGCCAGGTTTTCCCACTCAGGTTATCTCAGTGAGGAGAGAAGCAAAGATGCATCCTGTTTTTAAATAAAGACTGCTACTGATTGGTTCTCCTCTCAGTTGTAGACAAAAGCATGACAGATGGGATGCACAGAGAGAACTTAAATATTTAGACTCATGCTTAAAATTTAAATTAATCATTCATTCAAGAAGCACTTAACTCCAAATGTATCTAGGCAGTGTGTCAGCGTGTGGAATAAAGATATGAAGGGAAAAAGAGAGAAAAAAAGACATCAAGATCACAGCCCCACGTCCTCAAGAAATTCATTGTCCAGCAGGGAAAACAAATAACTAAACAGGCAAGCACAAGCAAATATGATTCAGAGCAGAGTTTGCACAGGGCCTGAGAGAAGGGGAAATTAACACTGCCTTGGGCATTTCATTTATTAACCTACTTCTAAAGTTTATTTCCTCGTGAGTGATTTTAAAAGCGCCACGCTTCCTAGGTACAATTAAATTCAATTTAAAATGCATTAAGTGACATTCTGTGAAAAACACTTTACAAATAGCTCAGCTCCAGGAAACATGCTGATCTTTGAGACTTGGCTCTTACTCCAAAAGGCTTGGGGCTATCATTAGCACAAACATCTTACACACTTGTAAGTGTATCTCTGGGTGTAAAATGTACCGTCACCAGCCATAAGCACCAGAGCAATTTAGAGTGGGGACAGAGTAACGTGATCTAAAAAGGTTTAGAGGGGCTGGGGGTTGATTCAGGATGTGAAGTGTGGGATGGAGACAGTATTTCTGTGGCTAACATGTAAATGGACATGAAATGATTAACTAGATGGTCCGAGCTGCCCTTGTCAGGCATAGGGAGAAAAAATCTAATACCGTTACACAGAGGGGATCATTGGGACACAGTTACTGTGTAATGGGGAATGTTTTTCAAGCTGTTCTCTATCTGAAAACTGCTTTCTGGCCAAAAAAGAGTGGGATGTAATTACTTCCAACATCACTTAACAGTGATGATCAGAGGAAAAGAACAATAGAACCAAGAGCTGAGTACTGCACAAATAGAAATGGGCTATCTTTTTTCTTCCTGAAAAATAAAAGGAGCAATGAGAAAGGACATTACTGAAGGACTACAAGCTAAATTTACATTTGCATGGATTTGCATAGTAGCTACTAGGCAAGAGGGAAACTAGTATTTTTTAATTACATGGCATAAATACTTCGAACTTTGAAAAAGAAGACTGTAATAGCCAATGAAGCAACGGACAAACAATTAATCTCAAAAATATACAAGCAACTCCTGCAGCTCCATTCTAGAAAAATAAAAGAGCCAATCAAAAAGTGGGCCAAAGAACTTAACAGACATTTCTCCAAAGAAGACATAAAAATGGCTAACAAACACATGAAAAGATGTTCAACATCACTCATTATCAGAGAAATGCAAATCAAAACCACAATGAGGTACCACTTTACACCAGTCAGAATGGCTGCCATCCAAAAGTCTACAAGCAATAAATGCTGGAGAGGATGTGGAGAAAAGGGAACCCTCTTACACTGTTGGTGGGAATGCACACTAGTACAGCCACTATGGAAAACAGTGTGGAGGTTCCTTAAAAAACTGCAAATAGACCTGCCATATGACCCAGCAATCCCACTGCTGGGCATATACACCAAGGAAACCAGAATTGAAAGAGCCACGTGTACCCCAATGTTCATCGCCACATTGTTTACAATAGCCAGGACATGGAAGCAACCTAGATGTCCATCAATTGACTAATGGATAAGAAAGCTGTGGTACATATACACAATGGAATATTACTCAGCATTAAAAAAAAAATTCATTTGAATCAGTTCTACTCAGGTGGATGGAACTGGAGCCTATTATCCAGAGTGAAGTAAGCCAGAAGGAAAAACAACAATACAGTATACTAACGCATATATATGGAATTTAGAAAGATGGTAACGAGAAACCTGCATGCGAGACAGCAAAAGGAACGCAGATGTATAGAACAGACATGTGGACTCTGAGGAAGAGGACAAGGGTGGGATGATATGGGACAATGACATTGAAACATGTTAATTACCATATGTGAAATCAATCGCCAGCCCAGGGTTGATGCTCTGGGCTAGTGCACCGGGATGTCCCAGGGGGAGGTAGTAGGGAGGGGGGAGGGAGGGGGATTCTGGAGGGGGAGCATGTGTAGATCCATGGCAGTTTCATGTTACTGTATGGCAAAACCAACACAATAAAGTAAAGAAAATTAAAAAAAAAAAAGAAAGAAAGAAACTCATGAGAATAAAAAAAAAAAAGAAGACAGAATGAGGAACTGAAAATTCTCTGAAATTAATAACCACAGCCCAGAACCATGGCAGGCATACTACAAAGAGAGCAAGCACTACCATCCCTGGTCTGAGAATTCCCTTTAGTCTTTTTCCAAAAGTCATGAAAACTAGGCTTGGAATTGAGTTCAGAAGAGTGAAAAATTTGAGTATCACTGGACTGAAATGAGAAAGTAATTACAGAATGTCATCACTTTCAGTATTTCAAGGGCACTTGAAGTAAGCAGAAGCCAGTTAGACATTCTGTCTGAATAAGACGGACAGAGCTTGAAAATAACCAGGCAGAACATAGTCAATTGGCTGCCTCTTTTTAGAGAGTCCACGGGTAGACTGCAAGTCTGTAAATCTGACATGATCTTTGTGAAACTAGCTGTGTCTTCTTCTTTACACATTGTGTGTGTGTGTGTGTGTGTGTGTGTGTCTTTATTTTCAGTCTTTAATTTGAACGTCTAATGGACCCTAAAACTGGATATTTTAGATTTTTCATATATGACTGTGAGAGCTGGACCATAAAGAAGGCTGAGTGCCTAAGAATTGATGATTTTGAACTGTGGTGCTGGAGAAGACTCTTGAGAGTTCCCAGGACTGCAAAGAGATCAAACCAGTCCATCCTAAAGGAAATCAACCCTGAATATTCATTGGAAGGACTGATGCTGAAGCTGAGGGTACAATACTTTGGCCACCTGATGTGAAGAACTGACTCACTGGAAAAGACCCTGATGCTGGGAAAGATTGAGGGCAGGAGGAGAAGTGGGTGACAGAGGATGAGATGGTTGGATAGCATCACTGACTCAACGGACATGAATTTGAGCAAGCTCCAGGAGATGGTGGAGGACAGACAATCCTGGTACTCTGCAGCCCATCAGGCCACAAAGAGTTGGACACAACTTAGTGACTAAACAACAAGTTCCCTTTAGAAGTAGCTCTAATGTCTTAGTATCCCAGGAAGCAAATCAAAACCTAAATCAGAGGGAATTCTTGGAAACAAATTGGAGAAAGTGAAAGTGAAAGATAACCAGTTACAGACCGGCCCCTTGGACTTGTGCTGATTCTGTATCTGTCTTACAAAAACCCGTAAAATGCTCCTGTCCCCAGCATTTTCCCAGCCACTCCTGGTTTGGCACTGCCCAACTGGAATAGAAATTTGCTCAAATAAACTCTAGAATATTTTAATGTTCCTGATTTCATCTTATAACAGATTATTGTACTTTTTCTTAAATATATTATGGCATATTTTTCTATTAGCAATTCTAACTATATAGCAATTCAATTAAAATGTACCAATCATATGAATATTTAGCATATTGTAGTGAATATAATTCTCAGAATGTGATAGAAAAAAGAGATGAAATGCCAGTTTTACCATGAGCCACCATTGCTGTAAAAGCAAACATCACTTTCTCTAGATATATGACAGTCTGTTTGTGGGTGTGCAAGTTGAGACTGTGTATAATGAGACAGTTAATATCTTTGAAAACTGCTACAATAAATAGTCTATTTTTCAAACATGAGTAGATGCTCCAGCTACAAGATATCCACGACCACCCTCTCAACCTCCTGTTTCAACCCACATACTTTGTACTATGGGTAACTTAGCAGTATGATTAGATACAGTTTTTTTCTGCCTCTGCTTTTGCATTTTCTACTGTATGGATTATCTAGAAATTGATAATAACTGATTCAGAAATTTCAATAAATAGAAGAGACACAATTTGTTTCAACTTTGTTCTGTATTACTTCATCAAAATTAATTTTTTCTACTATCCATTTGCAGATTCTTCATTTAGTTTTCTAAAGCATTGAAAAAATTTATGCAAGCTTCATTTAAAGTCTATTCAAATAGAAGTTTTTATTGCTCATAAGCAAGAAATAAAAATAAACTTTATACTACTTTTGACCAAATTATAATTATATAATTATAATTTTATAATTTAAAAGTTTATTTAAATATTATACTTATAAAATTATAAGTAATTTTAAAGTTATAAAGTTTGGAATCCTGTCAAAACAAGAAAAGTAAACTAAAACAAATATTCTCAGTGCATAATATAAGTATATTTTACTATAATCAGTGATTTTTATTATTGTTGGCCTTATAATTAACTTAATGTTAGTTATAATTAATAAGTATATGTATAACTAAACTTATAATTATAATTGATAAATATAATTATTAACATTGTGATATTAATTCAAATTCTTAAGCCATATTCATGTCAGTAAAATGATGCAGCACAAAAGGTCTGTTTGGCTCTATATTCATTGAATTATATATTTTATTTCTGTTGTGCTGTGCTTAGTTGCTCAGTCATGTCCACTCTATGCAACCCTGTGGACTGCAGCCCACCAGGCTCCTCTGTCCATGGGATTCTCCAGGCAAGAGTACTGGAGTGAGTTGCCATTTCCTGCTCCAGGGGATCTTCCAACCAGGAGATCAAACCCAGGTTTCCCACATTGCAGGCAGATTCTTTATCATCTGAGCCATCAGGGTTTTTATTCTTATATAAAATATTGTTATGGTTAGAAAATCTTCTGATCAAATATTGTGCTTTAACTTATGTTGTTAAAATAAATATCTGCTATATGAGTCATCAGTTACATTTCCTCTGAGGAGAAAAAAGATTGATTTTAAAAACACTCCAAAAGTAGATTTTAAAAAAATTATTGTAGTTACATAATCCATACCTAATATTTTTAAGAAAAGTTTTTATCTTATTTCTATAACATTAATGTTTTCTGTCTGACATTTAAATCTTGTTTTATAGATTTTTAAGAAATAAAATATTCTTTGGGATGTTAAGATAAATAATAAAACTAGTATGATAACCTCCATTTGTCAAGCATCTGGTATATGTAATATTAATAGTTTTATGTATATATTTATAAAACTATGTTCATATATGCAGTCTTCCCTGACTTTTAACTTCATCCCATTCATTCTACCCTCCATTGCCTCACTGAATTTTAGTCACAAAACTGGTTTCCTTCTATTGTTGGGCAGTCACATTTCAGGCCTCACACCATCAGGTCTGCATCTTGTCTACCTGGGCACAGCCTTCATCTCTCTCCTCATTTGACTGGTCCTACTTAACCCTCTGTGAATTTTGAGTGAGTGCTCAGTTGTGTCCAACTCTTTGCAATCCCAAGGACTGTAGCCCACCAGGCTCTTCTGCTGATGGAATTTTCCACAAGAATACTAGAGTGGGGTGCCACTTCCTTCTCCAGGGGATCTTCCAGACTCAGGGATCAAACCCGTGTATCCTGTGTTCCTACATTGGTAGGTGGATTCTTTACCACGGCATTACCTCTGGCTTTAGCTTAAATGATCTCCCTTGGAACCCAGAACTCAGACAGTTTCCCTCCCAGTTACCCATGTTGCTTCTTTACCAGAACAGCAACAGGGGAATTAACTAAGGTATTACTTTTGGTTTTGTCTTTGCCGGTATATGAGAGAAAGAAAGACAGAGGCTCACAGCAATAGAGGAAGGATTTTCTGTTCTTTTTATTATTGACATCTTAGTCCTCTAGGGCTGCCATAACAAAATACTGCAGTCAGTGTAGCTCAAATGAAATAAATCTATTTTCTCACAGTTTTGGAGGCTGGAAATTCCAAATTCATGTGTCAGCAGGTTTGGCTTCTGTGGAGATCTCTTTCTTTGGTGTGCAGAGGTGGCTTTCTCACTGTGTCCTCACAGCCTTTTCTCTGTGTGTGCATCCAGTCTATTTCTCCTTGTCCTAAGGACCACTTCTTATCAGGACACCAGTCAGATTGAATCAGCGCTCACCCTAGGGCCTTACCTTAATGAAATTACTGCTTTAAGGCAATTACCTCCAAATACAGTCACATTTTAAGGCAGTGGGGGTTAGAGCTACAACATACAAATTTGAGGAGGGGAGAGTAGTTCAGTCCATAAAAGTTGAGGTTGTTTTTATTTGTTTGTTTTTTCTTTTTTTGGCTGTGCAGCCCAGCACATAGGATCTTAGCTCCTCATTTTTGTTGGTGTTCAGTTGCTAAGTCCTACTCAACAATTTGCGACCCCATGGACTACAACACACCAAGCTCTGCTGTTCTCCACTATCTCCCTGAGTTTGCTCAAACTCATGTCCATTGAGTCAGTGATGCCATCCAAACACCCTCTGTCACCTCCTTCTCTGCCTGCCCTCAATCTTTCCCAGCATCAGGGTCTTTTCCAATGAATCAGCTCTTTGCATCATGTGGCCAAAGTATTGGAGCTTCACCTTCAGCAACAGTCCTTCCAAAGAATATTCAGGGTTGATTTCCTGAATATTGACTAGTTTGATCTCCTTGTAGTCCAAGAGACTCTCAACAGTCTTCTTAGTTCTCCAACAAAGGATCAAACCCTTACCCCCTGCAGTGGAAACATGGAGTCCTAACAACTTGACCACCAAGGAAATCCCTGAGGATTAGACTAGCTTTTGTGTTTTATTCCTGCAGCTTCATAAATAAAACCTCCTTTCCTGAATTTTGTGAACTTTTCATCACAAATTATTTCAGCTATAGCACTTAACATTAAATATCATTAAAATAAAACATATCACATTCTTTTAAGTTATCCTATCAATTATTTATGCTAGTTAATATTTAGCAAACCTTGACCCTATTCTGTCTATATTCTCAGGCATCTCCAAGTATTAACACAGTTATTCTTCATAATAACGCTAAGAAATGGGAACTATCATGAGCATCCACTTTACAGATGAGAAAATTGAGGCCACAGATCAGTAGATGAAGTGGTTAAGATGTTATCATAGAAAACCTGGCTACAGAGCTCAGGTTTATATTCACTACATTGCCATGCTTCCTCTGTAATGTTAATATGGTTAAGATTCATAAAGGCAGAGATTGTCTATATCTTAGTCTTTGTACTGTAGCCTCATAAAGGGTTAAGAACACAATCCTCTCTTATCCGAGTTACAAATCTCTGACATTGCTCTTTGTTCCTTAGTAAATACTAAGATCATCTCTTTTTAAAAGCTCAGAGCTCTTAATTAATCTCTAATTGCTCACCTATCATATTATTTCTTTTTTTTTTCTTTCTGATAAGGAACTGAAGTGCCCGTAACATATATATTATCTGCTAATTGCTAGAAGGTAGAGACATTATCCCTCTGAAATGAAGCTTTTACTTCCCCACATGATTTTTGTGTCATCTTTCTCTAGGATCCTTGACATTCAAAAAATTATTGCAGAATAAATGAAAGCATCTAGGTTCTTCCATTAAATGTGCCCCTTATTAAAGATGTTTCCTGAAAACATGCATATTTATTTACGCATAGGATCTTCCAGAGAACTGAACACACTGTAAGGACAAAGTTATTTTTGTTTTCGTTATTAAGTCTCTAAGTCACGTCCAACCCTTTGCAACTCTGTGGACTGAAGCACGCCAACCTCCTCTGTCCTCCACTATCTCTCAGAGCTTGCTCAAAGTCATGTCCATTGAGTCAGTGATGCCATCCAACCATCTCATCCTCTGTCATCCCCATCTCCTCTTGCCCTCAATTTTTTCCCAGCACCAGGGTCTTTTCCAATGAGTAGGTTCTTCGCATCAGGTGGCCACAGTATTGGAGCTTCAGCTTCAGCAACAGTCCTTCCAACGAATATTCAGGGTCAGCTTACTTTAGGACTGATTGATCTGATCTTGCAGTCTCTCAAGTACACATGTATATTCAGAAAATGCAAGCAAACTTGATCAGAGCAGTATGATTAAATATTTTATACTTATTTTATACATGTCATAAAAAAGATATTTAAAAAGCCTCTCAGCAGAATATTTTTCACCATCCATGTTTAAAAACAGGATGGCTTCTTTTATGATGATGCATGTGTGTTAAATAAATGTAGCAGTTTTATTGAATAAGCCTCACTATATAAATTGTAAGTAGAAAATAACTTTACTCTTTCCCAGCACACCCTGTTAAAATCATTTTGTCAGTTTCTTCCTGCCCTTGAGAGAAATCACAGGATAAGTCCCATCGATTTTCTAGGTGTTCAAAGATGATAAAAGTCAGACTTGGATAGTCATCCTAACATTCTGATTTATTGAGGCCTGACTTCATTTAGTTTTCTTCTCCAATATCAGCCTTCTTGCTCAGAGAGGTATTTCCTGACCTGTCTGAGTAATAGCAAGTTCACAGCATCTTTATTCCCCTGCTCTGTTTTGTATTTCTTCACAGTTTATTGTCTCTCTTATTCAACTAGAATGCTGTTCCAGGGGAACAGGCATATTGGCTTTTTATTTGCTTCTATATCCCCAGTACCTTGCAAGAGTGTCTGTGACATCCTAGGTACTCCATAAATATTTGCTGAGTAAATGAAGGTATTGATGAAGCTAGTAACATAAAAGCCTGCTCCACAAACTTCTCTCTCCTCCTACCCTTCTCCCTGTTCCACCCTAGGCAGACTTTTAGGCTTCGATACATGCAATGGACCCAGGATAGAAGAAGGTGGATGTCTTCGTTCTTTTCTATCCCCATTACCTCACCTTCTTGCAATGCCAGGACACACCGCTTGGGGCATCAGAATCAACAAGACCTCACAGTTTCAAGTTCAGTTTATCAAGCATAGGAGTTTGTCAAGCTCCTCGGGACCTTGGCAGTGACGTGTGTGCAGGAGAGAGTTCTTACCAGGGTTCTTCCCAAGGTTCTGAGTTGGGATCAGGGGCGAGAAGATTAGGAGACCAATTGAAGCTGCAATTAGAGCTGACTCCTCCAAAGCGTATGGGGGCACAGCAGCTGGTCCTTTCTGGCCTGAGACTATTTCCAGCAGAGCTGTACCCACTGTGGCTTCCCGGCACTGTGCCCTTTACCTGTCTACATTCTTCTCTCTCAAGCTTCCCAAGTGGCTGAGTGGTAAAGCATCTCCCTGCCAGTGCAGGAGATGTGGGTTTGATCCCGGTTCGGAAAGATGCCCTGGAGAAGGAAATGGCAACCCACTCCAGTATTTTTCCTGGGAAATCCCATGGACAAAGGAGCTTGGTGGGCTACAGTCCATGGGGTCACAAAGAGATAGATGTGACTTAGCGACTAAACAACAGTTCTTCTCTCTCAGCATCAGACCATAGGTTTGCCTTCCCACAGACTGATAATGTTTAAAGAAATATTGATCTTAATAAAAGTTTAAAGTCAATCTTAAATAATTTCTTCTAAACAGTATTATAAAGTTCACTTTTCATTAAAATATATATGTTTATGAGAGGCCACTTATCTTTAAAGTATAAAATAATGTCCTCATTTTTTTGACAGTTTCTAAGGAAACCAAAACATCAGCATTGTAAATTATGCTAAAGTACATTTCTAAAAAGGAAAAGTGTTTTTATTTGTCTGACCTCTTCATTAGTAAAAATTAACCAAATGTCTAAATATATACTGTGCTAAGAAAAGATTGTGTGGGACAGAAATGCATATGAATCATTACTTCTTACAACCATTTGATATTTAATCTAACAGCTTTGAATCAAATTCTGCATAGATACCCCAAAAAAGTAATATATGGATGGATTTCAGAAAAATAGTACCTACTTAGTGTTATTGTAAACGTGAGTAATAATGATGCTTATTTTGTTGTGTGACAATATGGTAACTCTATTTGAAAATTCACAGGGAATATGGCAAACATAGTATACAAAAAGAGAAGACAATATTACATTATAATGGTTTTTGTTTCCATCTCCATTTTTTTAAAGGAAGATAGGCATGAAAATTACTGGAGTTGTGAAGGGCAGAGAATCTGTACGGTGTCTCAGACGATAAAGAATCTGCCTGCAACGTGGAAGAACCAGGTTCAATCCCTGTGTTGGGAAGATCCCCTGGAGAAGGGAATGGCAACCCACTCCAGTATTGTTGCCTGGAGAATCCCATGGACAGAGGAGCCTGGCGGGTTACAGTCCATGGGGTTGCAAAGAGTCAGAAACGACTGAGCTACTAATGTAACAACTACTCATTCAAGATGCTACAGAAAAATATCACAAAATGTTGAAGAGGGAGTAAGAAAAATCCTGAATAGTTTAAACAATATTCAGAAGAAGAGCCAAATGCAACACCATCGAAGTCTAGGGACTTTAAGGAACTCTTTGTGAGATTCATGAGGAAGAGGTCCTATTAATTCTCCCAGAAAAAAACTCATTACAAGCAAGTAAACAGAATTCAAAACAAACATTGATCTCCAAAACCAACTTCTTTGAATGGAAGTGAAATTCCAGAGGCTTGTAAAGTGACCAGATACAGAGAACCACTTCCTACAGGATTCCAGCGCTCAAGATGATAAAAGAATTCTCATTTACACACCTTTGACGTGAAGTTGATATCTCCTTATCTAGTGTCAGCTTGAAATAGAGCAGCTCTTATGGTGCAGCCATAATTAAAAATTAATGGAATACCAATTAAGTCTTTGTCCTTCGAGCATCACACTTCTCAAGTGTTGTATATTTTGAGACCAAGGAAGCAGGTCTTTTATGTGATTTAGCCTTTGTCTGGGAAGTGTTATAGGTAGTTTGCATTTAAAAGAATCCTTGTCAGTTTCAGAAGTGGGGGCCTAAGTTTAAAGAGTCAGTTTCCAAAGGAGGTTGTTTATTAAGCAAATAGATGACTTTAAGTCATAGGTAACTATAGGCAAAAAGTTATCACAGTTTTAGCTTTACTTAATCAGAGTGCTGACATTTAAGACAAATAGGAGCAAGTTACAATAATTATTAGTATTCTGACTTTTTCAGAAATGGTAGCTTTTAATATACTAATAGCACTCCAAAAAATCATCAGGAAAGCTTGAAAGGGTGAACAATTCAGCAAGTGCAGCTTTTGGTGACGTAAGGGACTTGCAGCCTCTTATTAAGTACTTACTCAGGTATTATTTTTGTTGCTGTAATTTTCAAAACTTTTGTAAAATTAAAAAATACCTTTAGGACTTCCCTTCTGGTCCAGTGATTAAGACTCCTTGCCCCCACTGCAGGGACTGTGGGTCTGATCACTGGTCAGGGAACTAAGGTCCCCTGCATGATGCATGGCATGGGCAAAAATAAACAAATAAATAAATGAAAATAAAAATACTTTAATATTCATGTACTTAAACATTTACAGTCACCTGTGTGGTGAAATGACAGCATTATTCAAACGTTTCCATTTTGTTTCCACATCTCATATATATTTAATTTTATCACTTTTTTTGGAAGACAGAGCATTTCCTACTTTATCATTTAATTAAGAGATTTGCAAAGAGAAAACAATTTGTATATGAACGAAGATAACATGTTAATTGGTACTTTCATGTTTGTGTGTTCAGCATATCTTAACCTCTTCAGAAATTATCCAATTAGTCAAAGTGACTTCATTCATTCACTCACTGACTTTATTATAGATCCAAGGACTTACCGTCAATTAAGGGTCTTGGAAACCATCTTGAGTATTACATTAAGAGAAGCATTATCACTACAGTCAAAGAGACAGTGTTCTGAACCTGCACCCATAAAACATAGGTAGAGCCATTAAGTCTGAATGCATTCAGCAGAGCCCTTCTTGAGGTTTGCAAGAGCCAGGTCTTTTAAAAGATATCAGTTATTTATATTTTACTGGAAGTAAGATATAAATCATAATATTAAATACAGTAATGACAGAAACTAGTACCACAGGAGAATTGCTATACAACTTCACATAGAATTTTTTAAAATGTATTCAATTTTACTTTCAAAATTGTTTGCTTTTAATGAAAGAATCCTTAATGTATTATTTCAGTCCTTTCATATGCAAAATAAATTAGCTGGCCTGAGAAAATACCCTCCAACTAAAGTGATGAACCAACGTGTTAATTTATTTACTTCCTGCTTAATGGTGAAGATTTAATTTATCTTAGCAAGATATCCCTTACCTTTTAATTTCAACAATTAACAACATGATATAGGTAAAAATTGGAGTTTTATTTAAAAGCTATAAACAAACACAATTTGGCAATTTTCACTAGATGCTTAAGTTTATGTCATAATTTGTAAAACAGAATAAGCATTTATAAAATAGTACTTATAGTGCAAATTATATGAGAAAAGCACACCCTCTTTGTTCTCTATTTTTAATCATCAAATAAACACATTTGGAATCATTTCTATTAAACAAACAATACAATTTATTGTAAAAAAATATTCTGAATATCAAGATAATATATAAATGTAGATTCAAAACATTTGAGTCATTTTAGTTTATGTTTAGTTTACATTGTATTATGAGTAGTAAAGGAAATAATTTCCTCAAATCTATATCGTGTAAGACATTGAGAGCATATTTTCATATTATATTTCATAATGTTATGGTTTTTCATTTATATTTATTAAAATCATCTTTCATATAAAGATATTAATTTTGCACTTAGAGAATTTTCCTTTGTGTCAAGGGTTTAGAAGTTTACACATGAATAAAAACACAGCCCCTTGATAGTTCTGAAAATGCAACTGATTGACTATTCCAGAGTATAAAGAATGCAATAATATTATTTTAGATGAAATTATTATTGCTCTGTTATCATCTTGCATTTGAGTTGCTGGGTCTTTTTACACTTAATCTGTTTAAGGCCCCATTCTAATATTTTTTTTTTGGCTACATTTTGAAAACTAGTTATTGATTCTTGACTTTTTTTGATTGGAAATTTACACTTTGATGTTTTTGGTCTTTTCAGATCTGAATCATGCTCCTCTGTCCATGGAATTCTCCAGGCAAGAATAGTGAAGTGGGTAGCCATTCCCTTCTCCACGGGATCCTCCAGACCCAGGGACTGAACCCCAACCTCCTACATTGCAGGCAGATTCTTAACCATCCGAGCCACAAGGAAGCCCATATTTATTAATATAATGATCTGATTATTTAAATACATTAGAAGCAAATATGTAATGAATATAGTAATTGATGAATGTCAATATGCTATATATCTGCTACTATTTTCGTTGTGGTACTAGAGTAGTCTCTAAAATTAAGCAAAGAAACTGAAAAGATCCTCAAGGAAATAGCAACTAGAATATAATCAGGGAAATGAAAGCCTCACATTTATCAAATTGAGAACAATTATTTTGATAAAGTTAAGATTGTCAAGGAATTTGGCATATGGGAATCCTCATGGGAATATATTTTGTCATACAAAATTACTTTGCAGAGCAGTGTGTAAATACCTAGTAAGTACATGTTACGCCATTCACAATTTTGCTTAGAGGTGGATGTCTGCTCTACACAAACACCCTGCCCGTAATATGCACAAGAAAATCCTTCCCAGACTGCTTATAACATTTAAAAATACTAACAGCATCTGAGTAGCCATTATCCAGTCTTGCTAGGGAAACTATAAACAAAGTGTTGCTTATTGTTTTTAAAACAGTAAATTAAATAACATTAAAAATACTATATGTAATACACATAAAGTTCAAAAGCCTAAAATTAAATAATTTCAAGTTTAGTATATGTTTACCCTGTGTCAATGCAAATATTTGAACACACAAAACAATAATTACACATTTTAGATATACATCTTAGTAGTAAAAGTTTTCTTAAAATTACGTGATAAACTACCTTAGTGATAAGAAGGAAATACAAATAAGAATCAGATCTTAGCTACATCTGTAAAGATTTATTTCTTAATTTTTGAATCACTGTGTTGTTCAGTCATCCTGTCTGACTTTTTGTGACCCCATGGACTGCTGCACACTCAGGCTTCCCTGTCCTTCACCATCTCCTGGAGCTTGCTCAAGCTCACGTCCATGAGTCAGTGATGCCCTCCAACCATCTCATCCTCTTCTGTCCCCTTCTCCTCTTCAAGTTTGATCAAGAGGATAAACAGAATGCTAAACATTTAGTCATTTAATGCAAGTGCTGTTTTACTTTGAGAAACATACTAATTATCATTGTGTCTATAAATCCCAGATCAATATATTTAGAATTATTTCTACAGTTTTTGTTTTTGAAAATAATTAGTTACTGTTTTTATATCATTAAAATTATCAGAATAAATTTATGTATTGTCCAAAAGATAATTAAGAATAGAGTTCATGAGGATCCACTTAACATATTTTGTTCCCATACCAATTGCCTTCCTCTAATTATTAAGACATGACTTCTTTTTAAGTTAGGGCAAAGAAGGTAGGAATGTCTCCAAAAGTTTTTAATGACTCAAAATTCTCCAAGCCAAGCTTCAGCAATACATGAACCATGAAGTTCCAGATGTTCAAGCTGGTTTTAGAAAAGGCAGAGGAACCAAAGATCAAATTGCCAACATCAGCTGGATCATCGAAAAAGCAAGAGATTTCCAGGAAAACATCTATTTCTGCTTTATTGACTATGCCAAAGCCTTTGACTGTGTGGATCATAATAAACTGTGGAAAATTCTTCAAGAGATGGGAATACCAGACCATCTGACCTGCCTTTTGAGAAACCTGTATGCAGGACAGGAAGCAACAGTTAGAACTGGAAATGGAACAACAGACTGGTTCCAAATAGGAAAAGGAGTACGCCCAGGCTGTATATTGTCACCCTGCTTATTTGATTTATATGCAGAGTACATCATGAGAAACGCTGGGCTGGAGGAAGCACAAGCTGGAATCAAGAATGCCAGGAGAAATATCAATAACCTCAGATATGCAGATGGAACCACCATTATGGCAGAAAATGAAGAAGAACTAAAGAGCCTCTTGATGAAAGTGAAAGAGGAGAGTGGAAAAGTTGGCTTAAAGCTCAACATTCAGAAAACTAAGATCATGGCATCCGGTCCCATCACTTTATGGGAAACAGATGGGGAAACAGTGGCTGACTTTATTTTTCTGGGCTCTAAAATCACTGCAGATGGTGATTGCAGCCATGAAATTAAAGGATGCTCACTCCTTGCAAGGAAAGTTATGACCAACCTAGACAGAATATTATTAGAGCTGAGACATTACTTTGTCAACAAAGGTCTGTCTAGTCAGGGCTATGGCTTTTCCAGTGGTCATGTATGGATGTGAAGCCACCTGATGTGAAGATCTGGCTCACTGGAAAAGACCCTGATGCTGGGAAAGATTGAAGGCAGGAGGAAAAGGGGACGACAGAGGATGAGATAACTGGATAGCATCAGCGACTCAATGGACATGGGTTTGGGTGGACTCCGGGAGTTGGTGATGGATAGGGAGGCCTGGCATGCTGCGATTCATGGGGTCGCAGAGTTGGACATGACTGCTCGACTGAACTGAACTAACAGTTACTGTCAGTTTGATGAGTTGTATGTGTGTATGGGTTTAATGATCAGATCATCGTAGCTTATGTGAATAAAATAAATGTGAATCATGTATATATATATATAAAATACATATATATGGATGATATCTAGAGTTCTTTTACTGGTATTACTATGTTTCTAAAGAGAAAAATAACAGGTTCCAATTTGCATTGTAAGTTCATAATATGATTTAATGCATTTGCTCTGAGAGAAAAGCAGCCACTGGCAAGCAGGAGTTGTTTTGGTCCTTACAACTGAGTCTCAGTATTCTTCTGTTGATCACAACCAATATTATATCAGACAAGCTTCATCTCTATCCTTGATGGATGAAGACAAAATAGGTTTACTCCATATCATGTTTTAACGAAGATCCAAATGTGAATATTGTACAAACCACAAAATGATCAAACAGCCGTATCCTGGTTAACATGGTGACTTTCACTTCTTAATTAGTTACAGCTTTAGTTTTCTTCATTTATCCCACCTTACAGATAAAATTTATTAAGATACAAAAACAGAGAATTGTCCCAGTTTCCTGACAACATTCTATATCATACAAAACCCCTGCTTCCTTGAACTTGAAATTACCCAAATCCTATAACGAGTGCTTTCTGATAGCCCCTTATTTTGATGCCTATACTTCCCCAGACTGTGATCTCCTTCACTGCAGTGAGTTATAAGCCCAGCTTCTGCAGTGGCAAATGTGTACCTGGTGTCTTTGAATGGTGAGAATTGACATATTGTCATATCATGAGCATATGACAATAAAAATTGTCATGTTTAATTGACATGTTCAATTATACTTTAAATAGAAATGATATTCCTATTAATTATAAGGAGTATATTCTATGGTGCTTTATTAATCTCCCTTCTCCCATCTTCAAATGCCAGTTGCTATGGTAGCAGTATATTATGTTTGGCAATGAGAAGAAAATCGGACTGACAGTACTTTTGAAGAGTTATTTGAGATCTAAGTCTATTTTTAACTCCTGTCTTAATTTATTTTAGCAAATATACTTGGTAGTATAGAACATATATAAATTCATATTTAACTATGTGCACTTTATTTACTCCTAAAAGATTAATAGTCACCACATGATACATTAACATTGATTTCATGGTACCCGTTATAAATTAATGTGCGTCATTGGTATATAAATATGTCTAGCAGGCTATTAATAGCAAGTTAGAATATTTCAGATGTGTATTGCATTTGCATTAAGTTAGGTTTTTTAAAAAATAATTTTACTGTCTGTAGTACAGGGTACAGATATACAGGTATAATCTATTTTACTATAGTACAAGGTACAGTATAATCAGAAAAAGTCCAAATGCATTTATGTATAATCTTAATTCCCTCAGATGATAAGGGTCAAAGAGATGTAGATCTACATGTAGATCAAAGAGCTTGATTATGTAAGAAATAAAACATATCTATAAATAGATCTCTAGAGAAAAGGGAGACCTAGTATACTGTTGGTGGGATTTTAGACTCGCACAGCCACCATAGAAGACTGTATTGTTGTTGCTTAGTTGCTAAGCAGTGTCTGACTCTTTGTGACTCCATGGACTGCAGCACGCCAGGATTCCCTGTCCCTAGAGTTTGCTCAAACTCATGTCCATGGAGTCAGTGATGCCATCCAACCATCTCATCCTCTGTTGTCCCCTTCTGCTCCTGTCTTCAGTCTTTCCCAGCATCAGGATCTTTTCTAATGAATTAGTTCTTCACATCAGGCGGCCAAAGTATTGGAGTTTCAGCTTCAGCATCAGTCCTTCCAATGTCCTTTAAAATTGATCGGTTCGATCTCCTTGCAGTCCAAGGGACTCTCAAAAGTCTTCTCTAACACCACAGTTCAAAAGCTTCAATTCTTCAGTGTTCAGCCTTCTTTATGGTCCAGCTTTCACATCCATACATGACTACTAGAAAAAACCATAGCTTTGGCTACATAGACCTTTGTCAGAAAACAGTATGAAGATCAACAGTATGGACATCTTCAAAAATTTGAATTTAAGTACACTCAGGTGGTGAGTATGGGTGCAGTTCTAGGATATAACAGCTCCAGTGTGGAGAAAGATTGTTAGTGGAATAGTTAGATGCTGAAGGAGGATTCTGGAGTGCTATCAATTGTCTGTTATTAATATAAATGATGATTACAAGAGAGCTAATGTTATAATTTGGGCTTTCCTCATGGCTCAGTGGTAAAGAATCCATCTGCCAATGCAGAAGATGAAGACTCAATACCTGCGTTAGAAAAAGATTCCCTGGAGACAGAAATGGCAACCCACTCCATTATTCTTGCCTGGGAAATCTCATGGACAGAGGAGCCTGGTGGGATACAGTTTATGGGGTCGTGAAAGAGTCGAACAGGATTTAGCAACTAAACAACAAACAATGTTATTATTACTGGTCAAATATACCTTTATATTTTATGGATTTTTCTGTATTTTCTTGCCACATACACAGAGTGAATAGGCAGTTCAGTTGCATTGCTCAGTCGTGTTCAACTCTTTGCAACCCCCATGGACCACCGCACGTCAGGCTTCCCTGTCTCCAGAGTTTACTCAAACTCATGTCCATTGAGTTGATGATGCCATCCAACCATCTCATCCTCTTGTTGTCCCCTTCTCCTCCTGCCTTCAATGTTTCCCAGGTTCAGGGTCTTTTCAATAAGTCAGTTCTTCACATCAGGTGGCCAAAGTATTGGAGTTTCAGCTTCAGCATCAGTCCTTCCAATGAATATTCAGGATTGATTTCTGAGTGAATAGGCAACAGTACACTAATTCTATTCATCTGTTAACTAAAGGAAACCAAAAGCTCTTTAATTATATTTTTGTCTTTTTTTTTTGCCTTGGGAAAGACATAACATGGTTTTTAGATCAATATAAACTGAAAAGGTTCAGCAGTGAGTGTGGCTGAAGAGATTTTGATTTTAGCTTTTTTGTATGTGTATGTGTGTTTATGTGGGAATCATTTTTCCCACAGCTGTCTTCTTGACATCTAAATTACAAACTGTTATACTAGACTATTGACCCAAAAAGCAGACAGTAGGAAAAGGACAAGGAACTGATGGTAAAACCCCAAGTAACCACACCTAGAAAAAGATGTTTTGGTGAAAATGTCCTTAATTAATAGCAAAGTATGGTGAAATCTGTTATTGAAAGATTTTCTGATTTTAATTTGGTAGAAAGTCTTTAGAAAATTACTTTCCTTTTTTTGCTTCTATTTTCTACCAAATTTTAACTTATTGCTTTGCTATTTTTCTTTTAGAATAACAAACCTGTAAGTGTCCCAGGTTTGGAGCTACCTGTGTAAATAGAATGGGCTTCCCAGGTAGCACAAATGGTTAAGAACCCGCCTGTCAATGCAGGAGACATAAGAGATGTGGGTTCATTCCCTGGATCTGGACGATCCCCTGGAGGAGGGCATGGCAACCCACTCCAGTATTCTTGCCTGGAGAATCCCATGGATCGAGGAGCCTGGTGGGCTACAGTCCATGGGTCGCAAAGAGTCAGACACACCTGAGAGACTAAATAACAAACAAAAGAATCTAAAGAAATGAACAAAAAGGACTACCGCACAAAACTGCTTCTGCCTGCTCATGCCACATTTGGATTTCCTTCATCATTTGTTTACCAAATGATTTTGTAAAAACCATTTTATTTACAAGCTATTTTAAGACATTTATGCTATAGAATTTATCTGCTACCCATGGCAGCTGGAAAATTTTCATTTTTACCAGGTAAAATTCATATTTGGTTGCACAGGAGCCCAATTTGCTTTGCAACAATAACACACATTTCTGTGTGTTACTAGTTGTGGTGTCACCAACATAGTGTTTAATGATATTATCTGCTGCTCTGAGATGAGTGCAGCTTGCATTCAAATGTAATACCATCTGAAGTAAAACCGTCAAGGTCCAACTTTGCTTTGGTTTTCTTTGCTTTCTACCGTTGCCTGTCTTTCCCTGGCAAATACAAAATCATTTCAATTAACGAAGCAATCATATTACTATGTGCAATGAGAATATCCTATAAAAATTTCATTTAGTTTCAGAAGAGCTGTTCTGGCTGGTTTACAGTGCAAGTCAGTGCTATGCAAGTAAATTACTGAAATAAAAACAGGGAAAATTCCTAGTTAGCAGGCTTTATGAAAATGATTGTATGGTGTGTTTAATCTCTAGATCATATAAAATATAATTCTCACCAGGGATGTAATAAGGTGAGATGGATAAAAACGAAGAAAGAAAACCTTGCCACTAAAATAACTTACATCAAATGAGTATTTCTATGATTAATATCGTAATTGCTGTTTACGATATGGGAGCGCAATGATGTGTGAAGGCAATGCTAGTTTTAATCGATGAGATGCAAGAGTCAATTTAATTGTCATGTGGTATTTGCTGTTACTAGCATATTGATGTGGCATATTTGCATAATGACTCCTTTAAGCAAAAGCACCTTTCTTTTTTAATTGAAAGGAGTGGCTTCATTATTTCCTAACCTCTATGGACTTCTAAAGGATGTACCTTTAGTTTGCCTGGGGACAAGTTGGAAAGATAATTGCCTATGATTGCTTTAAGCAGTCCAGAGGAGTTTCATTTTTTTTAATTCATTCACTTATTTATTCAACAAATATGTTTCACTGTGCCAAGTGGTGAGAAAAGAGAAGTGAGCAAGACAGTCTGGTTGCTGAATTTATAAAGCTCATAATCTATTGGAGGAAAGAGGTATTAAGAAATACATACATAATACCTACAAATATTCATGCATATGTATATAAACACATACATATTTTCCAGTTAGAATTAGATGAAGTGCTACAATAGAGAACTACTAGGTGCAATGAACCTATGTTCAGAGCAACTTAAATTATTTGGAGGAGTTGGGGAGGTCTTTCTGAGGAAGTAATTTTTTAAATGAGCCCTAAAAGATGAACTAAAAAAAAAAAAAGATGGTGTCTGGATTGGCTGAAGAAGAGAAACGAGGTGATAACAAAGATCTAAATCGATAGGAATGAGGCAAACGCAGGGTGCAGCCTAGGGATCAAGGAAGGACTCTGTCTGGTGAGGACAGAGTGGAAGGAAGGGAAGGGATTCCTATGGAGCCTGGGCGACTCCATTATAGAAAGAGCCGCCACCTGGTGATAGAAACAACACCCAGGCTCCTGAAAAACCACAGCGTAGTCCAGCCCTCCTCCCTTGTCATCACCCTAGACATGACCAATCATAGTGTGCCAAAGATATGCCGATCAGGGAACTGCTTGCTGTTAAATATACCTATCAGGGGCTAGCGCGCATAAAGCCCCTGACCTCCCCTCCTGTCCTGACCAATCACAGAGCACCAAGATACATCACCCCACCTGTAGCCATTTTCCCTTTGTCTTCTCCCTTTAAAAGCCTTGTACCATGCGGCTAGGGGCCACTGCCCTCACTCCGCTGCCTCGGTGTGTGTATGTGTGCGGTCCAGACCCAGGTCTGCAATAAATTCCCTCTTGCGCTTGCATCGGTGTATGGCCTCCTGGTGATTTGTGGAGATCAGGACCAGGGCATAACATTACCACATTATTAGTTACTTTCTTCCTGAACTTCCTTTACAACTTGGCTCTACAAACCCTGTCTCTCTCTCGTCTTCCTCCTGATTTCCCTCTTCTCATTCTCTATGCAGACTCTTCTAGAAACTCCAGTTTCCCAGCAGCCTAACCTTCTAGTGGATTCCTTCCTTAAGTACTGTTCACTGCCCACTCTTTAAATATTGTCTCCATTGTGCGTGCGTGCCAGGCTGCTTTAGTCATGACTGACTCTTTGCGACCCTGTGGACTGTAGCCTACCAGGCTCCTCTGTCCAGTGGAATTCTCCAAGCAATGAGGAATCCATGGAATGGGAAGTCATGCCCTCATCCATGGGATCTGCCTGCTCAGGGATTGAATCGGTGTCTCCTGTATTAGCAGTCAGCTTTACCTCTAGCGCCACTTGGGAAGCCCCATCATCTCCATTCAATCACTCTAAAAGGTATGCCTGGGGCTATGACCTCTGCCCTGAACCCCACACTGCCCTGAAGTCACCTGCATTTCAACACCTAAAGGGTAATCAATCAAACCTAAGGTGTCCAAATGAGTCATCCAGGTTCCCCTCCCCGATTCATATTTCTGTAAATAGTGCCACAGTTCACCATTTGCTCAGATCAGTTATTGTGCATTATTCCTCAACTCTTGCATCAGCATCAAAATTTATCAGCAGATTCAGTCATTTTGATCCTAAAAACATTCAAATAGAGTTATGTAGCCCCTCCTCCATTACTAACATCCATAAAGACAACTAAAAGTTTAAAGTGAAAGGATTAATTTCCCCTATTAAAAATAATGGAAGAGTCACTCCTTCCTTTTCCTAGAACGTAGCCTCTCTAAATTGGTAAATTCTTTCTCTACCACTTTGAGATTCACATAAATTTCCTATTGGGCTTCCCAGTGTCTGAGCAATAAAAAATCCACCTGCCAAAGCAGGAGATGCAAGAGACATGGCTTCGAGTCCTGGGTCAGGAAGATCCCCTGGAGGAGGGCATGGCAACCCACTCCAGCATTCTTGACTGGAGAATTTCACAGACAGAGGAGCCTGGTGGGCTACAGTCTGTGTCCCAGAGTCAGCCACAGCTGAATTGACTGTCCTATTAAGTAGGTTTTTTGTCATGTTTGCAACCCGGAATATCTTTCTTAAGAAATAGGAGATGAATTGTGAAATTGAGGGAGACAACATCCACACTGCAGTTGCTGTGGGAGGAAGGTGCCTGCTGTAGGCATGCAAGGCAAGTTCAGCATTTATAAATCAACACGCATAACCCCACACATCGAGAAAATAAAATAAAAATCAATTGATACAGAAGCATTTGAGAAAATCTAGCATCTGTTCATGATTAAGAAAAAACAAAACAAAACAAATGAAAACAAGAACCAACTCTCAGCATCCAAGAGATAAGTGGGAATTTCTTCAGCTTGCTAAAGAACATCTACAAAAACACCCACAACTACTATCATACTTAGTGGTGAGACACTTGGATTCATTCCCTCAAAAATAGGAAAAGGCAAGAATCTCTTCTCTCATTTCTTATAGCCAACATGATGCTGGAGGACTAATCAGTGCACTTATAGGAGAAAATGACTAGATGTCACTTTGCCTCTGTGGTCTCTCTACTAAAAGCCCATTAAACCCATCTCACCATGAGAAAATCTCCAGGAAAATTCTAACTGAGGCAAATTCTACAACATATCTGAACAGTACTCAAAACCAGCAGGGTCATCAAAAACAAGGAAAGTCAAAGAACCTGGTAGAGCTGAAAGGGAAGAATCCCAGGAGATAGGGCTACTAAATGTGAGTCCCAGCTGGGATCCTGGAGCAAAAAAAGGAGCATTAAATGAAAACTAAGCAAATCCGAATCAAGTCTGGACTTCCAGTATTTGTGCTGGTTTATTAACTGTAACAAATTTTCCAAAGTAATATGTTAATAATAGGAGACAATGGATGTGAGGTGAACAGGATCTCTTATCATTACCCTCACAATTTCTGTAAATTCAAAATTGTTCTAAAATTTAGAATATATATATTTTCAAGAAAAAATAAGAATAACAATCTAAAATTATAAATTATACATAATTCTCCTATAATAAGACATTTTCAATGTGACATATCTTCTATGGTGGTGGTGGTTTAGTCGCTAAGTCATATCTGACTCTTATTACCCTATGGACTGTAGCCTTCCACATTCCTCTGTCCATGGGATTCTCCAGCCACTATTTAAAAAGATTGACTTTGACCATCAAAATAAATGATGATAGCTATTATCTTTGATAACTTTCACTCTATCAAATGATGATAATCCATTGAATGACATAGGAATCCATGAGTTCATAACAGTAATAGATAGACAAATAGGTACATAATGGGGATCAAGGGAGGGCTCTTTCTGACAAGAAAATGCTGAACGATAAATGTGGAGGTAGGCATGAAGTTGAAAAACCACCATCCTAAAACCATCATAGATTGATCTGAGCAAGAAAGATCCATCAGTGGGTGCTAAATCTGAGAGAGCGGGAAGCTTAGTTAAGAACTGAGTATGTTCCTGGTCCTAAAGTGTCTCCCCGCAGATTGTATCTTAGTTTCATGAGAAAAACAGTAACAGTACAGTGGAGAAAGCAGACAGCATTTTGACTTCAGTCATATTGAGTGAAGTAAGTCAGACAGAGAAGGAGATATATCTTATGATATCCATTCTATGCAGACTCTAAAAAGAAATGATATGATATGGGAGAATGGCATTGAAACATGTTAATTATCATATGTGAAATCAATCGCCAGCCCAGGGTTGATGCTTGGGGCTGGTGCACTGAGATGACCCAGGGGGAGGGAATCGGGAGGGAGGAGGGAGGGGGGTTCTGGAGGGGGAGCATATATATGCCCATGGCAGTTTCATGTCAATGTATGGCAAAACCAACACAATAAAGTAAAGAAAATTAAAAAAAAAAGAAATAAAATAAATAAATAAATAAAAAGATTGTGATCTACAATGTTATTATTACTCAAACTAGATGAAGCTAGAAGTAATATATATGGTATATCTAGACCTCAGGACTTTTGGAAGATTTATTGACCTTTTCTATACCTACTTTAGCTATCAGAACATAAGAACGAAAAAGCCCTGCTCCTTAGGTCTCCATAGTTAAACAGATTTCCTTGATTTTGATGTCAACTATGTGTTCTGAGTGATCTATATTATGGTCAGGCTCACCTGAGCTGATTGAAAAGAAGATAAATTCCCTCAAATGTAGGATTTTATTGTGATAATACACCAGAGAAAGAAACCAGTGCTTGAAACAGCCTTGCAATCAAGCCTAGAGACCTCCAAGGTCTTTTAGAATATGGCAACGGGATCCCTCTATTTCCTCAGGGGCAGGCTTTCATTGTACTTGCAGGGGTGAAATTGACCAGTAAGGCACAGACTCATTCAGAATCAAGGCTCCGGATTTTAACAGTTTAGCTCCTAGATAGCTGAATAGCTGGAGCAGCTGGTGATGAGGCAGACAAGCCCAGGAGCCTCAGGGAGGCAGCCATTTACCAAACCTTTTGAACTTATTTCCATATTTAAATGACAATGAGACTCTTCTCTGTCTACATTTGATAACACTTTCAATGGTTTCTCTTTTCATGGATGCTTTTCCTACTTGAGGGTATTTTGTGCTTACAGCTTCCATAACTTCATGGCCCCCATGGTTTTCCTCTATGTCCTTTATCTGTGTTTCTGTGCGGAAAATGAGTAGAAGTCATTCTGTGTCCAAGCTCCCTGAAAATCAAATTGGCCTAACTAGTCACATCAAAACAGTTTTATGCCACCTTATTTAGGCTCATGATGCCTGCCCTTTTAGGGCCTATCGAAGTCCACTGTGACCTAAGCATCCAGATCTCATGACTAAAAGAAAAATAACCTGTGTGGGCTTACCTGGTGGCTCAGCGGTAAAGAATCTGCCTGCAATGCAGGAGATGTGGGTTTGATCCCTAGGTGGGGAAGATCCTTGAGAGGAGGAAAGGGCAACCCACTCCAGTAGTGTTGCCTGGGAAATCCCATAGACAAAGGAGCCTGGTGGGTCCATGGGGTCACAAAGAGTTGGACATGACTTCACGACTAAACTACAAATCATTAGTAGTCCCTGGGGGCTACTCTTTTTAGGAGGGGACTGGAAAAACACATCAGGCAAAATGAGTATCAGAATTTTCTCTCCAGATTAAACATGCTTCAGTTCTCTGCAGAGCTAAAAACCTCACATTCTTACGATATTAATTATTTTCCTCGTGATAGTTCAGTTAGAAAAAATAATATTCAAGAATTTCAGCAAAATACACACTCACACACACACATTGTATTAAGTGCCCTCTAATTTCTTTTACTACATTACAACCACCACCACGTTTAGATAGAAATGACTTTGGAGAGAGAGAAGAAAGGCAACCAGAATCACCACCACCACAATGGAAACAAGAATGTCACCTTCGTGATGCTAAGCAGGAAACTCTGTTAACTGTTTTAAAATTAATTATTCACATGGGAACCTACTGAAAGAAAATAATTTACTGTGAATATGACCAGTCATCACTGGTCTTCCTACAATACAGGCAGATTCATCTTTGTCTACAATAGCCAACATTGTTGGAAAGCCAACAGACAAGAAGCCATTAAAACGAACCCCAAAGGACCAGTGAAAGGAATTTAGAGTTTATGGCTTCATGCCTACATTTTCAGACTGTCGCTAACGGGACGATTACACTCTAATGACCTTCCTCTAAGTGGAAGCCAAAAATATAATTCAGTTTTGTATAAATTAAAACAAATGAAATGGCTTTCAATTTAGCAATGCTGACATCTCTCTTCAGAGAACTGTTTTTAGAGTAAAAATATGAGGATTAAAATTATTTAGGTGAAAAATACACGCAACCAATTTATCATCTGTCAGATTGTAGGAGTCATAAATTTCATATACAGAGATCCATGTAAGATTCTTAAAAAAAAGGCTGACTCTGTCTCAAAGAAAGGAGCTATTAGATTCATTTTCTGTTACTAATTGGCAGTTTATATCAGAAGACAAATTTCTTTAGATTAATTTAGTGATATATATCTTTACATACATATGTATAAAGTGTTTGCTTGCTCAGTCGTGTCTGATTCTTTGTGACCCCATGGATTGTAGCCCACCAGGCTCCTCTGTCCTTGGAATTTTCCAGGCAAGAATACTTGAGCGGGCAGCCATTTCCTTCTCGAGGGGATCTTCCTAACCCAGGAATGGAACTCACGTCTCTTGCATCTCCTGCATTAGCAGAGGATTCTTTACTGCTTGAGCAATCAGGAAAGCCTGTATTTATGTATATTTTCATATAAAAATAAAATATATTTGCATATTAATCACAAATAAATGAATATTTATATTTGGTTTTTATAACCTGAACACCTAGATTTTATCTGTGATCTTAACAAAAAAAAAAAAAAATGGTTTGAAGTTTTCCAGAATGAGATTCTCTGTTGGTTATACTTCCAGGAGCACAGCAGCTTCCAAGCTACATTAAGAAGAGCTTTCATGTTTTTTAAAGAAATTTTCGCTGTTAAACTTAACGAGGTGATGATATTTTTATTCTTTACACTATGTGGACTCTATTTAAATATACATGATGACTTTTCTCAAGCAATTTGCTGCCAGAGTTTTTTCCCACTGTTCTCCTAAAGTTCTCATTTGATTTCTGTTATGTGGTGGTTTGATGGGTTTCTCCGGGTGGCACTAGCCTGCCAGTCCAGGAGACATAAGAAATGCAGGTTTGATCCTTGGTTCAGGAATATTCTCTGGAGAAGGGGATGGCAACCCGCTCCAGGATTCTTGCCTGGAGAACCCCAGGGACAGAGGAGCCCGGCGGGCTACTGTTCATGGAATCACAGAGTCGGACAGCAGCCGCGGTCATGGCGGTTTGACATGATTTCACATCCACTTGTTTATGGACAAAAATGAAGTTGTTTCATAGGTAAAGTGGTTTTTTTTTTTCTTTGTAAATTTATTTATTTTGATTGGAGGCTAATTACTTTACAATATTGTAGTGGTTTTACCATACATTGGCATGAATGAGCCATGGGAGTACATGTGTCCCCATCCTGAACCCCCCTCCGCCCCCGGCCCCATCCCATCCCTCAGGGTCATCCCAGTGCACCAGCCCTGAGAACCCTGGCTCATGAATCGAACCCGGACTGGCGATCTGTTTCACATATGATAATATACATGGTTCAATGCTATCTTCTCACATCATCCCACCCTCTCCTTCTCCCGCAGAGTCCAAAAGTGTGTTCTTTACCTCTGTGTCTCTTTTCCTGTCTCGCATACAGGGTCATCGTTACCATCTTTCTAAATTCCATATATATGCGTTAATATACTGCGTTGGTAAAGTGGTTTTGATACGAAAGTGAGGTTGCTGTCAAAGCTGCCCCCACGTCTGTGGTTGCTAAGAGCTCGTGGCCCAGGTGCCTAGGGCCCTTCAGGAGCCGTCAGCGTTTCCCTGGGGCACAGCCCCAGGGCCCTGCTCTGGGACCTAGCTCCAAGGCGGGCACCTGGGAGGGGAAGCTCCTGTCCGGAGGAACCTCCTTCCCGCATCCCACCCAGTCCATCAGGAGGTCTCCTCCTAAAGACCAAGGGGGCTCTCTGGGCCCCTGAGCCAGTCGGTGGAAAAGACGGTTTCGCAGAGAAGCAGACAGGGTACTGCTGGAGCCAGCAGGTGGCTTGGCGTGTTGGGTGTAAGTGCAGGTCCTGATGGGGGAGCGGGAGGGTGGGAGGGGGTACCAGGCAAGTCCAGAGGCTCAGGGAATCGCTGAATCCGTCACAAGGCCCTGTTGCCCTTGATGGCTCCTCCCAGAGGGAGCCCAGTGTCAGGGGTCTCCGGAGATCTTACGGGGCCACAGGGGAGACCCGGGGCGAGAAACGCCTGGTGCCCCAGCGGCAGGTGGCCCCTCGGCTGCCAGGACTCACCAAGCAAACCCCAATCTCTGTCTGCATCCGTGCCCCTCCCACTCAGAGCTGTGTGTGTAGCAATCGCTTTGACTAGCTAATAGATATAAACTATGCTTTAAATAATTAATAGCTAAATGTATTAAAATTAAAAGACTATAAATTAATAGTGAAATGAATTGGAATTAAACTTAGAATTTAAAATGAATTAAAATTTAAAGACAGAGCATGTTTACCATAACAGGATATATGCTTTTATATTTGCTATTAATAGTAACGAGATGTTAGAATATTGGCCTTGCAATTTTGTTTCTCCATTCCTTTTCATAAATGTCACAAGTGTTTATGGAGTTCTTTTTGTGTACTAGGAGCTCATGGGAACACTGAGACATGTTCCTGCTCTTAGATAGTTGCATTCTAGAGGAAGCATTATGGATTTCCACTTTAGGAAAGGTACTGGCAGTACCCAGCCTGAACTTTAAAAATGGTCAGTAGTTATCCCATTTGCAATAGTACATTCTGTGAGGGGATGTGAAATTAGGTTAAATATATTGATTGTGTCTAAGAAAATGCCTTTAAAAAAATGGTTTATAAGAGAATGGATTAAGGACATTTGATCAAATATTCTGCCAAATTAACCACAATTAGTGGGACTGCAGGCCAGATCACACACAGCAAGAGCATAATTATGTAGGTATTAGGATATTTATGGACAGTGTTAATGCTGTAGAAAATACTTATGAAACAAATATGTTTGATCCAGAATTAACACAAAAATAAAAACTGTAGGAAAATGCCGGAAGGAAATACAGCAGGATATCCTCAGATGTTAGAAAGGGGTGATTTGTTAGATTTTCTGTATTAGAATAAGCAAAGCAATATTTCTAAAATTCCTAACTTATGAAAACAACATCTTGCTTAAAGTTTCTATGGTAAGAATATGTAATATTTTTCTGTTTTAAACCATTTTTTACTTAATAAAAACCTTATGTGGTTAACAAAACAGTAACAAGGTCAAGACAAAGAAATCAATTCATAAATAACAATTACACATCCACCTCATATAATGCTCAGTGTAAAACAAAGTATTAAGGATATTTTCAGATGGTTTTTATCTGTAAGAAAGATTTCATAAACATAAACCTCCGGGCAACAGCTTAGTAAGAATTGGCTTTTGTTGTAAATATACTTGCTCATTGTGTAAGTGAAGTTAGTTTCAAGGAATACTAAAGAATTTTACACGGACAGCATGAAATGTGATTTTTCATGAATAACCTTTTCTTTTCTGGGAAACAAACAAAAATAAAGACTGATACACTGATTACTATAATTTTTATGTCAATCACATAGTTTTATATTTCTTGATTTTTGCATCCATTTATTTATTATTAGTCATAACAATTTATTCTTAAGCAATGAAGGACCACGTTTTCATCTTGAAGCACACTAAACTAATGGATGCATGTTAGAATTTTCCTCCTATTTTGTGTTTGTACTTTTATATCGTACTGAAAGCCCCATACTCCTTTTATAAACAGATACCAAAATTGTACAAGGCATCCTTTCATAATACTCTTTTCAAAATATACCCTGTCTTGATCAAATAATACTTCACTTTCTTATTAATAAAAGTTCCTAGACTTAAAGAATCTGAATGCACACAGGCCCCTGTAACTTCTAGATTCCTACAGTCTGAAATATTAAATCACCACTGAAGGCTCAGCCCAGTTCGCCCATGGTGGGTCCAGTCAGGCCCTGTCCATTTCTGTTCAGTGAGCTTGCCTGTGGTACAACTGGACCTCATGCCGTATTTGTTCTAACTGACCTCATGGATGATTCCTTGTCATCTTGTCTTATCCCCACTTTCCCCTGTTGTTGTGATAATAGCACCCTCCTTTGAGTTTTCTTTTATTTTTGTTGGCAGAAAAATGCAGACACCTAGATCCTGTGATAAACTCTGATGGCCACCAAAGTTTGACCATCCTCATTTTAACTTTACTCTAATCTAAGAAAATACAGTTGGCAGAATGACTGAATTCTCTTTTCAGTAAAGGTAGGTACATGTTTCGGTGATTAAAATCCTACATCATTTCAGGGTTGACATGATTGCTAATGAGCTGATCAGTAGAACGAGAAAGTGTTAAAGTGAAGATGTTAGTTGATCAGGAGTGTCCAGCTCTTTGTCACCCATGGACTGTAGCCCTCCAGGCTCCTCTGTCCAAGGGACTGCACAGCAAGAATACTGGAGCCTGTTGGTTGCCATTTCCTCCCCCCAGGAGAAATCTTCCCAATCCAGGGATGGAACCCGGGTCTCTTATGTCTCCTGCATTGGCAGGTGGGTTCTTTACCACTAGTGCCACCTGGGAAGTCCCAGAAGAACATGATTTATATTAAAAGCTTTTTGATTCTTAAAAAATGCTTTGTATGCTGGTGTTCTAAAAGATAATTCAACAACAGAGATTTAATTACTGAAGCGATCATCAGAGTAATGAGGTCCATTCCCCAGGAACTAACATGAGGAAATAATGAATCAAATTTTAACACAGGTTCTAGTTGTTAAATGCCTATATAGTCAGTAAAATTCAATATTATATGTATTAAAATATTTTATGTATCAGAAATAATATACATTTTGACTAAACCACCTAAACCTGTGTAAAAATTCCACGTTAAAATTTAGTTACTGGGTTTAAGAAAATTAAATGCAGTAAAGATTCAGAATAAAGCATACACCAATATTCTCCCACACTGTATAGATAAACAGCAGTTATGTATTTCTTACACAATGGAACTTAAATGACTCCTTTATGATTTTTTAAAATTTGTATCAAATTAAACAATTATAAGACAATTATAGAGTTGTCTGTTTACTTGATATTGGCTAAAATAATGATTCTTAAATATTATAATGATAAATCAGTATTTTATGGCAGGTTTAACTAATGAAATCTAAAAATTATCATTAAATTTCTTTAATACAGTTGCATTATTTTAATTTTCTTTATTGAAGTGATTCCAAAATTACTACCCCAGATCATTCTGCAGCTAATAAAATAAAATTATCCAAACTTAATATTTTAAATATTGAGATGTACAAGAAAGGGCAACACAGGAAATTAAACAAGCCTACAAATCTGTATTTATCACACTATATTCCCATTATGATTTATCAAAGAAAGTGTGTTAATCCACAAAGCATAAACAGTTTACTATAACAATATTTTACCCATAATGGTCCATCATTTTAAGCATTACACAAATATTTATTATGGGTTAAATATAGCCAATTTTTTCCATTCCTAATCTATAAACAACTGCAAATATTACAATATTTAGAGGAGATAAGAACTTATTTTTATCTATTTACTAAGTGTAACCTATGTTTTCCTTCTTTACTACTGTTTCTAGAGAAATTATTTGTTAGCAGTTAGCATGTAAGTAAGTGTTATGACTGAAGGCAAAAGTTATTACTATTCCTGGTTCAATATTGACTATTTTAACATCAGTTGACCTGCTGATCTCTCATATTATGTTGCAACTTGCTCACTTTGTCTTTCTACATATAGATAATGTATCTAAAAATACAGTTACAAAAAAGCAACATATTGTATAGGCATTTGCTTAAGAGTGATTTAAAAATAATTGCTTAAAAGAATTACCAATGATAGCTAAATAAGACTAATGGAAAAAAATATGTAATTCATTTCAGTGTTTCAAGATCAAAATGAAATTATTTACTTTTATGAATCAAACTGAATCATGCTGTACTTTTTATCATTCTGTGAACTAATATCAATCTTCTGATGGATATTATAAATGTCCTTCTATAGTTTTTTAGAAAGCACTCTTATAATCACTTTATTGAATAACATAAAATATACTGCTCTCTTTACCTAGAGATAAAAGCTTACTATTTCTACAATTATTATTTTCCCTAATTCGTAAATAAGTTTCAAAAGTACTGGAAAGTCTTCAATTTCAAATTATTCTCTTACCATCCCCCTATAAAAAAAATACCTATACATATATGTGCATGTGAACACATTCTGAGTGGTTTTCCTGAGGTCAAAATAGGGAATATTAGATTTAATGTATTTGTGGAAGCAATACAATGTTTTCACAAGAAATTTCAGTGTTTGAAAGTTTTAGGTATAAGACATGATAAACTATGCGACTTGTGATTGAAATATATGTTCCATCTAATTAACTGTATACTGAGTTTGGGGTCACTGTTAATTTAGAGAATGAAAGTATAGGAGAAAGTTTAGGGAATCATTTAATAAAAACTGATTTTTCATTGATATATATATATGAAATTATTTACGTATACAATGTATGTATATATAAAAACTGTATTCAGTTATATATATATATCAGTTATACTTTATTACTAAGTAACTTAACAAAAGATTAACTTATGCTCTATTTTATATATACTCTTATACTTTCCCTAATCAAAATAGACGTTCTGGATATATATGATACAGTATAAGGTTTTGGTTAGGGGAGTTTCTAAACTTGAGGAAATTGCACTGACAAAATCTTTCCAAAAGATGCTATTAACATCTTTTATTGATTCTTCTAAGATGTGTTTAGAAGGATAGTGTAATACATTATCCGCTAAATGGAATTAGTTTAACCAAAAGCTAATAATGAGCTGTACCCACCATAATTCTCTGTCCATGGAATTCCCCAGATAAGAGTACTGGAGGGGGTTGCCATTCCCTGCTCCAGGGGATCTTCTTGACCCAGGGACTGAACGAGGGTCTCCTGCACTACAGGCAGATCCTGTACCGTCTGAGCCACCAGGGAGTGCAAGTCCCTCAGTCGTGTCAGACTCTTTGCACCTCCATGGTCTATGCAGGCGGATTCTTTACCAGCTGAGTCACAAGGGAGCCGCGAGGGAGGCCACTACCAAAGGTTGTGGTCATGTCAATTGCAAAATCACCCAATCTTTAATGCGTTAGATCACTGAAAACGCTGACAAAAATTGAGATTTTTAAAAGTTGAGATTTATGTGGTATTACAAGTATTTAAAATCTGTTTAGATATCCTTTTAATAATACTGAAAACTGAGATGAGCTTCTGGTGGGCTATTTTATTATTGAGAATATACTTAATAATTGCTTAATAATAATCAGAAAATTCTGCTGCCTGTGAGATATCATTCACTGTGCCTCATTTACTGCTCCCTGCTATAATTACAATTTGGAGAAACCTAATCAAGCATTTTCCTCAACTAAACAAACCACTTAGATCAAAATGCATTTCTCCTTCTGAACAATTTACTATCCTTCCAAAAGCTGCAAATGGATCTTTAAGCTTCAAATAGAGTTTATGTGGGAAGGTCGATCTTTATTGATTTACTGTGATCTTTCAGAAGGTCTTCTTATTTACCAAATAGTCTTCCTAAATTAGTAAAGATAGGGCTTAAGCATTCTGTGAACTGTCTGTAACTTATGTATCTTTAAAGCGAAAATCTGTGTAGTATGTTACAGAGAAAAATCAATTTGATCAACTCTATTTTAGTTTCCTTACGCTTATTGAATCTAATTAGCAAGTTTCATGTTTAAGACATCTTTCAGACCACCTACTCTGGACTTGATTAAAAAAAATCTGCATGATTTATTTTTTGCTAGACTGAGGTTGTAGTCAAAGACATTTTTAAAAGTCTAACATTGTTAACACATTTTTTCCCCCTCCAGATATGGTTTTGTTCCCTTTTAGACTTCTTTATTATACCCAGTGTCAGCTAGTATTTTGTCTGGGAATTTGGCAACCCACTGCAGTATTCTTGCCTGAAAAATCCCATCGACAGAGTAGCCTGGGGGCTACAGTCCATTGAGTAGCAAGGAGTAGGACATGACTGAACACGTGTGCATATATACATAACCTAGTTTGGTATTGCTGTGATACATACAGGAAAGATGCTTTAGGAAAAACCATCTGACTTATGTTGTTATATTAAAATCAGCTGATTAGGACCCTTTGGGAATTTCATCATAATTTACCATTCTGCTGTTGCTGTAGGAATTTACTGCTACCTTCTGTTGTTGTTCAGTCGCTCAGTCGTGTCCAGCTCTTTGAGACCTCATGGACTGCAGCACGCCAGGCTTCCCTGTCCTTCACCTTCTCCTGGAACTTGCTCAAACCCATGTCCATACAGTCAGTGATGCCATCCAACCACCTCATCCTCTGTCATCCCCTTCTCCTCCTGCCTTCAACCTTTCCCAGCATCAAGATCTTTTCTAATGAGTTGGCTCCAAGCATCAGGTGGCCAAAGGACTGCCACCCTTTGATTATGTATAGACGCTCTGCCTCCTCTACTGTTATTGTTCATCAGTTTACTTAAGATAGTGCTTTTTACTTCACAAACTGTATCTTGGAGCAGAAAGCCCATGGCTAGTCTTGGGCGTTGAGACTTCACTGGTTTCCAGGGTCACTGTCTGTTGCAGAGCCGCACCTCTGGGTCTGCTCAAAGAATGACTCATAAAAACAGTCTGGAACCTGGAGAGGTCGCTTGGTTTGGAAAATGATGAAATATTCCACTGTGACTCATTTAGGTCATCATAAAATTCTCTTTTTCCACATAGCTGGAGAGCTTTAGAATAGCCAATGACTCTGATGCACAGCATTTAGATGCACAGCATCTAAAGAGTACAAGATGTGTTGTACCTGAAAACCTTGCCCTGGAAATTGGAGGGATATTTGGGATTCCCATGCACAGAAACCCCTAGAAACAAGTTATTCAAACAGTCAACCTCTCTCCATGTTTATGAAAATGTGGTCAGTGTTATAACTCCTGAAGGCTAAAACATTTCCTCCATCTTGCAGTACTGGCAGTTTCAGATAACTTGTATGACACCACTTAGAGGAAGCAGACAATAAATTCTGAGACTGAGAATTCAGGAGCTCGGAATATTTGGAAGTACTTGGAGCAGAAAATGAAAACTGGAAAAGAAATGATGAGACCACTGGAAATGATTTGCCGTGTATCTTTGTATTTTCCTTTTCACTCTTTGGATAAGAATTTGTTACCAAAAACTAACTAATGTTTGAAAATGAAGAAAGAGAGCATGTTTCTGAAAACCCATATGCAACAAGGTTTTAGGAAGAGCTAGAGGTGAAATGGTTTGTTGAGCATGAAATAAAACAGAATAAGTATCAATCATCTCATCAGAAAAAAAGAGTGAAGAAGGACAATTACTTGTCTCCACATTTAACATAACTGACACACACAAAAGTTTTGGTAGTAGGAGTGCTATTTCCAATTCAGTTTGCCATCAAATATATCTTATGTGTCTGTCAATCAAATCCTTCTCTATATAACAAAATTTCATTCTAATTCAACAGTAGAACATTGCATTTCATTGTTCAAAGTGAATAATACATATGATCTGATGAACCTTAAGTTTAAATTGTGGTTAATATAGGATAACTTGAGAGCAGAAATGTCTGAAAAAAGATTTCAAGAATGGGTTTTTGATAAAACTTTTTCATAAGTTTTGAAAATTCTATTTTAGTGTTTACTGTATAAGACTTTTTAATGTTCCTTTTTTAGTGTCATTTACAGTGAGAAAATCCAGTTCTTGAAATATAAACAAGAGATTTTTCTCTTAATGGTAGAATTATTTGCATTCATCAAGTCTGTTGTCTTAGCATGTTCTGATTCCAATACTGTTTCAACCTTCCTCAGCTCCCTGAAGATTAATCCTCTTTAAAATTCCTGTTACCAGTATTTTATTCCTATAGGTTATGCCTATTTTATTTATTGATAGCCTAAATATTATCTCTTCCTCTTGGCCATATGTTACTACCATCTACTAAAGAAAAGACATGGCTTTTGGGTTTCTCCAATTTCTCATGTCTAAATTATTTACTCCCATTGGCGCCAGTGGTAAAGAATCTACCTGCCAATGCAGGAGACACAAGAGACATGGGTTTGATCCCTGGGTCAGAAAGATCCCCCAGAGTAGGAAATGGCAACCCATTCCAGTATTCTTGCCTGGAAAATCCCATGGAGAGAGGAGCCTGGTAAATTACAGGCCATGAGGTAGGTCACAAAGAGATGGACATGATTAAGCACACATACACACTGTTTCAAAACTGCAGTACTATCTTGGATATACAATGTGGATTTTGCTTACATCCAGTCACATATTTATAAGACAAAGTCAGAAGTTAATGTTTGCTGTTTTACAATATTTTGTCATTTATAATTATCTTATAGATTAGATGCACACAATATAAATTATTCATCAGACTCTAGATTCAGCTATAGTTTTTCTTTTTAATAACCCTGTTCTGTTCAGGAAAGAGAAAAGATCATTAAAAATAATAGTTCTCTCTTAATTATTGTAATAAGAAGTTATAAATAGTTCTTTAAATAATTGTTTAAGAGCAGCATTTACTTTTCATCACTATGATTAAAGTTATTGTTTAGTTGCTCAGTGGTATCTGATTCTTTGCAACCCCATGGACTGTAGCCTGCCAGGCTCCTCTGTCCTTGGGATTCTCCAGGCAAGAATGATGGAATGGGTTGACATGCCCTCCTTCAAGGGATCTTCCTGACTCAGGGATAAAATCTGCATCTCCTGCATTGGCACACAAATTCTTTACTGCTATGGTTAAAATACCTTTATGAAAAAAAATTAGCTTTTGGTTTTTTCCTAAAAACATTGAGAAGTGGAGTACAGTATTATTCAATGCTGGGAAATTTTTTCAATCACTGTATAACCCTATATATAAAATATTAAGGAAGTTTAGAACTTTAAAACTATAAAGCGTGATCATGCATGTTGCTATGAAATTCCTTTTGGCAAATCCACCCTAAAATTTGTTAAGTTTCTCAGTAAAGAAAAGAAACAGCTGACATTTAATTCATCTTCTGTATTCTATTTGATATACTAATGTAGATATCATATTTGCCTCTCAAATTATTTTCTCATTCTTTATAGAGAAGATATTTAACTATAACTGCCGTGTCTTTAATCAATCTGAAATTGAGAAATATTTCTCTATGAACTATAAGATAAAAATATCTATTATATAAATTAATTTTAAAGCCTGATTCTTAACATAACATATTCCATGGCTATTAATTATGACAACAAAAATTCATAGTTATGTAGACTTTCTACTGAATGTGTATTTGAAAAATAGCCCAAAATACTGAATGTTTTTCTCCCCTACCCTCTTCCAATTTCACATGCTGAAACCAATTCCCCAGCGTGACAGTATTAGGAAATGGGGCCTTTAGAAGAAAATTAGGTCATGAAAGTGGAGTCCTCATGAATGGGATTAACTAGCACCCTCACAAGAGAGACCCCAGAGAGCTCCCACTTCCCTTCAGCCATGTGAGGACACAGCATGAGGGCAGCTGTCTATGAAGCAGGAGGCAACCTGGTCTATAGAGGTGTCTGTGAATACCACATCTTCCTGTGACCTACTTTTGGTCTTCCCAGCCTCCTAAATTGTGGGAAATGAATTTCTGTCATTTTTAAGTCACCCAGTTATGATGTGCTATTATAGCAACCCAAACAGAGTAAACTGGCTAACTGATTTTATTTCTTAATTTATCTCTGTGCTGTGTGTGTGCTAAGTCACTTCAGTTATGTCTGACTCTTTGCATCCCTATGGACTGTAGCCTGCCAGGCCCCGCTCTGTTCATAGGATTAACCGAAAGGTGACACAATCAAGTTAGACTAGTTCTACCAGTTGGGGATTCTACTGAACCTCGGAGGAACTGGTTTATCATCTAAGGCTGCTGTGGAAAGTTTAGATATTTCTTTAATGATGACTGAGAGTTTATACAGTAAATTCCAGACATGGCCATGGGCACAGGTGATGTGCCTGAGAGGTCAGTCCCTGAATGCAGCAAGTTGGCAGAGCGAAACAACCAAGAGGAACAGACTAGAAATGTTTGTTGAACTAGTTATCACTGAGCAACTGTGCTTATAAATTGCTTCTACATTTTATTCCAAATGAATCTTGGAATTGTTTCTCCAAAGGTTGGAAAGCTAGGAATTTGTTCACATACCCCTTCCCCACCCCGTCTAAGAATTGACCTACAGGACTTGAACTTAATAGTTGAAAAAGTCTGCAGAGACTCTGTGGCAGAACACTGAGTGATCCAGCAGGTACATGCTGCAGGGAGCAGTCTGTGTTTACAGGACCGGTCAACCCAGCTGCCGCTGACGACCAAGCTCGGTCAAGGGGTATAGAAAGCCACACCCAAAAGCACATTGGACTCAATGTGGGGCATGGTAAAAGTCAGGAAAAGATTACACTAAGGGGAAAAATAGATTATAGATTTCAACATGTACTTCCTTAGAATTATGGGTTTTTAAATTATCTCTTACCACCAAATAGAATATTCCACATACCACTTTTATCCTCATTGTTCACTTTTTAAAAGTTCTTCATTGTATGCTTTTGAGTATACTCCTTCAAGAGTCACCCTTGAATTTTTAATGTGGATTCTTCTCTACAGACTGTTTTAGGGAATTCAAACTCTGTCTTCTCCCTTGTGATGGTTATTAGCAAGACTTTTATCATACAATTGTTTATTGAGCACTACCCCTCCTTCTGTTATTATTGCAAAGTTTTTAACTGTTGTCACTGTGTTCCCCATTCATTGCTGTATTTAAAACTTCCCAATAGCAGCTTAAAATCACAAAAGGGACTTTCCTGGCTGCGCAATGGTTAAGACAGACGCTGTACTTCCACTGCAGTGGGCTCAGGTTCGATCCCTGGTGGGGGAACTAAGATTCCACATACCTCACTGCATGGCCAAAGTTGTTTAAATTCACAGGTAACAGCAGAAGCAAGTTTTAAAATGGCAATTCTAAAAATGATTGTTTAATTTATCATTTTGAAATTGGCTCTTCATATGATGTGTGAAGTAAAATTTGTGAAGGATACTTCTTGCTACATCTTAATAGGGGTAAATCTTAACAGTATTTACTGTACTTGGAAGCAGCAAATATGTCTTCCCACTATAAATGTACCTTTGCTTATAAACGTGTTTTCTTAGAGTACAGCAGTAAACATTTATTTTTCGCTCAAGCATCTGGCTACATTGCCTAATAGAGTTAAATACCACTAGAATCTGAAAAATTCTAGCATGTATGGCTAAGGAATGGTGTGAACTGCAAACTACTTAGAAAATCTATCAAACTTTATAGCTGGGTATACTATACACATATGCATACGTACATGGGTATATGACTCTCCAGAATATGCTTGATGCAACTGTGAATCAGTGAAATATGAGGCACAACAGAAATGTCCAGTTTCTCCAGTTAGTAAAAAGACATAGCCTGCTGGAAAGCATCAAGCAGTGACTCTGGGTTTTCCTGGGGTGTCCTGAGTTTCTTGAAGACCAGTGCTTAGGAATTGCAGCCCTTCCTACTGGAGTGAAGACATCAGAAAGCAGAGGCCATGGAGCAGGCCAGGGAACAGAGAATGAAGGGTGTCTGAGCGAGAGAGGGAGGCAGGCTGATCCGTGGACAGGGAGATGGCCTCTTGACCTCTTTGTCAGCTTGCTCCTTCCCAGTGGCCATTTCATTCATTGAAGAAAATAAGTGAAAATTGCTGGAGTTAAGTGATCATTGTGTGCCATTCCTTTTATATGTGTGTTATTTACATGTTAATACATAGCAGCCCACTCCAATATTCTTTCCTAGGAAAGTCCAGGGACAGAGAAGCTTGGCAGGCTACAGTCTTTGGGATGGGGTCACAAGTCAGAGATGACTTAGCAACTAAATAGCAACAGCCATCCAGAATCCAGGTTCTTGTTTTAACCTGAAGACAGAAATTGGGTTATTTCATTCATTGGAGGAATTTTTACCTTATGACTTCCTGACCTTGTCTGACTGAGTTTGTATACATTTTGCCAAACTCTAGCAGGTTAAGCAGTGCTAAAAAGTACAGTCAGCTCTGATTAGCTTCCCAAGTGACTCAGTGGTAATTCTCCTGCAGTGCAGGTGATGTGGGTTCAATCCCTGAGTTGGGAAGATCCCCTGGAGAAGGAGACAGCAACCCACTCCACTGGAGAATCCGGACAGAGGAGCCTGGCGGGCTACAGTCCATCAGGTTACAAAGAGTCGGACACAACTGAGCAACTAAGCATATACAGCAGTGGATAGATGAGCAAAATGAATACTGAACTACATAATCAACAAAACTCTAATTACTACAAAACGCTGTAGTCAGGTATTTTCCACACATAGGTACACACCTAGAGCTTGTGTGTCTTTATCACAACTCTAGTTTCCAAACTCTTGAAACAAAACAAAAAAATAATATCAATAGGAGGTACATCACTTTTCATACTAGAATCATTTGGCTTATTTTATCACCAACATCTCGTTCTTGTTCATATCACTGTTTAATGCATCAGACAGAGAACCAGCATACCAGAATACCAGATCATGGTATTTTGTAGACTACTAAACATAAACCAGGAAAATGAAAAAATTTTCATGAAAGTTCATTCCTTGTTTACAGACAAGAACTATACAAAGAAAATGACAGTACAACAAATCAGTATAAAGTTGAAAAATATTTTCTTTGAGTTGAATAAAAGTTTGAAGGACAAAGGAGATGGTAAGCCGCAAATTATTTGCGAAGGTAATGGACTGAAAAACAAGAGGCCATGAACTGAAGCTAAAGCTAAGAGAAGACAGTGCCCTGAGGGAATTCATGAAAAATGTCCTCGGGCAGAGGGTGATTAGTGTGTGGAACAATAAGCAATTAGAGGCAAAGAACATTGCTTTAAAATCTGACTGCTGCTGCTCACATGGGTGGATATAATTGGGCAGCAGAGTCTTTAATTCTCAAACTCATGTGTGAACAGAAAAGCATCAAGAAAAGACATTTAAATTTAAATATGTATACATATATATGTATACATATAATACATGCTTCAGGTGAGTGATTAAGCTAATCTTAAAAAAAGGGCAGGTGAGCATGTGATTGCGTATGTAGCAAATAGAAATTATGGAAGATTAAGGGGCCACTGTGCTCAGCAACCATCTGGGATAACAGCACTACCACAGGTCCAGTGTGTCTAGAATAGAAGCTGAACAGCTACAGAGAATGGTGTGGGGAAAGCTTCCAGACCTCAGCATGTGGGGGAACACACTGCCCCCCACCCACCATGAGACCTATTCATCATTAGCATCATTTAAATTAAGATGATTTGGCCATAGTAAAGTCATTATTTCACACATGATTTTAAAGCAGTATATTAGCTTTAAACAACGCTAAAATGTTCAGAAAAGAAAGGATATTGAGGAAATCAAGCATAAGAGAAACATTTTAAAGAGGGCGTCTGAGATTTCAAGTATTGACTATGTGTCAGGTAAAAGACTAACGTCGGGATTCTTGAGCAGCCATGGTGAGTAGAAGAGATATGTGAAATGTGGTTGAGAAATCTATAGGGGGGTCAGGACTTTTGGTGATAGCAGTTACACAATTCTTCAGAAGACTAATCCGCTTGCAATGTGGGAGACCTGGATTCGATCCCTGAGTTGGGAAGATCCCCTTGAGAAGGACAGGGCAGCCCATTGAAGTATTCTTGCCTGGAGAATCCTCATGGACAGTGTCCATGGGGCAGCAAAGAGTCAGACATGGCTGAGTGACTAAGCACAGCACAGCAGAAGAACTAACTCTGACAGGAACTTTCTAATTTTATGAAGTTTTGAGGTTCTTAGCAAAGAAACTAAAATATCTTTATAAGAATGGCTCTCCTTTGTGACTCAATATATAGTCATAAATGTTCCATGTCAATTTGTAAAGAATGTATGATGCACTGTTACTTACGTCTATTAAGTCAAGTATGTATATCTTTTTTTTCTCTAGTTCTAGATCATTAAATTCATTATCTGCTTGTTCTATCAATTATTTAGAAAAGCATACTAAAATTTTTATAAAAATATATACAAATATTTATTTTATATACAAAAAAAGACAAAAAGAATGGCTCTCTTTCTCTGATCCCTGTGATTCCAGGAATGAGTTGATGATAAAAATGTCCACTGTTTATGCTGGAGATGGATTCTGCTTCCGCTAGTTCCTGAGATCTTGTGAATCTTGGAAAATCATGGGAAGCATAGAAAATGTGTATTCATGTTAACTAAAAAAAAAATGCGCAGCTTGAGGGTTTCATTTTAGAACAACTTAAGTTTTATTTGGGGCAAAATGAGGACTGCAGCTCAGGAGACAACACCCCAGATATCTCTGAGAGACTGCTTCAAAGAGTCAGTATAGGAAGGTCAATACATAAGAGTTTGATGAGGGGGAAGTTCAGTGCAATCAAGTGCTTACTTTACAAAAGGTTTTATGCTAGTCACAGGAACTGATGTCACCAGGAAGGGATTTAATGATTTTCTAGATAAGAGGGGGGCTTCCCTGGTGGCTCAGATGCTAAAGCATCTGCCTACAATGCAGGAGACCTGGGTTCGGTCCCTGGGTCAAGAAGATCCCCTAAAGAAGGAAATGGCAACCCACTCCAGTATTCTTGCCTGGAGAATCCCATGGGTGGAGGATCCTGGTAGGCTACAGTCCATGGGGTCACTAAGAGTCAGACATGGCTGAGCGACTTCACTTTCTTTCTTTCCTTCGCTTTCCCTGTTGGCTCAGCTGGTATGTAGGAGACCTGGGTTCAATCCCTGGGTAGGGAAGATGCCCTGGAGAAAGGAAAGGCTACCCACTTCAGTATTCTGGCCTGGAAAATCCCACGGACTGTATAGTCTATGGAGTGGCAAAGAGTCAGACACACGGCAGAGCAACTCTCACTTCACTTTCTTAAATATTAGGATTGGGATCAAGAAATCAGTTTCTGAAAAGACCTGTTCCACCAGATTCCCTGGAGTACAGAATGCCTCCCTCCCCACCCTGGACTCCCCCAGGTGGTATTATAGCTGCAGCAGCAGAGGGTTCAGCTTCCGCAAAGGTAGATAGATGGTAAATGCCCTTGCTGGCAAATGCTTTTGAAAGTGAAAGTTTCTCAGTCATGTCCAGCTCTTTGCAACCCATGTGGACTATAAACCACCAGGCGCCTCTGTCCATAGAATTCTCTAGGCAAGAATACTGGAGTGGGTAGCCATTCCTTTCTCCAGGGAATCATCCCAACTCAGGAGTTGAATTGGGGTCTCCTGCATTGCAGATAGATTCTTTACCAGCTGAGTTACCAGGGAAGTCTGGCTAGTGTCAGTTTGTAGATGACATTCAAAACGGTCACACGAGGCAATTATAACATGGAAACAGTCTTCAGATGGGGGGAGTGGCACAGGCGTGGCTGGGCTTACTTCTAGCTGCTCAGGATAAATGCAGGTATTGGGTAAGAGTGGTTCTAAAGTTTTGTTGTATTTATCAGGTGTGATCTGAAAGAGAATTTTCCAAAGCCATGAAATTAAAAAAGAGAGAGAGAGAGAGAATGATGAAAATCCATTATAAAGCAATTGGACAGGAACCATATACATCAAACTGGAGATACAATGGTTCAAATGAGGGAAGTGTGGTAGCACCTGGAGTAATTGCTTGAGCCAATTGAAAGATGGCACATCAACTTAATAAAATGAGTACTTCTTTAAGGCTAATATCCCCAGCCCAGACTCAGTGGATGTGCAGGAAAGATTTTCAAACTATGGGAAATAAAATTTTATTGGATGCACCTCTTCTCATAAAAGATCTCTTTAGACATTATTTTTACTTAATGTGTCCTCATCTATTTAATGTTAACTAATGCATCTCTGCTATGAGCCAGGCTCTCAGTGGGGCCCTGAGGACTCAAAGCCTCATTGATAATCACAGCTGAGAAATGACACTAGTGCCCTAAGCAGGCCGATTCAGTTTCAAACAGCAATTGCTGTTCTAAGGGTGACCAATGGACCTTAACTTTTTGTTGTTTTCGTTCTTTTTACTCTTTATTACTAAGTTGTTGGAAGAGTTGGTCAATTTCCTTTGAGATTGGTGGATTCCATTTTTTTTTTTAATTATTTAAATAGTTTTGTCTGTGCTGGGTCTTTGGTGCTATGAAGGCTACTCCCTAGTGTTGGCATGAGGCTTCTCACTGGGGTGGCTTCCCTTGCTGAGACCGGGCTGTGGGTGCACAGGCGTCTGTAGCTGTGGCATGTAGGCTGGCTAGGTGTGGCTCCTGGGCTCCAGAGCACAGGCTCAATAGTTGTGGTGCACGGGCTGAGTTGCTCCATGGCATGCAAAGTCTTCCCAGACCAGGGTTCAAAATCATGTCTCCTCCTACATTGGCAGGTGGACTCTTCACCCCTGAGCCACCAGGGAAGTTCCTGGGCTCCATTTTAATAGGACGAGATGGTTGGATGGCATCACTGACTCAATGGACATGAGTTTGGGTGGGCTCCAGGAGTTGGTGATGGACAGGGAGACCTGGCATGCTGCGGTCCATGGGGTCACAAAGAGTCAGACACTACTGAGCAGCTGAATTGAACTGAATGGCAAGCTACAGTTTGATGGCAAGGATTATAAGGATTATAGTTGAAATGATCATCTAAAGATGTGGGAATGATTTACAAAAAGGAAACAACTGAAGCACCCTCACAGCCTGAGGAATGCTAACAGGAGGCAGAACGGACATTTTTATTTGGAAAGCGTGGAAAAATTTGTCCTCTTTTTTAAAGTCAAATTGTTTTGCGATAATTATATCAAGAACTCTAGATGTCTAGAGATATTATTCTGTCTGCATGCTAACAAAGTAGCCTGGCACAGATAGTAGCAGACCAAAGATTCCTGGGTTAGACCTGGAGGATAATTTATTAACCACAGGAATAGCAGAAGGTAAAGTATCAATGTTTTTACACTGGTTCCCAGGAGTATAGTTTCCTTGGAGTGATTGATACAAAGGACCAGGAGGCACCTCACATTCAGTGGGCACTGTTACAGGAGAGAAATCCTGAGGAAACATTGTATAAAGGGCTGCGAACATTTCTGAGCTGTTCTATGGAGAGATCTTGGATCTAGCTTCCAAAAGTCTATGCTGTCTTAACATCCTTGAAAAGGACAGTCTGGAGAATTGCTTCCAGTAGCCACTTCAATATGTAGATACAGGTCTTCTTTATTTTTGAAAATTTTATTTAATAATATTTGCAAATATTAATAATTTTTGTTTCAATTTATTTGAGTACTTCATCTAATTATATCCTTTTATTAATAGTTGTCTTCTATTTTATCCATTTTCTGCTCAAATATGTTAATTCTTTATTTTCACTTTCTGCTCAAATATGTTAATTCTTTATTTTCACTTCTTGCTTTTTGCTTTTCCTTCCTGGCTCCCTTATCAATTCACTCTGTTCTCCTTCGGCCAATGTATACATTGTCTTCATTTTTGAAATTATGTTTGTTTTTTTTTACCTTATAGTTCCTCAATTCATTTAATTATCATTTCATTTTTCTCTTTTATTAACAGTTTACATTTCTATTTGCAATTTCAAAATTCTAACTCAAGGTTTTTTCCATATCCCCAACTGCTTGCTGAGAATATCTAATTAAAAATTCATATTATTTTATACTTTTCTTCTCCTCTGTTGTTTGTTTGCTTTGGAGTTGGGGGTGTTGTTTGTTTTTCTAGTTTTTTTGTTGGAGGGAAAGTAATTTTATTGGCTTAAATGCCTCGATTCTCATTTTCTGTTTTCTTTTGATGGTAGCTTTGTATAGACAATGACTGTATTTTGTGGGCCAAAATTGGCTGTATAATATTCTTTATTCAAGAATAGTCTCACTGTGGCAACATTTAATTTTTTATTTAATTCACGGGAGTTGGGAGGAGTTTTGTGCCATCTTACCATTTTTCTCCTTTGCCATATTCCTTTTTATCTTTCACTTTCCAAGAACTGATGCCTTTATGAGGCTCCCTCTTTTGTTCTTGTATACTGTTAGATGCTTTCCCCGCAGGTGATCCACCAGGGCTCTTGCCAGTATTTTCACACTTAGAGTGAACTTTCTTTTTTTGGAGATGATTTTAGTTAAGCCACAGGACCTCTGTCCTTTCCTTCTCTTGTTCAGGTGAGCTCCCCTCACACTCTGTAGATGCTCACGGTAGGAGACCCACTGATAGCTCTGCTGGAAATCGAGGTTTATTTTTTCTACTAACAGGTCTTTTGAACTTGTGTAGTTTCTGTCTTCTGACTGCAAATACTGTGGTAAGTACAGAAGTTTGACATTAGCAACAAGGCAGACTTTAAATATTATCTATTCCTCACTAGCACAAATATGGACTCAAATAGTAAATTCTGTAAGAGCCTCTATATTTTTTCAACATTTTTTTTCTAATTTGGGGCCCTTAATTCTATATTCATATCCCTCTCAAACTAATTTTTCATGTTAATTGCTAATCTGCTAATTGCTAATTTTGTATTAATTTGCCCCTAAATTATATATTTGTGTGTATTATAATGTATACACGTATTTTTGAAATTAAGTTCTAGTATTTCCTGACAATAAGATTTCTTTTCTCGTAAATACATTCTGAGAGCTTGTCCCTATTTAGGTGGCCATGAATTTTATGTGAAATAACTGTCACCAACTAAGTCAGTCAGTAACTCTTCCCTGTTATAATTTGGATTTAAAGATGTTATTTTCTGTAAAAAAATAACCTGATATTATATTAGATTCAGGAGTTTCATAAGCAAATAACTTTTTTATTATTTGATAATTGCTTTTTTGTTGTGTTGTGTGAAAGGAAACAATGAAACCCAATCTTAGAATTCTTCATTCCAAAATGTCTTTCAAATACAATATTTTACTAGTAAGAAACAAGTAATGCTTTTTAAAATTTCAGAGACAAATTCCAAATCTCAGTTTTTTCCTCCCTATGGCAATATTTTCCACTGAAAACATGTCAAGCGATTCTCAGTACACCCAAATATCTCAGTTGCTAAGCAACTGCTAATGAATTTTCCACCAAAAAGGTTTCAGACCAGTCCTTTGAGATATCAAATACTCACACAGCCCTTGATGCTTTTGCAAATGTCCCTCTACTGTACCATAAAAAAGTTACTCTAAATAATAAGTACCTACTGATTATAGATAAGCATTAGAAAAAAAGGCAAATAAAATTCATTTTAGTTTGCCGTTCCTAAGTCATGGTCTCTTATTACTTTTTCCCCTAAGAAATACAGATAATTCAACACCCATAAATGTATTTTGTAAAAAAAAAAAAATATCTATATAATTCAATGATTTCAAATTTTTTCAAATATAATTATGTTATTTATTTAATAATTTAATTCAAATTAACTTAAAAGTAATGTTTTTTATTTACTCTAATTGTGATTGTATCATTGAAAATGAATAAATACCTAATACCAAAAGCTCTTCCCTTAAGGGAAAATCTGAAGCATACAGAGGCACTGTGTGGATTACTTGTTTCTCTAAAGTAGGTTGTGTGCTCACAGAATCTGGAAATGGAAAATTTACGAAAGAACTTTCAATTGCTCTTATTTTCTCAGTGGTATAGGAAACAGGTCATCTGTCGAGAGGGAAGATGGGGAGAAGCTGTTGGATGTTTAAAAAAGAGCTGAGGTGAGACTGGATGATGGAAATATGTACTCGTGCTGGGCTTCTTTAAAAGTTTTCTTGATGTTGATGCTCATGGATTAATTATGACTGCACTTAGCACATTTTTTTTTAGTTTTTCTCTAGCTACACAGGAATGGAGGGGTACATTTTAGATTTATTCATGGTTATCTATATGGAACTTAATGAATGTGAAGAAGAGATAACAGCCCTCATTGGAGAAGGCTTCATGGGATACAGTGGTTTTTTATGAAGAGCCGAATAAGAAAAAAGAAAGTGAAGATTTAGATAAGAAGAGAGGTAGAGGATATAGAGGCTGTCACTGTTAACTGACTGTGGTAGATATTTTTCAGTAGTGTTCCTATGTTAGTTTTCAATTGCTGTGTAGCAGTTTACCATGTGCTCAGTGACTTAAGGGCTTCCATGATAGCTCAGCTGATTGAGAATCCACCAGCAATGTGAGAGACCTGGTGTTCGATTCCTGGGTTGGGAGGATTCCCTGGAGAAGGGAAAGGCTACCCACTCCAGTATTCTGGCCTGGCGAATTCCATAAACTATATAGTCCACAGGGTGGCAAAAAGTCAGACAATTTCACTCAGTCACTCAGCAGTGACTTAAAGCAACACGCTTTCATTATCTTGGAGCTTCCATAAATTAGAAGTCTGAGCATGGTTTGCTTAGGGTCACAGGGCTGTAATCAAGGTATCAGCCAGCTGTGTTCTCATTTAGAGCCTCCACATAAGGGAGGGTCTCCCTCCAGGCCCATTCAGTTTTTTGGAAAATTTGTTTCCTTGTGGGTTTTTGACTGAGAGTCTTGACTTCTTATTGGATCCAGCCTCAGGTGTGGAGGTCATCCACAGTTCCCTGCTCTGTGGCCCTTGATGTAGGTGTTTGATTTTTCCAGAACAGCAGGAAAATAGACCTCTTCAGTTGGATAAGGCAGATTCTTATGACATAATCACAGCAGTGACCCCTGTTACCTTTGTTGTGTAATGAAATTAATGAAGGGAGTCGCATTCTATCACCCTTTCCACATTTTGCTGGGAAGAAGCCAGTCACCTGTCTTCACACCCAGTGTGATTCACTGGGTTTCACTGAGGGTGTGTCAGCTGCAGGCTTCAAATGCTTTTCATGTCTTTATCTGCTTCCTTGGGTTGATTCGAAACAGACTTATTGGTATGAAGAACTGATTTATTCGAAAAGACCCTGATGCTGGGAAAGATTGAGGACAGGAGGAGAGGGGGACAACAGAGGATGAGATGGTTGGATGGCATCACTGACTCACTGGACATGAGTTTGAGCAAGCTCCGGGAGTTGGTGATGGACAAGGAAGCCTGGTGTGCTGCAGTCCATGGGGCTGCAAAGAGTCGGACACGACTGAGCGACTTGAATGAACTGGGTTGATTGTTTCCTCCACTTTGTTGCTTGCTTTGGCCAATAGAAAAACAGCCAGTGTAAGTCAGGCAGAGACTTGAAGAGTGCTTGCCCTTTAAGACTTGCTTTCTCTTGGGACCCTACTACTGTTGGAAGAAGCCAAGCTGGCAAGCTGAGTGGTGACCAAGTGTTAGGCCATCTAGAAAGTGCAGCCTCGGACACTGCATCCGTTGATCACACATGTGTGAGCACTCAGGAGAGGTCAGTGGAGTCTGCCCAGAGCTGCTGGTTTGCCACTGTGATTTTCCATCTCCACTTAGATTTTTGTCTAAGTACTCCCTGCATTCGTTTAAGAGGTGAACTTTTATATTTTATCCTTTATATTGTAATTGTTTTCTTTAGAGTGGACTCCATGCAGATACCCATCATAGGTGGAATTGCGCCCTCCTCAGAGGATATGCTGATGTCCTCACTCACCACACCTCAGAATGTGACTTTATTTGAAAATAGGGCTCTTGCAGGTACAGTTTTTAATTGCCTTTATGTAAGCTTGGTGTTAAGTCTTCCTTAAACATTTTGTATTGGCTTGTCCAAAAAGTTCATCTGCGTTTTTCTGTAAGTTGTTATGCAAAAGCCACTAGGAACACTTTTGACAACCTGATATAATTTACTAAGGAAGTCACCACAGCCTATAATTTTCTCTCTAGGAAGATTTTCATTAGAAATTCAATTTCTTGAAGACATAGAGATAAAGAGTTTCTGTTTCTTCTTGTGTCAGTTTAAAAAGTTTGGCTAAGGTAATTTTTTCCATTCCCTCCAAGTTGTTGAAGTTGTTACCATAAAGCTATTCATTATTTTCTTTTATTAGGTTTTAATGATTATAAGATGTTTAGTGATGTTCTCCTTTCTCTTGGTATACTTATATTATTTTTAAAACTCCATCATACTTCCTCTGTTATTTATATGTTAAAGTTAAAATATTTAATTTTTAAGTTGCAGGTTATTTTTAAATATTGTGTATTTATTTCTTATTTAATTCTCTTTGGGAAAAGACCTTAGTCTAAATGATTTTAACATTTGTAAATACTTTGAGACCTGTTTTCATAACTTACGTTCTACCTATGAAGAGCACATTTGAATATCTATATGAATTAGAAAATTCATAATTTGAAAACCCGTTTGAGTTCCTGTATGTGCCTCTGATTTTCTAATATCTATTTTTTCAGTTTACTCACTAAGCTTCTATACAGACCGTTTCAAGCCTTCCCTGTGTGTGACTATGTGGATATACTACGTTGGTTCTAACTCCTCGTGATCCTGTGGACTGTAGCCTGCCAGGCTCCTCTGTCCATGGACTTCTCCAGGCAAGGATACTAGAGTGGTTTCCCACTCCGTGCTCCTCCAGGGGATCTTCCTGGCCCAGGACTGAACCTGTGTCTCTCGTGGCTCCTGCATAGGCAGGTTGGCTCTTTACCATTGTGCCACCTCCTCAAATTTCTAAAGCTTCTCATCTGTTTCACACAGAAAATGACCTTACTTCTCACGGCATAGAGAAAATAGATGGTCCAGACAGGCGTGCTCTCACTTTCTGAAACCAAATATAGAAACCTATTTTCCTCTTCGCCTGATAAAGTAGTGGAGTTTTTCTTCCTATCAAAGACTAATCCCTTTGCTCAGAAACTTGCCTCTCTCTCTCTTTCATAAACCTTGCCCCAAAGTCTATCCCTTATCTCTCTAGAGTTTAAGCCTTTCAGATGGTTCTTTCTCACTTGTTATTAAATTTGCTGCAACTCAGGGAATAATAAAAAGTAACATTGCAATTAAACCCCTTTCTTAGCCCCTCAGCCTCCTGGGGTTACCTTCAGATCTGTTTTCCTTCCCTCCCAGCAAAATTTCTCAAACATTTTTTTTTTTCTAAGTCTTTGATTTATTCCCTGACTTTCAGTTTACTCCTATTCAAACAGCAGTTTTACTGTTTTCCTTTCAAATAGTTGGAAGGAAAACAGTAAACTGTTAATGGAACAACTGTGTTAGTTAACTCTAATACATTAACTAGAGTCATCTATCTTTTTATTAATACATGGCATTTGTTTCTCCCAGGCAAGAAAGGATAATTTCAGAGGCTAGTGTCAAAGACCATACAAAGTAGCTGCAATCACACACCGCGAGGAGCGGACTCACGAACATAGACTGTTCAGTCTGAGCTGACATCAGCATTCTAGTAGATGGTAGCGGGACTCTTCAAGGGACAGAGTGAGGATCTCCAAGAACTTCTTTTCATGCCAAATAGGAGACTTAATGAGAGTTGCTTAAATCCAGGTTCTTACAAAAAATAAATAGTATGAATGAAAATAATAATAATAATGAGAATATAATTTTGGTTATCTGTTTTGGAATATCATTGCTATTGTGCTACTGTCTATATTCTGAGAGGCAAGGAGACAATCTTTCACATTCTTCCTCATCTAGTTCTAATTTTTGTACACAATGCTTATATAAACTGAAATAAAACACTGCTGGATTGACAAACACTTGTAGGAAGTAACTCAGCTTTGCATATCAATATAGTTATTTGCATGCATTCAAAAAGAGCCTGTTCTCTTTTTTGGTCAGGTTATAACTGTACAAATCAATTGCACAATAAGTATGTCTTGAGGATAATACATGGAGATAAACCTTATTCAGAAAGTGAGCGACGTGCAACATTCTTGTTGCTCCTCTGTGGGACCAGTGCCTTCCCAGGAAACTGCTACAGTGTCTCGAAGCATCCACAGTGGGGCAAGTCACTTTCTGGTGTGGCAGAAGCCCTGGCAAATTTGAGGACAGGGAAAAAAAATAATTCACCCTCATTAAAATTTCTGTAGAAAAAACCTGGTGAAGACGAATTTCTTGGTTTTGATTTCCAGCCATAGGCTATACAAATTTCTAATTATGTAAAATGGAAACTATTTAAAAAGGAATCCTACTGTCCTTAAATAGAGCTGAATGTAAAACCTGAGTATGGCTCATCAAGTATTTGCATTAGGGATATATATATATATATATTTTACATTTTTATGATTATCCTCTGCCAGCTTATCTGGTAGGAATTAATGATAGAGAGCAGTGCCTTGACTGTAATTCTCTTAACCAAATTAGTCTTTTCGAACAGGCTAGAGTCTAGAAAGAAAAAAACGCAACCCTAGAGGACCTGACTCAGGAAAGAGTAGGGCATGACCTAGAAGCGTATTTCACCAGAACATTTGCCATATGCAAATGATAAAAAATACAGAGTTAAAAATGTAACAAACTTGATAATTTAATATAAATATGAGCAGATCTCAAAAATTTAATGCCAAGTAAAATAGAAGGTAAAATCAGTGCAAAATGTAATATATAAAGGAGTGTGTGTTAGAAGAGTGCCAGAAAGAGTAGGAACAGGTTTACAAAAGCAGAGAATAAAAAATAAAATATAACAAAATAAATTTTTAAATGGTGAAATGGACACAGCAAGGATTGATTTGCTATAAATGAAGATGATGATCAAATGAATGAGAGAGATTAGGGTTGAGGTAAAAAATTTATGTAGAGGCCAAATTAAGCAGGGCTTTATAAACTATAAGAAAAGCTTGAGCAAACTAGACACATCTTCTGATTCATATTTCAAATCGATGCCTTGGATGGCTGTGTAGACTAGATGGAAAGAGGTCAGAAGTCCTCGTGAGTCCACTGCAATAGTTCAGGCAGAAGTGTGGGAGCAGAGAGGGATCAGAAATGAGATGTTAGATTGCAGTGGGAAGTGGCCATGCAGGAAGAAATAAGTGGTTAGATTCAGACAAATTTTGAAATTAAATCACAAAGCTTCCTGATTTTCTGCAATGGATATTGGACTGTATGAGGGTTTGGGGAAGACCAGAGCTCAATGTTGACATTCAGAGCTTTTATTCAGTAAGCAGATTGCATGGTGGTGGTACAAGCATCACAAATGTGACAAAGATATAATGAGCAAAGTACAATTCAGAATCCCTTTTGTTATTTTTCTTGGTGTATATCTCTTTGAGACATTTTGTAGGAGAAGGTGGGGGCAAGTGTTCTCAGGTGAGAAGGGGCCTTAGGGTTAAATGTGTGAAGTGGACAAAACAAAGTGGACAGAATATGTATTAACCAATCCATAATTTTTAGAATTTACATTGGGTAAAAATTATGAATGCATACTTTTGTATGCACAACTTGTCAGTGAATTTACAGAGAGATTGCCTTTAATCTTCCTGGCTAATGCTGATCCTGTTACACAAACTAGCAATATGTTTGACCCACTCTAGCAAGATGAAAAATAAGGGATGAAATTCAGAGAAAAAGTGAAAAGTGAAAGTGAAGTCGCTCAGTTGTGTCTGACTCTTTGCTACCCCATGGACTGTAAGCCTACCAGGATCCTCCGTCCCTGTGATTTCCCAGGCAAGAACACTGGAGTGGGTTGCCATTTCCTTCTCCAGGAAACCTCCCCAACCTAGAGATTGAACCTGAGACTCCTCCTCCCTGGAGGAGCCACCCGGGAAGGTGGCTCAGATAGTAAAAAATCTGCCTGCATTGCAGGAGGTCTGGGTTTGATCCCTAGGTTGGAAAGATCCTCAGGAGAAAGAAATGGCATCCTACTTCAATATTCTTGCCTAGAAAATCCCATGGACAGAGGATCCTGGGAGACTACAGTCCATGGGGTCACAAAGAGTTGCAAACGACTGAGCAACTAACACACACACACACATATAACCCCATAGATATGAATTTCTATGGAAGAAGTGGGGAAAAGTATTAAGTGAATCTATGCTAGAGGTAAATAGCACCTAGAATATGGAAATCAAATATATATAAATAGAATGCCATCCTCACTTAAGGGACTCAAAAATGGACCTACTAATAAGATATTGTTAAAATTGAGTATTCATTTCTGATTAAACAAGGAAAGAGCTCTTAATTTTCTATAAATGGAAAGATATTTTCTCAGCTTGCTGAAAATTATCTACCAGAAATTGCTGTAAACAAAACACTTAATGATGAAATGTTAGAAGAAATTTCATTAAAGTCAAGAATAATTATGATACATACTATCACTATAATTATCCAAGACACTAGTAGCATACTGGAATAAATCATCTGTCTCATCAACAGAACTCATGCAGACAACAAAATAAGCAGAATCCATCACACATACACTCCCTGAGAACATCCAGAGTAAAGAAATATAGAGAGCTTCTTAAGTAGATGGCATGAAGGGACCTTCTGATGATAATAGGAATACTTGAAACATCTATACCACTTATCAGACAGAGTTCTTATTTTTTCAAACATGTATTAACAATTTAAAAACCCTCTCAACAACCTTATGAAATTGGTATGATTATTATCCTTGTCTTATAGATTTAGTAAAATAAACTATGGTAATATTAATTAAGTTGTCTAAAATAAGCTTAACTCAGAAAGATCTGGAGTTTTCCAGGTGGTTCAGTGGTAAAAAAAAAAAAAAAAAAAAAACCCACTTGCCCATACAGGAGACCTGAGTTTGATCTCTGGATCAGGAAGATCCCCTGGAGAAGAAAATGGCAACCCACTCCAGCATTCTTGCCTGGAGAATCCCATGGACAGAGGAGCCTGGAGGGCTGCAGTCCATGGGGTCACAAAGGCTTGACATGGACTGCACAACTGAGCATATAACAGGAAAGATCTAGACGCAGGAAGTCTGACTCGAAGCCTGTAAGTTTTAACCATCAAGCTTCCTCACTGACTTGACACTTTTTACTCTAATGCTTATTTTCTCATCATGGGCAATTCTTGCTTCTACTGCCTGATCATTCCATGCTTTTGATTTCTTAGACTACCTTAGGTAGGGCTGCTCAGGTGGCTCAGTGGTGAAGAATCCACCTGCCAAAGCAGGAAATGTGGATTCGATCCCTGGGTCGGGAAGATCCCCTAGGGGAGGAAATTGCAGCTCACGCTAGCCTGGAAAATCCCATGGACAGAGGAGCCTGATGGGCTACAGTCCATGGGGCTGCTGAGTGGGATGCAACTGAGCACATACACCCTAAGTAAGCTTTATGATTACTGATGTAACATGAAAGAAATGCCTCCAAATATCTTTTGCTATATTATTGTATATATATAAAAGTATATAAATTTAATGGTCAATCAACTAAGAAAGCTGAGCGCCGAAGAATTGATGCTTTTGAACTGTGGTGCTGGAGAAGACTCCTGAGAGTCCCTTGGACTGCAAGGAGATCCAACCAGTCCACCCTAAAGGAGGTCAGTCCTGGGTGTTCATTGGAGGGACTGATGTTGAAGCTGAGACTCCAGTACTTTGGCCACCTGATGCGAAGAGCTGATTCATTGGAAAAGACCCTGATGCTGGGAGAGATTGAGGGAAGGAGGAGAAGGGGTAGACAGAGGATGAGATGGCTGGATGGCATCACTGACTCGATGGACATGGGTTTGGGTGGACTCAGGGAGTTGGTGATGGACAGGGAGGCCTGGCGTGCTGCAGTCCATGGGGTCGCAAAGAGTCGGACATGACTGGGCGACTGAACTGAACTGAACAACTAAGAAAATACTGTGAAATAAGCATCTACTGGCACAGATTTTAGGACTCTTGTCCTTGCAGCCTCACCAGTGTAAACTCGTCCAATTATCTTCCCTCCATTTTTTTAGAACACTTGTTTAGAATGGTAGCATATGATTAGACTTGGGGAAATCTATATATTCTTTATATAATTGTTTGCTTTTGTTAATAAATGATAGTATTAAAAGCATCAGGAGAATGGCACTTAGGAATAACAATGCCTGGAATATCATATCTTTTCTAATGGAGCAATTGATTACCCTAATCAGTGTATACAGACTGGAAAGTGTTCTTTGTTAACTCTGAATGGAGTTTTCATGTTCAAAACAAGCATTGGTAACAATGAATTCTACAGATAAATTCATTTGTGTCAAACTTTAGGACTGAGTTTCTAGTAATGATGTTTTCAGGTTAACACAGTAATTAGAAAAAAAAATCATGTCTTTAGTACAAAGTGTTAACGAATTTCTTGATATTAGTTTGTTTTGTGGAAGAGGAACACATGTATACCCATGGCAGATTCATGTCAATGTATGGCAAAATCAACACAATAATGTAAAGAAAATAAATAAATAAATAAATATATTTTTTTAAAAAAGAAAAAGAAACAACAAAGAACTTTGCTGATCTCAAAATTTTTCAAAGACAGTGAAATGAAATAAGATAATTTACCCAAGATCACAAATGTTGCTTTCTTAAAGATTAGCATTAAGAATATTTTATAACAGTAATAAAATCCTAAATAAACAAGAAATAAATATGAGCTACACCTGTTATTTTTATTATATTTTTAAGCTTTACTAATTTATAAGTGACAAATAAAATTTAAATATGTTTAAAGTATACAATGTGATACAGTCAATTTAATTAGCACATCTATTACTTCATAGCCTTACCCATCCCAGAAAACTATTAGCAAAAATAACAATAGTATGTCCATAACTATTAATAATTAACTTTAAGTGTAAATGGAATACATTCCTCAATCAAAGACCTAGACTTCTGTGTCATTTCTAGTGAGGTGGTGAACCTAGAGCCTGTTATACAGAGTAAAGTCACTCAGAAAGAGAAAAAATCTAGTATTGTATATTAATGCTTACATATGGAATCTAGAAAACTGGTACTGATGAACCTATTTTCAGGGAGGGAATAGTGACTCATACATAGAGATCAGTCTTATGGACTCAGTGGGAGCAGGAGAGGGTGGGCTGAACTGAGAGAGTAGCATTGAAATACATACATTACCATGTGTGAAATACAGAGCTAATGGGAAGTTGCTGTATAACACAGGGAGCTCAACCTGGTAGTCGGTGAAAAGCTACAGGGTAGGATGGGGTGGGATGGGGTGGAATGTGGTGGGAGGTGGGAGGAAGATTCCAGAGGGAGGGAACATATATATCCCTATGACTGATTCATTCTGATGTATGGCAGAAACCAATACAACAGTGTAAAGTAGTTATTCTCCAATTAAAAATTAATTAATTAAAAAAACATACCCAACTATGTGCTGTTTATAAGAGACTCATTTCAGCCTTAAGTAAGACATAGACTGAAAATGAAGGCCTAGAAAAAGATATTTGTATCCTAATTTTATCAACCTAATGAAAAAGTGTATCCAAAGGAGACAATTTTTTCAATGAAAAAGTATTCTTAATTAGTTTTACCACTGAACATATGTTTCAAGGAAAGTGATCATACTATAAAAATACAAAAATTATATAAATAATTTTATTGGTACTAGTATGTGCCAACTGTCTAACTATATAGCATTTTAAAATATATTAATATATACTTTGCTTCATGCTAAGTATATCTTAAATGTAACTACTTTCCCACTTCCTCTCCTGATTATATTCTTGTTGATGTCAGTCTTATAGCTGGTATCTGTGTGTTTAGCTTGATTTAAGGGCTTGGGAGGGACCATTTAACTTAATTACTGCGAGTTTTGAGATGTCTGTGTGTGTAGGTTTGCAATAATGTGGAAGACTAGGAGATGGGGGTCACACATATCTCTGTTCTTATGGAAACTATTTGAATATTTGTTTTATATGGATTTTTCTTCACTTTTTAAATTTACTACTGAAGCATGCCCCTGAGCTGCTGAGCAAGCATTTGTATAGCTTGTGCATTGGCAGAATGGGCCAGAAGTTTAGTGCTGAAGGAACAAATAAATAAAGGATCTTGAAATTAAAAAAGAAATAAGTGCCTTCTTTACATACTTGCTTAAACCCATATGAGGAATTACTGCTCTCTTGTTTAAGCTCTTGAATAACTGACTGTTCATTACTTTTAGAATTAAATCCAGAGTACTTAAATCACCTACATGAGTCTATGTATTTCTTTTTCTAGTCAGTCTTTTGGACCTCGTATGAATCCACGTGTCCTATTCAATACTGTCAAGTCACACTGGTTTTCTTTCAGTTCTTGATCATTCCAGGTTTTTTGCCAACTCAAGGCTATGGACACTGTTTCTTTTGCCTAAAATGCTATTACCCTCAAGATTTACATGATTAGTTCCTTCCCATTAGTTACATCTCAACAAAATGACATCTCAGTAAATAACAATTTATTTAAAATTCTCAGTAAAGAATTCCCCTTCACATATTAATTGTCAGACCTTGTTTTTATTTTCACATTATTTCATTTTGTTTGTGTTTACCTCTTTTTGTCTGAATTGTGTTGACCTCTTTTTGTCTAAAGCTTTCACTTATTCTGTAAATCTTTTTTCCTATATACCTTTTCTCAGTTCAGTATATATTAGACATGTCAAAATCACTGTGTAAATTAGGACTCATGATCCCACCCTCTCATCCAGACCTGTTTCCATCTCCTGATTTTCCCATCTCAGTACCTGGCTCCACCATCCACAGAATCTACAAGTCTTCCTCAATTGTACTTCCTTAGTTTTGTTCACCCTTTAGAGTCAGTCTCTCAGCAGATACTGAAATCCCAGCTCTAAAACATATCATGACTCTCATTGCTTCATTTCAGCTGTGCCTTAGATCAAGAGGTTAGCAGGTGCCAAGGCTTTTGCTAAGATGTCTGCTTTTACAGTCCGAAGGTGTGCAAATCACTATACAGAAGGACTATACATGGTGACAAGAAGGAGAAGAGATGTTTATATGCATCCTGAGTGGGGTTTAAGAGATATACTGTTCTGAAACACCAGGAGGACTGGCACAGTGATAGATGTTTATGTTCATCTAATGAGAAAGGTGTGGGAGGCAGAGGGAACCTGAGTGGAGTCACTGAAACAACATCATGGAAACAAACAGCCTTAGATTCAGAGGGATTGTCTTTCAGGGTCATATGTGCATGCTCAGTCACTTCAGTTGTGCCCTGATTTTTTTCAACCCCATGGACTGTAGCCCTCCAGTCTCCTCTGTCCATGGGGATTCTCTGGGCAAGAATACTGAGTGGGTTGCCATGCTCTCCTCCAGGGGATCTTCCCAACCCAGGAATCAAGCCCGTGTCTCCTGCGTCTCCTACATTGCAGGTTGGTTCTTTACCCACTGAGTCACCTGGGAAGCCCTCCAGGCCATATATATTGTGTCAATTGGATTGTCAGTGTGCTTGGACCTGCGATACAGGTTCAAGTTCTTCTGTGGAACTCTCACGGTATCTTGGGTATCTGGACCACTAGTACAGCATTGTAGTACGGTATTACAGAATCATAATCATTTCCTGTTTTTCACAAATTAGAAAATTCAGCGTCAGATAAGGGTGACAACTAGGTTACCGGACAAAGTAAGCCTCAATTTAAAACAAACGTTTTCCTACTTTGCCCTTCTGTACCCTTTACACTGTCACACAGTGATTGACCCGGGTCTTATTCATACTCATATCAACAGTGCTAGCTTATTGATGCTCATTAGAGCCTGTTTAATTTATAAACTGACATACCATCTCAGCGTGAAAACTATTCACTTTTTTACAAAGGTATTTATTTTATATTGCTCACTGAGTAAAGACTGATTTAGTTGATTGATCAATATTTGGCAGCGAATGACTGGGCCAATGTTTTAGACAAAGCTCAGAGGGCTTCTACTGCTTTCCACAGATGCTCATGGTTCACACATAATTTGCTTACACTTAGTCTGCCCCCCACAAAAATGATCTAAAATCATTTTTTCACCAAATTAAAAATTCGTTCATTCATAATGCTTTGATGTCTACTAAATTACAATGTCAGCATGCAGATGTGAAACTGAGCTATATTTAGAGAAATGACACCACTCTGAAATAAATGAGTTCAGGTGAATAATTACTTTCTATCTGTAAGACTGGAAATTTCTACTACATCATCTGCCTGTTCCAACAATGCAGAAAGGAAGAGTTAGTTCTCTGTGAATTATTAATTATAACCCTTAATAACTGATTGCAAACTCTCACTGGAGTGTGTATTACTTCATTATTAATTGCACTCTGGAAATATGACATTTTAAGGAAATATAGTGAGAGATTTGCTTGTAAAAGATATTCTACATAGATATACATCAAATTAAATTATTTTTTAAATTCTGTAGTTAAGTTCACAATATCTATCTAATAAGGATTTCTGTGATACTGACTTCAAAACTCCTTATATTTCCATCTACTAAGTATTGGCATGTAATTTCTGTACATTATTTTCTATAAAATTTCTTATAAAGGGCTATTCCCCCAGACACTAGTTGTTATAGAGCAAATGATTCATTTGACTATTCAGAGGAGCCTTACGTGGTTCTAAGAAAATGTCCAGTGAGGTAGGGGTGAGCATCAAAGCAGGTATATTCCTGGCATGGTAAATCGTCCTCCTGTTGTTCAAAATGGACTGACTGAGTCTGGCACAGTATTGGGGGAGACAGATGGCTTAGGTCTAATCTAGCTGTGTATTACTCCTGGAAGACAATTCTAACAGTTTCCAGATAGTATGCTTAGAGTTATTACTGTAGTGTCTGAGAATGTGGGCTTCCCTGGTGGCTCAGTGATAAAGAATCAACCAATACAGGAAATGCTGGTTCAATCCTAAAGATCCCCTGGAGGAGGAAATAGCAACCCACTCCGGTATTCTTTCCTGGGAAATCCCTTGGGAAATTCCATGGGGTTGCAAAAGATTCGGACATGACTTAGCAGCTAAACAACAACAATCTGATACTGTGCTAAGCACTTTAACTGTGCTGTTTGGAAGAAAATCCTTAAAGATTCCATAAGGAAAGTAATATGATTATCTTCATTGGCAAAGGGAAAAACCAAAGTTCAAGAAGTCTTTGTGACTAGATTTAGGGCAAGTAATATGTGAAAACCCTGACCTCTAAAGTAGACTGCGTTTTAGGAGGGGGTTGATTTTTTTGGTCAACAGATTTTTATGCCTTGTTCACTGTTATAATTCACCTGCATTAAATTATGCATGCAATTAAAAGAGTTGTACTTTCAACATTCGATGATTTTAATTTATTTTAAATGTAACATTTTCGAAACTAGTGCACTAAGTCATCTGTAGTTGAGATCATAAAAAGCTTTAAAGATATAGAGTGTTCATCTTATCATTGAAGCAATTAAGTAGGTTGAAGTAGAAGCACAAGAAGCTTCATTATAGGTTATGAACATTATCCCTGTTGTACCAGTTTGTCTAAAATGCAGCTGATAAGCTGTTGAAATATGAAATGTGCTTTGGTTGATAAAATGTCAGCAAAACCAAAAATGAGTGAATGCCATTTAAGAGCCAGGTTAATTAGGAAGTGATCCCTAAGTACCATTTGGTATATAGTGGAATTAATGATTTCAGCACTTTACATTGATGCAAAGCCAAGGAGCCGTGAAGAGAGAATTTTCTTCTGATAATTAGAGAAAGCAGTGTTCTGAGGCACAGGGAAGTTATGAGGGCAGGCTCGCTTTTATGCTTCAATCAGCTTCAAAATATCACATTATCCAGAGTGAAGTAAGCCAGAAGCAAAAACAACAATACAGTATATTAACACATATATATGGAATTTAGAAAGACAGTAATGAGAACCCAACATGCGAGATAGCAAAAGGAACGCAGATATATAGAATAGATTCGTGGACTCTGTGGATGAGGGAAAGGGTGGGATGATATGGGAGAATGACATTGAAACATATTAATTATCATATGTGTAATCAATCGCCAGCCCAGGATTGATTCTCGGGGCTGGTGCATCGAGATTTCCCGGGGGGGAGGGAGGAGGGAGGGGGAAGGGAAGGGTTTCTGGAGGGGGAGCATATGTAAACCCATGGTGATATCATGACATTGTATGGCAAAAACAATAAAAGGGAGAAAAAGAAAATACCACTTAGGGCTTCCCAGGTGGCACTGGTAGTAAAGAATCTGCCTGCCAGTGCAGAGGCACAAGAAACCTAGGCTTGATCCCTGGCTTGGGAAGATCCCCTGGAGAAGGGCATGGCAGCCCACTCCAGTATTCTTGTCTGGAGAGTCCCACGGACAGAGGAGCCTGGCGGGCTACCGTCCATAGGATTGCAAAGAAGCAGACAAACCTGTAGAGACTTGACACACAGAACACAAAATGCCATTTACCAGTACTATGCAGCTCATTTTTGAAGGTTATAAAGATTTTACTATCATTCAATACCTTGTGAATCCTGAATTTTAGGAAATGATGAGTATTTTTCTTTTTGCTCTAGAAACATTATCCTTACATCACACTGAATTTGTGTCTATAAAAGAGCAATTATGATGATTGAGTATTTTAAATGTTTGTAAATATTAATGCATTTTATTCTGTTCACTTTTACTTGAAAATTTAAGTAGATACATAAATGTATATGTATATATATGTGTGTGTGTGTGTATTTGCTCAGTCGTGTCCAACTCTTTGTGGCTCCATGGACTATACAGCCCACCTGGCTCCTCTGTCCATTGGATTCTCCAAGCAAGAATACTGGAGTGGGTTGCCATTGCCTCCTCCAGAGGATCTTCCCTATCCAGGGATCAAACCCGCGTTTCTTGAGTCTCCTGCATTGCAGCTGGATTCTTTACCACTAGGGCCACCTGGGAAGCCCACATATTCTATTAATATGTGGTTAAACATTGTGAAATACTCAATTTTTAAAAAATGAGACAAATATGTGTATACTCCATATGGATGCATCACTATCTAAGGATTATCTGTAACTGACAGGCAAGGAGAGTGTCTATAAACCCTTCTTCCTTTCCTCTTTTCATTACAGTGGTATTTATTCTTTTCCCTATCTCCCCTCTTCCATATTAACTTTACTAGTCCATGTTAAACTTTTACTTACATATCACTAGTATGTTTTTCCAAACCTCATTATTTTTCTGAAGATCCCATCACCTCACTCAAGCAGGAAGTCTTGCTCCTCTATCATCGGAAAACATGAAAGATGAAAAGTTACTTATGATATACCACGAGCTATGTTTATCTTATCTAGTCACTAAAAACATGTTCAACGAATCTGTACATTTTTTAATTCCCTCTGAAGTGTTGGTTAAACTGTCTCAGAGACTTTTAAAAAATCATATTCTTTAAAAACTCAAGAAAAAAATCATAATTATAGTCTGGATTGTTGTACAATGTACTAGAGTGAATACCAGCCTGAAATTGTAACTGGTCCCTAGGAAGACAATTCTTACTGGGAAAAAAAGAAGGAATGAGTGAGTCACCACCTGAGGTCATCACCCAAGCTTGTTCAAAGCTCTATAATGTTTCCTGAATGTCCAAATTATCAAAACCATGGTAATAACTAAGAATTTTTATTTTCTTACTAAGAAATGTAAGAGTGATTTAATGTCACATGAGTAACTTTGAGAAAAAAAATCAATAAAATAAAAAGAAAATGCTAATGTATCACTGTAGAAGAAACACAAGTTTAATCTCATACTATATAAAAAGATAAGTTCAAAATGAATTTAGGATTGAAGTATAAGAATTGAAATTATAAAACTGTTAGAAGAAAACATAAGGAAAAAGCTTCTTGATGCTGTTCTGAGCAAGGATTTTTTTAGATACAACACTGAAAGCACAGATCACAAAGCAGAAATAGGTTGGATTATATCAAACTTAAATGTCCACACAGCAAAGGAAATAATCAACAGAGAAAAGGGTAACCTATAGAATGGGAGAAAATATTTGCAAATCACATATCTGATAAAGGATTAGTATCCAAGATACATAAGAAACTCATACAACTGAAAAGCAAAACAAAACAAATCTAAACTAATAACATATCAAAATTGTAGTTAAAATACTTTTCAAAACAGTATAGACTTACCCGTGGCAGATTCATGTCAATGTATGGCAAAACCAACACAATAAAGTAAAGAAAATTAAAAAAGAAACAATATAGACTTTTATGTCAATGATTCAATATAGACTTTGAATGTAGGAGACCTGGATTCAATCCCTGGGTTCACTCCCTGCATTGGGAAGGTCCCCTGGAGGAGGGCATAGCAACCCACTCCAGTATTCTTGCCTGGAGAATCCCCATGGACAGAGGAGCCTAGTGGGCTACAGTCCACAGGGTCACACAGAGTCAGACAGGACTGAGTGAGTAAGCACAGCACAGTCATAAAAGGCAAACCATGACCTGCTCCTCTGGAAAGGTAATGCTAAAAAAGATTGATTTGAGGGAATAAAACTCTTTAAACTTATCCCACCCAACCTCTGAAAATAATACTGCAGGAACCTTCAGTTAAGATGCCTCCCCTCTTTTAAGTTAATGCCACTAAGACCTGCCAGGTGGGCTCTTGACATCACTGGAAAGTTTGTTTCACTCAGATTGTCTCAAATTTTAATGGCTGTCATAACGTGAACAAAATAAATGGTTTTATTTTTTTAATAGAGCAACAATTCTCCAAATCTGATTTTACTCAGTACACATGTACATATGTTTCCATGTGTCTTTATCAATAAAGTAAATCTTCATCTTAAAACCAAGAACAACACCATGAGAGTCAAATCCCTTCTTTATCAAAATTGATAGAAACTTTTCTGATGATGTAATAATTGCCACCAGATGCTTCAGCAACTCTGCTGCAGCTATCATTATAGATTTGGTGACATGAATCTTTTAGACTTTATATAAATTAGGGCATAATGTGTTAACTTGCTATCCCAGCAGGAGATTCAGGTCTGAAAGAACAAACTGGTAAACTCTTGAGTATCAGATAATCAGAAAAGATCAATAATTAGAGTTCAATTAGTCCATTATGTATTTATTAATATTCCCTGATAAATGACATTTAAAATAGATGTTTTGCATTCTAATTAAAAGATTTTAAAATATAAATGCTAAATAAAATTGCAGTGAATTGACTCACCCTAAGACTGACTATAATTATCTCTGATTTTTAGCTCATTTAGCTGACAACAGAAAAAAATCCAACAAAGATCCTCAGGGTTATTATTTCCTTTAGGAAAAGGGATATTTGCAATGTTTTTGATATTAGAAGAGAGAATATCTTTTCTGATTTAAACACTGTGGGATTTACTCCCACTCTAAGAATAAGCAAGAAGAGCTGAAGAAGTTGAATTTCTGCAATGTTTCCTTTGGAATTCTTGGAACCAAGTTTCCCAACTTGTTTTGCATCTTGGCTTCTGATTAGATCAAAATATTTTGTATTTGTGAAGGCCCCACTGAGACTGTACAAATCTGGTTGGAGTAACTGGATAGGTCGGACTGTATTGTACTGATTATTCAGAAAGAACGTTCTTAACTGACATGGACCATTTTCTGTAGTTTTTGTAATACAACCTAATTTTTTATGTTAATCTCATTCTTTCCTTTGTATATTCAGAAGCTTTGGAAACCTACTCTTTGGTTGACTTGGGAATTCAAGGGTGAATTTCTTGGCAGTAGAACACCATTAAGAGTCCAGCCTTCAAAGCTGGTGGAAGAAGAACATATACCCAAAGTCAGACACCAACAAAAGCTAGAAACATCCAGGTAGATATTTCTATTCTAAGTGGTGATATGTGCCCTGTATGCTTATAGCAAAATGTTGTCAGCCTCCTGAATATCGTATTATTATCTGTCTTCAATGTAGCTTGCCTCTCTGTTGTAGAGTTGCGCAAGGAATTTCAGCTCTGATTCCTTGGACTCTGTTCTTTTCCCTGGAGACTGGCACCAGTTCATATTTCCACAGTCAATCACAATGACAGAGAAAGATCTTCCTGGGGCTTTCTAAAGCTAGAAGGCAAAATATTTCATGTGAACTCAGTTGATATTTCTTAAAACAGCTGTTTTGGAAAATGACATGACATCCAATAAAAGTATGTCAGCTTTCTTTTTTTTAATGTCAGAAAAATCCCTTTGAGACAAAGAAATATCTGTTTTTCCGTGACTCATTGTAAAACTTGAAGTGACATTGGAAAAGGACTGTTCTAAGCAAATAATATGTCGTTAACTTTGAATCTGTAAATATTTTTAGCGTGAAAGGATTAAACTAAATGTCAATAAGACAGAAGACTTTATCTCAGTGATGAAATTGCTTTAAAAATAATTCTAAAGCTATTTGCCTTATTTTCAGTGTAAAAACCTACAATCTACAAAGACTGATATTAATTTATAGCTTAATGTAATAACCTCATGTCTTTTAACATTTGCAATCCTTTTTAAAGTAATTCTCAATAGCAGTATTTACAAAGAAGTTTTTGTTAAATGTTTAGCCCTGGGTTGGGAAGATCCCATGGAGAAGGAGATGGCAACCCACTCCAGTATTCTTGCCTGCAGAATCCCATGGACGGAGGAGTCTGGCGGGCTACAGTCCATGGGGTCTCAAAGAGAAGGATACGACTGAGCATCTAACACAGTGCAATTAGAAGTTGTGTCGTATTTTTTCAACATAACTGATTTAACCTATTCTTGGAACACATGGAGATGATTAGAAATGTCCCTTACACACAGAAAGAAAATGTGTTCACTACCTTGATAGAATATTATCTGAAGTCTTCAGAGCTCAGTAGCTTTTCTTCTACACTCTCTGCTTTCTCTGCCTCTGATCGATGGCTGTCTGCAAGGACTCTTCCTAGTCTTCTGCAAAGGGCTAGCCCTCCTGGAGATCTTCTACATCCACCAGAAGGGGCTCTTATATCTCCATTCTCTTTCTTTTCAAGGTTAAATTTATGGCCTATACCAAATCTCATGTTGTAATGTCCACAGGCATCATCCTTGAATGAATACAGCTGCTCAGTATTTCCATGTCTATTGAGTCTTACTGAATCATACAGGCCAGGTCCTCTATAAAAATAGACAGCAAATTCAGTTTCACCTTTTGTCTGCCCACACAACCTACTGTGCTTTCCAACCAGCCTCTCTCTCATTCTCTATTTGCATAGATTTAAACAAATGTACGGTGTTCCCCACCTCCAGGTCACTGCAAATCACATCAGTTGTGGCTTCACTCACCTGTAACAATTCTCTAAATGAACAATCCGTGTCACCCACTGTTTTCCTTTCCCTTCCTGGTACAAAATGTTTCATCCTTTTCATTTTCATATTCTATGATGATTCATCTTTGTTGATTATCTGCTTGCAGTCCATTTTCTTTTAAACACCCTTGAACTCAATATGAAGACAAGATGAAAACAAAACTCTTCCATCATTCATCTCCTCCAGCTCTTTCTCCAGCTCTAGTGCCCACTCTTCTGCTAAAATTGTTGACGAACTTTTCTGTACATACTCTTTCCCTTTTGTCCCTTCTGTGAGCTCTGAAATAGATTACTATTAACCAAATATCCAAGTAACAAGTAGAGGTTATAATCATAGCCAGTCTAGAATTAGGAGATGTGTATGATCTTAGAGAAAACAGGGAAGAATGATTACTGACCTGGAGTAGCTGAGCAATTATTAACACATCTGTTGCACTAATTTTTAGAAGTGCATCCTTGACTGTGCAATGACTACCAACAGAGTCTCTCCATGTATATTGCAATCTTCTTGAACACTCATGCTCTCTGTTACACTTATGTATCACTTTAAAAGATTAAAGTGAAAGTCACTCAGTTGTGTCCGATTCTTTGCGACCCCATGGATAGTCCATGGGATTCTCCAGGCCAGAATATTGGAGTGGGTAACCATTCCCTTCTCCAGGGGATCTTCCTGACCCAGGAATCAAACCAGGGTCTCCTGCATTGCAGGCAGATTCTTTACCAACTGAGCTACCAGCGAAGTCCATGTATCACTGTATTCACTTTCCTCATTAAATATAAACGCTTAATTAATATTTTATGGTAAATGAGAAAGTGTACATATAAATGCAAGTGTAAATACTGAGTCTCTAAGCATAACACCTTAAAGACTTCTGAGAGGTTCAAAAACATCACTCTCAGCACACATTGTTCTTTTCAGGGTGAGTCACCCCTAGCACGTCTGGGTCATAGAACTCATGCTGACATAAGGCAGGATCATAATAAGAAGCACTGCATTGCCTACAGAATGTTAATGGAATTGTACATTTTAAAATGCATAATTTTAAATGCTTTTTTTTAAAGGTAGTCATTTTTCTCCTTTCAAAATAGTTTTTTTTAAACATACTAAGAATTTTCTTTCAAAATGGCTTTGAACTTTAGAAAAATGAAGTATTATCACAACTAAGCTACACATGAAAGAACTGACACCCAAGAAAGATAAATAACATTTTAGATGATACTAAGTTCTGTATTCCACTCAGTTATGAATTGCACATGGCTTTAGGCTTTGACTATCCCTTTCTTTCAACCTCATTAGTCACAGTGGCCTCCTGCCAGGTGGTTTACTTCTTCTAGTCCACATGACAACTTCGAGAGCTCCAGAAGAGAGGCTGAGGGAATTTCAGGCCCAGGCAAAGATCCACCTATGAGGGGGCCACAAAGGATGGCAGTCAGCCAAGGGCTCTGGAAGCCAATAAAGATGAGCAGGCCTTAAAGAGAAGGAACACACCTAGCCTCTACCCGACCAGCTTCTGAACATCTCACGAAACTGACCAGCCTCATCTTCCATGAATAATCAGTGGTATGAATACCACCGTTCTTTCATGTAACTTCATGCATCACTTATTATGTATCATCACTGTACTTCATGTATTATTTCATGCATCACTGTATCTACACACTTTCCCATGTACAGACCCAAAAGATCTGTACCAGGAACTGAGAGGCATTTTCAGGTATGACTATTTCAGTGATTTTCCACTGTGCAAAAGTGTGAATTTGAGATTTTCATACACTGAACTGGCCTAAACCTGGGAATCCTAGAAGGGCAAACCCAAACTGGTGTTTTCAGGAAATAGAAATAAAAGTTTCAAATGCATCACCTTGAGTTTCTGGCAAGAATCAGAATCAAGAAACAGAACCAAGGTAGAGACTTTTATTAAAAAAAAAAAAAACCTGAACAGGTAGAAAATATAAATAATAATCAGGGTCCATCTCTATTGCCTTAGTAATATAAAAATGTGATTTAAAAGTGTATATCAAGAGAGCTGGTACTATACCTGGCCGTTATGAACCGAACTGTTTGCCATAACTTTGGTTTGTTTAACAAAATCAGGTTTTCACATAAATTGTGAAATTACAGAATTTGCCATCCTGTTTCATTCATGGTAGGTTTTCCTCTCAGAAGCTTTGGAATAACTTTACGGTAATACCATAAAGTATCATGTAATACCACTGAGTATCATGTGATAATTTAAAGACATACTTGACATATCTACAGATGTTTATTCAATAATTTTTGGTGGAACTAAATGTCATTTTCATGTTCATTTTGACTCAATGGACATGAGTTTGAGTAAGTTTCAGGAGTTGGTGATAGACAGGGAAGTCTGGTTTGCTGCAACCCATGGGGTTGCAAAGAGTCAGACACAACTGAGCCAATGAACTGAACTGAAGAGTTACTTTATTTCTGGTTAGTGAGAGAAATCTTCTTAAGTGAAATTCTGGAGACTACTGAAAAAAGTTATGAGGGGAAGAATTAAATATATTTTATCAAGTAAATGCTTTTTTAAATATGTAACTATTTCTTGATATAATGGAAGCATCCATGAAATAAAGAACCTTCTTATTAGTATAGAGATAATATAAATAGATCTAATCTGTTCTTCAAAGTATTGTATGGTGCTTTAATAACTTAATAATTAAAATGTGTTATGCTAAATATTTTAACTTTCTTCTAGATAAATTGTGCATGGAGAGAAGATAAAAAAGTGAATTATCACTGCTTTCAAGCAATACAGCATCAAAGTAATTCAACAATGACCCAAGTCTGAAGCAGTGATGGCATCACTGACTGCCTTATTCTGATGTGGATATTAAAGACTTATCCATGGCTACATTTTTTATTGGATTAACTATAATTAATTAGACGTCAGTTCAAATAGATGAAAAATTCACGTTAATTTTAAGAATAAAGCTAAGGACACATTTATTTCTTCTGATCTTTCTCTGTGAGATTGGTTATGTTTAACCTCTGTTATTTTCCTGATTCATTTCTTTGAATCAGGCAAAATAGTGCTTGATTGAGGTTGCCAGTGGCACAAGTCAGTATTTAATGAAATCTTTATTTAATTGGGGCTTCCCAGGTGATGCTAGTGGTAAAGAGCCTGCCAATGCAGGAGACACAAGAAACATGGGTTCAATCTCTGGGCTTGGGAAGATCCCCTGGAGTAGGGAATGGCAACCCACTCTAGCATTCCTGCCTGGAAAAATCCATGGACAGAAGAGCCTGGCAGTCCATGGGGCTGCAAAGAGTCGGTCACAACTGAGCATACACATATGTTAAAGTGGGGATAAGCAGAGTGTTTGGCACTTAATTGCCATCAGTGATAAGGTGAGGTAATAAACCTACCTTTGAGTACATATGGATTTTTGTAGAAACTCTGCTATTTGTTTCTAATCCATGGACCCTTGAATAAAGCTTTATGATATATTCAATTCCTACTGAAATATCGATTTATTACTCAGATTCTAATGTTATATTTACCCAAATCTATGGTATTTTTATATATAAATTATTGATCTTCAACTGTTATCCTGTTTATCCAAAATGATGTCTAACGTGCATATTGTATTACTTACAATTCTATTGTTACTACTATACTCCAAATTTTATTGACTAAATATACTCAATAAGATTAAAAATAATGATGGGCTCCTTACTAAATTCGAAAGTCTCTTAGTTTTCTGGCCTCTAAGGTAAGTGATTGAACCACATGACAGTTAAGTCGTATCTTGTCTGAAATTGTGATGGTGGTGATTTAACTGCTAAATTGTGCCTGACTCTTGCAACCCCATGAACTGTGGCCACCAGGCTCCTCTGTCCATGGAATTCTCCAGGCAAGAATACTGGAGTGGCTTGTCATTCCCTTCTCCAGGGGATCTTCCAGACCCAGGGATCGAACCAGGGGCTCCAGCATTGCAGATGGATTCTTACAGACTGAGCCACCAGGGAAATTGTGTCCTAAATATATTCTCACCCAAATGCAGTAATGTCCAATCCCGAGCATTGCCTTCTCCTCACCAGTTCACGCCACCTATGCTGCTTGAAATAGAGTCCACACCGCAAGCCCATTCCTCCGTGCCTGAAATGGACAATTCCTCTCTGATCTAGGGTGCTTAAAATGTATTTAGCAGATGAGAGCTCATGATGTAGAAAATGTGATCTTATTTCAAAAGGTGGATAATTTACTAAGATTTGCTCCTATATTTTCTGAGTTAGAAAATAGTCTGTGAGGTAGACATTTATAAATTGCACACTTTTGAGTCAGATGCCTGAAAACAAATCTGTGTATCTGGGAGATAAACAATCTTCAGTCATGACCTTCCTAGGACTCACCCCATGACCGGTGGGAAAATATATCTAGAAAAATATTACTTCAGAACAGCATGCAGACATTCAGAAATTTGCTAAATGTCCAAATATTATTTAATCATGATGACATCAGATATTTTATTATCATAAGTAGAAAATAATACCTGACCCTTGATTTACTTTAACAATTAGTCTTTTTAAGTTTTTTAAACATAATCTTCCATTTTAAAACTGTGAATTTGTAGTAAATAATGAAAGCACTGAAGTATATTATTAGATAACTCTATGAGCAAGTCTGTATTCTGACTTAGGTCTCAATTTTAAGAGAATCGTTCATTGCACTGAACTTTCTTTTAAGCAAGTAGTAGTTTTACTCACATGAGGAGCTGATGATGACACCGAGGGATGAAGAGTCTCTGTTACAATAACAAAGAATTTGGAGGAGGTCGTCAATATTAATATAGGAATTGACACCTGTGTAACTATTACCAGTTTAGAACACACTGTGGATTTTTTTACTGTGGCCTTTAATCATTTAAATACAGACAGTCCTTGACTTAGGATGGTGGTTTGGCCTACAATTCCTTTGACTGTAAAACGATGGAAAAGTGACATACAATCAGGAGAATCTATACTTTAAAATTTGAAGTTTGAGCTTTTCCTGGGTTTGTGATGCAAAGTGAGAATCTCTTCTGATGCTGAACAGTGGCAGATCACCAGGTGGCAACCAGAGTGAAAAGTCGAGACACTTGAACCACTTGGCCGCCCCCCCCCCCCGACAGCTATTCTGTTTTTCCCTTTCAGTACAGTATCCAATACAGTGTGAGCTCTATCAACACTTCATTTTAAAATAGGCTTTTTTTTTTAATTGGTTTTGCCATACAATGACATGAAATCGCCATGGGTTTACATATGCTCCCCCTCCAGAACCCCCCCTCCCTCCTCCCTCCCAATTCCCTCCCCCTGGGACATCTCGTTGCACCAGCCCCGAGCATCAGTCCTGGGCTGGCGATTGATTTCACATGTGACAATCAACATGTTTCAATGCCATTCTCCCATATCATCCTACCTTTGCCCTCTTCCACAGAGTCCACGAGTCTGTTCTATACATCTGCGTTCCTTTTACTGTCTCGCATGCAGGGTTCTGGTTACCATCTTTCTAAATTCCATATATATGCGTTAGTATACTGTATTGTTGTTTTTCCTTCTGGCTTACTTCACTCTGGATAATGGGCTCCAGCTCCGTCCACCTGAGTAGAGCTGATTCAGATGAGTATGTGCATATATGCATGGGCGGAACAGTAAAACCGCTGCCACGCAAACAAACGGCATCAATGCCTAACTCTACGTGGTAAAATATTGGGTTGCTTTTTCACTTCTGACTGCACCAGGTGGCTTGTGGAAATCTTAGTTCCCCGACCAGAGATTGAACCCAGAGCCATAGCAGTCAAAGCCCCAAATCCTAAACGTTAGACTACCAGGGAACTCCCAATAATGGGTGGTTTTATAATACTGTCACCTCTGTGCTTTTCTTTTGAACAAGTATAATTCAAGACACAATGGGGGAGGAGGGAATATAGTCACTCACAAAAATAAAACTGGATAACCTTTTATACTGGTGATCATCAGTTTTGAAAAACTAGAATAAAGCTGCTCAGAATAATGAAAATAATGTTCCTATAAGAGGTCTAAAATAGACTCTACTTACAGAAACGAATAGAGTGGCATCAGCTTCTTAACCTGGCGAAAGCAGGCGAGTGAGCAGTGATGGGTCAGCTAAGCATATAGGTGTGTGCTTAGTCGTGTCCAGCTCTTTGCAACCCCATCCTGGACTGTAACCCTCCAGGCTCCTTTCTGACCCAGGGACTGAACCCACATCTCTTATGTCTCTTGCACTGGGAGGTGGGTTCCCTACCATTGAGCCACCTGGGGAGACCCAGGTAACTTAATGCCATTCTACTTTCATCGTCTTTCTGCCCCACTACTTCGATCCCAGGATAAGAGTCAAATAAGACGTGAGATGAACCAGAGGCTTAAATAAAGAAGATCCTGTCACAGCAAAATACGAGATCCACTGTGATCCTTGTACAGATATAAAACCCAGATACTAGCCCTACTGATTCCTCAGCAGTCTTTTAGGCTAACAACTGTCCATTTCTTGAGACAATTATCAATATTGTTTTTGTATCAACAACAAAAATTTGTGGCATATTTTATAATAACTAAGACACATTAGCTCCCATAATCTAATTTTCGATGGCCTGTATTTTAAAGGTTATATTTGCTACCGGTTCACTGAGCTTGTAAGTAGGCTTAATGGGTAACAGTTAAATTGATTATTCTGCATGTGATGCAATAACTATAATTTCCTGAATAAACAAATATCACTCAACAAAATAAATAAATAAATAAAATAAATAAATAAATAAAATAGGCTTTTTTTTTTAGGTGATTTTTCCCAACTATAGGCTAATGTAGGTGTACTGAGTGCGTTTCAGGTAGGCCAGGCTGAGCTATGATGTTTGGTGGGCTAGCTTTATTAAAAAAGCATTTTTGACTTATGCTATTTTCAACTTTATTGTTATTTTATTGTTCAGCCCTTAAGTCATGTTTTACTATTTGTGGCCCCATGGACTGTAGCATGCCAGGCTCCCCTGTCCTTCACTGTCTCCTGAAGTTTGCTCAAATTCTTGTCCACTGAGTTGGTGATGCCATCCAACTATCTCATTCTCTATCACCCCTTTCTCCTCCTGCCCTCAATCTCCCAGCATCAGGGTCTTTTCCAATGAGTTGAGACTTAACATCAGGTGGTCAAAGTATTGGAGCTTCGGCTTCAGCATCAGTCTTTCCAGTGACTATTAAGGGTTGATTTCTTTAGGATTGACTGGTTTGATCTCCCTGAAGTCCAAAGGATTCTCAAAAGTCTTCTCCAGCACGACAGTTCAGCAGCATCAGTTCTTTGACATAACTACATCTTAAGTCAAGGAATATTATTATATTACAGCCATATAGATCAATGGAACAAAATAGAAAGCCCAAAGATAAATCCATGCACCTATGTACACCTTATCTTTGACAAAGGAGAAAAAAAAATATACAATAGAGAAAAGTTAGTTCCTTCAACAAGTGGTGCTGGGAAAATTGGTCAACCATGTGTGGAAGAAAGAAATTAGAACACTTTCTAATGCCATACATAGAAATAAACTCAGAGTGGATTAAAAGTCTAAAAGCAAGATGAGAACTATAAAACTCTTAGAGGACAACAAAGCAGAACACTCTCTGACATAAATTACAGCAAGATCCTCTATGATCCATCTCCTAGAGTAATGGAAATAAAAACAAAAATAAACAAATGGGAACTAATTACTAAATAAAATGTCTCAAGGTATCTGATTTTCCCTATTTTATCACCTTTGAGATATTAAGAATACAGTGTTCTTATTTCTTTCTAGACTGGAGAGTTCTTTTTCACTACCAAGCATTTTGACCTCTCCTCCCTCTTAAAAGTAAGGCCTTTTGGTTTAGGAAGCAGTAAGCAGTAAGGAGGGCTTCCTAGGTGTCACCAGTGGTAAAGAACCAGCCTACCAATGCCGGAGACATAAGAGGCATGGGTTCCATCCCTGGGTCGGGAAGATCCTCAGGGCAAGGCCACCCACTCCAGTATCCTTGCCTGGAGAATCACAGGGACAGAGGAGCCTGGCAGGCTACGGTCCATACATAGGGCTGCAGAGTCAGACACAATTGAAGCAACTTAGCAGGTGCACAAGCAGTAAGGAGCAATGACTGCCTCTTTCTCTGCCTGATGCAGCATCATTCTAACTCTGCTTGTCTTGATTTTCCAGGGGACAGAGTGAAACAATCCTCAGTCTCTCAAGAACCACAGGAAAAGCTGAGAAGCATTGTTTTTCATGCATTTATGTCATAATTCACTTTAGTTAAAAACAAACAAACAAAAAACGGTGGATTTCTAGAGCTTTATCCAGGAAAGAGATTTTCTGATTCTATGAATATGCTTCAGATGCTTCCCTTGTGGCTCAGCTGGTAAGGAATCCTCCTGCAATGCAGGAGACCTGGGTTTGATCCCTGGGGTTGGAAGATCCCCTGGAAAAGGGAACGGCTACCCCCTCCAGTATTCTGGCCTGGAGAATTTCATGGACTGTATCCATGGGGTAACAAAGGGTTGAACAGGACTGAGCTGCTTTCACTTTTCACTTTCACGCTCTTTCCATAGCAAGGTGGTTACCGAGCAACCGAGAGCCATCAGGGACTCTCAGCTTTTTTTATAAATCCTGGTGGCTGGAGAGGACCACTGCTCCTCTCCCCAAGTCACTGATAGGATGGTTGGATTGTGTTCTTGTCATTTGTGTGTGTGCTATTTGTTCAAGGCAGCAATAGCAGCAGCAGCTATTCCACGACAGAGAATAGGGCGTATGTATGCTATTTGGAGTACAGTAACAGGCCTTGGGGCTGGGAATGAAAATTTAATTAGTAAAATAATTATCTCAAGGTTGGAATGAGCAAAACAAAGTGCACGCACCTCTGCTTTCATGCGCATCTCAGACCTGAAACTGTAGAAAATCGGAACAAGAGTTTGAATTAGCCCTGCTGTTGAATATGATTTACAGAGTGAAAATGATTCGTATGATTAAAATTCTCAAGTTACGAGTCTCTGGTTGAGAATGATAGTAATATATTGTATTAGTAGTTGTGACAGAGGTCCTCTTAGGAAAAGAAAGTGTTCACTGAGAAGCATAATTTAATAATGGGTTTGGGTCGAATTTGAGCATCTGTCTATTCTTTTGTGGTTTGTACCATTGAGAGGAGACAATTTTCTAGATAATTGAGGGGGGAGAGGAGAGTCTCAGCTTGGAGAGGGCTGGTTAACGTTGGGGAGGTAGGGAAAAGATACGAAAGGGAACATCCTGAAGACGTGGCTATGAAAAGCTAACCTGCTTCATGACCATTAAAAATGCTCTGTGTAAAGTCTGTGCAGTCCCAGAGTGCTTCCTGTGAGTGATTTTTGCATCTGATAGGGAAGTTGATTAAGGATCTGAGATTCCTATTGCTGCGCTGTAGATACAACCAAGGAAAGGACATCCTCAGAAACCAAGAAGCAGAGGAGGCCGGAACATCCCACAACGGAGACTTAGTTCTAATGTAACAAGCAGGACAAGGTGGAGAAAGTGCTTGATGTAGGCTGTATGGCCACGAAAGTCCTCCACTCAAACCTCCTTCAAAGAACCCACTTCTGGGAGCCCAGCTGACTGATGGCCCCCAGATAAAGCTGGAGCTTGGCTTCTTCCCAGCCAGTGATGGATCGTGGCAGGAGGACTGGTGGAAGACCCTCCTTCCCAATGTGGGACTTTTCCAGCAGCAAGCTTTCCTCAGGTTACCCCTAAGTGTAGGCTCCAGGGCTTTATTTAGGGAGCTGCTTTGCTGGCAGAGCTCATGATCGCTCTGTAGATCTAACGTCATGTACTGTGGGAAACTCTCCCTTACACACCACGGATGTCGGTACCCTTCCTCAGGGCTCACATACCCTCCTGTATAAGAATGTCTTACCGTGCCTCATGATGGCATCTCTCTTTGAACAGACAGTTGGCTTCTTTCTTAAAGACAGAAACTTCATCATATTACATTACATTTTGCTGCACTTTCATGGAAAGTTTAGCACTTAGCAAGTGATCTGTTTATTGTTTTCTGGAGGAATATGTAAATAAATACACTTTAGGAAGAATAAAGTCTAAATCACCTTGAAAAAAATCACTTACCAACATAATAGAACTACTGTTCCCTTAAAATCTGTTAAATCAGCGTTAGGCTCTCATATTTAGGCAAATATCTCATATATATGTTAATACAGAATAACAGCTATATCCCAAAAGGATATTAACAGTTAAGTTTGACTTCTTTGGAAATAAATGTAATAAAAATGCAATAGGTTTCCTGAATTTGCCTCTATGGGGAAAAAAAAAGTCTGTTTTGCTGTCAGTAAAAATGATGTTCTGCACATCTTCGTGGGCCACATGGCCTTTTCTTGTTACATTTTGAGATAGGACGCTTGCTCCTTGTCACCTTCAGTTTGACATTTTACAGGAACTAGAAGCATAAGTCAGGTAGGGAAACAAGTTACATATTGTTTTTTCTCCCTCTAGCTGACTACCAGTAATCTTAAAAGTCAACAATGTCAGATTTCAATTTTGTTGTTCACTGAATTACCACACTGTGCATTGGAAAAAAAAAAGATTGCTACTGTTTTTATTGTTCTAAACCTTTCCTATGTGATGATTAAAAGAAAAGAAAAACGCTTGACTTGCTTGACAGCTGGTTTTATTTTACCTCTGTTTAAACATAATACTTTAAACTTTGTACCAAATTGGTGTAGTAGTTCCCTGCCTAATACAATATGTATAAACTAAGAAGGAATTTAGCTCCGGGCTGGCCTTGAGCATTTACTCAGCGATTTTTGTTGTTATTCTTAGGTGCCTACTATGTGAAATGTGTTATGTGAGCTGTAGATTGGTTACAAAAATGAATGACATAGCATATGTTCAGAAGGACTTTAATGGGTTCCACATTTGAGGAAACAGTACTATATTATTGTTCATGGTAAAAAAATTTTTTTTCTACCAAAATATGTTGACTTATACTGTAGGAACTTATTTTTATTTATAAAATCATAAAACGAAAAACAGGATGTCTTTTTTCATATATCCAACTTGCAAGCTTTACCTTAATTATATGTGGATCATTAATATCAACAGCAGTGGCTTAATACATTTCTATAAGTGTTCACATCTAGTTAAGGAAGATGCATAGATTTAGGTATGATGTAATGCCTCATTGATTCACTGAAGGAGAAATGGTAAATTCTCTAGAGAGATTATTATGGCCCAAGTGCCCTCCACCCAGAACTTTTGCCTGTAATTCATTGTATCATCACCAGATAGCAGTAGAGTCCTCATACAGAGTGCTCAACAGAGAATAAGAAATACCATCATTTGTAGAACCCGAAATCTTGTATTGAGTTCAGTAGTTCATCATAAAAATAGCTAGATTAGCAATTTTGAGAAACAAGCTACTGTTTTGTAGTTTGGCTTACAAAGTAATCACACAAAATAATCAGTGTTCAAATAGAAAATATTCAGAAGGTGTTTCATTCATTTAGTTATTCAGTAAATATATGTTGAACACCCGGTAAGTTTTCAGGTAACTCCCTAGGGTCTGGAGAGAAGAAAGGACAGGACAGAGAACCTCCCTGTTCTCTTAGGGCTTACATTTCGGTGTGCAGGGGTCATTAATGTACGATTATTAAAATAATCATGGCAACTCATGCAGCAAAGAAAAAAAGCAGAGTACTCTGATACAACATAAAACGTGAGGAAGGGCTTTAATCTCCCTGGGTCATATTTAATCCGAGATCTGAAAGAAGAGAAAAAGGCAATTAGACGAGGATGATGAGAAGAACCGTCTCACCAAGAATGTTTCATGAAAAAAAAGCAACAGGGCTTGTACTTAAAAAGTAATTCAGTGTTTATTGAGAGAATTACTTGCTTTGCAAGAATATGATTCTTTTCCATTATGAGACTACTCCTAACTAATCTTAGCCTTTAGACAGTTTCTCTACAAGTATGACAGACAAGTAGTTTCAAAACCAATAGTAGAGGGTATAAACAGGATTTATTTAGAATTGGGTGTGATGTTCCTGATTGGCCTTGCCTCTTGGGAACACGAAACCAGCGTGTGCCCTTAGCAAAGGGCTGTCCTGTCACCAGTTGTTGCAGAGCCCACAGATGCCACTGTGAGATCCCATCAAGTATGATGAGCCACCTCATCACCAAATAATCGTATTTATATGTAACCTATCCCCTATTGCTCAACCAGACACAATATGTAAAAATGTTAGCAGTCGCCATATGCAAGCATCTCTCTGAATTAAATGTTCCCTTTTCCTGCTTAAGAATTTACTGGCTGCATGGCAGATTCATGTCAATGTATGCCAAAACCAACACAATAAAGTAAAGAAAAAAAAAAAAAAGAAAAGAATTTACTGGCTGGCATGCTCAGCCGTGAGAGGCATTTCTCCAGAACTGGTATTATGTTCTGATCGTCTCAACACCAGAAACCCCCTATTTCTTCCACACTGGAGCAGTCAAGCACTGTTCAATAACGTAGATACAGAGTATGCTGTGTGTTTTCACTACAGTATTAAGAAGCAGCAGGTGCTAAGTGCTCCAGGTTAGGTTAAAAATAAAAAATTTTAGACACTATGTATTTTACTACTAGATGATAAGGAAATTTAATCAGAAATAAAGACAAAGGGAGAAGAAGATAAAGGAAAATGAAAGTGTATGTTAATTCATGAGATAAAATTGCCAGCCCAGGTTTGATGCTTGATACAGGGTGCTCAGGGCTGGTGCACTGGGATGACCCAGAGGGATGGAATCGGGAGGGAGGTGGGACGGGGGTTCTGGAAGGGGAACACATGTATACTCATGGCGGATTCATGTCAGTGTTTGGCAAAGCTAACACAATAATGTAAAGAAAATAAATAAATAAATAAAATTAAAAACAAAAAGCTTCATAGTCAACAGAGTATAGGTCACTGAAAAGCTGTGTAATTTGTCTCGCATGTTCATTGCCTTGTTACATGTATGTTTCATGTGTACATGTATGTTTCCATGGTATTAGTATCCACATGAGTTAAAAATATCAGCATTTTCATGCTACCACACAGTCCCCTGAGACCTTGGAGAGATCAAAGCGGGACTGGTATAATTAGGTTTAAGAGCTGTCCCACAGAGCATCTGAGGACGCAGGTAGCCAGGTCCCAGGTGAGCGATTTATCCCTGATAAATTGTCATCAGGAGGGGAGAAATGTGTATGTATATACACATCATATATACATGGGTGTGTGTATATGTTTTGCCCAATCAATTAGATCTTCATTTGAATGTTTTCATTTCCAAGATCTGATCAAGAAAAAGGATCCTAGTTTCAGAAAAAGAACAAAGGAAGAACTAGTGTCACCAACTACCCAGACTTTTAATTTTGTACCATGGTTCCAACTGCAGGTGTATACTTCAGTGTACCTGGTAAAACGCTAGTAGGACATCTCCAGGACCAGAGCTGTGATGGTTGCTCAAAGGGGAAAAGATGAGCAGTTTAGTTAGTTGTCGGTCTCACATAGACAAGCAGCGTGGTCACAGGAGCAGCTGTCTATGTGCTGGTTCCACCCACATATGGTGTTGTCCACTGTCCCTACCCCATCCTAAATTAAGGGGCATCTGATAAACCTCAGTGTTACACCTCCAAGTAGTTTTACGACTGAAACGGGTGAACAGGTTCTCATTGACTTCTTTATTCCTAAAATCCTCACTTTAGAAATATGACACCAATTAGGATCATCAGCACTGTCTACCCCAGGGAGATGAAGTTTAATAACATTAAGAACAAAAACAATTTGTGATTAGCTCCTAAATAATGTGTACAGGGCTGTAACTATTCCTTTTTCATCATAATTGAAATTCAGATTGAGACTCTAATTTCTTCTTTTTTATGGTCAGTGGAGAGCCTGTCTGACCATCACCACAGAGAGGAGCAGCGTCTTTATGACACAGGACAGCGCACACACTGGCCGTTTACTCCGGAGGGAGGCACCCTCTCTCATTCCCAAGGCTGCTTGCTGTACAAATAATCCTTAAAAGGGCAGCCCAGAACAAAAGCAGTCAACGCTTTTGTTTGCAAGACCTACAGAAACTCGACACCCACAGAGAACAGCTTCCTGACTGACATTCCTCCAAACGTCTGCAGTCTTCAAAGCGTGACCTTCTGGCCATTTCCCAGTCAAGCAAAGCTTTTACAGTGTGTGGGAATTGTCTGTTTGTCTTGTCACCCACAGTACCCACTGATATCTGTCCCCCTTATTTTCAGCAAAAAACCTAACAAAGTGGCCCTAGAACATATTTTTAACAAGTTCATTAAAACAGACTGATAAATTTGGGGGCAAAAAAAGAAGAAACAATGAATACCTATTTGCACTCTCCATGTGGATGGAGAGAAGAATACTTTCAAAGACAGAAATCCAGGTTACTAATGAGAAATTTGAACTGAATTGTCTATAGTTTCAATAAAAGTAATCCTGAGTAGAAAGTTTTTCAGTGATGAAAGACAGCCTACACTTTCAATCTCCTTTGATTACAAATATATTAGCATGGGCTATGTTCAAAGATACAAGAGTCTTCAAAGGCAAAGGCAAACTTCAAAGAAGCGCCCATTGCATGCGTAAGGGATGTCTTCTTTAAGAGTCGTTCAAATCTTGGATGAATTTTATAATATAAAACAGTCATTTATAGTTAGTTAATAAAAAAGACAAAGTCTTAGATAAGAATATGGGCTTTGAAATGCCCCCAAAGGGATATCATACTGCAATACTAGAAAAGTACAAAGTAGGATATTCCTGGAAAATTTTGTTGAATAAAAAAAAAAAGCAAAACATTGAATGATCTGATGAAGGTCAGAAACACAATTTTCCTCTTGTTCTTATTTTTTAAAATACTGCAACAAAAGTAACAAAGCAAGTAATCCCAGACAGTTTCTGTGCTGTAAGTCTATTTTAGTAGTAGCCACCGATGCGCCAAGCCAAGAGTTTTAGCATGTGAACCAAAGGATAAGAGCAAGGTCATGTTATCTGCTTGTGAGTAAAAATGACCAGTATGTTAGTCCACTTTTGAAGATGAATTCATTGACTATTGTATGGTTAAACATATCCATCCCTTGAAAGTGAAAGTGTTAGTTGCTCAGTCCTGTCTGACTCTTTTTGACCCCATGGACTGTAATCTACCAGGCTCCTCTGTCCATGAAATCAAGAATACTGGAGTGGGTTGCCATGCCCTCCTCCAGGGGGTCTTCCTGACCCAGGGATCGAACCCGCGTCTCCTGCATTGGCAGGCAGGTTCTTTACCACTAGTGCCGCCTGGGAAGCCCACGTGTCCTTGGATCAGTGTCTGGACCCGAGTCTGGACATATCTGATTACTGACGTCACAGCTCTTCCAGACACTCGCGATTGTCCTTATAGCCCCTTTTACACGTCCTTGCCTTTACAATATCCTCAGATTCGGAAACTCCTTCTCTCTTCTCTGCACCCCCCAAAGACCGTCTCTCACAGCATGTTCAGCTAAACGTGCTCCACTTTTCTCCTGGCTGCTCCCCGCTCCTAGTGTTCAGAGCCGACCAGCGTTCAGGCATTCCGATACTCTGCTGTGCCATCAAGCCCGGTGTCAGAGCAGACTTCTTCCCTTTGCCTTTGTGTCAGGGTGGAAGGCATCTGAATGACATCTGCCAGAACTTTTGTGCTGATTTTTCAAGGTTCAGAAAATCTAATCCTGACTATTGGCCGTAAATGTACAATACAGGCTTGCTTTTTCTTCAGGCGTAAGAATGTGCTGCTTTTTCCCCCCACAGTTCAATCATCTCTTGAAATCACCAGTAGCTTAATGATAAAGAATAAAATACAAACATGAAAATGACTAGCTGATGGAATATCCTTGCCATTACTTGAGTTGAAGCATTAAAGGCTTATCTTTGTCAATTTCTTTCTGTAAACTTGTCAATAGAGTTGTAAGCATTCATTCCACCCCGAGTCCTTTTAATTATTATTACTGCCATTTAGTCAAGGGCAATAGTCCCTTGGATCCCCAAGGCATTTGAATCAGTAGGCACTTAGCTAAATTAGTTGATGATGGTTAACCATGATGTCACACTATTCCACAAATTACTAGTATCCTATTGCCAGTTAGGGAGGATCATTGTGTATAGGTCCAACAGCACAAATTAATTAATCCCAGAACCTCAGCTTTGAGGATTGACTTCCTGGGACAATTCCTGGTACTAAGGACCATATCCATCAGTGTCAAGTCAGAGAAGCAGAATCTACATGTTGTCGAAACAGAGTGAATTTAATTTATGGAATTGTTTGAAGAGACATTGAAGGAAGGACTTTCAGGCATAAAGGAAATACTGAAAATAAGAGAGACAATAAGTATAAGAAGGAGCTCACTTTTAGAAAAGAGGGTACAGATGGGGGAGGCAAGTGCTGTTACTTTCTAGAAGCTATGAGGGTGAGGGATCCCAAAGTATTCTCACTGAGACTCCAAGAAGAGATGCTACCCAGATGGTCTCGGCACCTCAGAAGTTCAGAGGAGAGGCCATGCAGAGCGGAGACATGCACCTCTAAGGAGCAGGAACTACTTGTCTGGCGCTAGTGCCTCTAACTGGAAATGGCAGGATAATTCTGGGAGTGTGAATAAAAAAACCTAGGCCCTGAAACTACTTGCTACTCTTCAGCCAGTGCTCCTGAGAGTAAGGGTGGGGAAGAAAGCTGCTGGAGAATTATGCAGAGAGAAGCAAGTGGATCAGTGAGAAGCAAGTCTCATCTGTGTCTTCCCCCAGAGCCCCCTTTTGATACATCCTAACAGGCAATACAGCTGGCTTTTGCAGGGTCCCAGCACCAGTATCATGATAGAGAAGTATGGAATCTGGAAAATATAAGATAATATGTGGTCTTGATGGAAGAAGGAAAATTTAGTGGGCCGCTCTGGTGGCTCAGATAGTAAAGAATCTGCCTGCAATGGAAGAGACCTGGGTTTGATCCCTGCATCCGGAAGATCCCCTGGAGGAGGAAATGACAACCCACTCCAGTATTCTTGCCCAGACAGAGAAGCCTGGTGGGCTTCAGTCCATGGGGTCACAAAGAGTCGGACACGACTGAGCTCCTAACACTTTACTTTTTAGCTTGTTACCAAGGTTTTTTGCTCCTGTTAAATTCCACATAATTCTATGTGCCATGATTGATTGTAAGTATTTATCTAAGAAATGAAACACACAAGAGATACAGCAGAATGAGACTGGTAAATATAGAAACAAAAGCATTCTGAGTAAGCAGCATAGTCTACTATGCCGGGGGCTGGCTTCAGAGAAAGCAAATTGCCTGTGAACTTGTGACCATCACAGGTTGTTAGAAACAGAAATGATTGGAATTTCTTGGGTAGAATTTTGAATATTTATACAAATTATGTTCCATATTTTTAAAATAATTTTAATTTATTCAACTCTACAAGGCTGTTGTTGATTGAATAGGGAACTCTATAATTTTCAACTGCAGAGAAGTTTGACAATTTGACAACAGAGAAGAAAAACTACTACAGTATATTTTTTGACACATATCAATTTTTCATATGATCTTTATGTATTTAACGCAGTGGAGGCAAAGACCGTTATAACTGGCTTCATCTTTCCCAAACTTATGGTTGATTAAAATTCAACATTAAGCATAATTTTCATGTACATTTGGCTTTTAATCAACAGATCAACATACATAAAGTTTATTATGCAAATGGGCTGTGTTCCTCTTTCATATTCACAGCTCAGGAAACTTTGAAATATTTCAATTAAATTGGAAGTCTCTTACACTCTGCCAGGTTTTTCTCTAGGATTATGCCTTACTAAATAAAAAAGGCAATCATAAAATTGAACAAGCTTTTAACCAGAAATAGAGCACTCGCAGAGTCTCAAGGACATTTCATGTGGAGGCCTTGAATTGGTCTGAGAGCTTAGCTTGATGTGCCCCCAGCGCTGTGAATAACCTCTGATGACCAGATCACAGATCCGCCATATCGACTTGAGTGTTTTCTCTTTTCAGTGAGGAGTCTTGGATGCCCTCGAGTGACAGCCTTAGGCTACAATAGAGATATCTATCCATGTGATTCACTGAGAAGAACCAAGCTAGACCCCAAACTTCTATTATTTCTTGCACTCAAGTGGTTACTGGCTAATCATCGTACACATGGACTCAAAATCTAATGAAGGATTTAGAGCTAGCCATAAATGCTCTTAATGGAAATACTGTTATCTCTATAAGAATAAGGATGACTAAGAAAAAATAAGAAGAAATAATTAAATTTTGTTTTGCTATTTTGTTTTCTGTCGGCTTAAAATAGAATAAATGTAATATGCCTAGCTTTTTTTTTTTTCTGGAGAATTTGCTGTTGGAAGAGATTTAAGAAAAATAAATTTGTGCCTTATTTTCACAAGAGGAACAATGAGATTTTTCTGAAGTAAGAAACATACCTTTTGGGGTAATAATTAGAAACTGAAACTTAGGGAACAATAAACATATTACATCAAACTGTAAATTTCTCTTGAAATGAGATTTGAGCATAAGTAAACCAAAAATGATAGATTTTTTAATAAAAGATACTGCCTTCAGCTACTGTATTTAATTATTGTTGGTTTCATTTCAAGAAATGTATGTTTTTCAGAATAGAATAGCAGAACACACAGAGAGAGACACACACGCAAACCAGCACCTAAAATCATTTTATTGTCTTTCTGCCTCTCGCTCACATACTTCTAAGTCTCTCAGTATAAGAGGCGCAGGCTCCTCCCTGGTCAGGGAGCTAAGACCCCACGTGCTTCCTGACCAACCAAAACAAAAAACAGAAGCAGCATTGTAACAAATTCAATGAAGACTTTAAAAATGAGACAGCATCAAAAAGACATCTCTTTTTTTAAATTAAATAGTATGTGACGAAGCACATGAATGTATACATACGAAGCACATGAATTACATGAAAGAAGTAATTCATCAAAACATGACCTTAATTCATATGGTCCTATAAAAAATTTAGTAAGCAAACACACACACACACACACACACACACACACACACACACAAGTGCTGGAAGAACAGATATATAAACAAAATTAGCAATGTAAAGCTGGGCTTCCCAGGTGGCTCAGTGGTAAAGAATCTGCCTGCCAATGCAGGAGACACAAGAGATGCAGATTTGATCCCTACCTCCGGAAGACTGGGCTTCCCTGGTCGCTCAGCTGGCAAAGAATCTGCTGCAGTGCCAGAGACCTGGGTTTGATCCCTGGGTTGGGAAGATCCCCTGGAGAAGGGAAAGGCTACCCACTCCAGTATTCTGGCCTGGAGAATCCCATGGACTACAATCTATGGGGTCGAAAAGAGGAGGACAAGACCCTGGACTAGGAAATGGAACCCCAGTCCAGTATTCTTGATAGAAAAATTCCATGGACAGATGAGCCTGGCTGGCTGAAGTCTGTGGGGGTCTCCAAGAATCAGACACAACTGAGTGACTGAGCACACACACACACACAGCGATGTAAGGCCAGAGATGAAACTGGGACACACTTATGAAAATGGCAGAGTAGAGTGAGAGAAGCTAGATTTTGAAAGTGATTTTATTACAAAGCAAGAAGCTGGCTCTAAAGGAGCAAGATTCAGCAATAAAACCTGTGGAACACAGGGCAGTGTGATGTTTTGGCAACTGGCTACTGGCTGCTGCTACTTGAACCCCCTCCAACGCAGCCACCTCAGAAGTGTGTGTGCATCCAGGGAAGAGCAGATGAAAGCAGATCTGAAAGAACTGCGTGGCCGAGCTGAGTGACACTGCACACATTTTCAATAGGGAGACACAAGAGAAGAATTAGTCTCCTCCTCAATTTACTGCAGCTCTGTCCATCTCAGCACTGACAGCCTTGGTAGGTATAATGACCAGCTGGGGTCTGAACCTGTATTTTATATTTTCTCTCAGATCTGTGGATTCAAAGAATAGCCAGGTGTGGGAAATTAAACAGCAGACCAGCCACAGTAGAGAATAGCCTGCTCTGACTCTAGAGCTCATGTTGGAATCTCAGAAGTGCTAGTGTGAAAAACCTTGAAAACGGCAGTAATCCTGTGTAATCTGTTTATTAATTTCCACTGGACTGCATTAGCTCCCAGAAACTGGTATAGCCTGAGCATCTATGAAGCATTTGCAAAGAAATGCTTGTAATAGTGAAGAAAACCACTAGTTCAGTCCAAAGCTTAATTACTGCCCCTCAGAAATTACTATCAAGATGGACATTGTGAAGTATAAGGGTATTATATCAGCAAAAATGTAGAATTCTTCAAAGTTTTATCTATGCCATATTTGTATATAGATTTTAGTAGCCTGTTATTTGAAAAAATAAAGAAACAATGTTAAGAATTTAAGTAAGATCCCCATGGGAGCTTCTAGAAAGACTTTCAGTATGTAGACTCACTAAAATTTACCTATATTTACCCTGGAAACTTCAGATCCCCCCCTCCCAACCCCATAGCTCAGTTGGTAAAGAATTCACCTGCAAAGCTGGAGACCTGGGTTCAATCACTGGGTTGGGAAGATCCCCTGGAGAAAGGAAAGGCTACCCACTCCAGTATTCTGGCCTGGAGTAGTCCATGGAGTGTATAGTCCATATGGTCACCAAGAGTCAGACACAACTGAGCAATTCACTTTCACCCCTACAAAGCATAAAATAACTTATAGATTTATAAAATAATATAGTATTTCCTAGGTGATTTTTTTAAAAGCCTATAGAGTAAAGGGACTAACACACACACACATACACACACATACATATACAACTTCTTTGGTATCCTGCTTTTTTATATTATATAACTTGCTTAACCAATGGTAGCATATTATCTAGAATCTCTTAAGTCAGTCATTCATACAAACATATGCAATAATATTCTTACCACACACAAATGCAAAATAGGAATTATGTGATGTAATGAAGATGTTAGTTAACACTAAAATGGTAATCATATTGCAATATATAAGTGAATCAAATGAACACTTCATATACCTTAAATTATAAAATATCCGATGTCAATTAGATTTTCATAAAGCTGGGGAAAATACACATTATCTCACATTTTTAGCTATGGAGCATAAAACTGTAAAATGTCAGAACTGGAAGAGTCTACAAAGATCATCTGGTCCAAAAGCTAAAGTTTACAGTTAAGCAACAGAAACCAACAAAATTCTGTAAAGCAACTATCATTCAAATAAAAAATTAAAAAAAGAAACAGATATAGAATTAAAAAGACAAAATCACACATAGTTAAGACTATCAGTAAAAAGAATGAGGAAAAAAGCAAGAAAGAAAAAAGAAGGGGAAACTGATTTTTATTTGTGGGTACTACTGATACATGTGGTACATCACAGAGCAGGATTTGTTCTCTTAATTTTTCTACTACACCAAAACACTGAAAGAAGATTTTCAAAAACATTCAGACGTACCACATTCATAATCTTCAAAGAAAACCGCTTCTTTCAGAAAACAGGATCTCATTTCATTAAGGAAAGCAGAGATAGCATTTCTTTGCTTCTATTTGCATTTTGCAACACTATTCTCACCCACAGAAACAGAAGAGTCACGGAAACAGTCTGAAATGCCCACTCTCCTTGGGTATTTTGCTAGAATATCATTTTTCTCAATCCTTCTTGCAAGTCAATCACTAGATATGAAGCATCCTGAAAAATGTCTCCCTTCCTTTCCATGTATGTTGCCTAAAGAATTTGGCTGGTTGCTGTTGCTGCTTTGCTTTCAACCTGTTAAGCTGCCACTTACTAATCTGCTATTCTTGCTTGCATTTACTTTCGGTTTACTTACACTTTAAAATTCTGTATTATTTGGAATTCAGATACAGTTGTTAGTAAATGAGACCAAACTGTGGTGACTTCAGAAATCAGGTGTACTCTTTCAAGAAAAGGAAGTCTGGAGGTAGCTGGCCAAAGGCTGGCATTGTAGTCAATTCTGTGACATGATTAATCAAGGACTATTTTTTCCTCTGATATCATTAGTGTTTGGCTCACAAGCCCAAGGTTATCTCATGGTTTAAAATGGCTACTGGGACTCCAGGGCATCAAGTTAAATAAAAACAACAATTACAGATTTTCCTAAACCGCAGGGAGAAGTACAGAATTTAACTGCAGATTTCAGGATTTTGTTAGACATATATTATTTTGTAATACAGATATGTAAGAAGTCCATGGGGTCAGAGTCATAAAGAATCGGACACAACTGTGTGACTGAGTACACACAAACCCACAACAACTAGTTCAGTTAATAAGACTCTTAGAGATAAAGGTATTAAAAAGCAGCATGGCAGAACTAAGATTTAAATACTCCAGTCATGTAATTTTTTTTTTTTTTTTACTGTTAAAGGGTAAAAATATCACCGCATAATGCCATTTAAGGAAATTTTTCACAAAGTCCAATTTAAAAATATAAACTAGATAAAGATGAGAAATCTACCTTTAGGCTGCCTCGAGGGTCAGGTGGACTTGACAGCTTAAATAAAACCAGTCATGTACTTTCTACAAATGGATTCAATTTTTAAATTAAAATTTCATCAGAAAAATACAAATGGAAATGTTAAATTTACAGTTTGGATATAACCCAAATTTTAGAGATCCATATAAAAAAGTAACAATTTTTTAACTCTGGAGAGAATAACCAGCTTATGAAAGAAATATAAGACCAAATTTCCTTGGTTCCCTAACAATTAAGAGCTGAAAGAGAAGGATATAGGTAAACTAATCGCAAGCAAAAGGACTCTTAGAAGATCCCATTTACCATATTCATAGGAAACAAGAAAAACTATCAAACCTGTTCAGTATGTCCGCTTGAGGAAAAAATTAGTACTCCAAAAACTTCCTGCCATTTCTCTTATCTCCTGAGAGGCATTGTCTGCAAATCAGAAAAATGACAATACACTGGTAAACTTGGAAGCACTCTACCCACTATTACTTCCAGCTTAGAGAAAATGTTAAGTAGTTTGAAAAAAATAAAATTGAAGACAAATTGTATTAAGGAAAAAAGGAAAAAAGACTAATTTTTGTCTTGAAGCAAAACATCTGGTTGTACCATAAAATATTTTAAAAATCAGCAAACTTTTGCATGTAACAACTGTAAAAAGCTTAAGCAAAAATTAATTTTATTTTCTCTGCTTTACTAGAACTACTCAAGTAGTGGAACTTTGTAACAATTTGAACTACTTTTCAATTTCTAACATAGACCTTCAATTTGGAGAATGTTATCATAGAATATTCCTTTCTTCTTTTTGTCATAACCTGTAAAAATTTAATAAGCAGGATTTACTCAGCAAATAGAACTGTCTGATAAAATATATTTAAATTTCCTTTAATTTATCTGCACATAATCAGATTATATCTGATCCAGAAATTAGAATATTCCATTATGTATGAGACAAAAAATGAGCAAAGAATTACCCAAAGTCCCAGAGTCCCTATGGAGAAAAGATTAATGGGGCATAGATAGAATAACTGGAACAAAATCTATAAGAATTCAAATCTATTCTTCTTAGATTAATGTAGATCTTTATTTTTGTATGAATATGAAGAGGTTAAGAATATATCCTTAGGGCGCTCAGGGCCCACATCAAAGATCTATTGTCTATAAAAAACTGATCTTCTGATCCAGTAGCCAAAACTCACCTTTCCTCCCTCAGAGAAATTAAAATCCTCAACTAAATTAATCAAAGCATCTTCATGTCTTCTATTAGGATCATCTTTATTTTTAATTAATTAATTTTATTTTTGGCTGCCCTGGGTTTTCCTTGGGGCACACAGACTTTCTCTAGTTGCAGTGTGCAGGCTTCGCCTTGCGGTGGTTTGTCTTGTTGCAGAGCATTCTCTAGAGCACAGGCTCAGCAGTTGTGGCCCACGAGTTTAGTTGTCCCAAGGCTTGTGGGATCTTAGTTCCTGGACTGGGAATTGAATCCATGTCCCCTGCATTGGCAGGGAGACCCACCAGGAAAGTCCCTAAGATCATCTCTAAATCCAAGGCTGCTCTCCTGAATGAGTCTCTGTGGCTAATGAAAAACACACATTTTTTTCTAATTAATTAATCGTGAATAATTTTTGCTTTCTTCTCATATTGCCATTCGTTTTTGTAATGTCCCTAATTAAGCAACTCTATAAGGCTTATATAGAGAAAAAGAATCCCATGACTGGAATTTTGTAGTTAGAGAAGTATCGGAGCCTAGGAAAGACTTTTGTCCTTCTCATACCAAAAAATGAGTCTTAATGTTTTCCTTCATAGCAATTATTTTTAAATATTAAGAGTTAATACCAGCCAGCTGTTCATAGTATCTCTAGAATTTCCTTCCTAACTCGGAACAAAATAGGGTAAAAGCTGGCCCTTTGTAGGGCTTCCTTTGTGGCTCAGCTGGTAAAGAATCTGCCTGCTATGTGGGAGACCAGGGTTTGATCTCTGAGTTGGGAAGATCCCCTGGAGAAGGGATAGGCTACCCGCTCCAGTATTCCGGCCTGGAGAATTCCATGGAGTGTATGGGGGTCACAAAGAGTCAGACAAGACTGAATGACTCTAACTTTCACTTTTCTAGGGCAGGTCCATTCAGTTCAGTTCAGTTCAGTTGCTCAGTCGTGTCCGACTCTTTGTGAATCCATGAATCTCAGCACGCCAGCCTCCCTGCCCATTACCAACTCCCTGAGTCCACCCAAACCCATGTCCATTGAGTCACTGATGCTATCCAGCCATCTCATCCTCTGTCGTCCCCTTCTCCTGCCCCCAATCTTTCCCAGCATCAGGGTCTTTTCAAATGAGTCAGCTCTTTGCATCAGGTGGCCAAAGTATTGGAGTTTCAGCTTCAACATCAGTCCTTCCAATGAACACCCAGCACTGATCTCCTTTAGGATGGACTGGCTGGATCTCCTTGCAGTCCAAGGGACTCTCAAGAGTCTTCTCCAACACCACAGTTCAAAAGCATCAATTCTTTGACTCTCAGCTTGCTTCACAGTCCAACTCTCACATCCATACATGGCTATTGGAAAAACCATAGCCTCGACTAGACAGACCTTTGTTGAAAAGTAATGTCTCTGCTTTTTAATATTCTGTCTAGGTTGTTCATAATTTTCCTTCCAAGGAGTAAGCGTCTTTTAATTTCATGCCTGCAGTCACCATTTGCAGTGATTTTGGAGCCCTCCAAAATAAAGTCTGACACTGTTTCTACTGTTTCCCCATCTATTTCCCATGAAGTGACAGGACCAGATGCCATGATCTTAGTTTTCTGAATGTTGAGCTTTAAGTCAACTTTTTCACTCTCCTCTTTCAATTTCATCATGAGGCTTTTTAGTTCCTCTTCACTTTATGCCATAAGGGTGGTGTCATCTGCATATCTGAGGTTATTGATATTTCTCATGGTAGTTTGATTCCAGCTTGTGCTTCCTCTAGCCCAGTGTTTCTCATGATGTACTCTGCATATAAGTGAAATAAGCAGGGTGACAATATACAGCCTTGACATACTCCTTTTCCTATTTGGAACCAGTCTGTTGTTCCATGTCCAGTTCATGCTTCCTGACCTGCATACAGATTTCTCAAGAGACAGGTCAGGTGGTCTGGCATTCCCATCTCTTTTAGAATTTTCCACAGTTTATAGTGATCCACACAGTCAAAGGCTTTGGCATAGTCAATAAAGCAGAAATAGATGTTTTTCTGGAACTCTCTTGTTTTTCTGATGATCCAGCAGATGTTGGCAATTTAATCTCTGGTTCCTCCGCCTTTTTCTAAAACCAGCTTGAACATCTGGAATTTCCCGGTTCACGTATTGCTGAAGCCTGGCTTGGAGAAATTTGTGCAGTTCTGTGTATTCTTGCCACCTCTTCCTAATATCTTCTGCTTCTGTTAGGTCCATAGCATTTCTGTCCTTTATTGAGCTCATCTTTGCATGAAATATTCCCTTGGTATTTCTAATTTTCGTGAAGAGATCTCTAGTCATTCCCATTCTGTTGTTTGCCTCTATTTCTTAGAGCATGTCAGTTTGCAATAAATAAAGGAATAAGTATATACACTGAAGGTGTATATGTTTATATCTGGAGTAATAATGATGTGATGCCTGCTGTCATTAGTGTAAAAGTCAATAACAAAAAAAGATAATATTGAGTCTAGAGAAAATACTGTTAGCAGATTATCATGCTAAACAGGTCACACTGGCAGAATCTTTATGCAAGAATCTTTTATAAAACAAACACAAAGCATGAGAAGACTCAAAAATCTTGCCATAGATATGGAAATGTGGCCCCAAATTCAAAACATGAGCACTGGAAATGATCAGATTGTAAAATCCATGGGAATAAGGTTTGGAAATGTTAGCATAGGCATCAGATTGCCCCAGATAAAACCTCAGATACACATTTACCAAAATCCTCCTTGAAGCAACACAGTAGAGACTAACTAACCATTAAGCAAACATTGTGAGAAAGCTGGAAGGAAATTTTTCTGAGATAGCAGAGCCTGGGGAATTCATGACTTTTATGTGACTTAGATAATTAAGAAAAAGTAAAGGTAAGACTGAACTGGAACTATGTCCTAAAAGATCCTTTCAGCTCTTCAAATAGATTTTATATCATTTCCTTCTGCTATGGATATGGCAATATCCTAATAGTTTATTATCAGAACAGATTGCACCAATTTCCTATAGAACTACAGCCTCATGGTGGCTAAAACAAAAATAGATACTGTGTTTCCCTGCTCGGACATTCAGATTTATCTGTCCAGCAACAGAGGAACATATTTCACTGGAGCAGCTGTTTGTAAACTATGCAAAAATTTGTCACTTACTCGGAGACTTCATTTCCTTATCATTCCCAATACTCTTGAAAAATGGGGAAAAAAATAAACATTAAGCCTAAAATTTTAAGCTAACCAACCAGATGCCACTGAATTCCCATGGCTTCAATTACTACCCTTAGTTTATATGAGCTTCCCTGATGACTCTGATGGTAAAGAATTTGCCTGCAATGCAGGAAAACTGGTTTCTATCCCTAGCTTGGAAAGATCCCCTGGAGAAGGAAATGGCTACTCACTCCAATATTCCTGCCTGGAGAATTCCATGGACAGGGGAGCCTGACAGGCCACAGTCCATGCGACCTCAAAGAGTCAGACATGACTAACACTTCCTTTTTTTTTTTTTTTTTCAACATTATATGACCTTGTGGTCCTGCCTCAGATATGCATAGGTTGTCTCTTTATGGATCATTTATAAGCAGACCCCCGCAACTAGAAATGTCACCATTCGTACTGAATTCCAACCATTTAAATGTTGCTCTAGCTGATCATTGTTGGGGAATGAACAAATATAATCAGTCCTACCATTAATGGCTACAGGTTGCCTTTCCTCAAAAAAAAAAAAAAAAAGACAAACAAAAAAACACCTAACCAGTTTCTCATGTGACCTAAAAAAGGGAACCCTCTTACACTGTTGGTGGGAATGCAAACTAGTACAGCCACTATGGAAAACAGTGTGGAGGTTCCTTAAAAAGCTGCAAATAGACCTGCCATATGACCCAGCAATCCCACTGCTGGGCATATACACCGAGGAAACCAGAATTGAAAGAGCCACGTGCACCCCAATGTTCATCGCTGCATTGTTTACAATAGCCAAGACATGGAAGCAACCTAGATGCCCATCAACTGACGAATGGATAAGAAAGCTGTGGTACATATACACAATGGAATATTACTCAGCATTAAAAAAAAATTCATTTGAAGCAATTCTACTCAGATGGACGAAACTGGAGCCCATTATCCAGAGTGAAGTAAGCCAGAAGCAAAAACAACAATACAGTATATTAACGCATATATATGGAATTTAGAAAGACAGTAACGAGAACCCAACATGGAAGACAACAAAAGGAACGCAGATGTATAGAATAGACTTGTGGACTTTGTGGATGAGGGTAAGGGTGGGATGATATGGGAGAAGGGCATTGAAGCATGTTAATTGTCATGTGTCTAATCAATCGCCAGCCCAGGATTGATGCTCGGGACTGGTGCAGCGAGATTTCCCGGGGGGGAGGGAGGAGGGAGGTAGGTTCCGGAGGGGAAGCATATGTAAACCCATGGTGATATCATGACAATGTATGGCAAAAACAATAAAAAAAAAAAAAAAAAACAAGTGAGCTAGTATCCTGGAAGAGATAGCAGAGAAAGGTTACCCTTAAAACCTGCTGGCAGAAGACTTTATCAAGGACTCTATTGTCAGTACAGAAATTGATGACAAAGAATTCATCCTTGGATTCATATTTCTCAACTAAAATGACCACAAAGCCTATGAGAATTGGGATAACACCTATTAAGCATCCTAAACTGTTGTGCTTCACAGAATTTTTGGAAGAGATTGGAACACAAATACAGGATATTTGGAAAATGCAGACAAACCACAGAGAGTTCTGCATAAGACCACTGGAAAATTATTCCACATGTCATACCTTCATTTGCAATGCTAAAAATAATTATCCCTTTGGTTATACATTTCCTTTTTACTGTTCTAAAATTGTATGCTTCTGACTTTGTCTCTTTTTTTCATGTTGCTAACAGAAAGACTTTCCTTAGGTTTAAGCTTTACTAGAGGAAAATCACTACCCTAATTTAATTTTCATGAGATATAGTTAGTTATCATTATTACAAATAATATTAGTGCTGTGTTTCACTAACCTACCAGTACTGTAATGATATGTTTGCATTAACACACAGATAAAGAGATGTTCTTGCTCTCCAAGGGAGATGTGTTGATGCTTGGGCTATAACCATGTCATGATGACACCAAGAAACATTATATTATGACTCAAATAAGTTAACAGTGTCTCTGCTGAAGCTTATGGATTGTCTATGTGGGAGATTACACTCCTCTGTGCTTGGGTTTAAGAATAACTGTTTTGTGGGGTTAGTAGTTAGATCACTTCAACCTCTCACAAGGAATCTAAAGAGATAAAATGTTTTGAGTGAAATAAATAATAACTGTTTCAACAGATTTCTAAGAATATCAATTTAATCCATAGTAATTGCCATGGAACATTAAGCATTGAACAGGAAAGAGAATTTGTTTTTCTAAAAGTTGTTAGTATATTACATGTCAGAGACAGAGTGTTCCATGGATGCGATCTAACTCTGGGGGCTTAGGTTGTAGAAACCCTGCATCATAGATCAGAGTTACTGTCTGTAGTAAATGGTGATCCCTTGACTTCTGTGCAGTCTGTCCATTACCTGTCCATTACCCATCAAAGAAAAAGGCTCTCTGGAGCCTGCTTGTTTGACACAGGACTCTTCAAAGAAGTTAACTATTTGTCCTAAATGAATGCCTGTTCTCTCTGGTAATAGTTATCCATGTGGAGATAAACAAATAAAATATGATTTTATGGGGAAAAAATAAAAAGAACCAGCAAGTTTTATGGAGATTCATAATATCTCTGGGAAAAGAAATTTGTTTAATTACTGCCTATCAGATTTGATAGTTTAAATACTTAAACTAGCAGATGCTGTTTTAAAGTATGCCAAAGTTGTCTTCTGGTACAGTTTGCTGATCATTATTTTATGTATGAAAAAAAAGTAATTTCAATGAATTGTGGAAGACTTTCACTGTTACTGGTTTTACATTAAATTTCCTCTAGATAGTGTTAAACTTGTAAAGAGAAAAATGATTGCTAATAAACTATAACAATAACCTTCTACATGTTTTATAACAGGAAAGAGATTTGAGGGAATAGAATGGTCACCTTTCAGTGGTATCCATTATGAATTCATGGCCATCAATACATGTTATTATAAAAGTTGAATTGTGACATTCACTATAGGGCTTCATGGGAATATGAGGAGCTTGGATAGAAAAGTTTAGGAAATATCAACTGCATCACAATTACCTATAAAGTAGAGGTTATAGAAATGTAAAAGAAATTGTCTCATCTTCTATGCAAATGCCTTTAAAAATCTTTCATACGGTTTGCAATTTTGTCCTTTAATGAAACTCAGTAATACATTGAAAAAATTAGAGTATGTTCCACAGTCAAAAATCCCTGACTCTTTCAGGGTTCAGGAACTAGCCAAAAGCTATGCTTTCAACAGGTTTAAAATTCCTACCTCGGTTGGCATATTTTAGATCAGAAAAACTCTCATGGTCAATGCCGTAATTGTTCCATTAGGTCTTATTACATATGGTGTCTTTTCTCGTCTCTGATAACATTACACGTGGAATCAGCCATATGGTCCAAGCAGCTGTCTAGACCTGCCGTGGTCCATGTCTGAGTCTCTCTCCACTGAAAGCCAGCACTTGCCTGTCACCAACCGTGTAGGTCAGGACACACAGCTAAGTGGGAGACAGGCTGTCTCCAGAACTCAAAGAAACCCATCAAGCAGTGTGCCTTTCTCCTTTATCATGGTAGCTTTTTTTTTTCTTTTTCTTTAAGACTTTTGATGTGAACCATTTTTAAAGTATTGTATTCATTACAAAATTGCTTTGGTTTTATGTTTTGGTTATTCGACTGGAAAAGGCATGTGGGATCCTAGCTCCCTGACCAGGATTTGAAACCTTACTCCCGGCATTGGAAGGTGAAGTCTTCACCAGGAGACCACTAGGGAAGTTCCTTGATTAGCTTTAAAATAGGAGGTATTATGGGATTAAATGCAAAGATGCATGGTCCAGAGGAAAAGTAGTGTTATCATCGCAAAGGTCTATTAAGAGGTTAAAGTAAGATAATCAGGAGAATGTACAGATTGAACCAGATATGTATCTTGGGAAAAGATGAAGACGTTCAGACAGGGATGAAGGGACAAGCATTGTAAGTTATTCTGGGCTAACTCATCACACAGGGAGAACCAGGGCATTTTACTCTAGGCAAGTTCACACTCTTTGGACACAGCTGGGCCCAAAAGACTCTGTTGGAATGAAATCTTTGGGGCATTTTTATGCACAGTAATGAGAAGGCAATGGCATCCCACTCCGGTACTCTTGCCTGGAAAATCCCATGGATGGAGGAGCCTGGTAGGCTGTAGTCCATGGGGTTGCTAAGGGTCGGACACGACTGAGTAACTTCACTTTCACTTTTCTCTTTCATGCTTTGGAGAAGGAAATGGCAACCCACTCCAGTGTTCTTGCCTGGAGAACCCCAGGGACGGGTGAGCCTGGTGGGCTGCCATCTATGGGGTCGCACAGAGTCGGACATGACTGCAGCGGCTTAGCAGCAGCAGCAGCATGCACAATAATGTATGAAAAAGACATTTTGGTTCTTATTTCACACTAACTCATTCCATTACAGCAGACTTTGCTTGACACAAAATTCATTTTGACTTTTTGCTTTAATGAAGATGTTACACTTTTATGATTACAAAAGACCTAATTACTAAGTTTGTCATTCCTCTCACCTAATTCCATTAGTAATCAACCAAATGTATTATTAATTAAAAGACCATTAGCATAATGAATTGTAACAAAACAGCAGTTCAGATAATATGAGTTATTTAAAACATTCACATGCTTAGAGAATGAGCCTTTTTTAGATAATCACTTATGAGCAGATAAGTCATGATTGACATCTGATTTTACCTGACAGATACCACCAAATCTTATAACATTTCTAACTCCACCATCCTGATGCCAGGATGTATTAGTTTACACCCACAGGTCATGTTCAATATATTTCTGGGATAAGTTTGCAAATTAATATATAATTTTACAAAAATATTTTAAAAGCACATTACATTTATTATTAAGCCTCATTTACAAAGTGGTAAGCTATACCACTGATTGTCTATCAGTAACTCTTAAGTCATTTAATTATTTTTAAGAAATGTTTAATGCCATTTTTTGTATGGTGTGACCTTCACTAGAAAAAATGATCCTGTCTGAGGAATGGGTTGACGTCGGTAAGCACATTAAATTTTCCCAAAGACTCAGAAAACATGAAGTCTCAGTGCACAGAACAGTGCCTTCATCATCTGTGATGTATTTTGTATTATGCTGAATCCTCTCTTAGATTTTTCTAGAATAATAGCAATGATGAACAAAGTATTGTGTATATTGTGTGTAAATATACTTGAGTATTACATTATATACCAAGTCACACGCAAAAATGTCACATTTGTGAGAGCTGTTTGCAACTAGTTGTCTTAATTCAATATTTTTCTTCATATTTATACACAAAAACTCACAAACATCATTTTGTTAGTTTCAGGACAACTGGAATGAAAGAGCCTGAATATTTATTATCATGTATGTCAAATGCATATTCACATAATATTAGCCATTCTAGCAGCTTTTTCCTTCAAAATACTTTTTGCTCTTCTTTCAAGTATACTGCATGTTCTCATTTTTATATCTTCCACTTTTCTCTATCATTTTCTTTAAAAGTTATATACTTGTCAATTATATTTATTTCGATAGCTGAAACATTACCTTTTTATAAAGCAAAATACATAACTGACATTTTTGAATGACAGCTTTAAAGCTTAATTTAATTTCTAATATCTATTAGAAACTGCATATATATTATAAATTAAACTTTCTTAATTATACATATATATAGTAATATATAGTGGTATGGTATATAATGCCAAATTAATTATTCATTTTTTTTCTCAAAAACTACAAGCTCTCTTCTGTCATTATGTCATCAGAATCTATAAAATCTAATAATGTTTTTATATCAATAGTTCTTATTGAAACATTTCTCTTGAGTCACACCAATACATTTCATATACTATTTTGGTTATTGTCTGTTTTGGCCACAGGAGCTAAATAAAAAGAAGTGCAGTTTCTGGTCTTAAATAAAAAGATTTATTTTTTTATGATACTTTTTAGGCAATAATAATCTTTTACAAAGTAACTTTTCTTTTATTCTGGGCTTTAGTTTTTAATATTTTATTTGAGTTTCTGAATTTATACATTCACAAGAATAAATAAATTGCATTTAGACAAAAATTACAACATTGTATTAGGAAAAAAAATTCCAGCAATTTAGAAGTGGGAGCAGCTGGCTTTTTGTGAATCATATACACCAAGGTCATCTGAGTTAAATTCACCCATTCCAGTCCATTTTAGTTTACTGATTCCTAGAATGTCGACATTCACTGTTGCCATCTCCTGTTTGACCACTTCCAATTTGCCTTGATTCATGGACCTAACATTCCAGGTTCCTATGCAATATTGCTCTTTACAGCATCGAACTTTGCTTCTATCACCAGTCCCATCCACAACTAGGCATTGTTTTTGCTTTGGCTCCATCCTTTCATTCTTTTTGGAGTTATTTCTCCACTGATCTCCAGTAGCATATTGGACACCTACTGACCTGGGGAGTTCATCTTTGTGTGTCCTATCTTTTTGCCTTTTCATACTGTTCATGGGGTTCTCAAGGAAAGAATACTGAAGTGATTTGCCATTCCCTTCTCCAGTGGACCACGTTCTGTCAGACCTCTCCACCATGACCTGCCATCTTGGGTGGCCCCACATGGGATGGCTTAGTTTCATTGAGTTAGACAAGGCTAACTCATGTGTTCAGATTGGCTAGTTGTCTGTGATTATAGTTTCAGTCTGTCTGCCTCTGATCACCTCTTTCAGTGCCTACAGTCTTAATTGGGTTTCTCTTACCTTAGACGTGGCGTCTCTCTTCATGGCTGCTCCGGCAAAGTGCAGCCGCTGCTCCTCACCTCTGATGTGGGGTAGCTCCTCTCGGCCACTCTTGTGCGCCGTCACATCCTTATGGCAGATAGTGAAGAACTAAAGAGCCTCTTGATGAAAGTAAAAGAGGAGAGTGAAAGAGTTGGCTTAAAGTCAACATTCAGGCAACTAAGATCATGGCATCTGGTCCCATCACTTCATGGGAAACAGATGGGAAAACAGTGCAAACAGTGGCCGACTTTATTTTTTCTGGGCTCTAAATTCACTGCAGATGGTGATTTCAGCCATGAAATTAAAAGACACTTACTCCTTGGAAGGAAACTTATGACCAACCTAGATAGCATATTAAAAAGCAGAGACATTACTTTGCCAACAAAGGTCCATCTAGTCAAAGCTATGGTTTTTCCAGTAGTCATGTATGGATGTGAGAGTTGGACTGTGAAGCAAGCTGAGAGTTGAAGAATTGATGTTTTTGAACTGTGGTGTTGGAGAAGACTTTTGAGAGTCCCTTGGACTGCAAGGAGATCCAGCCAGTCCATCCTAAAGGAGATCAGTGCTGGGTGTTCATTGGAAGGACTGATGTTGAAGCTGAAACTCCAATACTTTAGCCACCTGATGCAAAGAGCCGACTCATTTGAAAAGACCCTGATGCTGGAAAAGATTGAGGGCTGGAGGAGAAGAGGATGACAGAGGATGAGATGGCATCACCTACTAGATGAACATGGGCTTGGGTGAACTCTGGGAGTTGGCGATAGACAGGGAGGCCTGGTGTACTGCAATTCATGGGGTCGCAAAGAGTCACACATGACTGAGCAACTGAATTGAACTAATACACTAAGGAGTCTCCTAAAGCAGTGTTGTTACAGAATGAGCCCCCAAAATATCCCTGTTCATGGGGACCCCACAGACATTTCTTCTTTTTTTTTTTTTTTATTATTGTTTTTGCCATACATTGCACAGACATTTCTGTGATGGAGAACGGAACACATGCTCTGATGGAGCTGAGACAGAAGGACCTTAGGTCATCCCTGAGAAATCTGGCACATATTACCTTCAGCTGCAGCATGCATGTGGGGACTTGTGTTGTTAATGTTTCTGCTTACCGTAGGTTAGTACTATTGTCCTTAAGCATAGTGCAGTTATTGTTTAGTTGCTAAGTCATATCCGACTCGTTTGCAACCCCATGGCCTATAACCCGCCAGGCTCCTCTGTGCATGGGATTTCCCAGGCTAGAATACTGGAATGGGTTGCCATTTCCTTCTCCTAATCCAGAGATTGAATCCGTATCTTCTACATTGGCATATGGTTTCTTTACCGCTGAACCAGGAGGAAAGTCCACTTAAGCATAGACGTGGGCTTATTTCAGAATTTTAACCCTCTAAAGAGCCATGTCCAAGTTTATTTCCCTACAGAAGAGGGGGTAGCTCACTGTTTAAGGCTCAGGGATAATTTAATTGGGGTGACTGTTTGTATCTTACTCCTTAACTAGTAACTTTTGTGGCTCAAAAGGTAAAGAATCTGTCTTCAATGTGGGAGGTCTGGGTTCGATCCCTAGGTTGGGAAGATCTCCTGGAGAAGAGAATGATTACTCACTCCAGTATTCTGACCTGGAGAATTCCATGGACTTTTTAGTCCTTGGGGTCTCAAAGAGTCAAACATGACTGAACAACTTTCACTCACTCACTTGAAAGGAGAAAAAGGAATATAAATATGGTGGTTTATTTTCCAGCAAAACCAAATTTTTCTCCTCTTTATAATAACAATATCAATGTGAGCATGTCAAAATGCACTTGGCATTAAAATGTTTGTGTCAAAATAGCATATACCTTTTAGGACGTGTTGAGAGATAAGTTCCAACCAGTAGATCCGAGCCAAATAGTATGTATTCTTGGAGTGCATTGTCATGAATTCTGTAGGTTAAAAGTCATTACTGGGGTGGTGTCAAGGGAGTATGGTTGTGGAAGTGATGTTTTAAGAGGACTAATTTATTTCATAGCTAGGATTTGTTGTTAGTATCTAAGTTGTGTCCAACTCTGTGTGACCCCATGGATTGTAGACCGTCATGCTCCTCTGTCCATGGGATTCTCCAGGCAAGAATGCTGGAGCAGGTTGCCATTTCCTCATCCAGGGGACCTTCCCAACCAGGGATCAGATCCAAGTCTGTTGCATCTCCTGCATTGGCAGGCAGATTGTCTACTATTGAGACACTGAGGAAGTCCTAGGATAGCTTTGAATTTGGAGAACATAAAAAAAAAGTCAGTTAATCACCTATTACCATTATCCAGGATTAAAATAAGAAGTCATATAGGAGTGGAAATGAGAAGAGCGATTTCAAAGACAGAAAATATAGGATAACGAGAAGTATATTGGAGATGAAAAGCAACAAGGACTATTAAATATAATATTCCAGTTTGTTTTCTCTCATATTAAAAAAAAAAATATTCAAATGTAGGCAACCCAAGGCTAGTAGAGTAAGTTGCTTAATGTCCTTGCCAGGCATTTTGGTTCACATCTGCTTTCCAGACAGAAAGAAGAGGGAATGGGGGAAAGTTAGAACAAGGAGCATTGGTGCTATTTATCAACAAAAGAAAATAACTACACAAACATTCTTCAGGTCTCCCCTTAGGTCTCATTCATTAGAACTACACACGTGCCCACTGATTGCTGATTGCTGTGCCCACTGACCACACCAGCCGGCTCCCTTGTCTCCTGTCATCTGGGTTGGGAGTGGGGGGATGGTGGCCAGAACCACCAGGAGACTGAGAGTTGGGAATGCTTACTTCCTGCCTCTCCCAGCCAGGCCACAGTCTGCCAGTGAAGAGGTCGGCTCGCAGAGGCCACAGCCCACACCAAGTGGCCCTCTCCTACAGCTCGGTTCTCACAGATATGGGCAATCTCCCTCCCCTCTTGCCCCTTTAAGTATCTCTCACTGGTTTCTCTTGGGCTTCCCAGGTAGTGCTAATGGTAAAGAATTCGCCTGCCAATGCAGGAGACCCAGAAGATGCGGGTTCAATTCTTGGGTTGAGCAGATCCCCGGAGGAGGGCATGGCAACCCACTCCGGTATTCTTGCCAAGGAAATCCATGGACAGAGGAGCCTGGTGGGCTATAGTCCACAGGGTCACAGAGTTGAACACGACTGAACACACATGCACACAAAAACACACTGGTTTCTCTTAACCAAGCCCATACCTTTGTAAACAGTTCCTTCATTTCTTTGATCACTGCTTTTGTGAGTGCTACATGTTTCCTACTGAAACTCAGACTAATGTATGGGGACAGAAATAAATTCAATTAGAAAAATTGTTTCTGAATAAAACTGGGGAAAAAGAAATCAGTAGATCTTGAGTAGGAAGGTAGATAATAAAAAAAATTAGCTGTTTCATACAAAAAAATTAAAAATTCTCAAATCTGCATGGAAAACATGACCTAAGAAAAATTTTATACAACCAATAAATTATTCTTATGTGAAGGTGAATGGCAGGTGTTTTGATTTTTAAAGACTTAGATATAAAAGGGACCAGAAAATATGGCATCAGTGTGTTCATCCTTTTGACTGCAAGGAGATCAAACCGGTCAATCCTAAAGGAAATCAGTTCTGAATACTCATTGGAAGGACTGATACTGAAGCTGAAACTCCAATACTTTGGCCACCTGATGTGAAGAACTGACTCATTGGAAAAGACCCTGATGTTGGGAAAGATTGAAGGCAGGAGAAGAGGATGACAGAGGATGAGATGGTTGGATGGCATCACCAACTCTATGGACATGAGTTTGAGCAAGCTCCAGGAGTTGGTGATGAACAGGGAAGCCTGGTGTGCTGCAGTCCATGGGGTCGAAAAGAATTGGACACTACTGAGTGACTGAACTGAACTGAACTGTGTTCATCCTTTAAAAAAATACTTAAAGTGTATATATTGTGGGCTTTGAAATCAGTTAATATATATATAATTGAAACTGAATAAAATGTCAGAAATTTTCTGAAAAATCACATTTTACTTTTGTTCAAATAATATATCAAAACAAGGAAGTTTTACTTTTGAAAAGCATTCAGAAGTTAAGTATTTCCTGTACTGCTTACCACAAATTTCTGGGAGTTACAGTTGAATCTGATAATTAATGAATAATAAAATGAATCACTTTGAAAAAGTAAAGGATAGCCACAAAGTAGAATTTATCACAATATATATCCTCCAAGCCATTCAGGGAGAAAAAATAAACAAGTAATGGAAAGACAGGATGTTCATCAAAAGCAAAAAAAAAAGGATAAATTGTAGGTAACAGAAGTAGAACTAACCTGAATATTTAAGTTATAACAGTAGCTAGAAATAAAAACAATAGTTGTTTGTATGAGGAAAACAAACAACAAACAAGTAAGAAACTGACTAATGGGGGTCAAGCAGAAAATCCTGTATTTCCTGAAAGTTTAGGTGACACTAAATAACAGAGGTAATGTTATAGGCAAATTAAAACAGGCAAGTGCAAATAAAATTCAAGGCAAAAGTCATTAACTGGTACAGAATCAGTCATTTCCTGTAAGTAGAAAGAACTTTCTTAATATAATCAAATTTATACTGAAAGTCTTTTAGACAAATGAAACAAAGAAAAATGAAAATTCCAACTGTTCAATCTTTAAAGAAGGCATTGACATAAATTCAGAAGCTGTAGGACAGAGGTCGACTTCTGTCATGTAGCTTGCATACGTGCTAAGTCGCTCGGTCGTGTCCAACTCTTTTTGATCCCCGTGGACTGTAGCCCACCAGGCTCCTCTGTCTATGGGATTCTCCAGGCAAGAATACTGGAGCAGGTTGCCATTCCCTTCTCTCAGGGATCCTCCCCACCCAGGAATCAGATCCACGTCTGTTATGTCTCCTGAATATGTAGGCGAGTTCTTTACCACTAGTGCTACCTGGGAAGCCCCTCGTCCCTGTCTTGTAGGCTGAACATGTGAAATTCTTAGAAGTGTGAATATTAATTTTATGTAATATGGATTATGTCTATACTATATAAAAATGTGTGTTAGCGAAATACGTTTTTAACTTTTATAAATAAAAGAAAATACTTGTACTAAATGACCTCTAGTTCCCTTACAAGGAGCTAGAATCTTTTTTGTTGTTGTTATTATATTCACAAACTGATGCCTCTATTGATAAGCTACTCCCTAAATGCACATGAGTGTTTTCCTTTTCTCTCTCTCTTTTTTTTTTTTAACTGTATCATGTCTCTCAGGCCACTAGAGTACATCTGCAAAAAATTATTGCTTCAGTGGCTCCTCACAGAATGTATTTTTGAGTCTTACTTCCTATATTATATTCTGGGCAATTGACAGAAAATTACAAGACACTTTCCTTGTAATGTTTTGTCATTTTAGGCATCCAGTCTCGGCTTAAAATCTAAACAGAAGATGAGAAACAGGTCAAATTTCTTAACACTGAGGACTTTATAAAACTCTAGGTAAAATTAATTCCCCAAACTCTCTTAAGAGCACAGGCACAACAGTGATGCCTTTAAGTTGTTGGCAAAATAATTTGGTCTATTTTAAGTCTCATTTTTAATTAACCAACCAGGTTTTGTTGATCTAAATGCTCCATTAAATAAAACGCATTAGAAAAAGTCTTGAAAATCCTAACAAAAATCACTTTATAAAATGTACCTTTTCATTATCTGCAGCACTTCCCTCGCCACTTATTTCCTGGGCAGAATTTTCTGTTTCTTAGCTTTGCAGTATTAGAATAAAAATATGTTAGAGCAATGTATCTAAGCGTGGCAATTGCCATGAGCCAATGCAATTGTGAGGTGAGGTCTCCTTCCAACAAAATCAAATACAAAATGAATCAAAAATTTATGTAGTTATGTATAATTATGGCATTGAAAATAAATTATTGTTGTTGTTTAGTCACTAAGTCATGTTTGATTCTTTTGAGACCTCCTTGGACTCTAGGTCCCCATGCTTCTCTGTCCATAGGATTTCCCAGGCAAGAATACCAGAGTGGGTGGTTGTTTCCTTCTCCAGAGAAAATTTTCAACCCAGGGATGGAATCTGCATCTCCTGTATTGCAAAAAGATTCTTTAACACTGAACCACCTGGGAAGCCCAAAATATATTACACCATACAATTAATTTTCCCCTCTGATTTTCCTTTGCTGTTTGCATCTTATTCTGAGATATGGACTTTGAGGGCAGTATGCTAAGTGAAATAAATCAGAAAAGACAAATACTGAATGATTTCATTTATTTGTGGAATCTAGAAAACAAAGTAAAACAAAGCTCATAGACACAGAGAACAGATTGGTGGGTGACAGAGGACAGGGAGATTAGGGGTGTGGATGAAATGGGTGAAAAGGATAAAGTGGTACAAACTTCCAGTTATAAAATAAGTAAGTATACTTATAGTATAAGTTATAATGGGTTTCAGTTATACAATAAGCAAGGATGTAATGTACAGCCTGGGGACTATAGTCAATATTATATTTAAAATTTGAAAGTTGCTAAGAAAGTAAATCTTAAAATTTCTCGTCATTTTATATATATATATATACACACACACACACATATAATTGTTTTTCTTTCTATACTTTGTTTGAATATGATCCTGCTCTGTCAAAGGACTATGAAAGATCCAAACTCTTATTTGGGATGTAAATAAATCACACAAATAAATTTACTTCTTCTGTTCCAGATTTCAGGGATAAATGGAAATATCTTTGGCTGAAAGGCAAGCACAGATCGTATAAATATTAAGTGCCAAAGAAGGCAGGTGCAATTTGTCTTAACAGCCCAGGAGAGAGCAGAAAGCATTGCTTAAAGAAACTCAGGAAACAGAAGTGCTTCATGTAGAAGATCACAGTTGCTCTGGGACTTGGAGAATAATTAGCAACTCTCTGGGTAGTAAAGGGGAGAAAGAGCTCTTGTCCTTTTAACAAAATTCAAGAATTAAAAGGAGAACAAGTAAGAAAGCTGGAAAACCCAAGGACGGAAACTGAAAGGTAGCAGCTTCAGTTAGTTGCCATGGAAGAATCCACTTTTATCAGGATTGTTCTACCCCCTCTATCAGGTTAGGCTACCTCTGATGATACACTAAGGTTTTTATTTGATTAAGAGTCTTTAAATAATAGTTGCTTCTTGATTATGTCAAGACTGTTGTTGAATCTATTTGCAATTAGCTGAGACTCTGATATATTGTGCCTAATGATTGTAAAAAGACATTTTTACTTCTTTCTCTAATTAAAAAGCTGTCTAATCTTGATGGTTACCAAGTTATTTAAGAGGTTTGCCTACCTACTCGTTAAGTTGTAACCTCCTGAGGAGTCGTTATACAGACATTAATTATACAACAAAAAGCTGTATTCAGTTTTAATCACATCAGCACATATTTCTTCCCCTGTCGTTTTGCTGATGATAATCCCTGGAGTACAAGCGATCACCCAGTTATCTGAACATTTGGGAAAAACTATACATGAGAATACAGCATTCGTGGTAAGTAGCGTAAGTAATATCAGCTGCTAGAAGAAATAGCCCTCAGATCAATGACTAACTCACGTGACCCATGAGTGCAGATTAGCCCTTCTCCCCCAGTGACCGGGAGTCAGCGCTTATTCATTCTGTCGCTCAGCCATCCTGAAGTCCTTCACTCACAGTTGCAAGGATGAGAGAGAGAGAGAACATAAGGATTTTGCAGGACATCATTTCTGTGACATTCTAGACCATTTTCAGGCATGGTCCAAACCCAGTTATACTGACACTTTATTTTATGGGAAGTTAAGGATGTTGAGAGACGTGGTCTGATCAGATTAATGAAATAGAACTGAGGACCGTCTAGCCAGTCTCCACCTCACCTGCCTAAAGGATTAAGAGGAATAATCAATACTTCTCCCTCTCTTTACACACACATACACACACACACACTAAAGAGAGTAATTTTGACAGTGGAGACAATGGAATGGGGGATTAGTGGTTCCAGACTTTATATTAGAAGGGTTTCTAAGATGCATATTTCTTAGAAACAGATGCTAGAGCTTCCATTCACACTATTTATTCAACAAACAAACTTTAAAAAAACTGTTGATGTGTCTTGAAGTGGAGGTTGGGAACTAGGTTAAACATTTTTGGCTTGCTTATCAAACATACTTTCTTAATCTTGTTCCCCTTTTCCTATCTCCCTAAGAAGATAAAATGATAAATTCTCCTATTTCTACACTCTCTTGACTAAGAATGTTCACATGTTATTTTTGTCCAATGAGACATAATAAAAATTCTGTTAGAATATTCTTGAGAAGATTTTGCTTTCCTGGTAAAAGGATTGAAGCATCTGTTGCCATCACTTTCTTTATCCCTTCTGCCCTGAGGGTGGATGTAATGTTTTGATACTGGCAGCCATTTTGTTACCATGAGGCTATCAGAGCTGCCACCCTGGCATCATGGAAATGAATCACAACTAGTATCTACCTTTCTCTCAAGACTTTTTTATCTTAGAGAAAATAAATCCATATTTATTAAACCTACTGCTCGCAATGTGGGTTTATGTGAAGTTGGAAGCATTCCTAGTTCCGGAAAGTTCTTTCCAAATTGAGAAAGCAAGCTCAATATTTCAAGCCATGTCTTTGGTTTTCCCATTGTTTATAAAAACACCAATGGCATGGATGTGAGGGCTGACCCTGGGAGGTTATGAGAGAATCAGCATGGGTTTAAAGACAACTTTTTAAATAAAATAGGGAAATTTGGTTTTCATTTTTCTCTCTTCATACATAACATTGTGATTTTGCATATTTAAATGGTCTATTGCTGTTGTTTTCCAGTCACTAACTCATGTCTGACTCTTAACAATCTCATGGACTGCAGCATGCCAGGCTGTCCTTCACTATCTTCCATAGTTTTCTCAAATCTATGTCCATTGAGTTGATGGTCTAAATTCTGGACTATTAAAAATTAAATTACAAATAATGAATCTATTAAAATTTAATTCACCTATAGTGAAAACAATGCAATTTCTGCTATCCAACATTGCTTAACATTTCCAAGTGTTCATCAGTTTGAATCTTAGGTAACTAATTGTATGTTTATTTCTGTTGTTGTTCAGTCGCTCAGTCCTGTCTGTACAAAGAGTGTCACATTAACTTGTGATTATATATGGATACTTGATGATGTATGTGATTACTCATGCCATAGTATTCTTAATTATAAACAAATTCCATTAACTCAGACTTAACTTCTTCAGAATATGTGATACAATACAAAACTAGCCAAAATTTAACTTACCACCATCAGTAAATAAGAGGCACTTACTCAGCTAGTGGAAAATATTTTTAAAAGTGTTTCTCAAGAACTACATAAATTCAACGCCTAAGACATAGAACTTTAACACAAGCAAACACTGATTATACTGGTGATTTGAAGTCCTCATTACAGATGTCTTCATCAAACATCAAAATTGCTTAACCTAGTTCAAATTACTATCATGATTCCCAGTTTTCCTTTTAAAATGTCACTTCAAACAGCAGAAGGAAGCAGATGTTGGCTGGGAGGAGGGAGGTTGAAGGGAGTCCTCCCTGCGTGTGTTCTGTGTAGCTTGATTTTACTGTTGTCTGCTACCAGATGGTGCTCCTTCACTGATAAAAGGAAATCTGGAGGACCAAAAGAAATCACCACTAATGAATGAATTAAGGTGGAAAAGGGAGATGTAGGCTCCTCTGAAGTGCATTTACAGAAATACAATCGGTGAGAAAGAGGCTGTTTCTGTGTGGCATTCAAAAACATCATTATCCTAGAAGAAAATTATCATATTTTTAAAGACTGCCTTTGAAAGGAAGAAAAAAAAATCAACATACATTTACAAAGAAAATACAATTATGGTACCTAAATGTGTATTTGATTGGGAACGAGAATACTAGCTACTCTAAATATTTAAAAGTTCAGAAAACAGGAGGATCGATAAGAGAAATTTTTATGAAAGAAAGATAATGCATATGTGGAACATCAGAAAATGACTTGATCTCTGAACAAAGGCTAAATATTGAAAAGATCTAAGTGCTTTGCACTTGATAATATTAAGCTTAACATGCTTTATATTTTTACTTTCTAAGTAATTTAAACTGGCCTTACTTCATATTTTCCCCAAATATATGTATGTCCTTTTTCTAGGAGGGCTACTATTAGCAAAACTTAGTTTAAAAAGTTAGGTATAATAGCAATTGTTTGTTGAACTGCACTGGAAAAAAAGTAAGTGAATAGATGGAAAATATTCATAATTTGTGGACTTAAACTAAATTGTAAAAGTACATATTTTTGAACACATGGAAACACATGTACACTATTTAACATGTCCTTTATATCTGTCATCTTTGGAAACAACTGACAGTGTGTAGTAGTATTCTCATTTTACAGATGCCAAAACTATGGCTCAAAAGGCTAAGTAATTTGCCCCAAGTCATGCTGCCAATAAATCAAACGTTAAAATTTAGGAGTGCCGACTCCCAAGACCCAGACTACACAGTGCGGCTGAAACTTCACTGCACTGATGTGGGTTGCGTATCACCTTCCCCCAGCCAGTCACCGTCTTCCTCTCTGCACTCAGAGCCATGATAGTATTCTAGTCCCATTTTACCCACATAGCCTCCCACCAGCCTGCGAGTTCTTTGTGTCTACTTGAAAATCTGTGCCTAGTGTATATTATCTCAAAAAAAAGTATTTTAATGATGGTTATAAACAGCAAAGCCCCAGGTTGTAGTGACAGGATCTTGGTTTTGAGCCAGAATGACTCAAATGATATTTTGAGTTGAATTTAAAGCCCAGCTGAAGCACTTTTAATGATGTATCATTTTACTTAAACAAGGGTACCCTATGTATCCCTCAAATAACTGCACGGAGGTTTTTTTTTCCCCATGCATAAAACTTTCTCTCAGATGGAGAAAAAGCACGTTGCTGTACAATCCATTTCTTTCCATCCCTTTCCTACTGATGTAGGAGAGAAATGGGCTCCAGGTTAAACAGTTACAACTAGCCTCCTGTTTATATTTCCTGAGACAAGAGATGGGTGGGCCCCAGTTGAGGCATTAATAATCAGCCTCCCGTTTGCCCTCCAAATTGGAAGTAAGAACAGAAACAGGGTAAAAAGCCAGTGTTTGTGTCTCGTAAACACCTTAAGATAACAGTCACGGTACGGACAGAGAGGGGTAAAACCCCGTTTGAGTAAAGGACTAAGGGATCTCCTCTCACCCCTCTTTGGGAACAAGGCAGACACCACACATGCGCAGCCATCCTCCCTGTGGGTCAAGGGTCAAGGGATACTGCCAGGCTGTAAGGAGGCGTGCTCCTCCCAGAAGCCTTCACTTTGAGATCCATCTTGGTTGAGGAGTGCTGTGCACCCCAGAGGAATGTCCCGGGATGGGTCACATGCGGGAAAAGAAGCCAGATAATTGGCCAGAAGGAAGACAAACAGCTGGAAGAACTGACCTACATAAATGCCTTAACCGTCTCTTTACAGCACTCCTCACTCACACTTTCTCTCCAGATGTGTATCTCTGCCTTGCTTCCTTCTGAACTAAACAAACCATTTCTCTGTGTGTGCTCCCACTTGTTGTGACATGTCTCTTATGATACACTTTAAACCTGCATTTATAGTTTCTGCCGCTGTGATAAATGCATTTTTTCACTGGGGGCACAGACCAAGAAAAAAAAGCTTCTAGCCTCTAGGCCTTGCTGGTCTGGTGGCAAGGATTCCCGATTCTCACCCAGGTGCAGTTCTTGGGCAGGGAATTTAAGATCTCACTTCATGCCACCACCCGCTTCTGTCTCACTGAGATCACTATCAGGCAATCAAGATTTGACTGTTTCATTTTAGAACTGTTTCATATTATTCTGTAACTAGATAGATTAAGAAATCGGTATCTTACAAAAATCCATGAACAGTAAAAATGACACGCTATTTCAAGATTAGTTTCTGTGGGGACTTCCCAGGTGGCATTAGTGGTAGAGAATCCACCTATGTGTCTCGAACATAGTTCAGACCATATTAGACATAGAACTGGGTTTAAGAATCAGAATGCTGAGCTCAAGTCCTAAATATTTCTAACTATGAGACATAAAAAAAAAAAAAACAACTCTGAGTTGTTCTTTATTTTACCAGGAACACATAATAGTTTAAAACATGCTACCTGTCAATAACCCTATGGTAGGTTCTATTATTATAATCCTTGTACTGCTTGAGGAAATTGAGTCAGAGAGATGTTGAGAAACTGGCCTGAAGTCATTCATTGTAAAGACAGGACTTGAACTCAGGAAGTTTGGCTCCAACCAAATGGAAATGACTTCCTATCTCGATGTGAAGATTCATTTATCCTTTGCCTCAACAAACTGTTGCTTAATTCTTGAGACATGCATGGTCTCAAAGAGAAGTGACTCTAGAGGACAAAGACATTTTATCAGACACCTTATACACAGACATCTTGTTTTATTGGGAACACAGTTTACAATCTGTGGATTCTGGTGGGAAAAACAAAAACAGGTATTAGTAACATATTTATAAATATTCAGATTATTTTTTAACTGTTCCTCTCAGTATTTTCCATGCTTTAAAGCAAAATTCTGTTTGTTTATTCCAAAAATATATGTAAAGCAATTGTTACCAAACTAAATAGCTTTAAAATGAAATCTATTTGAACAAGTGGTGGAGCAGATTATTTGGAAAATTATTTCTTACAGTTCAATTTATTGGGATAGGCCTTGCCTGTTTCCTGATATACATATTTCCAGATAGTTATAATATGGTAAAATGTTATCAACTTTCTTTTTAACTGATTTTGAAAATAAAAGTATTAGTCACACAGTCGTGTCCGACTCTTCTGCTACCCCATGGACTGTAGCCCACCAGGCTCCTCTGTCCGTGGAATTTTCTAGGCAGGCATACTGGGGTGGGTTGTCATTTCCTTCTCCAGGCAATCTTTCCAACCCAGGGATGGAACCCAGGGCTTCTGCATTGCAGGCAGTTTCTTTACCATCTGAACCACCAGGGAAGACTTACAACTGACTCTAGTAAGTTTCTAAAAATTTGTCTTTATCAGTTCAGTCCAGTTCAGTCACTCAGTCATGTCCAACTCTTTGCAACTCCATGAATCACAGCACGCCAGGCCTTCCTGTCCATCACCAACTCCTGGAGTCCACTCAAACCCATGTCCATTGAGTCGCTGATGCCATCCAACCATCTCATCCTCTGTTGTCCCCTTCTCCTCCTGCCCTCGATCTTTCCCAGCATCAGAGTCTTTTCCCAATGAGTTAGCTCTTCGCATCAGGTGGCCCAAGTATAGGAGTTTTAGCTTCAACATCAGTCCTTCCAATGAACACCCAGGACTGATCTCCTTTAGGATGGACTGGTTGGATCTCCTTGCAGTCCAAGGGACTCTCAAGAGTCTTCTCCAACACCACAGTTCAAAAGCACCAATTCTTCTGTGCTCAGTTTTCTTTATAGTCCAACTCTCACATCAATGCATAGCCACTGGAAAAATCATAGCCTTGACTAGATGGACCTTTGTTGGCAAAGTGATGTCTCTGCTTTTTAATATGCTGTCTAGGTTGGTCATAACTTTCCTTCCAAGGAGTAAGCGTCTTTCAGTTTCATGGCTGCAATCACCATTTGCAGTGATTTTGGAGCCCTCCAAAATAAAGTCTGACACTGTTTCCACTGTTTCCCCATCTATTTCCCATGAAGTGATGGGACCAGATGCCATGATCTTAGTTTTCTGACTGTTGAGCTTTAAGCCAACTTTTTCACTCTCCTCTTTCACTTTCATCAAGAGGCTCTTTATACTCTTTATACTCAAATATAAATGCTAGTTTGTCTTTATCCTCAACTGTTTCTGACAGGTTGAGTTGATTAGGTAGATTGTATTTCTAATGAAATGACTGGTCTTTGGGTGGAGAAGGGAGTGCTTCCAACCCCTTGTGGTAGTCCCACCTGGAGGGGCTTTGTGCTGGTCACTGCTCTCCTGCTTCTCCCCAGGGGGTGACATTACCCAGTGGTGAATCTAAATGGCCCATAGCCCACACTCCTATTGCCCCAGCAGTAGATGCTCTAATCTCTTCCCCCATGCTGAGAGGACTGGCAGGATTTATGCCCATGGGAGGCTTCCAGCTCTACTGGGGACCTTTGGGAAAACTCTGCCTATATCTAGTCTAAAGGATCAGGGACCCCGTTTCCCCCATAGTCCTCCAGCCTAGTCATTCTCACTGATAAAGCTTCCATTTGAAACTTTAGTCACCTGTTCCTCTATTTAGAAATGTGTTAGCCTATATGGCGAAGGAGAACTAAGATTTCATATTGAATTAATGTTGCCAATCAGATGACTTCAGGGTTGGGGGATTCTTATATATTATTTGCGTAGGTTCAGTATAATCACAGGGATCCTCAAAAGAGGATCAAGAGAGGCTGAGAGAGGAGGGAGAAGCGAAGAGATGGCAATGTAAGAAGCATTTGGCCCAGATGTCTCCAAAGATGAAAGAATGAGGATGTGAGTCAAAGAATAAGGGTGCCCTCTAGAAGCTTGAAAATCCATAGAAACGCATTCTCCTCTGGAGACTCCAGAAAGAAACACAGATCTACCCATAACTTTATTTCCTCCAGTGAGACCTATGTCAGATTCCTAATCTCTGTAATTGAAAGATAGTAAATTTGTGTTGTCTTAAGCCACCAAGTTGATGGTAACTTGTTACAGCAGCGACAATAACCTTATACATACATATACAATTAAACTTTTATGAAAGCACAAAGAAGCCTGTACCCAATCCTCCTCGGATTTTAGCCAATATTGTCCATAAGCAAAAGTCAATCATGAGCAGAAATTTTCTATCATTTTAGGTTTGATTTTATTAAGATTTTCACTGTTATAAGTCTCCTTGACATTATTTAGTTTAACAGATTTAAAGTCAAGTGGCAGCAATTTATAGATGGGCAACTTTTGCATCTTATGTATCCTCTAGTTTTCTACATGAGATGATTTTATGTACAAACTACATGAAAATAAAAGCAATTCAGACACATCTTTTAAAAAATGTTTAAATAAACATTATGATTTAACAAACTCTGCTAAGAACTGTCAAAAGAAGTAAGAAACATGAACACTTTTTAATACTACATGAGAAGTAGTTTCTCCTAGCGTGAAGTCAAAATGTATTAGTGACTCAGCACTGTGACAGCTAGCACACTGGAGATTAGGTCTTTAAAGTACAGAGACAGACTAGGAAATCAACGGTATTTTGTCTCAGATTCAATCTAAATGTCTGCATATAAAATACTGAAATAATGTTTCCTAGCAGATAGTCACATTTTCAAATTTGGTAAGGAATGCTAATTTTACTTTAAAACCTCCTGTCTAGCCTCGCTAACTGATCAGGGTGCCAAATATAGTTTTGCCCTGTACCAGAATATTTGAATTTTTTAAATCATCTTAATATTTCCATGCCTGGCAGGAAGTATTCACACATACTTACTTCAGTGAATTTTGATTTTGTGCGTTTGTGAAAAATGGCTTCCTGAGTAGTTCGAAGTAAAGCATCTGTCTGCAATGCAGGAGACCCGGGTTTGATCCCTGGGTCAGGAAAACCCCTTGGAGAAGTAAACGGCAACCCACCCCACTATTCTTGACTGGAGAATCTCAGGGATAGAGGAGCCTGGCGGGCTATGGTCCTTGGGGTCGCAAAGAGTCAGACACGACTCAGTGACTAACACACACATACATACCACCACCAAACACAAATGTGTTTTGAATTTTATTCTGAATATTTTGAATTTTATTTTTCATCAAATAGCCATGCCAGAAAAACAGATGAACTCCATTTCTTTTATCAAAGTGTAACTTTGATTAAATTTACAAGATTAATGGCCGAAACTCACTGATGATGAAGGCTTGAAGATAAATTTTTAAAGTATAGAATCATCTACTTTATGTTAAAAGTGCTGAGTTAACTTAAAAGTCTTGTCTTCCAATCCACTCAGCATACCTGTCTCTGAGACAAGCTTCTCTGAGTGCTATGAAATCAAAACTGAAGTTAACCTGTATGAGTGGTGATGTCATTTATCCAAACTAAATTAGATCAGTTAACAAGCAAAATGTAAGTTCATCTGTCACATGAAAAAACATTATTGACAAACAGAATTGATTCAAAATGTGCACCCAGCAGTTTAGCATAGGAATTGTTTTTTCAACAACAGCCCTTGTTTGGTGAAAGTTGAAGAACAACGAAAAGTGACAACTGTAAAAATATTTCCTATATTAATTACCATGTGCACAATTTCAATGAATAATGTATATAGTTTTTGCAACAGTTTTATTTTCCTATCTATTTGACTGGTTTATTGCAATGTGGTCTTATGTCTTTTGAGTCTAATAGTAAAATGGTTCTGATTTCATTTCTCTTTTATTTACCATTTTTCTAGAAATTTTTTTTTACATTTCATTCTTATTATATTGTACAAAAACACAGATACCTGACAAATGGAAATTAAAAAGCAAAACTGCCCCTTACCACAGATGCTTTGAGAAACACTGCTATGAATTCCACCTCATATTAAAGATAAGGAAAATAAGCCAAAAGAAGATTAATGGTTTCTCACAGAAAAATCAAGTTGTATTGTAGCTAGATGCCCAGAGAATGCTAATAAATATTAAACTGCAAAGTGGAATAGTCTCTACCAGAGTTCTACAGTGTGTGTTGGCTATTATCCCTATCTTGTTAAAAATTTGATTAATACCCAGGAGAACAGATAAAGGGCATAGCTTTAAGATTTGTAGATGGCAGCAAGCTGAAAGTGATAACTAAAGCAATAGTAAAAAAAAAAAAAATCAAGAAAGGGGAAAAAGAAATAGTTTTGACCATCTGGTATGCTGTGTAGAAACTCAGACAAAAATTTATACAAATTGAGCAGAAGTCTGGTATTTTTCAAAACTCAGTGGTATAATTTCAGAAAAGAGGAAACTTCCTTTGAAGTAGTTCCTTTAAAAAATCTGGAGATTTGGACGTATATATACATTTTGATTAGCAGGATGAGATTCCTAAAAATGCTAACAGAGAAACACTTGGCTTGCAGAATAGAAGGTTATCGCTAGATGTTATATTCCTCCACTCTCCTGGGTTAAAGGGCAATTTCAAACTATATTTTTTATTTCTGCCATTGTCAGATGAAAAGGATATTGCCTTCCATCACAATCAGTTCTCAATTTCCCCAAGTCTTAAATATAATGGCCAAGGGTTTCGCATGTAAAGCCACACAACAGGCAAGGTCTAGTTCTTGCTTCTCAATTGTAAGTAAATATTTTTGCAAAGAAGCAAAATATGATTGTTTACAATGATTGTTAACAATAATAAATTTACTACTAAAGCATATCTGTCTATATCATTGGATAGTCTATGACATTTTTACCTCCTTTGGTAATGAGGCTCTGAAGAAATTCTCCCTGGAGAAGGAAATGGCAACCCACTCCAATATTCTTGCCTGGGAAATCTTGTGGACCAAGGAGCCTGGTGGGCTACAGCTCATGGGGTTGCAAAAGAGTGGGACACAACTTAGCAACTAAACAACATAGCATTCTGTATAGATGGAGTCTTAAAAAAACACAAAAAATAACCCCTTAAATTTGGCGTGTGCACTGGCAACTTCCCTGCCTCCACGTCCCCATTTCTCATCTGAGGACAATCACAGTACTGCATTCCCTCTTTATGCTCATATGATTGGCTTTACTTTCACCCCTTCTTGAGTATACAAGGTTCCATCTGTTTGATTACTTTTCTACTTAGAGACCATCCCCTTAGCCTTTCTTGTAGCTCACATGGGTTGATGATGCATTTTATCAAGTTTTGTGCATAACACATGTCTTTATTTTTTCCTGAGCTACCTGTTGATTGTATAGAGACTTCTGCATTAAAAGGTTGTTTTCATTCAGCACTATAAAGACATTGGCCCAGTATCTTCTAAATTCTATTGGGTTTTTTAATTAATTAATTTTTTATTGAAGGATAACAGAATTTTGCTGTTTTCTGTCAAATCTCAACTCTATTGTTTTTAAAGTCAGGAGTCATTTGAATTATTTCCCAGTGTATATACCTCATCATTTTGCTCTCACCGTGTTTGGATGTTCTATTGTCTTTGATTTATAGTATTTTGACTAGGGTGTGTCTTGGCATAGTTTTCTTCACTTTTAACATACTTTAGGTTTTCTGAGCTCACAGAATATAAATTTGTATCTTGCCACAAATTTGAACACATGTCAGTTATTATTCTTTGAATATATTTTGTCCTATTTTTTCTCTCTTTATAGTACTCTAAATATGTGTATGTTATTGCTTCCAAATATTACTAATGCCTTCTTTAGTCTTTAAATAATTTCTATGGATCTGTCAAGCTCATGGTGTTTGCTATCTATCTCCATTTTGCCGTATCACCATCAAACATTTTCATTGGTTTTTTAAAGATTTCAAATATTGTGCTTTTTAGCTATGGAATTTTCCTTTTTATTTTATATTTCTCAATGGAAATATTCTATTTCTCAGCTATTGCCAATTAAACTTCCTTTATGCCATGGAGCATGGTTATAACAGCTGCTTTAAAATCTAAGTCTGTTAATTCAAAAATCTGTGTTTTCTAGGAGTCAGTCTCAAAAAATTGTCTTTAATTTCAAATACAGGTCACATTTCTCTGTTTCTTTATATGTTGTGTGATTTTAAACTGTGCCCTGTTTGCTATGAAAAGCAATTTGTTGAAGAATTTGGAATCTCTTATTTTACCCTAAAGAGACATTTTTATTTTGCTTTGTTTTTAATAGGCAACTAGTTCAATTGTTCTCAAAATAAAAACTCAGTCTTTTGAGTAGCAGGTATTAAAATTAAAAGCAAAATGAATACCAGACTTGAGAATTTCCTGAGAAGACAAAACCATTTAAGTCGTATAAGGAAAACTAAATCTGTTTCATGAGCACAAAAGAAAAAGCTTAGGTTATTTCTTGCAAATGCATCTGATAATCTTAAAAGAAACTTAAGTCTTCTTCCTAAAAACAATATGAAGTAATCACTTTTAAGCAATCCTTTGCCATCCAGAAACCCCCATTGTAATCTCTCCAAAGGATTGACAACTTCTTTGTTTTCACTTTATAAGTCATCTTTGTAATTTAATGAAGCCCCTTTTGAAAGCTCCTGGTTCTCAAAGGTATATGCATGATAATATAAGTAATGTTCAAAATTCTCCAAGCCAGGCTTCAACAATACATGAACCATGAACTTCCAGATGTTCAAACTGGATTTAGAAAAGGTGGAAGAACCAGAGATCAAATTGCCAACATCCGCTGGATGGATCATCAAAAAAGCAAGAGAGTTCCAGAGAAAACATCTTTTTCTGCTTTATTGACTATGCCAAAGCCTTTGACTGTGTGGATCACAATAAACTGTGGAAAATTCTGAAAGAGATGGGAATACCAGACCACCTGACCTGCCTCCTGAGAGATCTGTATGCAGGTCAGGAAGCAACAGTTAGAACTGGACATGGAACAACAGACTGGTACCAAATAGGAAAAGGAATATGTCAAGGCTGTATATTGTCACCCTGCTTATTTAACATATCTGCAGGGGACATCATGAGAAATGCTAGGCTGGAGGAATCATAAGCTGGAATCAAGATTGCTGGGAGAAATGTCAATAACCTCAGATATGCAGATGACACCACTCTTATGGTAGAAAGCGAAGAACTAAAGAGCCTCTTGATGAAAGTGAAAGAGGAGAATGAAAAAGTTGGCTTAAGATCATGGCATCTGATCCCATCACTTCATGGCAAATAATGAGTGAACAGTGGAAACAATGAGAGACTTTATTTTGGGGGGCTCCAAAATCACTGCAGATGGTGACTGCAGCCATGAAATTAAAAGATGCTTACTCCTTGGAAGAAAAGTTATGACCAAACTAGACAGCATTTTAAAAAGCAGATACATTACTTTGTCAACAAAGATCCATCTAGTCAAGGCTATGGTTTTTCCAATAGTCATATGGATGTGAGAGTTGGACTGAAAAGGAAGCTGAGCACCAAAGAATTGATGCTTTTGAATTGTGGTGTTGGAGAAGACTCTTGAGAGTCCCTTGGATTACAAGGAGATCCAACCAGTCCATCCTAAAGGAAATCAGTCCTGAATATTCACTGGAAGGACTGATGTTGAAGCTGAAACTCCAATACTTTGGCCACCTGATGTGAAGAATTGACTCATTTGAAAAGACCCTGATGCATGGAAAGATTGAAGCCAAGAGGAGAAGGGGATGACAGAGGATGAGATGGCTGGATGGCATCACTGACTCAGTGGACACGAGTTTGAGTAAGGTCAGGGAATTGGTGATAGACAGGGAAGCCTGGTGTGCTGTAGTTCATGGGGTCACACGGAGTTGGACACGACTGAGTGCCTGAACTGAAGTGATGCATGATAAACTCTTACTAAAACTGTTTATTGATTTAATGGTTTTAATTCTGCTAAATTTTGGACTTTTGACAGATTGAATCTTCAATTGGTTATTTTACCTTTATGTTTAAGCCAAGACTCTACCCTTAGCTCTCATGGTTTAGGGATAGGCCAGATATTTAGGGGCAGTGGTAAAGAATTCACCTGCCAAAGCAGGACACATAGGAGACCCAGGTTTGAGTCCTGGGTCAGGAAGATCCCCTAGAGGCAGAAATGGCAACCCACTCCAGTATTCTTGCCTGGGAAATGCCATGGACAGAGGAGCCTGGTGGACTACAGTCCATGGGGGTCACAAAAGAGTCGGACATGACTGAGCACACACTCAAAGATACTTAAACTAAGATAGAGTTTATGCATGGAGTTTGTGCCCCCAGTCTCTGGCACTCCCCTTTTCCAGTTTCTTCTTTCACTGGAAAATGGCATTCTCTAGTCTGTTGGCATTTTAGCTTCTGTTTACCCTGCAGGCGAGGCATGCCTTCAAGCTAGAAGTGGTGAAATAAGAAAATCACTAGTGCCTCTTCCTTTTTCCAATAGTGAAATTCTTTCAGATTTCGGCTAATTTTTGGATCACTCTCTAGTATCTTCTAGTAGTTGTGTGTGTTTATTATTTATTTTAAAAAATTTTTCTCTAGAGTTAAATGCTGCTATCTGTGGGAGGATTGAAGCAATCTTGGCTTCTTTGGTCTTTAATCAAAAGTGAACTCAAGCATGTGAATATTGAGTCTTAGTTAGAAATCCTTTTCCTGTACCCAGGTTGAAGAAAATATTCTAAAATAATCAGATAACTCTAACTAGGTGACATTGATACTAATGCTTTCTCCAATATTTATTTTCTCCTGTTCTCATTACTGTTTAATTTTTTTGTTACTGATTCAATCTTCTTACTTATTATTGGTCTTTTCAGATTTATATTTCTTCATGATTCAGTCTTAGCAGGATACATATTTTTAGCAATAAATCTATTTTTTCTAGGTTGTCCAGTTGATTGGTACATAATTATTTATCATAATATCTTAAGAGCCTTTGTATTTATGTAGTATTAATTTTCTCTCCTTTTACTTCTGCCTTTATTTATGAGTCCTCTCTCTGTTTTTCTTGGTAAACCATCCTACAGTCTTGAACAATTTTGTTTACCTTTTTGAAGAATGAACACTTAGTTTTGTTAATCATTTATATTGTTTTCCTATTCTCTATTTCATTTATTTCTATACTAATCTTTATTATTTGCTTTCTTCTGTTAAATTTGGGTTTAATTTGTTCCTTTTACTAGCCTCTTGAAATATGCTGTTGGGTTGTTTATTTGAGATCTGTTTTCTTAATGTAGTCACTCATAGTTCTTAATATAACCTTCCTTCATAGAACTAGTTTTGCTGCACCCCATGAGTTTTTATATATTGTATTCCATCTTCGCTTGTCTCAAGATATTTCTTGATATCTCTTTTGATTTTTTCTTTGGCCAATGGATCTTTAAGGAGTATGCACTTTAATATCCAGATATTAATGGATTTTCCTGTTACTGATTTTCACTGATTAGTTCAGCTTTGCACATGTGCAGAGCTACAGTGTGGAATGTCCACTCAGGTACCACGAAGCAGGAATGCGGTCCACGGAGATCTGAACACTGATTGCTCTTAAGTCCCGTCCCTCTTCTCCATTTCCCCAACTACTGAACTCCCAGGATTCTTCCAGGGACCCCATGAGGTGAGACTGGAGGGGGCCTCCTGGGAAGTACCCTTCCTGATGGGGAAGCTGGATATCCACCTTAGATTTTCTTCCCCACTGGACTGGGTCAGGTGGTTTTCTGGCCATCTTATATCTCTATTTCCTGAAATAATCTGAATCAATTTCCTTGGTGATTGCTGACTTCTTTCCTGAAGGAGCCCAGGGCATTTGTGAATATCAAGTGATCTGTAACTGATACCTCTTTTCAAAATCTGAAAGTAGAGAGCCCTTAAAAGTTGGTTTAGCATGGCCCTCAAAACACTTACTTGTTCAAGAAAGGACGAGAAAATACCTGAAATAACACCCCCTTGGGAAGGGATTTTAGGCTGGTAATCCAGGCTCTATAAAAATGTCTAATGGTTTTTGCAAGGGTGGGACGGGAGGTGGGAGTGGTTTTGCATAGTATCAATGCATACCTGATGTGGGCAAATTTTCTAGACCCAAGAACAGTAGGTTGTGCTTTCAAGAGTAAAATTAAGAAAAAAAAAGGGGGAGTGGAGGAGGTGAATTAAAATGAACTGGCCTTTTGTGCATGGGTCACTAATGTGAACACTGCAGAAACATTATAAGCATGTGATTCTGGCCTCTGTAGAAAATGGTCATTTGTTGCATTGGACAGGCCCAGTCATCTACAATGATACTTTATACCAGTGAGAAACAGGGAAAGTATTGGTCACATGGGATTAAAGCTCTTTCTTGATTTATGTTTGGAAGTAGTCCTAAACCTTTTGATTAAATCTCAAGGAATTTTATACTTTCTACCCTGTATTTTTTTTTTTTTTTGATTTATTTAGTAGTGGGAGGACAGGCCTTAAGCAGAAATAATTTGGAGGCCAAGATACAAAGTGTAAAGGAAAAGGAAAGTGACAGTATTTGTACTTTGAATTTAGTGAAACTGATTATCTGCTTTATTGCTTTTAACTTCTACCTCTTTTAAAGTTGTAATCATTTTTTGCTTACATATAAGTAAAATCTTTTCTACATTAAAGATTTTGAATTTTTACTTGCTGTAGTAAAATCTTATTTTATAATCAATGCCTTTTTTAATGCTGTTTTTGTTATTAGTTCTTTTTTTTATATAGAGCAGAGCAAAACTGTACTGCTTAAAACCCTCTTACTGTAATAAATCCAGTTTGTTCTTGGTGGTTTTTGGCTGGTGGACATTGATGAAAAATAATGAGGCATATAATTAAAGATTAAAAAAGAAAAACAACTGATGTTAGAGAAATAAAGGAAATACATAAGATTAGAAGCTGGTTATGCAATAGCAAATAAACACAAAATATTAGGTAAGAACAAAAAAGCTAAAAATTAGTCATTGCAAAGGACCTTTAATTTATATCACTAACAGAGAAGATAAGTAGGGCTTCCCTGGTAGCTCAGTCAGTAAAGAATCTGCCTGCAACGCCAGAGACTGGGATTCAATTTTTGGGTTGTGAAGATCCCCTGGAGGAGGAAATGACAACTCACACCAGTATTTTGCCTGGAGAATCCCATGGACAGAGGAGCATGGTGGGCTACATACATTCCATGGGGTTGCAAAGAGTCAGAAATGACTTAGCAACTAAACCACGACCAATATAGAAGGTAATTTAACTATATGGCCTATTTTTGTCAATATCCACCAGCCAGAAAGCATCAGGAACATAGAGAAATAAAGCACACATACTCAGTATTAGGGAGAGAAAATACATGTGTGGGAGATGGATAATTAGAAAGGCAACAAAATGCATTTTGAGCAAATTTAGTTCAATAACTGTGAAAAATTAAAAGAACAGTACAGATTCCTTAAAAACATAATTTGCCAAAATAGGCTTCAAAATAAATTCATGAGGTAAATAAAATAACCCTATAACCACCAAATAAAATTTTATATTTAGTTAAAGTGTTCCTACAAAGAAAACAGAATGCTCAGATAATTTTACAGATGAGTTCTAACAAACATTCTTGTATTAGGTCATTTCAATCCCATGCAAACTCACCTAGAGAATACAAAAATAGAACATCCTCAACTTACTTTGTGTAACAGGTTTGTTGACTTCAAAATTAGACAAGTATATCATGAGAAAATCACAATTACAAATGTTGATATAAACATCTTAATTATTAATAAGCTCAATTCAGCAACAAATATAAATAAAATAAATTATTCTCAGTCTTGTTTCATCATAGCAAGCCAAATTTGGTTTAATCTCAAAAGAAAAAAATATCTTCACAAAATACATTGCATTAACAGGTTAGGGCAAAGAAACATATGATTTTCACAATAAATACAGCAAAAGCATGAATAAATCTCATCATGCATTGACAATAAAAAGGCAGTTATCAAGTGGCAATAGAAGGGTGTACCACATTCTGATAAAAGAAATCTATGAAATCCCACACAGCATCCATTCATTTGCTCAGTGGTGAAATGTACAATTACTCCATTCATGTTAGGAACAGTACAAGAACATTCACATTGCAGATTCACTCAGTACTTTACAGGATGTCCTAACAAATCCAGTAAGAACATTAAAAAGTTATAAAATTAAAAGGAAGGAAATGTATTCCATTAATTACAGATTACAAAATCATCTTTTGTAAGTATTTCAAAAAAATTTACAGGTAAATTATTAATTTAGTAAGTTCCCTGATACAATATAAATACACAAAAGTCAACTGTATTTCTACATACTATCATCATTTAGGAGATATAATTAAAAATAAATATAATCCACTGTAATAACAATATATAAAGTGCTTATACTTAAATCTATTAAAGGATTAACAAATTTTATATAAAAGGAGAGATATACCATGCTTATGAATTGGGATTAATTAAAGAGGTCAATTCTCCCAAAATTTATGTAATGCATTTACAATAACATGTATTGTTCTTTGTTTGCTTGCTTTGAGGAACTATGCAAACTAATTCTAAAATGCATATGGAAGAACAAAAGCTTAAGAAATAGAAAAAAAGAAAATAAAAAGACTTGCCTTGCCAGATTTCAAGGCCAACAAAAAGACTTCAGTAATTAAGACAGTGCAGTACTGTCGTAGGGTAATCAAATTTGCCAGTGGAGTACAGCTCAGAAATCAGCTCACACAAAATGTAAGGACTTGATATGCGGTAGAAATGGCATTGAAGATTAGTGGAAAGAAGAGGGTACTGAATCTTTTCAATCTAGGACAGCAGGTTATTCATACAGGGGGAAAAAAAACCACAAAATTCAGACTAGACTTAACAATTAATGTAAAGCAGATTAAATGCAGAAGGAAATGGCAACTCACTCCAGTATTCTTGCCTGGGAAATCCCAGGAAATTTCATTTTCAGAGGAGCCAGGTGGGCTACAGTCCATGGGGTCTCAAAGAGTCAGACACAATTGATCAACCAAGTATGTAGATTAAATATTTAAATATAAAAGACAAAATTTGTGGCAGGGAGACGCTAAAATAAGCTCTCCATCTCCTAGTAGTCCTGTCCTGTAGAAAGCCTTTTCCCTGGGTGTAGGGGTAAGGGGGACCTCTGGCTAGCTTCTAACCAGAGCTGCCTGGGTGTTGCTTCCACAATTATGATAGCATGTTAGCAGTTTCTCTATAGATTCTCTCATCCTGACTTCATGAAGTTAATTGGTAATGGAGAAGCTCACGCAGCAAGTGACTCAAGGTCTCCTGCCAACAGGCAGAAAAGAACTGAGGCTTTTAGTCCAATAGCCCACAAAAGACTCAGTCTTGCCAACAATCACATGAGCTTGGAAGTGGGCGCTTCTCAGAAGAGATCCCAGTCCCAGCAACGTCACTGCAGCCACATGTAGGAGCAGACGACCAAGTTCAGCCAGGCTTGGATTCCCGAAGCACAGAAACTGTGGGACAATGAATGTGGGCTGTCCTAGGCCATTGCATGTGTGGTAATATTGTTTGGCAGCAATTGATAATGATAGGAAAATAGAGGAGAACATATTCAGTGCCAAGACCTTAAGATTCTTTAATAAGATGCAGAAAAGTATGAATAATAAAGAAAAATTATTTGCAAACATATTTTGTCTACATTCAAATTAAGAACACCTGCATATCAAAATGTATCATAAAAGCCATAGTACAAAGATCATAAAAATATAAGTCAAGAAGTTATTCACAGCAAGTATAACCAAAAAAGGATTAGCATTATTAATATACAGTAAATGTCAATGAATCAATGAGAAAAAAATGAATGCAATGGAAAAATGGATAAAAGACAGGAACATGGTTTCTTTTCACAAAAGAAGAAACACGAATGGGAAAAATAAGGAATACTGTATGTGTGTGCACACTAGTGCCTGTGCTGCATACGTGTTCTATATTATTAACAGAACTGGAAGAAAAAGAAAAACATAGCACTCTTTTATCCCACTAGACAGAAAAATATTTAAAAGTATGAAAATGCCAAGTACAGGAGACGCTTTGGAGCAATACAAGGTTTTCAACAATTGCTAGAGTGTCAACTGGTACAAACAATCTGTGAAAATAATAATTTGGTAATCAGAATACTTGAGGGTGTGCTTTGATTCCTCAATATATACACTAGGCTAGAGTGGGGCTGGGTGGGGAGCTTTCTGGATACAAAAAAAAAAAAACTCAATGATGAAATTCTTGTATTAACATATGTGCATTATATAGCACATATAAAGTTTTATGTATAATGTTTAAAATTACAAAAATTAAAAATGGTCCCAAAATCCAACAAGATGAAAGATTCACAAAGTATGCTTTTTGGACAGTAGTCTATACTGGAAGCCACCGTGTTGGAAATAAGTGCTCTCCACCTACAAACATCGACATGCATTAGACAAAATTTTGAGTGAAGAAAAGCAAGCTGTGTAAGAATATATGCAATATGTTACCGGTTTACATAATGTATAAAAACATGCAAAAATGCACAATGTGTTGATAAATACAGAGCCATATGTGGTGAAGCTATAAAGAAGATCACAGGAATGGTAAACACAAAATCCAGGATAGTTGTTGCCTCTGGGGTCACTGGTAAGGGCAGGAGGATACGGTAATGGAAGGTCAGAGGTACACGCTCTGTACCACACGGTCGCGGGGTGAGTATAGGAGTTCTGACTCTCAGTCCCATTTCTGGTCACAGAGACTTATCAATATCACAGAAGAAGGCTTCTGATAGGATCCACACGTCTTCTCAGGGTCCACATACTAGCCTAACCTATCCATCATGCCTACAGTTGGAGCAGTAGGGGGCAGCAGACCTGACATGTGGGAGGCTCAGCAAAGCAGTGTCTTCTGATTTGCACAGTGAACCTCAGCCAGGGTCCGGACGGCAGTATCCAGGGAAAACCAGCCACAGAAGAGGAACTCCTGTCCTCAGTGGGATGAACCCTGTGATCATAGGTGTGTGGCATCTGCTCCCCAGGCAGAGGCATGTACTGTCCTGCGCTCCTCGCAGGAAGGCTGAGATTCCAACTGGAGGCTCTGGAGCTGCTCCTGGGTTGTGATCTACAGCCACAGAAGAGAAAAAACATCCACACTTACCAAGCACCAGGCAGGTGATAACATACTGTAGATCTTAATCCTGAGTCAAAGAATGTGTGTGAATGACGTGGGCATTAAAAGACAGTCAGTGTTCCATAAAGAGATCAGTTTATATTCATAAGATCATCTGTTACGTACAGTGTCAATGCATAGAATCATGACATATGTAATTTGGATTTACTACCTCGGATTGTTGGTGTTTAGTTGCTAAGTCGTGTCTGACTCTTTTGCAACCCTGTGGGCTGTGGCCAACTAAGCTCCTCAGTCCATGGGATTTTCCAGGCAAGAATGCTGGAGTGGGTTGTCATTTCCTTCTCCGAGGGATTGTCCTAATCCAGGGACTGAACCTGTGTCTCCTGCATTAGCAGGCGGATTCTTTACCACTGAGCCACCAGGCTGGTCCTTACTTATTCCATCATAGCCAGTGGAGTAAATGACATGTTCACACATGGTCTCCAATACTCCCAGCTTTTATGCATATTTCATAATAAATAAATGAAAACATTAAAATAGGAAAAATACATTGATTATGATGCATAAGACCATAATAATGTATCTACTGAATGAAGGTATGAACATAAAATTATGATTAGTGTTATACAAATGGCTCTTATAACATGATATAAAACTTTAAGTAATAGCATCATACTTAAATTCAATAGGCTTCCCTGATGGCTCAGTGGGTAAATAATTCTGCTGCAATGAAGGAGACACAAGAGACGCAGGTTCAATCTCTGGGTTGGGAAGATCCCCTGGAGGAGGAAATGGCAACCCCCTCCAGTATTCTTGCCTGAAAAATCCCATGAACAGAGGAGCCTGGTGTTGAGTTGCAAAGAGTCAGACACAACTGGGTGACTAAACATAAACTTAAAAGAGTCTCTATCTTAATGAAACTCAGAAGGAAATACAATATTCTCTGGAATAACTCAAACCATGACTCTAGAAATAAAGCATTGAAGTAAGTGAAAATTTGAATGATTTTTTTCCTTAAAATGTGAACATGAAAAATGCTTCAAATTTCCAACTTAATACATTAATTGCATAATTGTGATTTTACATGTTTTAACAACTCAGTTGATGCATGAAATATTAAAATAGGTGTCTACCTGGTCTATATGCCAATTATGTATGCTGAAATTCTCTGGGGACATTTTAATATTTTCTTTTTGGGAGAATGGTGCATTCTGTTATATATGGGTTTGATAGAAAATGAGTTGGAGGTGATCACGAAGAGGAAACAAGCATCATTCTATTAATTTTCCCGTGTGATTTTATTTAATCCTTATGTCAACTCTGGGGAAATGGTGATTTCAAATTAAGAAAACTGCCCAACACCTCACAGCTGGTCATTATTTACTGACCTAAGGATTTGTATTCAAATTTTATCAAATTTCAAAGTTCGTATAGTATACAAAACGTTGCTAATATAACATTTTTAATAGAAATCACCCTCTTCAAATTAACCAAGGAAATGGAAGAAAGGCATAAACAGAAGCTGTGAAAAACCCATGAATACAATGTTGACTATACACAGAAAACCTTACACCTCGTATGATAGTGGAATCCTGCCAGCTTTTCATGTGTGCACAAGCAAGTCCTGGAGAAGGAAATGGCAGCCCACTCCAGTATTGCCTGGGGAATCCCATGGACAGAGGAGCCTGAGAGGCGACAGTCAGCGGGGTCGCAAAGAGTTGGACATGACTAAGTGACTTGACTGAGCATAAAAGCAAGTACCTTTTAGCAATGGGGTTTTTGTTCAGTACTGGGGTTTCTGAGAGTTTTATAGTTAATTTTGAGTAAAAAGATAAAGTATAACTGAATGTATGTACATTTCAGTTTATTTTGGTCAGTCTAGAGAAAAATAACACGAATTCTTCGGGGCACATAAGCCCACTGCAAGTGTGATGTGCTCGAGTTAACACTGAATTGGCCAGGACACCCAGGTTAATGTTTGGAATAAAAATGAAGAGCAGAACCCACCTATTTCACTGTGTAGGGTTAACTTTTATTAACTGCACTCTTTATATGCAGTTGTCTTTTCATGGGTGTTTTATGGAAGCAATTTCATCACTTCTCGGTTGTATTGTCTTCTTGTAAATCTCCCTTCAAAGTTTTGTGAAATACTACACTAAGGCATCAAGTTCAAACGGCTCAACATAGTTTAAAAAGCCTTATTTTAAAATTCCAGGAACTTTAAACAAATATGTAAAACAAAATTAATCTTTTGGAACAAGGCAAAGGAATAAGTGAATACTTAACACAAATAAACACTAATAAAGTTGGGCAGTTATCTGCCAACGTAGTAGAACAAAGCTTGGGGGCGTTATTTCCATTATGCAATCAATAAGGTAAGACGTCCCTTATGCATTGTCCATAGAAGGATGTCAGATTTTAATGCAGGGATTAGAGATTTCTGTGTTGTTCATTTACTCTTTTGAAGTGAGAAAAATCATGGTGATGGGAGCTGAGTTAACTTCCAAATGGAAGAATGGGGAACACCATGGATGTCCCGTGTGTATGAATGTCTGCTTCCTTAAATCACTGGGATCATGGTATATATCCCTTGCTTGGAAACAGTGAGGGAGACAGTATATAGGAAAACACCACACTGTCTAGGAAGCCGCAAAACCTGACACCAGTGTTAATACCCTTGAAAGAAAAAATTCATTTCATCTCAAGAGTCACAGCAATACAGAAATAGTTTAAAGAAATAAGATAGGAAGAGCAACTGTAATGTACTATAGAAAAGATTTGCTCAGATTCCAAGCTATCCTTTTTTCTGAAGTTTAAGCTGTAATAAGATTTCAAAGAGATTCTTAAATAGTGCATACAATAATGAACTCAACTGTTAGAGGAATAGTTCTCCTTACGCCCTTTGTGTTCAGATTTAGGTTCAGAGTTCCTTCCTTCCCGTCTTCCCTTCCTTCTGACGTTATTTCCATGGTACGGAAAAGAACAGTTTTTTTCCTCCCCCTCCAAATGAATTAGTTTAAAATATACTCGGTTGACTGTCAGCTCCATGGGTTTTGTTCACTGCTGCCTGCTCAGGATTGGTCAGCTCTGCCTGGTCGTGTCAGTCTGGAGGCATTGAGAGGGCAGGGGAAGGAAAAGAAGATGCTACTGGCCAGCTGGAGCCCGGATGAGATACCTTGAGTTACCCTTTACTGTTATTACCAGCAGAGATGTGCATGCACCCCAGTCCAACCACACTCACACAGCCTTCTCTTCAGGGCATCCAGTGCTGTTCAATCATGGACCACAGTTCTTTGTGAGAAATGTGTTGGGGCAGTTAAGTCAGGGGAGAACTGGGAGAGAGCGAGTGTCGGTAGTTTTGCTCCATTTGTACCTCTCGCTACATATTGATGGGACGTCCTGTGACGAGAGAGTCAAACCTAACTAGGAAAGGCATGGATGGTGATCTCTCTCCAAATGTACCCAAGCTCCATTAATTACTCCCTTTTCTCATAACCACCATTCTACGGCAGAGCAGCTGACCCTTTGCGGGGCCTCTCCTCGGGTGGTAATTGCTACCGGCATGCCCTTCCTCTCCTTCTCCTCTTCATGAGTTCCTACTAGTTCTGAAGTTTCTGAAGAGAACACCAATTCTTCACAGGGCAGGCACACAGTCAACTCATTTTTGTCTTCTTTCCTCATGCAAATCAATACCTTGACGGTAGATACCCCAAAACTACTGTGAATTGATAACTGAATGTAAACCTGCTACAAATGTCTTCACAAAAACAGGCTCCCTGAAAAGAGAATGAGGGCTTCAGATTTATCTGTAAAATCAACCCCAGTGAGTTGCTGTGAAGATTGTAATGATGAACATGAAAACCTTAAGATTCTGTGCAGCGCATACTAAGAGACTTATTTATGAAGGATCCTTCTCTCTTTAAATACAAAAGTCTCCACTATGTCAACCCTCTGCACCACCTACCTATTAGAATAACTCAAGGGACCTGCATCAACCATCCTTTTATATATCTCCTGCTCGAATGGAGATTCCACCAGTGATAGGAGGGGCAATCATGGAGCCCAGGTATACGGTACCAGGATGTTATTGCTTCTTAGTAAGTTAGGACAAAGTACAGAGAAGAGTGAAATGGACTGAAGGCAGGACTTAAAATTAATTTACAGGAGTGGAGTAATGGCTTGTTCATCACTGAAGGGTGCCAAGTTTAGTGGCTGAAATCATGGGACTGCATTTCCCAACTCTGCCTTCTCAGCTCCAGACAAAATCCTAGCACGGGTACCCAAAGACCTAGAGAAGAGGGCTATTACAAATTATCCCAACCATAGCTGAGTTGCTTTTAGCTTTTTATTAACAGAGGAGTCATGTTATACATATAGTTCAAATAAACTAGGCTATGATCTCCAGTATAGGCTTTCTTTGCTGTGTAACTGGATAGATGTTAAAGAAAAATGAAAACGAAAAACAAAAACAAGACTCCCAGCTAAGGTTTGGAAGCATTCTCCAAATCTGTCCTTGGAAATGGAACTATACATGTTACTTGGACTAAACACAACATAAGCTCATGTAAATTACAGCTCAAGCATTTACAAGTTAGCTAGAGAATGTGAGACTCTGTTTTAAGTTCCTTCCATTCTTTGTGCAAAAAAAAAAAAAAAATCTTAGTCTAGTTCCTAAAATGCTATTTGAATTTTTCTGCCAACATGAAGGGAAATAATACTAGTCAAGTATGGAAAACATTGCCTTAGCAGCTATTTTTAGACATACTTTGGTCTATATTTAAACCAGCAGTAGGTAGCCCACATATGTATATTAAATTCCTAGATCTGTCTTAGAATATGAGGCTCCCTTACCTCTGTAAGTGGTGTTATAACATATTGTCTTCTACTTACACTTTTCACTAAATTAGTGACATTTTTAAAATTATGATCAGAGTTAAGTCATATTTTAAAACCACTGTCCATCTTTACTAATAGATAACTGAATGAGATAGAGTTTATATAGTAGCTCAGATGGTAAAGCATCCGCCTGCAATGTAGGAGACCTGGGTTTGATCCCTGGGTCAGGAAGATACCCTGGAGAAAGAAATGGCAACACACTTCAGTATCCTTGCTTGGAAAATTTCAAGAACAGAGGAGGCTGGCAAGCTTCAGTTCATGGGGTCACAGTCACACCTGACTGAGCGATTAATATACACAGCATCTATGATGATCCTAAACCAAATCACCAAACACTCTGCTGATAAATGATGCCAATCAAAAGTCAATGGCAGACAGAAGGGGTGGCATTTCTACAAAAAGAAAAAAAATATTAAACATAACTAGTATGTAGACAGTCTCTTCTTCAAATATGAAGGTATTTGTGGCAGATCCTATACCAAGCCTGGGAAATAAGACATAAATAATTACCCCATTCCTGCCAGGCATTGATAGTACTAATTATTCTGTTTTTCCAAAAAGTCAGTTAATCAAACATCTAATGCTTAGGTTCTAGGCTCAGTATGTAGGTGTTAAAGTCTATCTACCTAAAATTCATGCCTTTCTGGGTTTCTATAGATTAAGTATAATCATAGACTTCTCTTCTTTCTCCTGAGCAGGTTCTCCCATTTCCTTCCTTTCTAGAATCGTCATTACAGTAAATTCAGCTATGGATATGGCCTCTCTCATCCAAAGTGAGTAATTTGCATCATTTCTAACTTTTGAAAACTAGATCAACATTACCACCACACTTAAGTTATTTTTTGTGTCAGCAAAACTAACCCATTCTTTCAGAATTTCAATATGTAGACACTATTATTTTAATAAAAGTTTTTATTCCAAGTGGGCCCAAGTTTGGGGAAATTAATGAAGGAAAGAATTGTTTTTATGGAAAGAACTTTTCGTTTCCTTTGAAAATGTCACAAAGTCATCAGGGTTGCTTTAATTATTTTTGTGATGATAAGAGTAAAAGTAAGTGTAGAGTCGGTTCACATTTCTCCTAGGGTAACACTCTGGAAGTGCAGGACCTAGGTGTTCTGAGATCATAATCAGGATGTTAAGGCAGGGGCTCCCAAGCATGAACAAGTCCTTGCATATGCAATGGCTGAGCCAGCTCTCACCTACATGTAACAATCCTCAGAAACAGAACCTGTGAACATAGGTCTTCTCCTCCAGCAAACTTTCCCTTGGGTCGCAAACAGACAAGGAAATTCACTCTGACCTTTGCTACGTGGTGAATGGTACCCTGTGAAGACCACCTTAAGCGCGTCTCTTTCCTTATCTATTAATAACGTAGTCTCATCTTGTTCCCATATTCATTCACAGAACTGCTCTTTTCCATTTTCAGCATTTCTCCCCCAACTCCTGAGCATACCCAACCTGACTCTCTTCTGCCTGTGCGCATGTTTCTGTGCGAAGTTAAAGGAAAGGCAGTGATCCAGAATCTGTGTTCTCTGCTGTTACGGGCACACATTGGTAATTCTTACCTTGATCGAACCTCATATTACTTTCAACCCAAGCCTTTTTATTTGATATAAGATCACACATCCTGGGAATTGAAAGCAGACACTGAGACTCTGACCAGTAATGGAGATGGTGTTATCATCCGTGTAGAAATGTTACATGCATCGTGATCACCCTGAGATAGGAAGAATAATCTTCCTTGAGAATAATAGTGCGGATTTGAGTCTTTGGTTGCCCTCTCAACCTGTATTAATACAACAGGATTTTCATTCATTTTGACATTGTAGAGAGAGGGCAGGGAGAGCTACACTAGGAAGCAGATGTGGGGGAGTAGGAGAGGGCTGTTTTCCTACAGTAATGGAAGAAAAATGACAGCCTGGTTAGCTTCAGCTGGAATGTAACAAACCCACAGCTTGATCACCCTGGAGGCACATTTTGACATAACAACAAACTACAGAGAAAGAGCCACTTTTATCTAGGTCAGAATGACAGAATCCCAAGTGTTAGTGCCTGGGGGGTGAGGGGGGTGGTGTGGAAACTACAGTTTGAAACATCAGGAAGAAGACTGCAGTCTACACAGAGATTTGCATCAAGTCTCCACAATGCCTCATGGTTTTCATCCAGTTCACTGTTAATTGCTCCACTGGTTTCTAATGGCATCGCATTTTGATTTCAGCGTCTACCAAAATAAAATGAACCATGTGTTATGACGACGACATTTATAATAAGATGCAGATGGTAAAGGAAACAGATGCCTCTGACATCATCTGCCATTGGCCTTCAACTTCTGCAGACACCGGCAGTCTGGAGACTCATTCAAAGGGACGCAGGATAAGTCAGGCAGTTTTCCAATTCTGTTTCCAGTCTAAAAAAACACTGGCAGCAGCAGCGCCGCTTTGACTCATACAGTGATAATTCCACAAGGAGAAATCTGATTCTAGGGCGGTCTCAGGCTTTGATACAAAATTAATCATCAGGATGGGGGGAAAAAATCCCCACAAATATCAGAGTTTAGCCATTAGTAACTACTGACTGTCTTGCGTGACAGTGGCAGAAAGGGCAGGGTGGGAGTGGTGAGAGTGAACAGCTGCAGTTTCAAGCAAGCAAGGAGGAGAGGGTTTTAAAGAGACAAGAGGGCCTAAAATACCCTACCAGCCCTTGGCACCCACTGTTCTAAGACTGATTCCTTATGAATTCTAAGTGAAAAACTTTAAGGAGGATTTTTAGGTCACTGTTTCTGACCACAAATAAAAGAAAAAAAAAAATCCATTCTGTATTTCCATCTATATTTTCCAGAAGGGATCCAATAATTCTGATAGGAGCTTTCACCATTTCCCCAGTGATATCTGTGAACATTATACACAGTAAAAGGATTTGTGTACATGTGTGGCGTGCAAGATAAATGTGTTGGGACACCTTCTAAAAAAAGATAAGAAACTTTTGTGGTTCATCTTGAAAGCAAGAGACACTTGGGTAAAGCAGCAACTGCCAGGCTTTCAGCAGTGCATGAGGTTCTGGGCTAGATCAGCTGAGTTACAGATGAAGCAAAGAGTTAGACAAAAACCTTTAAAATCCTCCTATTTCCCCTGACCATGGTAATATAACTTCATCTATAACCTCGTGGCAGAAACATCTTCGCAGAAAAAATTCAGAAACAAAGGCAAGGAAAGTGTGAATAAAAATAAATCCTGCTAGGCTAAATACGGTGCTTATTTTTAAAATCATCTCTCTCTGCATGTAACGAGTTGATCACAAACACACACACAAACACATACAGTACAAGAATAAACAAACTTCTGATTCATATCCACAAATTGGTTTGGAAAGTATTAGTGCAAATCTCTGCTGACCTGCAGCACTCAGTCCATAAACTTTGGGTATCCTAGACGATCCATCAGCGTCCAGCAGATGGTCTCAATCAGTTTAATTTCATCCTTCGGCAAGTTTCGTTTCCAAACGTTAGTATTAGCGGGTGATATCTCCCCTTCGTAGGGAAGATAGAAAAGGTTCGTGGAGGTGGCAAACAATATTTGGTTTAAAGTAGCAGGAGATAAAGGAATTCCAAGGAAGGCAAAAATCCTTTCCGTGGTTTTCTGAGGGAAATGTACAAGATCTTCAAACTTGATCAGCTGGTAGCTGGTGGGCCGCAGGTCTGCATTTATCCTCAGGGCAGCGGCCGTGTTTGCCAGCCATGTGTAGGCCAGCAGCGAGACTGGGTGAGGTCTGGATGCCGACAGTTCCTTCCTCAGCAATTCATACTCGACAGCATAGCCTGAGTTCACGGTACACCGGCCTGCACCTCCCTCCGTTTTAAACAGCTTAGCTAAGTGCTCTTGTACATTCTTCAAAGAGTAAAGGCTAGGTTTACTACTGTACAGCATGGAATAAACCCACGCCCGAGGGTCCCTCACCACGTACAGGGCCCTCATGGAGGCTCCCAACACCTCGTGAAAGAAGTGCAGCTTCAAGGTCCAGCTCCCGCTGCCCAGGCTGAGCACCGGCCGCGCACTGGGGTAGTGGACCAGGTGTCTCCGCAGAGCCCGGACGTACTCAGCGTCTCTGTCAAAGGCGCCTTTCATTCTGCTTCTCTGTTCTGCCAGAGACTCTCTCCTTTTCAACTTCCTTTTCCTGTCTTTATTCATGGTGAAATACTGGGCCAGCTTCCCCCTGCTGGATTCATGCAGATGGATGTTCTGCAAGTGGAGTTTCGTGTCTCGGACCAACGACTGCAGCCAGCCTCGCAGCAAACGGAAACGCGGGCCGTGGACCTCGGACGCCGTCCATTCACAGGCGTCCAGAAAGGAGTCGATTTCCAGTTCCGTTTCTGGGATGTCGATGTAGGCTGTGGGGACCCGGATGTAGAGGAAGTCACTGCTGTTGAAGAAGAGCTGTTTGAGAAGCTCGGCTCCGGAGCCAGGAAGCGAGGTGACGACGACGTCGGGTGGGTCGGCGCGCTGGCCTCCGGGGGCCGCTGCCTGTGCACGCGCCTCGGTCTCCGGCCTCGCCCACTTGGCACAGATGGGCTGCGTGCAAGCGCTCCACACGTCCAGCAGCTCAACCGACCACAAGGCAATAACAAGGATGAGGATCCACCGCATTAGCTTTCTAAAAGAAAGGTAAAACCGCCACTGAAAAGTTAAGATCACCAGGCCGATGCACAAAATCACCCCAACTGCTACATTAAATTTAAATCCAAAGGGGAAAATAACTCTATCGAGTCTTACGGGCTTTACTATTGCCTCAGCGCCCAAACCGAAGCGGGTTATTTGGGCCTGATCGGCCACAGTGGCAAAGCCTCCAAATCCCAGGTAGTCGAACCTTGTCTTCAGGTTCTGGTAGTCAGTCACGATCGAAACAACATGGTCGGTGTCATTGACCCTGAGAGAAAGCTGAAGTCCAGAATTGGAATTATCGATAAATCTGCAGCTGGAAACATTGACGTATGGCCCATAGAAGACATACGCTATTCTTGTGATTGCAGATTCCATCTGAAACGTAACATTGACAAACTGAGTCCACCGTTTCTTAAATTCAGCAGCTTGCTCTGCTTCCTGTATACTAGCAAGGGGGCTACTGCCACGATGATCAAACCAAAACATCTTGTAGTGAGCATCCCATACGTCCATCAAGGCGCCATTATACCTGTTCATGAACCTATATGGGATGTACTTAAAATCAATATCCAGATTATGGAAGAAGGCACTGACAGATTTTATTGGGGAATCTTCTTGCTTCTCGACGTGATCAACAACTAGCAGAGTCTGGGAGTTTAAGAGAAGCAAAGCCCGATACACGCTTTTCAGCTTCATTGCTGAAGAGTAAGCCGACACGGCTTCCCCACTCACAAACATCATGTCCCCGTGCTGAGAGGCTGTAATGATTTCCCCGGCCGCATCACCAACCTCCTCACCGGTCCACTTGAGCCACTGTGCACATTCTCCCAGCTGACCTTCCCAGGGCTTATTACACTGGCTCGTGGGTGACGGTGCGAACACCAGTACGTTGTTCAGGTGGCTCAACTTGGGTCCATAGAGAGCTTCAGAAACAAACACCTGCCCGTTGGGGGCAAAGGTAAATGAATTCTGATCCGGATGTTCATGTCCAGGGTTGAAGCTCCTCCACCCGTCAATCCAGGAGTATGGCTGGAAGTGAACTATGTCATACACAGCACGCCCTCCTAGCTTCCCAGACTTAAAAGACACAAAGGTATTGGTCTGTGTATTTGGCAGCCCGGCCCCATAAGTGACCACACCCCAGTTAGGGAACACGTGCATTTTTGCAGTGCCATATCCCGCAGGAGGCTGTGGGGTGAGCTGGGGGTCATACCAGATGTATTCAGTGTGAAGGGTACTCCACCTCTGGGCCGTGGAGGGGACCATGGGTCCATCTTTAGGTCGGTGCCTTCTGATTTGCTGAGCTAACCAATTCCCAGCTCCATTCTTTAAGACAAATTTATCCAAAAAAACTAACTGGCTCTCAGGACCATAAAACCAGTTATAATTGGAATCTGCTATCCCCACGGTCCTTTGGAAGCCTGGCAAAAGGGTAGAATAATAGAACCAAAAGTGCATTTTTAACCAGTTGTTATCCAAGTTGTTGATATTAAAGTGGCGCTGGGCCAGAAAAACATACTGCGTGACTGATTTAGCTGTGTAGCTTCCATAAGCCACACCTTCATCCAAAGAGCCATCGACAATGTGATTCAACAGAAACATAGTCTTTTCCATCACATCTACGACAACCTGTTTCCATAGATTGACCTTAGTCCCTTTATCTACCCCAGTCACCAAAGCCCCAGTGAGCAGTGCTATCATGTTAGTAGCCTGGTGGTTGTGAAGAAGTTGTTTGCCCCAGGAGCGGACCTTAGAGTACTCATACATTTCCTCAGTAATAACCCATATTTTTTCTAGGTATTTTTGTCTCCGACGACCATCTAATAAGTTATATAAAAAGTCAAAGGCAGTGGCAAAACCTGTTAGGGAATGGCCAACTGGAACCTCATCTCCTGGTGCATTTTCTACCAGCCAGTCTTTGTAGCCCACCAACCTGTCCATGTATTCCAAGGCAAATTCAAAGGCGACTTTGTCTTCCGGGCACAGCAAACAGTACAGTGCTAAAGGAGGCAGATTATTACCATAGATTTCATTCCACTTGGCAGCAAAATCAGCATGCTTGGGTGGAGGTAGGTAGTATGTTGGGTTCGACAGCATAGCAGTCACCGCGCTTCTGATCGCTCTGAAAAGGTGCAAATGGCTCGTGCGAGACTTCTGTCTCATTGCTTGGATCTCTCCAGCATCAAAATACAAACGAGGATGAAGCATACTCTTCTTCGGTTTTTGATTGGGTCTGACATCTTGCACTCTCTGTGTCTTAAACGGATCTATGTCATCTGTGAAAACTGCCCAGTCAGAGTAATTGCTCACAGATTCCTCCAAAGTAGAGAAAGCAAACATCACTAATACTAAAAAGAAGCAATGTCCTGTAAACATTAACGCCATGATCCATCGGGGAGCTCCTTTCCTCAGGCATACATGTCAAATGTAGCGCTCAATGTGCTTCCCATCTGCTGAGTATAAAACATACATTTAAGGCCTTGATAAAACAAAGACTGTAAATTTTATGTGCTGTGAAATCCTGCTGACATTCGGCTCATTCAAAGTACAGTTGCCAAAAAGAGAAAACTTACACTGTGACTCTGACTCCCTGATGCAGTGTTGCTTGCAGTAAAACTTCAAGGAATGCTAAAGTCTCTGATTTTCCCATGTCACGCAGCAAACAGGAGTGGAGATAGTCAAGAATACTATGAATTCACAATTAACTTCCTTGACAGAAATCTACCTAACATGGAGAGTCAAAAACCCCACTTTATAAAAGAAAGAAAGAAAAAAGCACTCCCAAATCCAAATTAAGAAGTCATTCCTGGCACAGGATAAGATCATCATACTAGTCTGATGCCTTTGTCTGTGTGCTCTCAAAGAAGTTAATGAAGTACTGAAATCCTTGGAGCAGATTGGGTTGTTACTCCGCTCAGCTTTTTACACTTCTGGCTGTGAGAATTTTTTTTCTTCCTCCATTTTTGGGAGAAAAACATCCTCAGCAAGTGTTCAAAGTCCTACTTGGTTTTAAAACACCCCGGATTCCTGCCCTCATTTCCAGTCTGTCTTATTCAAGCTTACTTACTCATCAGCCTATTATGATCCATCTGAGAAAGCATATTCTCATCTTCTTTTATCAGCTTCATCTGTACAACTATGAAAATCTAATCTTTGCAACCTAGGTACTTCTTTTCCAATCATGAAGTAACCACCAACTGGGAAAGAAAACTCCCCTTTCACCAACAGTGACGTCTCTTTTCCGTTCCTTTTTCATGACACTGGAAAAACAAAACAGAAATTTTGTTCTGGGGGACAAAACAAAAAAGAAATTTTCTGAAGCTACAGGTATGCTGGGACATAAACGGAAGATTTAAGCGTTCTACCATCTCCTGATAGAAATTTTAGAATGACAATAAGATCTGTTATTTAATACAATCGAAGTTACACTAAATGATTCCTTTTTCTCATACTTTTCAAGGCACCTATTAGGGTAACAATGGTGGTAGAAGACAAGCGGCTACAAGATGTATCTTTCCCAAGAGTATTTATTTTAACGGTGACTTGCATTCGTAATCTAACATGTTTTTACTCAAATAGTCAAGAGAAGATTGAGTACCGCTGTCATTCTTGTTTTGATCACGGAAGACTCAGAGACAAAAACTCAAAGTTGAAAGGATCATTTTGTGATTCTCGATGAGGGTTTAGCTTTCAAGGGTTCAAGGTGTCTTTGCCAGAGGAACTATAATACTAAGCGCAGTCACTTTTCTCTTTTCTCGAAGGAGAAATCATGACAACGTGTGGGAGCGAAGTACGCCGGTTCTGCTCCAGTCTCCCTCCCGAAAAGCCTGGTTTTCCATCCTTACAAGAAGCCACCAGAGGGAGCTCAGACCCAAACCCGGACTTAAGGAGCAGCTTCGCGGCTGCCCGTCTGGGTTCCGAAGAACCTCACCAAGTTTCAGTCTTGGACAAGTCTCCTCTCTGTGGGAAACGAAGGCTAGGAGTTTCCTGCTCCGCTCCGCCTGTTGCATTTTGAGATTCGCTTCCTACCAACATGCCAGCTCCATCCTCCGCTCCCCACCTCCGACCCCTGGCAGTGGTCTGGGGACAAGAGACCCCTCAACAGCCAAGTCCGCTTACCTCGGCAGATCTGGACGGGGTCTCTCCGGGTGCCGGTGGCCCCCGACGAGACGCAGGCGGAGAGTTGGAAAACACTGCTCTGCGTGGGAGCCGGGCGGCCCGGCCCCCGCAGGGGTCCCGACGCCCCCGGTCCGGCGCCCCCGGCGCTCCAACAGGCTGAGGCCCCGCGCCCGCGCCCCGCCCGGCGCCGCGCGGACACGCCCGCCCTCGGGGAGCGCCGGACGCCCCCGGGCAGCCCGGGACCGCGGAAGGCAGATCCGCGCGCGCCGGGCGCTTTCGGGGCCGCCGTGTCCGGCGGGGCGCTGGCGTGCCCAGGACGCGAGGCCGCCGCGGCCGCCGGTGCTCAGTGCCAGCTCCGGCCGCGCGGCCCGGGGAGGGCGAGAGACGGCGACGCGGGCCGGGGGCGGGGCGGGAACGGCTGGGGGCGGGCCGGGGCGGGGCCGGGGCGGGGCCGGGGCTCTGCCTCGGCTCCTGGGAGGGCGAGGCGGGTGGTGGGCGGGGCTGGGAGGACGGGGGCGGGATGGGGGCAGGGCCTCGGGCTTGGGGGAGAGCGGGCAAGGCGACGCCGGAGATGGGGCGGGGGCGTGGCTAGGAGATGGGGGAGGGTCCAAGGGCGGGACCGACCGCCCCCGGGATCTTGAACCCGAGGGCCCTCCGACTGCGCGAGTTCCCGGCTGCTGTGGCGGCGCGCGCTCCCGGAGCGGTGGAGCGGGGGAAAAAGGGAGGGAGGGATTTGGGAGTTCGAGGGTCCGAGGACCTCACCCTGCTGGCCGAGTCCCGCTGCTGTTACCACTGTGGTTGTGGGAAGAGGGCCAGCCTCACAGGGCTAGGAGTGGGAGGAAGATAGAGGAGGTTCTGGGCCGGATTACAAATGATAGGGGAAGCGGGGATGGGCGGAGTGACACCGTGGGATGTCTGGGATCAGCCTTCAGGAAGAGCAAGGGCTGAGGAGAGGAATGTGCGGCAGCCTGGCTGGGGTTGCTGTCGTTCAGAAATGCAAAATCAATATACCTTATTAATACAAGACTGACTTCAGGAGCGCAGATGCTAAAGATCAGGGGAAGACAAAAAAGACTTATCAGCCTTATTGATTACAATAATTTCTCTGGCAGTATAAATATGGAAAGGTACGTGACAAACAGGTGGAAGGAACCTCTTTCTTATTCAAGAAATGAAACCTGCAGTTCAGTAAAGACCCACAGACAGCAAAGACTGTGTGGCTCAGTTACTGCGACACGTGTGTGCAATTCCAGACTTTGGAAATCGTCGAGCAGCTGTAATTCCTGTGGGACTGGACATATGGAACCTCTCACTAACATCTGAGATTACACTTGGACATGAGTCAGCCTGAGTCTGCCATCTAATATAGTGAAATACCAGTTGTTGCAAATAAACAAACTCAACCCCGGTGGGGATTGGTGATACCTTCAGTTTCCTCCTACTCCATTCCATTTCGGTAGAAAGGGACAGATATGTCTATTGAAAAATAAGTGTCTTGCTCTGATCAAAAGCTGTTTGGTTTCCTGGTAAAACCAAACAGTAGACCGTTGCTAGCGGAGAACATTTCAAAATAATTTACCTTGGGCGTGAAATGTGGCCTCTGCCTCACAGTTAATCTTCTATTTGATCCCCTTGGGAACCTTACCTCTGTTCTAATGGCCAATCTTGCTTTTAGCCTGCTGCTTCCATAACCATGCTTACCCAGCTCCTTCCTGCATAGCGTTCTCTGCCCCCCCAGTACCCCAGTTTACTGGTTGAAACTTTTTCTGACTGTTGAAGTTCTCTCATTATACTTGTCCCAGCTCAGATGCTTAGATTCTTCTGTAAACACATTCTAGGTTTTTCCCTAACCACTCTATAGTTTTTATCTGTAAATATATTCAGCCTCAGATCATTTGTTTTATGCATCATATTTTCCCTGGCTGACTACCGTGCTCTCTTCAAAGCTCTGTAAGGTCGTGGTCAGTACTCAGCCCCTCTCATAAGGACTGTACCTGTGTTTGAAATGAGTTGAAGTGTCAACAGTTGGACTCACGGAGTGCCTCATCTCCTCCACTGAGATTCATTCTGAGGCAAGGCTCCTCCTCCAACCTCTAGAGACAGAACTTCCTGTAAACATCCGGACTGTCCCGGTATATGACCCAAGCTGGAGAAAGATGACCCCTGGCTTCTAGCCTCCCTTACAGGAGAAAGTAGAGTTGGAGGAAAAAGGAGCCCAGATGCAAAGATTGTTATAATTTTGTGCAAAGAGGAGCTTTAGAAAGTGACTAGGAATCTGTGTTAGTAAATACAGTGAGTAAATATGCAGACCGTTTCTCAGAACAAGACATGTGGATGGGATTCTTTGATTCTGTGTCTCCAAAGTGCCTCATGACACAGGGCAAAAGTGAACCGTGGAGAACTATTACAAACACTAACATCTGCCAGGGGAATATTTGAACTTCCATCCAAACCTTTGCTTTTTTTTTTCAGATTTAACATCAATATGATCATTTTTGCTTTACAGATGAATGCATTCCGGGACAGACATTGTGACTTTCAGGTCTGCCCTGTGCATCTGCACCTAAGCTGTGGGGTGCAGCAGGCCTTTCAGCATTTCCAGATGAGCTTTCAGGTTAATTCACTTTGAACTGGCATCGTCTCCCGGTTGTGAGTCCGTTGAAACAAAACAGGAGCTACAGCTGACCGTTTCAAATCATTGGCAAGAAAGAGTGGTAAGTAAATGGCTCTGTGAAAAATGAAGAGCGTCTTGCTTCCTCTGAACTAAAAATGGATAGCTCCAATTATTGCTCCTTCCACACATGAAGATGGTACGAAGTTAGTTAATTATAAATAATGCATCCAGCCATAGAAGGCATGAGGTATATATTATGTTATTGCACATTAAAAATCTTTATGAGTGTGGCAAGAGACACATATACCAACAGCTGCTAAATTCAGAATCCTGGAGCAGTATCTTATTTTAATAGAAGAGAAGAGCCATAGAGTCTGTCGCTCTAGGGATTTCCTGCTATCTCCTTTTATATAAAAAGATCTTAAATCTACATGAGATTTTACTTGTGATTTCAAAGCACTTAATGAAAATCTTTTTTTTTTTTTATTTGAATATCTTTCAACCCTACCCCTAGCCACCCTACTTACAACAGAGATGATGCTTTCTCAACTAGTTTCCCCAAGGCAGGAGGTTTCCTTTCCTTCTCCCTTCCTCTTTCTTTCTTTTTTCTTACCTTTTCTTTTTATTCTTTTCTGTTTTTCAATTCAACACCTAAGTCAGAGCCCAGCACTTTGTCCCGAGTGTGTATCCACTGTTGAGCATGAATTATCACCCTCCTTTTATGGCAGGCGAGGAAACAGTCGTAAACATCAAAAGTGGGTTGCTGAGTTCTGAGTAGAACAGAACTCAGAACAGGAGAACAGCTCTTACTCCCCCACTGGTGCAGAGGATCTTGCCACAGCCCAGAGTCAGAGCTATGTATTGGAGGGACTTAATTCAAGTGAAACCTCAGAAGGAAGCTGGCCAACATTTTAAGGAGAATTTCTGCAAGACATTTTATGTCCTAAGATAAGTAAATTCAAGTTCTGAGCCTTAGAACATAGGTAGATACTGCATCACCTTACAGAAGGATAAAGAGCTAGCAGTAAACCAAAACACTACATAAAGTCCCTTGACTGAAGTCGTATTTGTCTGTGATGCTGGTGGACTCTTAATAACTGAGGCAAGGATGTCAAGGACCTAATTGCTGTATGTTCAGCAGCTGACTGCACAGGTCTCTGAGGTGTAGGCTGGTGCAGAGCTTGGACATTAGACTCTAGGGAAGACTTGTTTTTTTTTCCCTTAGCATATCTCTTCCTTGGCATGGTTTTGTCTGCGTGAGCTCAGATGCAGATTCCTTGAACCACTTATCAAGGCCAGAGGTGTATTGTATTGATCCACAAGCAATGCTATGACTAGGTTTGCGCCAGAGTTTGGGAAGATAGCAGCTCTGTACTAAAACAGACGCCAAACTTAAGCTGCAAATGTTTATTGCACAACTGGCCAGCAGTAATAGGCCATCCCAATGATAAAGACAAAACCACAGATTTAAAGCAGGCAGTAGGATCTGGAAATACTCTTTCTGCAACTGCTTTGAATACAAAACATCTCAAAGTGACGGGGATTCTGCCTGCAGAGCTGCTAATGAAGATGTGGCTGAGAGTGTTCTTTGAGTTTGTTTATCCAGCTGTACAAGTCCGTATGACAGTAACAGGATTTATGAAAATTCAAAAATACCAAAGCCAACTTCTGAGGAAAGAAGTTTCCCCGTAAGTCCACTAAAACCTCGTGTTTGTAAATGAGACATTTTACTGCTACCACTTCTGCTTATGTCTTTTACTATGAAAGACAGTTTTAGAGGAGATGAAACTTACTAAGGGAGCCCAGCGTGGGGCCCTTCCTCTTTCCCTCCACTTATCCCCTACCCCCACCCCATGCATCTGGAACAGTAGTCTCTCCTGGGGACAGTTTTGCCCCTCAGTACTTTCAGCAAAGTCTGGAGAAATGCTTGATCGTCACACTTGGGGGTGAAGACCTGCTGGCATCTAGAGAGAAAAGGCCAGGAGGGCTGTTCAACACCCGACCATGCATACCCGACAACCTCCCCGCCTCTAACCTCAAAGAATTTTCCAGCTCAGAATGTCAATATTCCTGAGCTTGAGAAACTTTGCCCTAGCCCCCTGACTCTAAAAATTGATTATGTGCAAATGGTTAGTAGTTGTTCAATTCAAGTCCTGAATTCTCCCCTGGGTTTTCAGTCAGCTCTTCACCACTGGTTCTTGAGCTAGCTGTTACCTAATTTGTTCACACGGGGCTTTCTGTTTAGCCCGTACTGGGTCCATTTGTCTTCTCTTGACCAAAGACCCTGCTGAACCCAGCTGTTTCACCTCATATGAAAGCCGGGCTAGGCTTCCAGGCAAAACTGGCAGTAAATCAATGACTTCAAAACAGTAAGGGAAAAATGTGACTTCAGGGTTATCAGAAATCCCCTTCTGATGTTAAAAAAAAAATCAAAACACACACACACACAGACACACACACACACTAGGACACATACATCCCACAAACATCTTTTTGAATATCTGATTTTTTTTTTCTTTTAGGGCTAATCCATCCGTTATATATTCAGTATTGTCCGCTTCATTGCCACCCTGTGGAGTACAGCCCACTGGGCTCCTCTGTCAATGGGATTTTCCAGGAAAGAATACTGAAATGGGTTGCCATTTCCTTCTCCAGGGGATCTTCCCGACCCAGGGACGGAACCTGTCTCCTATGTCTCCTGCATTGCAGGTAGATTCTTTACTGCTTGAGCCATCCAGGTGACTCTCCTTTCCGACAGTGCTTTCGAAATTAAAATATTGTACCCCCAGTATCAGAAAGACCAAGGTGTTGTAAACTATGCCAGTTTCTCAAATCTATCTGAGCCCTATGGATTAAGAATCCCCGAGTGTCCAATCCAATAGTCCACACCTTTGAAATGCCCCTGGGGTCCACACCTAGTTTGGAATTATTATTCTAGGAGGGGCAAGGCTTCTTTTGTTCTCCACACACCTGTTTGTGTGTCTCTGCTGGTTTGTCTGGATATGTAACTGAACCATCCCCAGGCTGACAGGAACGCAGGGATTAACTAGGGATGGGAATCGGTCTTGTAGAATATCCCAGAGACACGTGGGTAACTACTTCACAGTGAGTTTATTGTACATGCTAATTGTTTATTCTCACCGGGAAGACTGAGGTAAAGAGGGTTTCTAAGACAGAGAGGAGAGAAAAATTAAGACCACCTGGGAACAGTGGAGCTTGCATTGCAGGTTTTGCGGCAGAACAATCGACTGGAAAGTAGCAGAGACATTTGTCTTGGGTCCTTGAGTGGCCAACTTGCAGTTCTTTATGGATTCCCCAGAAAGCAGTGAGAGCTTAGCCAGTGTGACAGGCTGTCCTTGTCTGAGGTCAGCCAGTGATGTCCACTCACTTTTGTCACCTGAGTCAGAGCCGGCCTGCACCCTGTCCTCACTGAAAAGCCAGAGGCGTCATTCTCTCCTTCCATCCAAGGCCGGGAGGTGCCTCTCTTTGCTTCTGAGCATTTGCTTTTTCCCTCTTTTCCTAGGAATCACTTTACCAGATCCTTCATGGGGATCTGAATAAACTGGGCTGCCCCTCATGGTAAGTTTATATCATCTTGATCCTACCATCATTTCTCTTTTTTGAACTCCAAATTCAAAGTCTCAGGAGAGAAAAGACAGCACAGTCGGGGTTCTGTCATGACACACACAAGGATGGAAAGCAGTTCAAGGTCACATAGTTCAAACATTGCTGCAGGGGTAACATGTGTGGGTTTAGGGCGTAAATCATCAGAAGAGAACAGAGCTGGCTCATATCTGAAAAGTGCCTGTTAGGAAATGACTCACCAGAGGGCCACACTCCCTCTTAGAGGCCCATGAGAAGGAATGGACTTGATGGCGGGGAGTTGAGGCGGGGGAGGTCCAGGTAGGGGTGGGGCAGTGGAAGGTGGGCGGGGAGGTTGGCACTTGTTCAAAAACGCCCACACATTGCAAGATACAAGCTCACTCCTCTTCCTTATCTCTCTTTGAATTAAATGTACCTTAAATTTATCTTCTAAGAATCACCTAGAAGATACTTGTTAAACATGTATAGTATAAGATCTGAGTCCCTGCTTAGAAGCATAAGGGTAGGGTGGGGAAGGGGATCCAAAGAATTTATGTTTTTAAATGTCATTTTGTCATTGCAAAACTGGTAAATTATCCTTGAAGACAATGGCCCCCCCAACCTCTCAGACCTAAAGCCTGATGAACTAAGGTGGAACTGATGTAATAATAATAGAAACTGGAATCATCCCCAAACAATCTCCTGCCCCTCATCCATAGAAAAATTTTCCCATGAAACCTGTCCCTGGTGCCAAAATGGTTGGGGACCACTTCTTAAAGAGATAACCTGTATAAAATATTGCCAGTTTCTTATGATAGAACGTAGATTAGTTTCAGGTCTAGAGAGCAGAGTTTGACAGACAGGGAGGAAAAATAAGCTATATTTGAGTGAAGCTTTAAAGCTGTGTGGTCCAGTATAGTAGATATTAGCCATGTGTGGTTAGCCAAAGTTAAATAAAATAAAACATTCAGTGTTTTAATTGTACTATCCACATTTCCCAGTGTGTAGTAGCCACTTGTGATTAGTAGCTGTAATACTGAACAGCACATATAGAGAACACTTCCCTTGCTGCAGAAGGTTCTGTTGGATAACACAGAAGAGTTAAGGGGAAAGACGGTGTAATATTTATGTCGGGGTCCCCATCCTAGGTCTGTGCAGAGTTGGTGGGTAAGTATCAACAATGTTGATGTTGAAGTGTTGAAGTACTGATGCTGCTGATAATAATGACAGCATGTGTTATTTCCAAAAGATTCTACTGTGATGCTCCAAAAAATTTAAACACTGTGGGACCACACCGTCTCCTTAGGTAACATCTATGGGTAACCCTCGATGGTTGTCTTGTGGAATTAAAACCGCATCTAACCTAAATAGTGTGGTACCACAGCGTCTCACTAGGTAACATCTATGGGTAACAGTTGATGGTTGTCATGTGAAATTTAGAACCACATCTAGCCAGATGATCTGATTTTGCAAGGACAGACAGAAACCTAGACTTTTATGTGAAACAATGTGATGTTTTAAATGGCTTTTTTTTTTTTTTTGGAAAATGCATGAAGACAAAATAAGATATGTTTGTGAGATGGATTCAGGTTATATAATGCTAGGTTGTGACTTTATAGAAGCTGGATGCACTGAAAATTACTTTCCTGATTTAACTATCTTTGTCCAACTTCACTCCAGGAATTCAACTTCCTTTTTAACACTGGAGAGAAAAGTACCATTCTTTTAAATTATCTACTCCTATAACCCATCTCAGTTTGGAATAGTCCAAGACTGATGGTATGTTCAAATAATCTTATTCATATCTGTAGAGATGTGTTAAACTTGTTCCATTTATTCAATAAATATGCACAAAGTGCTCAATAAGACATTCTGCCAGGCACTGTTTGGAAAAACTTTATGAGCAAGAAAAAAAAAAAAATCCTAGCCAAATGGAGCTTATCTAATCTTATGGACAGAAAAGTCATAATGAAAAGTCATAATAGATATAAAAATTTACTTTGTTGTTTGTGTTTTAATCACTCCTTCATGAGATTTGTCTTTTGAAGGTGCTTCTATGTCTTGCTGTCCCTTATTTTGAAAAGCACATTTGAATTGACAAGGATGGAAGATCAGTAATGACTCAGGAAAGGGAAAGGGGATAAAAACCATTCATTCTGTAAGAAATCTCGAGGCTATTTGCATTTTCTCAGAGCTGCACCCCCTCTGTTAGAATCCCTGGAGTCCAGCCAGGCACAAAACTCGCTGGATGACTAGCTCAGAAAGGAATCCTGGAAGCTCTGTTGCTGACCTGTCTCTAGACTTCCCAGTGCCCTATGCTGGCCAGAGACTTCCTATAGACAATGAGGGGATTCAGCAACAATGAATGCGGCCGCGCAGCTGTTTATCTGGGGACCACTAGGGATGAGACGGAGCCATTATCCAACAGCAGGCAGTGAAACCGGCCACAGAGAAGGCTCAGTATAAAAGAGCAGGGCCATGTAGTTGGCATACACCTCGTTCTGAGCTAGAGATTTTAATCATAAGATTCAGGTAAACCTGAAATGCAAGATGAAATCATCTCTCATTGGTGCATGCATGCTAACTCACTTCAATCATGTCTGACTTTTTGCAACCCTATGGACTGTAACTTGCCAGGCTCCTCTGTCCATGGGATTCTCCAAACAAGAATACCGGGGTGGGTTGCCATTCCCTTCTCCAGGGGATCTTCCCGACCCAAAGACTGAACCCACTCTCCTGCGGCTCCTGTATTGGCAGGCAGGTTCTTTACTGCCGAGCCACCAGGGGAAAGCCACCAGGGGAAAGGTACTCATAATCAATAGAAAAGAGATGGACAGAACCATGCTTTCCAAGCGGGAATGCAAACTAGTACAGCCACTATGGAGAACAGTGTGGAGATGCCTTAAAAAACTGGAAATAGAACTGCTGCATGACCCAGCAGTCCCACTGCTGGGCATACACAGAGGAAACCATAATTGAAAGAGACATATGTACCCCAATGTTCATTGCAGCACTGTTTACAATACCCAGGACATGGAAGCAACCTACATGTCCATCAGCAGACAAATGGATAAGGAAGCTGTGGTATATATACATAGTGGAATATTACTCAGCCATTAAAAAGAATACATTTGAATCAGTTCTACTGAGGTGGATGAAACTGGAGCCTATTATACAGAGTGAAGTAAGCTAGAAGGAAAAACAATACAGTATACTAATGCATATATATGGAATTTAGAAAGATGGTAATGAAAACCCTGTATGTGAGACAGCAAAAGAGACACAGATGTATAGAACAGTCTTTTGGACTCTATGGGAGAGGGTGAGGGCAGGATGATATGGGAGAATGGTATTGAAACATGTAAATTATATGTGAAATGAATCACCAGCCCAGGTTTGATGCATGATACAGGGTGCTTGGGGCTGGTGCACCGGGATGACCCTGAGGGATGGAATCAGGAGGGAGGTGGGAGGGGGGTTCTGGAAGGGGAATACATGTATACCCATGGTGGATTCATGTCAATGTATGGCAAAACCAGCACAATGTTTTAAAGAAAAAAAAAGTCCTTGATGGTAAGAATCGCCAAAGGCACAAAGTGATTCTCTGTGCCAGAAATGCAGATTCAGGGCCAAGGATGGAGTCAGCAGTTGGTGTCTTAGCGGATACATTCAGTGATTGTTACCACCAGAGATGTAAGAGATACTGGAGTGGAAGGATGAAGAAGGCTTCTTTCCTTGTGATGGTGTGAGTCCCAATGATCCATGTATGTCAACTTTCATGGTGAGATGGTCCTGAGTTTGAACCTGAGCTGTGAGGTGATATTGTAAGTTGATGTGAGGCAGTATTGTAGGTTGCTGGGAGATGATATTGTAAGTTGATGTGAAACATGGGGTCACTTCTGAGCTTTTCTATCGTTGTCCTCAACTGTAAAAATACAATTGCTGTTTAGTCGTTAACTCATGTCCAACTCTGCTACCCCATGGACTGTAGCTCGCTAGACTCCTCTGTCCATGGAATTCTCCAGGTAAGAATACTGGAGTCGGTTGCCATTTCCTTCTCCACCAGGGTATCTTCCCAACCCAGGGATCTAACTCTCCTCTTCTGCATTTCAGGCAGATTCTTTACCACTGAGCCACCAGAGAATACTAACTGCATCACAGAAAGTTGGGAGTTTTAAATGAGAAAAGGCAGGTAAAGTCCTTCCTACAGAGTTTGAGGGATGTTCACCAAGCACTCTTTACATTTAAAAAGCAATTTTACTTACGTTGTCTCATTTGGTCATTTTAACAATCCTGTGAATAATACATGATTAACTCAATTTTGTATACTAAAAACTGAGGAAGAGACATTCTGAGAGAAAACATATCTTGGGAGTTGTTGCTGCTGCTGTCGTGTCAGTCGTGTCTGACTCTGTGCGACCCCATAGATGGCAGCCCACCAGGCTCCGTCTGGGATTCTCCAGGCAAGAACACTGGAGTAGGTTGCCATTTCCTTCTCCAATGCAGAAAAGTGAAAAGTGAAAGTGAAGTCGCTCAGTTGTGTCTGACTCTTCATGACACCATGGACTGCAGCCCACCAGGCTCCTCCATCCATGGGATTTTCCCAGCAAGAATACTGGAGTGGGGTGCCATTGCCTTCTCCTATCTTGGGAGAGTGTGACAAAAATAGTACACTGGTGTCTAGCAACTTGCTTTCTGAATTTGTCTAATTTTAAAGACTGAGAATGTTTCAAGGAAACATTGAATTCATTTCGCTCACTTTGCAGGTGAAGACTCTGAGACCCAGTGAAGTAAACTAATTTGTTCAGTGTGAAAGAGAGAGAGATGGATGGACAAATGGACCCAGAACTCAAGTTTTGCTTTTTTTGTAAATTGATTGATAATTGGTTTCCAGTATTGGTTGGAGTCCTGTCATACATCAACATGAATTAACCATAAGTATACATATGTTCCCTCCCTCTTGAATCTCTTCCCACCTCCCACCTATTCCCACTGCTCTAGGCCATCACAGAGTCCCAGGCTAAGTTCCCTAGAACTCAGGGTTTTAATATCCATCCTGCAGGCTTGCCATTGCCTTGTTGAGGATGTGATTTATCTCTAAGCAAATCCAGTGATGCATGTTTTATATTTGCTTCTTTGATATTAAAAAAAAATTAACTCCTTAGTCACCATTCTATATATGTCCTAAAATAGGGCATTTTTAAAGGGATTATCCAGCATACAGTTGCACCAAAATTCTATCAGAAACGTTTTAAATACATAGATTTCTATGTCCACCAGAGATCATTTTTGAATCAGAATCTTGGTGGGGAATGATAATTTGCATATTTATAAAGTTTACTAATTAAAGTTGGAGAACTAGCTAATTAAACCATTAAGTCCTTGAGAACAGGAATTGCATACTTTCCTTCTTTTGTTTTCCCGTCACTTCCAGCCAGAATTTTAGGCAGATACTTTGCACTCACTTAACTCATTGAATTGAATGATGATAGAATCAAATTATAGTAAAATGATTTGATTATATGAAAATCTGTGAAGCAGGTATATGGATGAATCATTTCCAAAGACATATCATTTATAAAATTTGATTTGAATTAGAAGCATAATTCTCTTGCCAGATATATTGTTTGTTTGGAGAGTTTGTGTATGTGTGTGTGTGTATGTGTGTGTACTGTTTCTTTCCCATATATATGCAAGAGGGAGATAAAAAAAAATAGCCTTCAGACAAAAGGAATCTAATTTAGTGGAGAGGGGAACAAGCCCAAATATCATGCCAATTTTGAGGAACATTACCGTGAATGTTAGTTATCTATTGCTGCATAACAAATTATCCCCAAACTTGGCAGTCAAAAATAATCAAAGGTTTATTTTCTCCAAGTTTCTGAGAATTAACAGCTGGTAGCAGGGATTCCCAGGTGGCACAGTGATAAGCAATCCGCCTGCCAATACAGGAGATGCAAGAGACATGGGTTTGATTCTTGGCTGGAAAGATGGCCTGCAGGAGCGCATGGCACCCCCCTTCAGTGTTGTTCCTGGAGAATCCCCTGAACAGAGGAGCCTGGCGGGCAACAATCCATGGGGGTCACAAAGAGTCAGACACCGTGGAGCATGACTACGTCATACCACATCTCAGAGGTTCTCAGGAACCTGTAGGCAAGAGGTCTGGGTTTTGGCCATATCATCTTGGCAGGAGTACAGTGAGGCCAAACTTGGATCAAGAGAGAGAAACTGGAAAGAGCTTCCCATCTTGGTTACTCCCAGAGCCCTGGGGAGAAACAGCAGACCCTGTGGGGTCTCTCAGGAGAGTAGTGAGTGGGTCGCAGGGAAAGGGAGCAGAAGCCGTGGCCCCGAGCTTGAGCATGGCCTCGGGGGGAAGGACGGGTAAAGCAGGGTTAGGACTGCCCAGCTCACATCGTCTCGGCAGGTTCTGGGCAGAGGGTCCTTGTTGTCTGGACCTTTCAGACAAGTGCAGAGTGGCCCTGAAAGTGAGACCCCATAATGCAGATGGTTGGAATGTGGACTTAAGCTGCTTAAGGGGAAGTGACTGGCCTCTAGCCAAGACCTCAAAACAAGACAGCATTTAAGGACTAGGTTACAGTTAGAATTTCTCACCTTGCTTCCTGAGCAAGCCTTTCCTCATGGCCACCAGGGAAATATGGGAGATCTTGGTTATACCTCCATTTTCATGCAGACTTGTCATTGCTGAGGACTAGTGTACTTAGGGGTGGTGGTCTGGTCCTCGCTATGAACACGCACCAGTCCCTTCCCTTCACGACAACTGTCATATGTGATAACGTCTCTTTTTTGATAACATTGAACCCATGGTGTGTTTTCAATAGCTCTGAGTGGGGAGAAGTTCACATTTCTTGGGCATGGAATAACAGCTGCAAAATACCTGCAGTGGGAGTGAGGTGGGCATATGAGAAAAATAAAAAGAATTGTTTACCTGGAAAGGAGAAAGCTAAGGGTAATGTGACGTGAAAGAAGCTGGAGAGGGATGAAGTAGCTAAGCCAAGTACCATCTAATATACAAGGTAATACTCAATCCCATTTTGCCCAGGGTGGTCCTACTTTACATTAGCTCTCAGCGTCATTGCTAATAGTACGTGCCATCAATCTTGAAAGGCTCTGGGGCTGAATGATGTATTTTATGGTCACACTATTCGAGTTAAAGATTTTGGTCTTTATCTTAATAATGATAGGAAGCCATTAAGGGTTTTGACCATAGAATAATAGGGCTAACAGATTTGTGTTTTTGGCTATCTCTCTGGCTGTCGTGAGCAGAACGAATAAGAATGGACGGCAGAGTGTACGAGAAGGCTGTCTACTGCTGTAGCTCAGCAGACGGGGCGGCTTAGACCATGTTAGTAACAATGAAGACAGGGCAGAGTGGCCTGATTGAAGAAATGGGCCATCTCCCGGCATTGCTGTTCTTCTGTGCACCTCTGGGCAGCTGACTTTTTCTCTTTCTGCGACAAGGATGACCCTTTTTCATTCTCTTACAAACTAGGACTCCACCTCCACTTCCAGACATCCCTCTCTTTACCCTCAGCAGAAGAAATTGTTTCCTTTTCCTTGAAAACTAAACCAATAAACAGAATCTCTTTCATCATCCAGCTATAAGATCTGCAAACCTGCCTACACCCACACAAAATCTCTCTTGTTCTCAGATTACACTGTGGAAGATATTACTCCTTTCACTTACAGCAGGTAAAAGTGAAAAAAGTTCAAGTATCAATCACTCAGCCACATCCGACTCTTTGTGGCCCCATGGAGTGTCACCCACTAGGCTTCTCTGTCCATGGAGTTCTCGAGGCAAGAATACTAGAGTGGGTTGCCATTGCCTTCTCCAGGAAATCATCCCGACCCAGGGGTTGAACTGCCATCTCCTGCATTGGCAGGCAGATTCTTCACCAACTGAGCCACCAAGAAAGCCCAGTAAAGCCTCCTCTGATTTAGATCCTGGACATTATCTGTCTACTCTGCACAGCACTGGATTGGATGGGTCTTAAAAAGAGATAAACGTTTAGCTTTAAAAATTATTTTTTTTTGTAACTAATGCTACTTAAAAAAACAGGAAGAGCAACCTCATAGAGATTATCATTTTATTGTTTCCCTTAAAATTAATTTTAATTCTATCCTGAATGTTAAATTTAACATTTTCACTATTTGTGCATAGATTTAACATAACTCTTCTGTCATTAATTAATACTCTGTCTAAAGGGATAGGAATAACAATTTAACAGAAAATATGAAGACCACCAAAGTTTTCTTAACCTGTGGAAGGAAGTTGCCTTGGCCTGAAGTGAATTATCATTAGAGACTTCACCAGAACCTGGTACCGTGTATTATGAGAGGCAGTCTGAATCCTGATTCAGAGCGCATGCTAATGAGGATCTTCCCATGCCAAGGTCCACAAGGTAGAACAAAATGTCACGAATGAGTCCTAAATGTTTTTGCATATCTCTTGTTTATATTCTCCTTTTGGCAATTTGAAAAACTTCTCTCAATTTTTTTGATGCAAAAATAAAGACTAGTTATCACAGCAAGAACCTTAACAGGGAAATATTTCTTTTGAGCTTTGCTGCTAGTTACAGAGTTCCAATGTCTCATGAAAAATAGTGCATTTCTTACAATGAAAATATATTTTATCCTACTGATTTTGAATTGTTCTGTGTTATACAGTAATTTAAAATCAAAAATTAAAAACTTTTATATGCATAATTTAAAAAGAAAATCTATGGGTAGTTAAAAATGGATCCAAATGGTCACTCTTCCCCATTCATTTAGGTAACTTAATTTCTGTTATTCTTTCCAGAGGCCATTATCTTTGCATTTCATACTTCTGCTGTGAACAGTATTGTTCAATGTGCATTTAATTTGGACTCATTTTTGCTTCTCAAGTATGTATTATTTTTTAAAGCATGAAACCCTGTATAGTTCAATAGCTTCAAATATTTCATTTCAGTTTTTTGTAATTGCTATTTAAATTTTTAAAACCTTTTAAATTTTATAGTCAATTGACTGCAGCAAAGGAAAAAAAAAACATAATTTCCTCATTTTCTGCAGATATATTCTTCTTTTTCCATATAAAAGACTTGTTAATCGGTAATTGAACTGAACCCTGAACCACATGACCTTTATATTGTCAGTTTAATTATATTACTTGCCCTTGTGAGAATCTAAGACTTATGAATATAGTGATATTAAATCTTAAAAAGTCAAGTGAATTAGAAGCAAATCAAGTAATTCTTCAGTGATCTTGAGGAAAACTGCACATAAGTACACACACATAGATATGTGTGTGTGTATATATATATATATATATATTTAATTAAACAAAACTCTCTACTTGTAAGGATATGAACTTGTTCTACAACCATATAGATTATTTGGAAGTGAAAGGAAAGAGCTCAGTGTAAATAGATTCAATTTTTCAAAGTGCCTCTGTATAATTCCACTCTTGGTTGGCATTATATAAAGCTTTGCACATAAGTGAACTTAGTGGTCTCAAAATAGTTTATAATTAAATTTACAATGAATCATACAAATATTATACTTTACCTAATCAGGCATACATTGAACCTCTATAAATATTTTACAAACTATTGCTAAATAATATATTTTTTTAAATAAATAGTTTTATATCACAATTATTGAGGATCATTTACTTTACCAAAATTTGGCTTGTTCAAGTCAACCAAGATGTTAAGAGCTTAGTCATGGGGTGTATATATAAATAGAGAAGAATAAAAAGTATTTTGTGGGCATCATAGGAAGCTAGAATTTTGTTCAAGATTCCGTGAAGATCTGGAACTTAGATATGCTGACAATCTGATTTTCTGCCGTCATTTTCCTGTGATTCTGCTTCTGTGGCTCTTGGCACTAGTCCTCTGTATAGGCTCTTATTAACGAGCTCCCCAACCACTGGGTCTCCCTGAGCCACTCTGTAGCCAGGGCTGCCATCAGAGTCCTATTTCATCTATGCTAGCCAGTCAGCTGTGACCAAGTGGACAGAGTCCTGTGGTCAAAACCCTGATGACTTGTTTGAGGACCCTTGAAAGAGATCTGTGTATGCAGGTTTCTGGCATGACTGTGTTGGAGTAGCTCCGCATTTTTCTGATTCTCAGTCCCCAGATTTTTAGGACAGGAAGGGACTCCAGTGGTGATATAAGCTAACCTCTTATTTTGTCCTGGGAAAATGATCACTGTCCTACTTGCTGATCTTACCATCTTTGCCAAATTCAAAAATTCTAAACTATCATCATTTCAGAGGCTGCCTTTCCAACGCAAAGGATGAAAATGAGATTATAAAAAAATAGGAAACTTCAGGAATAGTAGCAACAGTAGACATTTAACTAAGTCACTGTTAGTGATTAAAGAGAATCAGTGGGTTTCCCTGCTGGCTTGGTGGGAAAGAAACCACCTGCCAATGCAGGAGACGCAGGTTTGATCTGTGGGTCGGGAAGATCCCCTGGAAAATTCCATGGGCAGAGGAGCCTGGTGGGCTACAGGCCATGGGGTTGCAAAGAGTCAGACACACTGAGCAACTGAGCATGCACCCAAGAAAACACAGTACCTACAATATGAAAACCACATCACAGTTAACCTTGGGTAGGAAGAGCAGCAAAGGAAGGAAGGACGCTAGATATACAGTCTCCTAGATATCCTGGGATTCAGCTCAAAATAAGTGTGCTTCTGGACAAAGCACTGGACTGGCTCACAATGCTGTCCACAGCCTTGCCCAGCTAATATTGTAGTAATAACAGGGGTCATCTATTGAAGAGAAGTGTTCCTTTGAAGCTAATCGAATTACAAAGGGAGGTCATGTTTATTATTACAATTTATGGGATTCTAGAATCATTGTGAAGTTGGTAATATTTTTTATAGCAAATCCATTTCTAAGCAAGGCAAATTCATTTGCTGAGTTAGATTAAAGAAGGAATGGAAAGGGAGACAAAACCACAGTCTGATTTACACAGCAGTTTTCTTTCTTTCTTTCTTTCTTTCTCTTTAATAATGCCAGAACATCCATTTGAAATGAGAAAAGTGAAGAACACATAGGAAATTTTGGAAGAATAATGTCACTTTATGGGTGTTTTTTTCCCCCCACCAAATTGACCAGATGTTTTTGTATTCTGGAGAAACTGTCTCTATAAAAATATGTATTCTAGTCAGATTAGTTAAAACCAAACTACAGTCCATGCAGTTATCTGACATAGTGGCAAAGGGCATGTGACTGAGCTGACTTAACAAATATTTATTTCAAGGCCAAGATGTTCTAAACAATATAGTATATTTGTTATCAATAGAGTTAGAGAGTCCCAAAATAAGTAAGTCTTGGTTACTGTCCTTGGAAATGTCACTGTTTATTCAAGGAAGAAAAATATAAACAAATAATTGCAAATGTGAAACTAGAGTTACATTACCAAGCTAGACCCAGAGTGCTGAGCTAAGCCCTGACTTTTAAGATGGGTGGTGCTAGTGGTAAAGAACCCGCCTGCCATTGCAGGAGACCTAAGAGACCTGGGTTCAATCTCTGGGTTGGGAAGATCCCCTGGAGAAGGGAATGGCAACCCAAGAATTCTTGCCTGGAGAACCCCATGGACAGAGGAGCCTGGCAGGCTACAGTCCATGGGGTTGCAAAGAGTTGGACATGATTGAGCGACTGAGCACACAGTGCACATAGTTACTAGACAAGAGGAATGAGGATACAATGATAATAAATTCAAACACTGAAACTAGTGATGGTGGTTGTAAGTGGTAGCTCTTCAGAATTTATAAGCAGGGAAATATAGTCTACCAAATGATATATTCATTGATAGAATCTATAATTCCTACTAGAGAAATTTAGGAAACACAGCCCCAAACTGAAAATCATTCTTAAGGAAAAAATGTCGATCAGTCAAAGAAGTGTATAAATGAAAAAAAAAAATTAAAAAATTTTACATGGGGACAGAAATTATATATACATGAGATTCACTCATTTACCCACTCATATTTCATTTACATAATGTTGGTAAAACACTTTAGAGACTCCACTTACTTTCAGGGTTCAAGTAATTAAATGTTCTAAGTTATAAGAACACATACTCCATAAAATCATATTATTTTTCAAATTATTTACTGGCCAGTCTGAACAGGCAATATTTAACAGTAGGCTGGTAATTTTTTACCCTCAGATACAGAATTAAAAGATTAAATAATACAAAGGTTATAAAAGTATAAATCTAACAAAAGGCCATGTGCAGAAATTCTATCAATACTTGGTTTTATCAGTGACAGTAAAGAATAGGAAGCCACTGATATTGGTTATATAAGGGCTTTTAGAAACAGTTATAATCTAAAGTGTTTACATGTTTACAACAATGTCAGATTGTGTGTTGAAAAATAGCATAGGGAATAGCAGATAAAGTATGAGATTAAATACTGAATATCTTTATCTGCTTGAACACAGCACCCCTCCCCCATCCCTTCCCAAGATAACATGTCAATTCCATGTAGGCATGTTATATTAGCTATTTCCAGTTTGTCCAAAAATTGGTATTTCTAACAAGTCCCCACTGACCCAGGTGCTGCCTTTCCATGGATGACACCGCTGTGTATCATGCTGAGAAAGAGAATTTGTCTCATGCACCAGTGGTTCTCAAACTTTACATGCTTCATAATGGCCTGTGGGCCTTTGCTGGATCCCCGGGTTTCGGGAGACCTGGGTGGGGCTGGTAAGTTACAGTTCTAACTGGTCCCCAGGCGATGCTGATATTGCTAATCTCAGACACACTCTTTGAGAACTACTGCTCTAGACAGGAATGCTTGATTTTAAGTCAATTAATATTTTAGATAGTCCTCTCTGGCTTCAGGGTGATCAGTGTGATGGAGAAAAGAATGCGCTGAATAGGAAATTTTAGGAAGTCAGAGACATGAGGAGAGCTACTGTCCTGTCGTTAGTGGCGAAGAAGATAGCAAATATCTAATAAAAAATGAAGATGTGGGATTCTTCCTCAGGGAGAGGGATGATGCAAATCAAAATCGTAGAACCCTGAGAAACGTAAAAAGGCAAAAGGTCATGCATACTAAGTGAAAAAAAATAATTTAGAGGATGAATTTGTTTCTGGGGAAAAAATAAAAGCTCAGTTCAATGATATAGCAAGATCAGTATATGTACATGAAAACATAACATTCAAATATTTTTGCAATTTCAAAAATATGATAAAATATTTATACTCAATGTCTGGATTATGGGAAGGAAACCATCTAAACTCTTTGATTTTGTTTTTACTTTGAAAAACTCAATTAGAAGTTTTTGCATTTGTAAGATATTTAAATCAGATAAAATGCATTCCTGAGTAAAAAGTTACTTTATTAAATCCATGAACTCTGTGGGACCCTAAATGTGGAAATCTGGGAAAGAAAAACCGTATGATAGTGGTGTGTGTGTGCATAGCCCTCAGGCTCCTCTGTCCATGGGATTTCCCAGGCAAGAACACTGGAGTGGTTGTCATTTCCTTCTCCAGGGGATTTTCCTGACCCAGGATTCGAACCTGAGTCTTCCCTCCACATTGCAGGTAGATTTGTTACCACTCTGCCGTCTGGGAAGACTCATGGTACTGGTAGGAGACAAATTCAGCAGGAGGCAGATTCAGCACCATTGCTATGTGCTTTTACACAAAAATGATAGGTTCGTGTCCGTTCCTCAAAATTAGGTCTGAGTTGCAATACAGTAAAGGGGGAGATAAACGTTGCCAAAATTTGCTTTGGTCCTTTTGTTTACTTAGTTATTGGGCAGCTGCGCTATTACTTGTTCCCTACAAAATACATCAAGTGGTGGAAATATTAGAGGCTTCAATCCCTGTTGACAATGGCACAAAGACAGATTCTTGTTCAAGAATCTCAGTGTCTCTCCATCTTAGTCTCTCTTTTTAAAATGTCAGCCTTTCTCCCCCTTCCCCTCCACCTCCCTCTCTCCCATATTGTACTGAAGAAAGCTAATAAGTTATAGATTCTGAAGCATTTCAAAATGTATAGTTAATCTAATTGCCTATCCAGCTACTACTAAATTAGGCATCTTTTTAATTAACTTAAAATATCTGGTCTTTAAAAATTAAATGTGCATATTTATTGCCAAATAAATTGATGGGGTGGGGTATATTCCAAAAGTGAGAGTGAGGGTGTGTATTTATCTTATCAAAAAGATTCCTGGAAGAGTGTGATTCAGTTTTCCTGAATTCTGTCTGGCTTCTGGAACATTCCTTCCTTGGATCTGCAGACCTGAGAACAAGACTCTGGACTGCAGTACAGCCAGCTACTCTCCCTAGAGAAATAAGAACAGTACTTCCTCTTCACTTTTTCTCATTTCTTTGCTGTGTTATATATATATATATATATATACACACACATACATATATGTATATATGTATATACACATTAACTAATTTCCTCTTCACTCTCTTCCCTTAATTATATGTAAATTATCTATGAAGTGGTTAAATTTTTTCTCATGTTACAGAAGAACCTCAAATTGCTAATCTGACTGAACTAGATGAGGAAGAAATAATTTATTAGAGATTCTGGACTTGAAGCTGATCCAAAGGCTGATGAGATGTGGGACCTCTCATGAGAAAGTGAACTTATTTCCCTTTTTATAAGGAAATTCTATTTTCCTGGGGGAGTGTAGCCTGTGGCTGTCCTTTTTTTTGTTGTTGTTTGTTTGCATATAGGAGACAGTCTATGTTGGGAAGTTTTAAGTTAGGGCTACCAAAGTATGTTGAAATCCTTCTTTGTATTTGAGATTTCCAAATATTTCCCCAGAAAATCTAACAAGCTACATTTCCCAGTTTCCCTTACCACCAGAATTTATACATGTGACGTGGGCGTTCCTTTGGGAGACGCATATTTGGTAACTCATTTTAGAGGAAATATGGGATGAAGGGTTCTTCTGGTTTGAGTGGTCTCGGGACAGGGTTTCCTGATGGCTCAGTTAGTAAAGAACCTGCCTGCAATGCAGGAGACCTGGGTTTGATCCCTGAGTGGGGAAGACCTGGAGAAGAGAATGGCTACCCACTCCAGAATTCTTGCCTGAGAAATCCCACGAAAGAGGAGTCTGGCGGGCTACAGTCCGTGGAGTCACAAGAAGTCAGACACACCTGAACAACTTTCATTCACTCACTCAGGGGAGGGGAGCACCCATCGTGATGCTGGACCTCCAGCAGACTCTGTTTCATTGTCTCTTCCAGACAGGATTCTGCAAGGAACTAAGCTCAGTGAATTCTCCACAATTACCTTCTAACTACCCCATATAGTCCCTGCCACCCAAAGCCAACTTTCCAGAACCACGCTGAACATATTTAAAAGCAAAAAAGAAAATTAAACATCACAGGGAAAACAAAAACAGATAATTAAAAGATGCAAACATCACAGTATTTTGCAGTGCACGGGGAAGAAATTGGCTACATACGACCTGGTGTGAGTTATTTAACCTCTCTCATCCGCAGTTCTCTCAACCATGAAGATAAATGGAGCCATCAATAAATACTTAAAGTAATTATGTATGATAAAGCCCAAATAGAGGTGCTTAGCCATGATCTTGGCAAAGAGCTCACCTTCTGTAAATGTTAGTTCCCTTATCTTACCCTCAGGATCAATTAAGAGCTTATACGTCTGTTACAGAAGAGTAATTGACATCAGTGATAGGACAACACAGAAAGGGAAAAAGACCGTGAGATGCAACCTTCTGACCACACACACAAAATAAGGCAGGGAAGACTGCAGTCTAGTAGAGTCTTGGTTTTCCTAACAATGAACTGCCCATTCTGAGCAAGCCATACACTTCACAGGCCCTTACTGTTCTGAGAAGTTAAATGTTTGGGTCATCCAATGCCCAAACAGCTTTATGAAATTATATTGATTAATAGTAAACATAAATTTCTCTATAACAACTTGGATTTATTCCTTAGAAGATGAAGGCATAATTTAATTCTTACATTTGCTTTGTATTCCTTAAAACCGGATTTTTGTTTTTATGAGATTTTAAAAATCAAATTTACATAATATAGCTCAGAAATATGTATCCATGTATTCTTTGTTATTCTAAGCTAGCCTGGATTTTTAAAAAGAGTTCTCATTTTTCCTGCTTTTTATGTAGAGTAATATCACAGTATGGTCACTTTGTAATGATATTTTCAGGTTTCTTGCACATTGAAATCATCAAAAATATGATGAAAATTACTGTTTTTCCCTCACACATTCAGGCAGTAATTCCTTTGGCAAGTGTTTTAAGAGTAACTCCTTGACACTCTCCCTGCTTTAGAATGTTGAGAGGCAGCCTGCTTTTTCTTCATTAAGTAAAAGAGAGATTGCAGATATTAAGAACCTCAACTTCTTATCTCATCTTTTTAAAAAACACTATAAGCATCTGACCTACCTACCTTTATGTCATTTCCTTGGGTCCCAGAGAACTGTTCTTTCAGATGAAGCCTTCATCTGCCCTTCTGCTTCGTCACATCTCCTCTGGGACTTCATTCATTCTCTCCTCTCTCTCTAGTGGGATACAGTTATGAGTTTAAGGGCCCAGAGTCAGCCTCTATCACTACTAGCTGTAGTAGAGGACTTGAGTATATTATTTAGGATTCTGTGACTCTGTTTCCTTAACTATAAAATATGATACAAATATAACTTCCCTGATATGATGTTTTGGAGGAGGGTTATTTTTTATTTACTTTTTAATTGAAGGATAATTGCTTTACAACATTATATTGGTTTCTGCCCTACAATGCGAATCAGTCAATTATATACATATATATGTGTGTATACATATATATATATGTATGATGTATCATTCTATTTCTATTTATTCATTCAGAAAAATACTCCTAAAATTAGTGTTGTACATTCACTGCCTCTGTTTAGCTTCACCCGTATATTAAACCTTTGAAATATGAATATGAATTCATATTTTACTAAAGTACTTGAAGATAACTTCCAACACTTTAGTAAAATGACTCTCTTGTATTAAATTAAGTCATTTAAATTCTTCTGTCTTTCTTGGGTAATATGAGGCCACCTTTTCTTAATGTTCTTCTATCTGTCCTTTAATTACATTTCAGTTTCTTGATGTTGGGTAATTTTCTCCTTCATGTTCTCAAAATCAGGGTCAGAGACTAACCAATTCTTTACCAACACAAAATTCGACATTTGTAAAGTTTAATTCACAATGTCCCTACCAAATACTATATCTTTCCTGTTTTTCGATAAAGAAGGTTCAGTCCTGGAACTGCACGTTACCACCAAATGGATCTAAGATGATTAAATAATAAATTCCTAGTGCCTCAGGTCAAGATGGAGAGGGAGTGAGCCATTTGGATATGTAGGTGTGCGTGGACTTGGGCTCTGTGCAGAGTCAAGGTCAGGCCCATCTTGGAAGCCGTTCCTGACAAAACACTGGGAAGCATAAAACCATCCCACCAGCAAAGCACCATTCAAGGACAATCCTGAGGGAACTGAAGCGTGGACAATAAACAATGTGCAGAAACAAATCCAGGCACTCAGGATGCGACAGCCTAATGAGGGAGATGCAGAGCAGAGTTTGGAAGCACACTGCAAGGGCAGAGAAATTGTTCCTTGCCATGAGAAGGTGGCCGCGGACTCTGACATCAAGATGGCACTTACGTTGTGCTGTAGAGGAGAGAGGCACTTAGAACTCAGAAAACAGCTAATGCGAAGGATAAAAGCTCATCTGCCAATTACAGCCAAAGACACAGAATTTTTGATAATTAATAACAAATGCTCTTTTCATTCAGTACTTTTACTTGGAAACTACAGAATCTACTCTACCAAGGTTGAAAAGCAAGTTTGTACTAAAGGAAATTGGAGAATTGACAACATTTTCCAGGAGGGGCAAACAATCAGGCTTGGTACTTAGAGTCCAAAATAACAGAGCCAAGAACTATGCCCAGCCCCGGAGTGAGACTGTCCTAGTGAGAATACCATCACTGCCACTTGGCACCCACTGAACGGATCAGATATCACGCCGCTGTGCTTGCCCGAAGATTGCCTGATTGCTGTGGCCGTCACTTCAGGCTCCCCCTTCCACTTCCAATTCTCACTTGAGTGCATCTGTTTAAATAACCACGGTAACAAGGTTACCAGTTGGAAATGTAGTATTTGGATATCTACTTTGGGAGGGCAGGACACATACTACATGAAACAATCAAAGTACTGAGTGGAATTTCAAAAAAATGCTGGACATCCAAGCACAGCAGATGGCCACTTAATTCCTGACACACAGAAATGACCATTCTCATGAAAGGCGTCCATAATGGGGCACCAGGTGGGCAGAAGGCGACTTACTGGTAAGTGATGAGAGAAGTTGACTTACCTGTGAGTGATGAGAAAAATTGGAATAAACTAGACTAGCAATCCCTGACTTTCATGTGCATGGAAACCATCTGGAGAGTTTGTTAGAATATACGTTGCTCAGCCCTAGCCCATAGGTTTTGATTCAGGCCTGGGCTGGGCTGGGAGATTCTCTAGTTATTAACTAACTTCCAGGCAACCATGATAAGGTAATCCCAGGTATACACCCTGTACACACCCACTAGACAACCAGACCACAAACATTCCTTTCAGTAATAGCTGGTTTGCCTTTTCATACTGTTCGCAGGGTTCTCAAGGCAAGAATACTGAAGTGGTTTGCCATTCCCTTCTCCAAAGTGGATCACATTTTGTCAGATGAAGCACAAGGTAGAATCAAGATTGCTGGGAGAAATATCAATAATCTCAGATACACAGATGACACCACCCTTATGAGAGAAAGTGAAGAATATCTAAAGAGTTTCTTGATGAAAGTTAAAGAAGAGAGTGAAAAAGTTGGCTTAAAACTCAACATTCAGAAAACTAAGATCATGGCATCTGGTCCTATCACTTCATGGGAAATAGATGGGGAAACAATGGAAACAGTGAGAGACTTTATTTTGGGGGGGGGGTCTAAAATCACTGCAGATGGTGACTGCAGCCATGAAATCAAAAGATGCTTTCTCCTTGGAAGAAAAGCTATGGCCTTCATCGACACCATATTAAAAAGCAGAGACATTACTTTGCTGACAAAGGTCCATCAATTCAAAGCTATGATTTTTCCAATAGTCATGTATGGATGTCAGAGTTGGATTATAAAGAAAGCTGAGTGTCAAAGAATTGACATTTTTGAACTGCGTTTTTGGAGAAGACTCTTGAGAGTCCATTGGACTGCAAGGAGATCCTACCAGCCCCTCCTAAAGGAAATCAGTCCTGAATATTCATTGGAACGACTGATGGTGAAGTTGAAACCAATACTTTGGCTACCTGATGTGAAGAACTAACTCATTGGTAAAGACTCTAATGCTGGGAAAGGTTGAAGGTGGGAGGAGAAGGGGACAACAAAGGATGAGATGGTTGGATGGCATCACTGACTTGATGGACATGAGTTTGAGCAAGCTCTAGGAGTTGATGAAGGATAGGGAAGCCTGGTATGCTGTAGGCCATGGGGTTGTAAACAGTTGGACAAGACTGAGTGACTGAACTGAACTGAGTAGCTGGTAAAATGTTCACAAATTCAGTCTTGATGTTGCATTGGAAATCAGTAGCAGAGGCACAATTTAAGTTATTAATAATTTTATATTTTTAAAATAAATATACTTAAAATTACCTGTGTGTTTTTTTTAAACACTTTTTCTGGGGGAGAGCAGTTTTAGTTTCACAGTCAAATTGAGAGGAAGATACAGAGATTTTTCAAGTATCCCCTGCCCCAACATGCATGACGTCCCTCATTATAGATGTCTCTCACCAGAGTGACCCATCTGTCACAGCAGATAAAGCTACATTGATACATTATTTTCCCCTGAAGCTTACCTTAGGGTTCACTCTTGATGTTACATGTTCTATGCATTAGGGCAAATGTGTAATGGTATATACCCATTCATTGTATCACCATACAGGATAGTTTCACTGCCTAAAAATCTGTGCTCGACCAATTCTTCCTCTTTCCAACCCCACCCCAATAACCAATGATCTTTTACTGTCTCCATTGTTTGCCTTTTGCAGAATCTCATATAGAGCCATATATTGTTTAGCCTTTTTGGATGACTTTCTTTCATTTAGAAATGTGCATTTAAGCTTCCTCCATGTCTTTTCATTGCTCGATAGCTCATTTCCTTTCAGTGTTGAATAATATTGCACTATCTGGATGTATATTGTCACCATGCTTATTTAACTTATATGCAGAGTACATCATGAGAAATGCTGGGCTGGAGGAAGCACAAGCTGGAAGCAAGACTACCAGGAGAAATATCAATAATCTCAGATATGCAGATGACCTACACTTATGGCAGAAAGTGAAGAAGAACTAAAGAGCCTCTTGATGAAAGTGAAAGAGGAGAGTGAAAAAGTTGGCCTAAAGCTCAACATTCAGAAAACTAAGATCATGGCATCTGGTCCCATCACTTCATGGGAAATAGATGGGGAAACAGTGGAAATAGTGGTTGACTTTATTTTTCTTGGCTCTAAAATCACTGCAGATGGTGATTGCAGCCATGAAATTGAAAGGAAAGTTATGACCAACTTAGACAGCAAATTAAAAAGCAGAGACATTACTTTGTCAACAAAGGTCTATCTAGTCAAGGCTATGGTTTTTCCAGTAGTCATGTATGGATGTGAGAGTTGGACTATAAAGAAAGCTGAGCATGGAAGAATTGATGCTTTTGAACTGTGGTGTTGGAGAAGACTCTTGAGAGTCCCTCGGACTGCAAGGAGATCCAACCAGTCCATCTTAAAGGAGATCAGTCCTGGGTGTTCATTGGAAGGACGGATGTTGAAGTTGAAACTGCAATAATTTGGCCACCTCATGTGAAGAGCTGACTCATTTGAAACGACCCGGATGCTGGGAAAGATTGAAAGCAGGAGGAGAATGGGACGACAGAGGATGAGATGGTTGGATGGCATCGCCGACTCAATGGACATGGGTTTGGGTGGACTCCGGGAGTTGGTGATGGACAGGGAGTCTTGGGTTGCTGCAGTTCATGGAGTCGCAAAGAATAGGACATGACTGAGTGACTGTACTGAACTGAACTGAACTGAACTGATCCGGATATACTACAGTTTTGTTTTGTTTTGTTTTTACCCCCACTCATTTACTGAAGGACATGGAGAAGGAAATGGCAGCCCACTCCAGTATTCTTGCCTACAGAATCCTAGGACAGAGGAGCCTTGTGGGCTTCTGTCCCTAGTGTCGCACAGAGTTGGACACGACTGAATTGACTTAGCATGCATGCATGCATTGGAGAAGGAAATTGCAACCCACTCCAGTATTATTGCCTGGAGAATCCCAGGGACAGAGGAACTGATGATGGGCTGCCATCTATGGGGTCACACAGAGTTGGACACGACTGAAATGACTTAGCAGCAGCAGTAGCAACTAAAGGATATCTTGGTTGCTTCTAAATTTTGGCAATAATGAATAAAGCTGCTACAAAGATCCATATGCAGGCTCTTGTGTGGACATACATTTTCAGTTTCTTCAAGTAAATAACAAGAATCATGATTGCTGGGTCCTATACTAAGAGTGTGTTTAATTTTGCAAGGAGCCACCAAGCTGTCCTCCAAAGCGGCTACATCATTTTGCCTTCCCACCATCAATGAATGAGAGTTCCTGTTGTTCCCACATCCTTGCCAGCATTTGGTGTGGTCATCATTCCAGATTTTGTCCATTCTAATAGATATGTATGTAGAGGTATCTGACTTTTTTTAGTTTGCACTTTTTTGATGACATATGATGTGGGGCATGTATTATTTTTAAATTAAACCTATTATTATCTATGTGAATTCTAGGGTTAGAGGGTTACTTCAAGGATACTGAAGGTAGATATCTAAATTACATGTTTCCAACCTGACAGTAGCTCTCAGAATTCAAGAGCATAATAAAAGCAGGGCAGCTGTGTGTTCCTGCCTGGTACATTACACGTCACAGTATGAAACTTCAAAATAATTTGTTATTTAGTGTAGGTTTTAGTAACTCATAAGAGAAAGAATTGGAGCCAGCATACCCAAGTGTTAATTTTAAAGATCTTATGAATTTTGGAAACCATGTTATTGAGGGAACAGGAATATTTAAAGACAGTGTACCAGATGGAAATGAATATGCTCTATTTTCATTTTTCTATTTTGTAAATAAAAGCTGATATATCCAAGATGCCCTCATGAAAATGAAACATTTCTATTGACACACAATTTGCCTAATAGACACATATATCTGTATCTAGGGACTAAAATGAGGGTATGATGTAATGGAAAATACCCTCAGTGGTTAACAATTATTTTTATTATTTTTTTTCTTCCCTCTAGCTTATCAGTTCAGAAGGCAGAAACAAAACAAAACATCATGGTGAAGATTTGTGCCTATGTTTTTGTTGATATTGTTACATATTAATATTATAATTGCCCTTCCTATGGTCCTAAACAGTCATAAAGCTTCAAAATTACATATGACTATATCAGTGAATATTTCCTCTTTTTTTTCATAGACATTATTTTTCTGCCTTTGAGTCCTCTGAGTTGAATGCAGTTGTTTCAAAGCCAAGAAATCTCAGATTAAAAAAAAAAACAATCCCCAGTAAATTTTGAGTTTTAAAAGTTATTTTGTTCACAAGTTTGAGAGAAAAATGTCATTTTTCAAAGCATAAAATTGTTGATCAAATACAGTTCTAACTGGATACATTCGTGTTTTCAATTAGGTACACAGGCATAATAAATTATGCATTCATATTACCTATAATGCTGAATTTCTGCACCTTGAGAGAATGGTTAGCCCCTGGTGATAATTACACAACAGATGGTTCTTTCTGAAGCAGAACAACACATATCATGTGATTTAACCATGAAGAAAATGAAGACAGAAGTTATAAAAATAAATGGAGATAGGCGTCTGATTAAATGGCAGTATTTAGCAATATGTTGAGTCAGACACAAGCAAACATTTATTTTCCCCCCATAAATTTGGCTGATTTTCATAGCACCATCCTAGGTAAGGCTGTAAACAAATCCGTCCTGACCGCACCCATTGTCATGTGCAGTCTGTCCTCCCAAACATCAAAGATTTTTTAACCTGCTTTTGCCATAGCTTTTAAAATCTGATCTTCGCTATTTCAGATTCCTGAAGCATGAGCAATACCTTTTTGATGGAGGGGACTCAAAAGATATTTTACCTGGACAAGTCCAATGCTGTTTCCTTAACAGCTTAATTCAGATATAATTCACATACCATAATTCACTTTTTAAGGGTTCAATGCATTGGTATTAGTGGCTTACCAGGTGGCACTAATGGTAAAGAACATGACTGCCAGTCCAGGAGACATAAGAAATGCTGGTTCGATCCCTAGTTTGGGAAGAGCCCCTGGAGGAGGGCATGGCAACCCACTGCAGTACTCTTGCCTGGAGAATCCCATGGACACAGGAGCCTGGTGGGCTATGGTCCGTGGGGTCACAGAGTTGGCCATGACTGAAGTGACTGAGCACAGCACAGCTGGGTATACATTTACAGTGTTTGTGCACCTGTCACAGCTACCTGTCATTTCAGCACCTCAGAACATGTACCCCTCCATAGTCATTCTTTATGGCCCCACATTGATTTAGCAATCCTCCCCTCCCAGTCAGAGACAAGCAAGTTACCTGCTTGAGTGCAGTGCAAAAATGGAATGATACAATAGGAACTCTTTTTAAACTTTTTTTCACTTCACATAATACTTTTAAGGCTCATCCATGTTATGGCATGTCAATGCCTCATTTAGTTTTATGGCCGAATAACACTCCATTATATGGATATATCAAATTTTGTCTCTCTTTTCCTTAATTGGTGGACAGCTTTGGCTATTATGGATAGTACTACTATGAACACAAGCTTCTATGTGGACATAGTTTTTCAGTTATCTTGGATAAATAGTTAGGAGTACAATTACTGGATCTTATCATAGCTCCAATTTAAAATTCTGAAGAAATGCCTTTTTTTTTTTCTCTAAAAGCTTCTGTACCATTTTATACTCTCATCAGCATGAGGGTTCCAGCTTCTCCATATCGTCACCAATGCTTGCTATTGACTACATTTTTTTTTTAATTTTAGTTATCCTAGTGAGTGTGAGATGATATCTCCTTGTGTTTTTAACTTGCAATTATTTATTTTATTTTTTGGCCACACCACAAGACTTGTGGGATCTTAGTTCTCAGATTAGGGATTGAACCCAGGTCCCTGGTAGTGAAAGTGCTGATTCCTAACCACTGGACTGCCAGGGAATTCCTAAACTTGCACTTCTCTAATAAGTAATGATATTGAGCATCTTTTCGTGAGCTTATATACTTTGCCTTTATACATTGTATATTGCGCTTAATTGTATAACTTCTCCTCAAATACTTTGCCCATTTTTAATTGGGCTTCTTGTCTTTCTACTGATGAATTGTAAGAAATCTTTATATATTCTACATGAAAATCTCTTAAATATATGATTGCAATTATTTTCTCTCATTATGGGTGCTCTGTCCACTCTCTTGATGGTATTCTTTGAAGCAAATGTTTTCATTTTGATAAAGCCAAATTATCTACTTTTTTCATTTTGTTGCTTCTGCCTTTTGCTGTTGTTGCTAAGAAACTGTTGTCTAACTCGCACCCACAAAGATTTGCTTCTCTGTTTTCTTCTAACAATTGCATAATTTTAACTCTTTTGCTTAAGTCAATGATCCATTTTGAGTTCATGATTATGTGCATACGAGGCGGAGGTCCAGCTTAATTTTTACTTGGGGATATCCCATTATCTCAGCATCCTTCTCTAAAAGACTATTCACACTCCCTGTTGAATTGACAAGTTCATCATGGCAGGTGGTTGTATGAGGCTCTTAAACACAAGTTTACGTGTAGAGAAATAGTGAGAACAGAAGCTGAGTGGGCCATAATGCAGGTGTGCACAGTCTTGGTCTTTCCATTCCCAGACCCAGTTCTTTCTTCCCTCCTATTTCTTTCTGCCTTTATTGTAGTCAAAGGCAACAGCAGAGACCATAAGCTGGGAAAAAGAGATGAGTGTCACCCTGGGCAGGATGAAATTCAGTACTGTGGAACCAGGTTTATGATTCTAAAAGCAAGTCCCCTTTTAGCACCTCCATTCATTTTATCAACACAGACCTTGCTGTTTAGTAATTATGAGCACATTAAACACACTGTTGAAGACCACAGCCCTCCCAAGCCTGCTGCATTTGACAGCTCTTCAGCAGTGTTTCTGTTTTTTGAAAATGAACATTGTATTGAATGAACATCTTATGCAAATGATGTATTCTTTTTAATCATTGTTGAATTGCAGCTTCCTCCTATAGGGGTATCTCAGTTTAACAGACCTTTTTTGACTTATCGGAGTGCATATGTTATCACTTTTTCATATCAAAATATGTGGGTTTTAAAACTTATGTTGCAAGTATAATGTATTTATGGGATTCCTTGGTAGCTCAGCTGGTTAAGAATCGGCCTGCAATGAAGGAGACCCCAGTTCTATTCCTGGGTTAGGATGATCCCCTGGAGAACAGATAGGCTATCCCCACTCCAGCATTCTTGGGCTTCCCTGGTGGCTCAGATGATTCTTTACCAGCTGAGCCACCAGGGAAGCCCATGCAATATGGGAGACCTGGGTTCAATTCCTGGGTTGGGAAGATCCCCTGGAGGAGGGCATGGCAACCCATTCTAGTGTTCTTGCCTGGAGAAAGAATCCCTGTGGACAGAGTCTGGCGAGCTACAGTCCATGGGATGCAAAGAGTCGCACATAACTGAGTGACTAGGCACAGCACAGCAGTATTTACATACATGAAGTGACTTTATACAAAAGAAGCCACTTCCCATGCCAGCTAGCCAACTTTTGGCTCTTCATTACAAATGAATATTAGGTGCACAAAATGATTTTCATTTTTACCAATTTAATATTTTTACTTTTCCTCTAAATTATTTTTATTTAATTTCTGACTCTATTAATTATCTTATAAACATAAAAATATTATAATTCATTCACTGTAAAATTATTTAGGTTAATATTTTTGTTTAAAAATTATGAAAGGAAATAATAGTGATGATTATGATTATTAGCATAAAGTCTATCATCACAATTTGAGATTAGAGTTCAAATTATAATGTTGAAGTTTTATATAGCATATAAATTTGTATACAGGATCACCATTATTTTATTTTTTGATACTTTAAATACTTCATAATGTATGCTAATTACAGCTTTTAATACTAGTAATATATCCTTCATTCCTTCTTTTATTTTCTTTCTGTTTTCAGTGATTTTTTTTTGTTGATAACAGTAAGCAGCCTCAAAAAACAGTCACTAACATTGACTTTCTTATTGTTCTTAGAAACCTCTTTATTACAAGTGCTCTTCTACACTTTTCTGCATGCATTACAGAAAGGTTATAACTTCATTGACTAATGTGATGCTCTTCTTAATGCAGTGAGCAAGTAGTATTTCTAGAAACATCTTTATTACAAGTGTCTTTAAGCAGCTCTCCACTGTGCACTGCAGAATGAGTATTAACAACTGAGTTACTATGCAATACTCCCTCCAAATTGTGTCTCTAGAAATATATCAGAGAAAAAAAAGTAATTTAGAAAAAATAAAGTTTGTTATTTTCCCAACAATCCACCCTGCTAAGATTTAGAGAAGCTGTTATTTTTTTCCAAAGGTAGAACTCTTTGAAACATTTAAACATACTTGATTATATGCATTTGAAGCCCTATATTTAACTGCATGCAATCAAAGATGTTTAAATGTTTCAAATGTAAGCAGAGGACACAGCAGCAATTCTTGAAGAGTGTGTTTTCCTCTCTGGAATATAAGTATAACAGTAATGATACCTTTAGAAAGCCCACCACTTTTTTTTTTAAGGGACCAAATGATCTTTTCACATTTGAATTTGTAGTTGATTAGAAATGCATTCAATTGTTCCTTTGGTGAATAAGCTCAGAAGAGATCAGGAAATAACTGCTTTAAATGTGTAGGTAGATGTTTCATTTGACTCAATAACAGGTTTATAAACCGTTAATTTTATTATTCATTCAAGTCTTATAAGATGGTCAAAATTTTCAAAGCAGGTATTAACTCTGCTTTTAGGCTGTACTGAATCCCACCTCTGCCATGAACATGGCTACCTGCCTTCGTTGCTTTTTGGGGGGATTCTCAATTCCCTCACCTTAAATGAAAGATTATGAAAGAAATTTCATTTTTTAAAATTTTGCATCCTTTTGGATTTTACGAGAACCAGCTGTGCCAGCAAATTATTGGCTAAATTAAAGAATTCCCTGGAGGAGAGCCTCTTAGGTGATTTTCCAGGCTGGAGGGATCTAGGTCCTGCCTTTGTACTCTGATGTCCTGAGTGAGATCTATGCACCCTGCCAATTCTTTCGCACCATATTATATGGACTATACTCTCCCCATTGTGGAGTATTTGTCAATGAGCAACATTTCTCCTTTTTGTTATTTGTAACTAGAATTGTTTGATTCTTCACACTGAAGTTTCAAATGACAATGTGGACAGAAATGTTTACTGGGTAGAAATGCTTACTTATGTATCTCTCTACTTAGAAAACTTATCCTTTGAGTTGTCCAGCCTTTCAGGAGTATTTGTTAATCATCAAATATGTCTGTGACACTGGAGACAAAATTCCAAAATGCAATAGTGAGAGTTTTTGCAGTTATGAAGCTTAAAGCCTAGTATTTGTATAATTCATTAAACTCTGAATTACACAAGAGATTATTTAAGTGGAGTCACCAAGCACACTGTGAATGAGATGAATGGCACATTGAGGCTATGACTTCTGGGGAGGTCAGGGGTGAGAGGAGTGATGTCCCCGGGGAAGAGTAATTTAGTTAAATTCTAACGGAAGAAGAATCAACCAGAGAAAGAGGAGAGGAAGTTATTTCAAAAGGGGAAGTCAAGGCCAGAAGGTCAAGGGCTAGGAAATGCCTGTTTGATTAGAGAGAGAGAGTGAGGACAATTTTGAACAGCATGTAGTCCGGGGCCATGTCCTTGAGGGCTTGGCAGGACTTGTTCAGTGCTTGGGTCTTTAAGAATAAAGGAAGCAATTAATTGGGAAGTACGTGATAAGACTTGAATTTGCAACGGCTCAGCCTCACTGAGTTAGAAACGCCTGAGTGTTTTCCGCTCTGTTGCTGTTGCCATTCAGTCACTCAGTCGTATCCTCTTTGCGACCCCCTGGACCACAGCACGCCAGGCCTCCCTGTCCATCACCAATTCCCAGAGCTTGTGCAAACTCATGTCCATTGAGTCCATGATGCCATACAACCTTCTCATCTTCTGTCGTCCCCTTCTCCTCCTGCTTTCAATCTTTCCCAACATTGGGGTCTTTTATAATGAGTTGGCTCTTCGCATAAGGTGGCCAAAGTATTGGAGCTTCAGTTTCAGCATCAATCCTTCCAATGAATATTCAGGATTGATTTCCTTTAGGATGGACTGGTTGGATCTCCATGCAGTCCAAGGGACTCCCAAGAGTCTTCTCCAACACCACAGTTCAAAAGCATCAATTCTTTGGTGCTCAGCTTTCTTTATGGTCCAACTTTCACATCCATACATGACTACTGGAAGAACCATAGCTTTTACTAGACAGACCTTTGCTGGCAAAGTAATGTCTCTGCTTTTTAGTATGCTGTCATGGACTGAGGAGGCTGGGGAACTACAGTCCATGGAGTCACAAAGAGTCGGACTTGACTGAAATGATTGAACACTAGGTTTGTCATTGATTTTCTTCCAAGGAGCAAGTGTCTTTTAATTTCTGCTCTCTAGAGTTGAAATAATGGTAACTTGGTTAGAATAGCAATAGTTTACCTGGATGAATGCAGATTAATTCTAGGAAAATTTGGAAGTAAAATTTTAGAATGAGCATCATTCAAGCATGACTCAGCATTGGATGTGAATGAGAACCTCCTCTGTGCCCACCTTGATGGATGCTGTTATTTATGCCAGGGCTTGCTTGGGGAGGAGGACCAGAGCTATCCTAACTTAATTCTTGCTTGGTGTTTCTTCAGGGAATGAGTGCCCATCTACTGGTGATTATTTAAATCTATTTGTGAACATTCGAGTTAGGATTCATATACAAGTGCACTGCGTAATGCCTGCCAGTTTGTCATGGCTCAAGAAATACTTGTCAATTATATTAGAGAGGTACTTGGAACTAAGAATTAAGAACTCTAGCTTCGGGGCCTTCCCTGGTGGTCCAGTGGTTAAGATTCATGCTTCCACTACAGGCGATTCAGGTTCAATCCTTGGTCAGGGAACTAAGATCCCACATGCCTGTAGGCTAAAAAACCGAAACACAAAAATGAAGCAGTGTTGTAACAAATTCAATAAAGACTTTAAAAGTGGTCCACATCAAAAAAAAAAAAAAAAAAAAACTTAAAAAAAAAAGTATTCTAGTTTTGGAATCTGGTATCTATACCAATGATTTCCTATAGATAACACAAACCAGTAAGTGGGCTAAATGAGATTTAAATATAATTTTTACTTAATGAAAGCAGGGCATAAACATTTTCTAGATTCTGTGGGGCTATGTGTGTGTGTTAGTCACTCAGTCATGTCTGACTCTTTGCCACCCCATGGAGTAAAGCCCACCAGGCTCCTCTGTCCATGGGATTCTTCAGGCAAGAATACTGGAGTAGGGTAGCCATTCCCTTCTCCAGGGGATCCTCCCAACCTAGGGATCGAACCCAGGTCTCCCGCATTGCAGGCAGATTCTTTACCATCTGAGCCAGCTATACTTTGCTTTTATCTGTATCAGATCTTTTGCTTGGGATTTTCTCTCTATTTCCAGAGTCATCTATGGACTCCGTTGTAGGCTGAATAATGCCCCCAAAGATATCCATCTCCTAATTTTGGAGCCTGTGAATATGTTACCTTCCATGAGAAAAGGAACTTTGCAAACATGGTTAAGGTAAGGATCTTCGTATTGTGGGATAAATCTGGTTCATCAGTGCACTCAATTTAATTATGAGTCTCCTTTTAAGATCAAAAAAGCCAGTCAGTAGTTGAAGATGTGATGTGATAGCAGAAGTAAGGATACTAAACGATGCAAGGAAGGGCCTAGAAACTGATGAATGCAGGTGGGCTGTAGAAGATAAAAGAGAAGTAAACAGCTTTCTCCTCTCGAGAACTCCAGGTGGAACTAGTCCTGCTGACTAGCTTCATAGGATTGATTTTAGCCCAATACCATATTTAAAGCTTGTCATCTACAGTCCCATCAAACAATACATTTGCATTAAGATACCAGTCAATCCTAAAGGAAATCAACCCTGAATATTCACTGGAAGGACCAATGCTCAAGCTGAAAGTCCAATCCTTTGGCCACCTGATGTGAAGAGCCAATTCATTGGAAAAGTCCCTGAATCTGGGAAAGATTGAAGGCAGGAGGAGAAGGGGGTGGCAGAGGTTGAGATGGTTGGATGGCATCACTGACTCAATGGCCATGAGTTTGAGCAGGTTCTGTGAGATGGTGAAGGGCAGGGAAGCCTGGTGTGCTGCAATTCATGGGGTCACAGAGAGTCAGACACAACTTAGCGACTGAACAGTAAGACTTGCTCAGGGAAAGCGCCTCTCTCAGCCCCTTCTCAGTCCCCTCCTCCTGAAATTGACTGCTACTCACCTTAGAAATGTCTCCTCCTTCACCCTGGATAACTACCAAGGACCCCAACATTTTTCTATGAAACTTTTTTTTCATTTAAATAAATTTTCCTAGAGCAATCATATTATTTTATCCAGATTTCCTCTCCGAGTAAAAGGACATATGGCTAATACAAGAATTTTTATCACAGCATTATTTGCAGAAGCAAAAAAAAAAAGTTGAAAGAAATAAGGGTTTATTGATAATTCTGTTGACTAAATGTGGCCTATTTAGACAGTGGAGGATCAATCAGTCATTGCAAATAATGCATTATATCTGTGCCAGCTGACCCAATGGTGGGGACCTCCCGTAATATACTAAGTGTGAACAGCAAGAGGTAGGAAGGTGTACACACAACACACTCTCGTAGCTCGAAAACACCAGAAACAAGCCTCGTACACAAGTCAGTGCCTGTTTTTGTCTGCATGCATATTGGGAAAGAGGAAGAAGGCCATAAGGGACAGGCTTTTTGAAACTGGTTAGAAGTTTGGAGATAAGTGGGGCAGCTGTAAATAAGAGGTAGGTGATGATGGAAAAGACGAGAACAAGGAGGTTCCGACCTGAGGCTTTTCTTGAAGTTCTCACAGCATTTTTCTAACACAGAAGATCAGATGAAGTACACATAGTATAGCATTTAGATTGTGAAAAGTGGAAAATTCTATCCACAATATTATAACTATGCACATTGAATGTGCATGTAGAAAAGTGCTAGATTGTATTAAGGATCAATGCAAACTAATTTGATTTTAAAATATAAATTGTCAAAAAAAAGGTACCCTTATATCTTGGTTATTTCAAAGCAGCATGTGAAACAAATTATTTCTAAAGAAAAATAGATATCGCAATACTCTGCCAAATAGTTTAGTTGTAGAAAAGAAATCACTAAGGGGCCAATTAGCGTTGCTGGGTTCTGTGGTGGAAAATTTTACCCCAACACGGGGACAGTCCTGATTCTCTCACCACCATTAGGCATCCGGGAGGATTTGTGAGCACAAATGACTCAAAAACCAACCCTTCGCCATGAGATGAAGAAGAGAAAGAGGAGGAAGGAGAGAAAGAAAAGGAAAATCAAAGCAATCACCCTGATAAAGAGAAGAGCTTCTGGTTGAGTTCCTAAGATGCGTCAGCCAGGTTCCTAAAGAGAAAAATGTGTAGCATCTGATTTAATCCTCCAACCAAATACAAGCATGAATTAATGCTGTTTTCTTGAAGCCCATGGTGGCTCTGATGGTAAATAATCTGCCTGCAATGTGGGAGACCCAGGTTTGATGCCTGGGTCAGGAAGATGCCCTGGAGAAGGAAAGGGCAACTCACTCCAGTATTCTTGCCTGGAGAATCCCATGGACAGAGCAGCCTGGTGGGCTACAGTCTATGGGGTCACAAAGACTCAGACACCACTGAGCGACTAACACTTTCAGAATCCTATTTTCTTGCTAATTTTGTACATAAAGAAACAGAACTTTTCAGTTTCAGTAACTTGCCAAGCTTCACATAGTCATTAGGGACTAGTAACGAATTCCCAGGCTGTTAACTCTAAAACCTGTGAAGTTTATCTCTGCTACATTGCTATGCCTGCATCTCCTTCCCCAGTTTTCTAAGCTGTTCTTGTAATTTTCAAAACTATTTTATTTGAATTTGAGGTTTATGCCTCTGAATTTTCCTGAAGCTCCTACTGTGAGAGCACGCACACACACTCACACACACCCACCCTGCATTCCACATTCTCCTCCCTCTCCCCAGCAATAACTAGTCTCAGCATCTCCATGTTTTGTTGACAGACCTTCCTGGTAACAGCTCTTACTGCACAGGAAGCAAGGCTCTGGAAGAAATATAGACAGATGCTGATGGAGACTTGCGCTTAGGAAGAGCCGAGAGTAATAGATGCTTTCAGAGGAATCCAGTTCCCAGGAAAGCCCTGCAGGGAAAGGATTGTCAGAGAGCACGTGGTGTTGAGGGCAGCTGGACACCTGTATGTGGAAGGAAAGAGTTGGGGATAAATAGACAGAGCACAATAATTCCACATTTTCCCAAAGATGAACTCTCATTTTTACCCACACTGAATCTTCACCTAATGTGAAACAACTGAATTGATAGACCCGGACCTGAAAAATACAACTTGTGAAGCTGGATAGTATCTTTTCCCAGGGGTCCTTTTGATAAATGTTTGACTTTAATAATTTCCACTTGAACCAGAAAAGAACTCAAAGATTTCCCCCCTATACTACTCCACCCAATCTTATGGAAATTTATGCAAAACAGTGTCAATTTTCCAAATGACTAAAATATTGCAAGTAGGGCTCTTAGTTCCTGTTCAAAAGCAGTGATCAATTTCAAAATCTAACCTAACTCTTGTACTGAGTTTTTCAGTGGCATAATGACACTTCTTTATCTCTCAGGAATATCACTCTTCTTTTGACGGAATCTGTTGCTTCTTAAAAAAAAAAAAAACTTGTTTTGGACAGAAGTTTAGCTGCCTATGAGTCATCACACTGACTATTTTCTCTTTCAGCTGCACCTCTGTTGACTTGTAAGATGTCATTTGTTCTACATTCAGAGCATCTCATTCTTATACTGACTCTTCTCTTCCTTCCTTCCAGGAGCTCTGGGAAGTCACTGCAGCAACCTCCTCCTCCCCAACCCCAGCTGTTCTGTCTACCTCTCATCTTCCCCTGTTCTGAGGATCCTTTCTCAGAGCTGGCTGCCAGATCAATTTTCTGAAGACCAGCACTTACCATACCCCTCCCTTCTTCACAAATATTTAATGTTTCCCCATTGCCTGTAGGAAGATGCCCAACTATATTAGTCACTCTTCCATGCTCTGAACCCAGCAGCCGATTTAAATGGTTTTCTCATCATTCACTATACACAGCCAGATGCTGGCCACAATGAACTATAAGCCATTTTGAGCCCAAAGTAAGAATTTTCTGTGAGCGTTTCCTCCTGCTATTTTTTGTTTGTTTGTTTTTTTGGCCTGGATTATCTTTTTTCTCAAACTGTAATGCAAACCTGTCCTTCTCTCTAACTCAAATTCTCCATTTAACATGAACTATATATTTCTACAGTGAAAACTATAAAATCCTCCTTTGAATTCTCAAGTGCCTTAATCAGGATTCTTTCTAGCATACAGATCTAATTACTAATATAATTAGTTTCGCTTTCTGTGTATATTACTCAGAAACATATTATACTTGCTTACATTTATAAATTACATCCCCCAAACTTGAAGACAATACAATTTATATACTTATTTGATGATGTATCCCTAAGAATCACCAGCATAATTTCTTGGACATCTAATCAGTCAGTATTCAGTGAGAAACTGAATGAATCAAGCAGATGAATTCACCTTTTGCAACTACACTGGTCACAGTATATCAAGCAGTTTAAGTAAATGCAAAGAAAACCAATTTGCACCAGCTTTCATACAACAGGCAAAACACAGAGGCCCACTGCTCTGTAATCACTCTTTCAGTTTTCTGATCATTCACCCTGGAAGAATAATCACCTCAACGAAGGACCTCAGAGTTTCCACCCCCAGCCCTTTGCTGCTGTGGCGGCTGGCTAAGGCACAAGACCGTACTCCAAAGGTGACCAAAATCTGTGCTGTCAGATGTGGCCTCAGGCTGGCGGTGGTAATGACTGAACATCTGATGGTCCTGAATCTAATCCACGGTTTCGCTGTGGTTTAGTCACATTTCTCTCTTTTGCACACACTGCGGACACTGCCTGAGTTTAGCGCCTGCAAGCCTACTTTCTGTTTTGTCATCCTTGTTGCTTGCTTTTAATGAGAAGATGAGTGAATACTTTTGAGAAAGGCAGGTAGTAACACGTTCAAAGAGGACATTTTTCATTGATGGAGAACTAGAAAACGTGGCTGAGATTTAGTTTTGGAGTTTCTGTGAGCTATTTGCACCATCAATTCTCCAAACCTCAAGTCACAATGATGGAAGTAGATACATGTGGAATAGGCAAATGTAGATTATAGAGTAAGGATGCATCCTTACAGAGATGCCTTTTACCTAAATAACTCAGATTCTCTTTTCAGTCAATGAGGGAACTTACGGTCCTGATGTTATGTTTTCTTTCTCTTCCCCCTGTGTTATGAGAGACTGAACAAAACTCTGAAATTATTGGGAATGCTATAGAGTATTGTTTGCTTGCTCTTCTCCAAGGTTTAATTGAATCCTGGTCCAGGGATGGCTGGAGGTTTGTACCTGGTGGGTCCTGGATGGTGGAGACAGATCGCATAAAGCCTCTGTCTGACTTTCCCAGCCTCCCTCTCTCTCCTTTCTTCCTAACAATTAAAATTTGTGTTCTGTTCATATGTACCTAGACCTTTGCTGGTCATGTGAAACGTATGATGAAAGAGGCATTCTTTCATCTCAAGAAATTACTGTCTGGAAGGGAAAAATAACCTACCAGGTAATTACGTGGTAAGAATAAGTTACAATTAGGTTGTTGACAATTCAGATGAAGGTGTTGTCTGAGAAACAATCCCTCAGGGCGAGAGCTATTTACCAAGTGAGAAGAGTGGGAGAATTTGAGAGTCCACAGTTTCTTTTCAGTTGTGACATTAAGAGTTTATATCTATACAGATATATTTTCTGAATATGTAAATATATAATATTTGAAATTTACATACATATTATATAAATCATTTAGAATATATATGCATATAGAATCACATACTTGTATATGTACATGTGGTTTCATATATGTGTATAATGTGTGTATATCTGTTTAAACCATACACAAGCGAAGCAGAAGATCTAGCTAAATAATACCATCATATAAGAGGTGGATTTGCAATCAGTATTCTCATGGTAAACTGTATTTTAAAACATCACACCTTTGTATATACTATTAAATAAATACAAATCAGCTGTGGTAGAAAGTGCTTTCTGTTTTAAAAAGGTGAGCTGTCATTGCTAATAGCAATTTCCTTATTCTGTTTCAAATTAGAGGATCCCTCTCAGCATTAAGGAAAAATTCATTTGAATCAGTTCTACTCAGATGGACAAAACTGGAGCCCATTATCCAGAGTGAAGTAAGCCAGAAGCAAAAACAACAATACAGTATATTAACGCATATATATGGAATTTAGAAAGATGGTAACGAGAACCCAGCATGCGAGACAGCAAAAGGAATGCAGATGTATAGAATAGACTCGGGGCCTCTGTGGATGAGGGAAAGGGTGGGATGATATGGGAGAATGGCATTGAAACATGTTAATTATCATATGTCTAAGCAATAGCCGGCCCAGGATTGATGCTTGGGACTGGTGCAACGAGATTTCCCGGGGGGAGGGAGGAGGGAGGGGGGTTCTGGAGGGGGAGCATATGTAAACCCATGGTGATATCATGTCATTGTATGGCAAAACTAATAAAAAAAAAAAAGAAAAAAAATTAGAGGATCCCTGGTAAATCTGGGCAATTAAAAAGGTATGTTAGGATCCAGTATTTTGATTTGCAAAAATGATCCAATGCTGACATTGGTAGTGAGTTAGAAGAAGTTTTATGCTTTAATGGATGAGTTTTAAATAGTCTCTGCTCCTTTGTTAGTTCCCATGAGTTTTTGTTTTTTAGAGGAGATTGATTACATATGTGATAACTTATGTCAGTCTTTTTGTACAAAATTAAATGTATTTCTCCCTTCTTATTTTAACTCAGTTTTCTTTGTGTTTGTTTGTTTGTTTTGTTTTTAGTGAAAAGTGCTCCCAGAATGCACATACCACATCACAGGGACTTGGAACAGTCCTGCCTGTATGGTTTGTAACCCACTGACTGTTAACCTTGATTAGAACACAGGGACTGGCCTTTCTCCAATTGTCACTCTCAGGATTCTCACAAATCAGGATGTGCATGAAGCAAAATGACCTTCTTAATCAGAGGGAAACTACTATTTAGTCCAAGGTATACCATTGCATTTTTCATGTTGAATTTGATTTTGTTTTACCTAGTTCTTATTTATATTTAATTCATATATTTATGGCCTTCTACAAAGGTTAATATTTTATCATCTTACTCGTATTAACATACTTTCTAATATTTTATTTAAGTTTCTTGTCATTCTAATCAAATATCAATTACGCCAGATTTCCTGATTTGACTTGTTTCATTTCCAAATCTTTCCTAGCTCTTCACAACATAAGCCAGGAGACTAAACCGAACATATGTAACCAAATGATGCTGTGGTTTGCCAAAATGAATATATCATCGTGCAGGAATCTGGCTGCTATGGCCAAGATCTTTACTCTTTTTATATAACACAATTTCCTTTTATGGTTTCACATTCACTCTTCCATTTTTTTTCTTAATCATCCTAGCAGATTTTAATTTTCAGGAAAAGAATTTACTTCTTCCTTTAAATGAAGTTAAGATTTTGCTATAAATCTGACATACTGCTTTCTAAATAAGAGTTTGACTTGTTAGCTTAATTGTATTTTGTGTGTTATAAGTAATCATCTGATAACTTATACTGAGAAGAAAACCTCTATCAAATAGGTAAATTAATTTGCTCTCTTATCTTTTAGTGAAATCTTGGCAAAATTTTTTTTTTCATGGAGCCCAACATATGCTATTTACTTATCTCTTATTCTATAAAGTTCCTAAAAATGTGGAATGCAAAAAACATCATGGTTGCATTAATTCTAAAATACAGTAAAAGTTACATTATACTATATATTATTTATTTTTCAAACTTACATATATTTTATAATAAATTTTGTATTTGAACAAATGTTTTTCTTGGCACAACAATGACTTTTGGGTAGTTATTATGTATAAAAATGCCATCAAAACCAAAATAATGAGAGGAGAGAATAAGATGGCAGAGGTATAGGTGGACATGGAGAACATCTCTCTCCACGGATGCATCAGGAATACACCTTCAGACACAGAAGTGCATGCAGAACACCAGCTGAGAGTGGACAGGAGTACCTGACCACAGAAAAGAATATAGAGACCCATGCAAAACTCAGTAGGAGGAAAGAACTAGGGGGAAAAAACAGGATGGTTAGTAGGACTGGACCTGCCGTCCGCGGGTGGGAGAACTGAACCAGGGGTCTGATCCCCACATCAGGGCAACTGTCTGAGTCAGAAGAGAAACATTCAAGGCTGAGAGTGAAAGAGCTGATCTGCGGCAGCCTAAATGCAATGAGAATCAGACTGTCCTTGCCAAAGCCACACATACGCTGGGCAGGAACACAAGTCCCCAGGAGGGCACAGGGGCTGGGAGCTGGAGTTTAGGGACTGTGGAGCCATCCGCAGGTAAGGGCTGCTTGACTGCTGAGAGACAAATCGAGGGATGTGAGGGAGGAGACTGGTGGACGCAAGACTCTTCCATGACTCAGCCACACTGCAGAGTCATGCATCGGGGGTGGAGCCATCACCACAGCCTCTCTCCCCCATCACGCCAGCATTGGCAGCTGAACGATAGAGAGGCTGGCCCATCACTGGACCACAGAGCAGGACCTCACCCAGGGTGCCCCATCAAGTGCCTGATGTACAGAACAACAGAGAAGGACCCCATGCGGCGAAGCCCTCTAAGTGCCTGAAGGGGTGGAGCTACAGAGAAAGACTGGCCAAAGGGGCCTCATGATAACCAGCTACAAGAAGCTTGGAAGGAGACTCTGAGAGGGCCATAACCCCGGCGGCTGAAGCAGTCTGTGTCCCTGAACACTTGGGGCCGCCAGGGCCCCCACAAGCCAAGTAGCTGTGCCACCTTCATGCTCAACTCTCACTGGAGCAGAGCTGCCACAGGTGAAAAAGTCTTGTGTCCATGCATACAGGGTGACTTTGGTCATGTCTGACTCTTTGAGACCCTGTGGACTGTGGCCTGCCAGGCTTCTCTGTCAGGGAAGGGGTTTCTCCAGGCAAGAATACTGGCGCGTATTGGCCAATACTGTTTTCCATACTCTTCTAGAGCACTCTATTTCCTTCTGCCCTACCTGCCAACTCCCTTGAGTACCTGGTGCTACCAGAACCCCTGCAACCCAAGCAGCTGCACCACCTCCACACCTGGCCCTCACAGGGACAGACCCAAGTCCTCCAGGGGAGCCTCAGGAGCTAAACCCCAATGGACGACCCACATGTAGTTCAGTTCAGATCAGTCACTCAGTAGAGTCCCACTCTTTGCAATGCCATGAACCACAGCAATGCCAGGCCTCCCTGTCCATCACCAACTCCCAGAGTCCACCCAAACTCATGTCCATTGGGTCAGTGATGCCATCAAACCACCCCATTCACTGTCGTCCCCTTCTCCTCCTGCCCTCAATCTTTCCCAGCATCAGGGTCTTTTCAAATGAGTCAGCTCTTCGCATGAGGTGGCCAAACTATTGGAGTTTCAGCTTTAGCATCAGTCCTTCCAATGAATATTCACGACTGATTTCCTTTAGGATGGACTGGTTGGATCTCCTTGTAGTCCAAGGGAATCTCAAGAGTCTTCAGCACCACAGTTCAAAAGCATTAATTCTTCCATGCTCAGCTTTCTTTATAGCCCAGCTCTCACATCCATACATGACTACTGGAAAAACCATAGCCTTGACTACAAGAACCTTTCTTTACAAAGTAATGTCTCTGCTTTTTAATTTGCTGTCTAGGTTGGGCATAGCTTTTCTTTCAAGGAGTAAGTGTCTTTTAATTTCACAGCTGCAATTACCACTTATAGTGATTTTGGAGCCCAAGAAAATAGTCAGTCACTGTTTCCACTGTTTCCCCATCTATTTCCCATGAAGTGACAGGACCAGATGCCATGATCTTAGTTTTCTGAATGTTGAGCTTTAAGCCAACTATTTCATTCTCCTCTCTCACTTTCATCAAGAGGCTCTTTAGTTCCTCTTCACTTTCTGCCGTAAGGGTGTTGTCATCTGCATATCTGAGGTTATTGACGTTTCTCTCGGCAATCTTGATTCCAGCTTGTGCTTCTTCCAGCCTAGCGTTTCTCATGATGTACTCTGCATAGAAGTTAAATAAACAAGGTTACAATATACAGCCCTGATGTACTCCTTTTCTTATTTGGAACCAGTCTGTTGTTTCGTGTCCAGTTCTAACTGTTGCTTCCTGACCTGCATACAGGTTTCTCAAGAGGCAGGTCAGGTGGTTTGGTATTCCCATCTCTTTAAGAATTTTCCAGTTTGTTGTGATCCACATAGTCAAAGGCTTTGGCATAGTCAATAAAGCAGAAATAGATGTTTTTTTTCTGAAACTCTCTTGCTTTTTCAATGATCCAGTGGATGTTGGCAATTTGATCTCTGGTTCCTCTGCCTTTTCTAAAACCAGCTTGAACGTCTGGAACTTCATGGTTCACGTATTGTTGAAGCCTGGCTTGGAGAATTTTGAGCATTACTTTAGTAGTGTGTGAGATGAATGCAGTTGTGCAGTAGTTTGAGCATTCTTTGGCATTGCCTTTCTTTGAGATTGGAATGAAACTGACCTTTTCCAGTCCTGTGGCCACTGCTGAGTTTTCCAAATTTGCTGGCATATTGAGTGCAGCACTTTCACAGCATCGTCTTTCAGAATTTGAAATAGCTCAACTGGAATGCCATCACCTCTACTACCTTTGTTCGTAGTGATGCTTTCTAAGGCCCACCTGACTTCACATTCCAGGATGTCTGGCTTTAGGTGAGTGATCACACCATCTTGATTATCTGGGTAGTGGAAATCTTTTTTGTACAGTTCTTCTGTGTATTTTTGACATCTCTTCTTAGTATCTTCTGCTTCTGTGAGGTCCATATGATTTCTGTCCTTTATTGATCCCATCTTTGTATGAAATGTGCCCTTGGTATCCCTAGTTTTCTTGAAGAGATCTCTAATCTTTCCCATTGTATTGTTGTCCTCTATTTCTTTGCAATGATCACAGAGGAAGGCTTTCTTATCTCTCCTTGCTATTCTTTGAAACTTGCTATTCTTTGAATGATATATGCATTCAAATGGGTATATCTTTCCTTTTCTCCTTTGCTTTTGACTTCTCTTCTTTTCACAGCTATTTATAAGGCCTCCTCAGACAGCCATTTTGTTTTTTTGCATTTCTTTTTCTTGGGGACGGTCTTAATCCTTGTCTCCTGTACAATGGCACGAACCTCTGTCCATAGTTCATCAGGCACTCTGTCTACTAGACCTAGTTCCTTAAATCTATTTCTCACTTCCACTGTATAATCATAAGGGATTTGCTTTAGGTCACATCTGAATTGTCTAGTGGTTTTCCCCACTTTCTTTAGTCTGAATTTGACAATAAGGAGTTCATTATCTGAGCCACAGTCAGCTCCCAGTAGAGGTGAAAATAAAACCACAATTGAAACCCAGGGTCACTGGGACTAAGGAAGCAGACCTAAAACCTTCCCACCAGCTATACAAGCTGCAGATTAAATTCACACAATCAACTAGGCAGACTCTGTGTCTATGGAACATATAAAAAGTCATTAAGAGCTCCCACAAAAGAAAACACACTAGTTCTGATAGCTGTGGACATTGGAGGCAAGAACACAGAGGAATAGGGCCAGATTATAATCTGAGCTGCCCCCGCAGCAGGTCCAGAGATCAGCACAGTGTTGGGGGGCATCCTAGAGAGATGAGGTAGACTGTGACTCCCGGCACGGGAAAGGACTCTGACAGCGGTGACTCAGGAAAAACATTTATTATTGTTATGTTTTGACTTCTTCTGTAGATTCTTTTGGATATTTTTTTTTCTTTTTTTCCCTCCCGCCCCCCCCCCCCCTTTTGTTGTTTTTTTTTTTTCTGGCACTATGAAATCTAATTAAGCTTTGAGCTTTTTTTTTTTAATCCTTTTTTTCTCAGTCACATTTTTTATTGTTGTTATAAACCTCTGCCTTTATGTTGGGCTTTTTCAGTTATGGGGAGTTTTCCTTTTTTCTCTCTCCTTTCTTAATTTTAATTTTTTAAACCTATTATTATTTTTTTCTATATTTATTCCATTGTTTGCTTTTCCTACTGTTCTTTTCCCCTTGCAGTTAATCTTTAATACAGATAAATCTCCTTTATCTACCTCTATTTAACTTTGCATATCTAACTTTCTTTCTGTTCTTTCTTTCCTTTCCTCTCAACATATTTATTAGTTTTATTTTCATTGCTTTATTCCCCAATTGGCACCTTGCTTCACTTTTGTTTTCCAATTTGTGCTTTAGTTAGTTTTGCTCTGTTAGACATAATTTTTGGTTCCCTTTATTCTCTGGGTCAATCTATTGTACTTTATTTTAGTTGGACTATTTTGATTTTGCTTATGGGTGTATATGTATATGTGTATATTCAGTCACACTTTTTATTGTTGTTATAAACCTCTGCCTCTACATTCGGCTTTTGCAGTTCTGTGGAGTTTTTCTTTTTTTTTTCTTTCTTCTTCCATTTTTTTTTCCATTTTTTTATAATTTTAATATTTTAAACTTATTATATTTTTCCTACATTTCTTCCTTTGTTTGCCTTTCCTACTGTTCTTTTCTCCTTGCAGTCAATCTTTAATGTATATAAATCTTCTTCATCTACCTCTATGTAACTTTGCTTATCTATTCTTTCTTTCTTTTCTTTATTTCCTTTCCTCTCAGCATATTTGTTAGGTTTATTTTCAATGCTTTATTCCCCAATTGGCACCTTGCCTTAGTTTTGTTTTCCAGTTTGTGCTTTACTTAGTTTTGTTCTGGTAGACATATTTTTGGTTTCCTTTGTTCACTGTGTCAATCTACTATACTTTTTTTTGTTGTTGCACTGTTTTGACTTTGCTCATGGGTGTAAATGTATATGTATATATTCCATTATTTTAATTATTATTTGCCTAATTTTGTAACCCCATTTGTCTGGAGTTCATCTTTGGTTTCTCGTTTCTAGATATTTGTTTTAATCTCACTTAATGCTATAAGAAACCACTTGAGGACTCTTTATTCCTGACCAGAGATCAATCCCTGAGCCTTTGAAGTGGGAGCACTGACTCCAAGACCCTAGACTACCAGAGAACTAACCCTAGGGAGTATCAAATAGTGAGAACTCACACAAAGGAAACCACTTGAATACACCAGGCATCACCCAACCACCAATAGCACCCTGTGCAGGATGCCTCATCTAAAAAACAAATGAAGCAAAAATACAAACCCAATGATTAGCAGACAGGATTACCACCTCACTCAGCCTTGCCCATCAGAGGAAAGATAAACAAACAAACAAAAACTCAGCACAAATATCACCCTATATGAAGCTTGCACAAGCCACTGGACTAACTTTAGCAGGGCAGAAACTTAAAGGAAGAAAAAAATTGACCTTGAAGCTTGGGAAAAGTGACCTCAAAAACAATAGGCTAAAAAGAAAGAAAGAAAGAAAAGGTAAAGAAATACTACACAAATGAAGGAACGGACTAGAAACACAGAAGTCCAAATAAATGAAGAGGAAATAGGCAAACTACCTGAAAAAGAATTCAGAGTAATCATAGTAAAGATAATCAAAAACCTTGAAAACAAAATGGAGAAAACACAAGAATCAATGAACAAAGACCTAGAAGAATTAAAGAATAAACATGCAGAGACAAACAACACAATTACTGAAATTAAAAATACTCTAGAAGGAATCAATAACAGCATATCTGAAGCAGAGGAATGAATCACTATGCTTTTAAAACTTTTTCAAAAATTTGCAGGGGAAGGAACGCTTCCAAACTCATTCTATGAGGCCACCATTACCCTGATACCAAAACCAGACAGAGACAACACAAAAAAAGAAAACTACAGGCCGATATCACTGATGAACATAGATGCAAAAATCCTCAACAAAATTTTAGCAAACAAAATTCAGCAACACATCAAAAAGCTCATACACTATGAATGATCAAGTTGGGTTTATTCCAGGGGTGCAAGGATTCTTCAATATATGGAAATCAATCAATGTGATATACCATGTTAACAAAATGAAAGATAAAAACCATATGATAATCTCAAAGGATGCAGAAAAAACCTTTGACAAAATTCATCAACCATTTATGATTAAAACTCTTAAAAAAACGGGCATAGAAGGAACCTACCTCAATATAGTAAAGGCCATATATGATAAGCCTACAGCAAACATTATTCTCAATAGTAAAAAACTGAAAGCATCTCCCTTAAGATCAGGAGCAAGACAAGGGTGTCCACTTTCATGAATATTATTCAACATAGTTCTGGAAGTCCTAGCTACAGCAATCAGAGAAGAAAAAGAAATAAAAGGAATCCAGATTGGAAAAGAAGTAAAGCTCTCACTGTTTGCAGATGACATGGCACTGTATATAGAAAACCTTAAAGATATTGTCAGAAAATTCCTAGAGCTAATCAGTGAATTTAACAAAGTTGCAGGATACAAAATCAATACACAGAAGTCACTTGCATTTCTATATACTAACAATGAAAAATCAGAAAGAAAAATTAAAGAATCAATCTCATTCAACATTGGAACAAAAACAATTAAATATCTAGGAATAAACTTACCTAAGGAGACAAAAGAACTGTACACAGAATATTATGACACTGATGAGAGAAATCCAAGACCATATCAACAGATGGAGAGATATTCCATGTTCCTGGATAGGAAGAATCAATATTGTGAAAATGACTATACTACCATATGCAATCTACAGATTCAATGTGATGCCTATCAAATTACCAATGGCATTTTTCATAGAACTAGAACAAAAAATTTCATAATTCATATGGGAACACAAAAGACCCCAAAAGCCAAAGCAACCTTGAGAAAGAAGAATAGAGCTGGAGGAATCAACTTTCCTAATTTAAGATTATACTACAAAGCTACAGTCATCAAGACAGTATGGTACTGGAACAAAATCAGAAATAGAGACCAATGGAACAAGATAGAAAGCCCAGAAATAAACCCATGCACCTATGGATACCTTATTTTTGACAAAGGAGGCAAGAATATACAATGGGGCAAAGATGGCCTCTTCAATAAATGGTGCTGTGAAAACTGGACAGCCACACGTAAAAGAATGAAATTAGAACACTTCCTAACCTCATACACAAAGATAAACTCAAAATGGATTAAAGACCTACATGTAAGACCAGAAACTGTAAAACACTTAGACGAAAACGTAGGCAGAACACTCAATGACATAAATCAAGGCAAGATCCTCTATGACTCACCTCCTAGAGTAACAGAAATAAAAACAAAAGTAAACAAGTGGGACCTGATTAAACTTAAAAGCTTTTGCACAGCAAAGGAAACTCTAAGCAAGGTGAAAAGACAACCCTCAGAATAAGAGAAAATTATAGCAAATGAAGCAACAGACAAAGGATTAATTTCCAAAATATACAAGCAGCTCATACAACTCAATGCCAGAAAAAGAAACAACCAACTCAAAAAGTGGGGAAAAGATCTAAACAGACATTTCTCCAAAGACATACAGATGGCTAACAAGCACATGAAAAGACGCTCAACATCACTCATCATTAGAGAAATGCAAATCAAAACCACAATGAGATATCACCTCACACTGATCAGAATGGTCATGATCAGAAAGTCTACAAACAATTAACCCTGGAGAGGTGGGGAGAAAAGGGAATGCTCTTGCACTGTTGGTGGGAATGTAAATTGATACAGCCACTATGGAAGATGGTATGAAATTCCTTTAAAGAGTAGGAGTAAAACCAGCATATGATTCAGCAATCCCACTCCTAGGCATATGCCCTGAGGAAACCAAAATTGAAAGAGACACATGTATCCCATTGTTCATTGTAGCACTGTTTACAATAGCTAGAACATGGAAGCAACCTAGATGATCAACAGATAAATGGATAAAGAGGTCATGGTACATATGCGCAATGGAATATTACTCAGCCATAGAAAGGAATGCATTTGAGTCAGTTCTGATGAGGTGGATGAACCTAGACCTATCATACAGAGGGAAGTGAGTCAGAAAGAGAAAGATAAATATCATATTCTAATGCATGTATACGGAATCTAGAAAAATGATACTGAAGAATTGATTACAGGGCAACAATGGAGAAACAGATATAGAGAATAGACTTATGGACATGGGGAGAGGGGAGGAGAGGGTGAGATGAATGGAAAGAGTGACATGGAAACTTACATTACCGTATGTAAAATAGGGAGCCGACGGGAATTTGCTGTGTGGCTCAGGGAACTCAAGCAGGGGCTCTGCCCCAACCTAGAGGAGGAGGGTAGGGAGGGAGATGGGGGGAGGTTCAAAAGGGAGGGGATATGTGTATACCTATGGCTGCTTCATGTTGAGGTTTGACAGAAAACAGCAAAATTCTGTAAAGCAATTATCCTTCAATAAAAAAATAAATTAAAAAGGAAAAAAATCAAAATAATGATCTTTTGAACATAAACACCTTTTAAAATATAATAATGAATATGTGTGTGGTTTTAAGGCCTATTAAGTTTAAAATTTGAAATATGCTTCTCCCATGTCACTCTCTTTGGTTAACCTTCTCCAATATATTTTCACCCCAATCATTTTGCAATAGTGCTGAAATTTTGCAAATACTCAGAGAAAAATGAAGATTTGAGTGACTAGTTAATGGTTCAAAAGCCTTTGCCCAAGAATCAGGTAATTTATAATTTGTTTTGATTCCCAAATGGAATTTAATGGCACTAAAGCTATGTTACTTTGTTCCTTGGGGTATTTTTTAATGTATTCATTTTTGAAGATAAGTATTTAGATAGGTACATACATACAAGGAAGTGCATTTAGTTATTTCACCATCTTAGCTAGTATACAGTAAGATAGAAAACAGAACAACAATAACAAGAAAAACCTTTCTGGCTAATGGTGTCCTAATGTAATTTCAGTTAACTCTTCTAAGATATACAAGATATTTAAATAACTTAATTCCTTGCTAAGGGCAAATCCAAACTCTCAGTTTAGAACTGTGTGTTGTAAAACCTAAAATTTTAAGTGCTGCCTTGATGTCATCAGGCCTTCCCAGGTGGCTTGGTGGTAAAGAATCCACCTGCCAATGCAGGAAACACAGGAGATGCAGGTTTGACCCCTGGGTTGGGAAGATCCCCAGGAATAAGAAGTGGCAACCTATTCTAGTATTCCTGCCTTGAAAATTCCATGGGACAGAGGGAGCCTGGAAGTATACAGTCCATGTGGTCACAGAGTCAGACACGACTGAAGTGACTTAGCACTCACGCACGCAAGGAACCATCCCTTCACCAATGAAATTAACAGAAAGTCATCAAAAAATAGTGTAGTGAGAGGTGGGCCTCTACCTACTTTTGACAATTCAAAGTCTCAATAGATGGCCACTGTACCTTCACAGGGGAGTGAGACAAATGCTCCTGGATAATCCTAACATGTTTTCCCACTTTGCAACTACAGTGGGACCCCCACAATCCGCGGGTGGCCCCAGGGCAGACTGCATACCAAAGTCCTAGGCTGCCACATTCTGAAACATAAGCACAGAAAATTTTCATCTGGAAAAATATAATGTAGGTTGACATTAATTATCTATTACAAGTATAAAAATCATCTCATTGAAGTGCTCATTGACTATTTAAATCGAGGTTAATCAAATATTCTGAGAACCCTCTCAAGGCGCGTTGGTGCACCAGCCAGGCCTGCGTGATTTAATGTGATTGCTTGACTTATGGGGTTGCTGGGTCTGACAGTTAAAAACCAGAAGATGAACAAAACAATGATTAATTTATTTTAGAATAATTGATCAGTAGCCATTTTTTTCCCTATAGCAATTTACATTATAAGTGTTGGGGAGAATAAACAGAGGAAAACCTCCTGGCAGCCCAGTGCATCTTCTCCACAAACGTGGAGAAGGATTAAACCATCTTGTTATTGAATAACCATTAAACCAGACTGTGACACACATGACAAGAAATCCAATAAAGGGATTGCAAAGATGGAAAGAAATTTCATCTCTTTTGAGAGCTGGACAGCTACAACCCATTCCTTACAAGTTCTTAAGATAAATTATGTCATCATCAAGCCTGATGAACTGACAACCCTGCTTGGAACACAGTTCATCCCAGCTTCACCTGGCAATCAAGTGGCCGCTTGTGCTCCTTAGTTGCCTTTATCCAAAGGAAATAAAAAGTCTGCCATCTCTGCGGAAGGCTCTCTGCAACTTGGAGGAGGGTACCTAGCTTAAAACTCACAGACAGACAGGTTGAATGAGATGCCATTTTCCTTGACCTTTACATTTTAAAGAGATAGCTCCAAGGCCCTTAAGGAAAAAGGGGAAAAAAAAAAATCTTGGGCTATAGAACAGGAAAGACGTTTACAGTGTTAGTTAGGGACACAGAAATAATTTGTTACAAGTTAGCTAAAGAAAATTCTCTTAGAAAATGGAGGGTTGAGCCTTCCCTAAGGACAGGTGAGGTCCTGGGCCCTTCCTGTCCACAGGCATCCCTGCTCCATCCCTGAAATGGCTTACAATAGCCAGAAACATGTCAACTCATTTTTCTATTAAGGCCTTCATTTTCATTGAACAAACATTTGCTTTTAAGGAGTTGGGGGTTACTATGCTTTCTTTTTTCTTGTCCCTCCCTCCCTGCCTCCCTCCTCCAGTCAAAAAAAGAACCCATAGTTTCAGAGATGTTTGTGCGTATAGACTCTCATCATCGTATCTAACTTGTTTTGAAGAGAAGTATTTCCATTGTGGGTGTGTCTCTCTGTAAATATTTGTTCATTTTTTTTGTGATTTCAATACTATGTACCATTGTCTTATGATAGCTTTTATAAGGAAAAGCATAAATATACAAAGAAAAGAAAATGACAGATTGGAAAGTTGCCTTCCTCTTGGGCACCGAGGAAGATTCTATTTTGTTTTATTGTATCTACTCTTACATAGGACAACACACTGATATGATTTCTCTTTATCATGTTTTGCGTATAACAAAGGGTACGCTTTATCTTTTTTATGGTAGGTGGCCAAGGGGCTCGGACAACCAGAGTGTCATCCAATCTGATATGACAGACGGAAAGTCCCCTTTGTCATCGGGAATTGTTATCTGCTTTCCTGAGACATCATTTCTACAAACTCTGAACTCGGTGAGAGCCTTACGATGTAGTTTCAGTTTGATCGTAAATATCACTAGATAGTTCTGTTTCAATGCAGTTTACTGTATGACTGCAGCCTGGTCATTGTTTTAGTAAGGTTAGCCTAGACAATGCTGTCTTCAAAAGCTAATGCTGAAATCGGGAGCTTGGGCTTCCCTCGTGGCTCAGTGGTAAAGAATCCCCTGCCAATGCCTGAGACATAGGTTGGATTGCTGATCTGTGAAGATCCCATGTGCCGCAGAGCAACTAAGCTCGTATGCCACAACTCCTGAGCTGTGCTCCAGAACCTGAGAGCCACGGCCACTGAGCCCTCGAGCTGGAGAGTAGCCCCCTGCTCTACACTGAAGTCAGCCCCTGCTTGCCTGCAACTAGAGCAAAGCCCACAAAGCCACAAAGACCCAGCACAGCCAAAAATCAATTAAGAAAAGGAAACCAGGTAACTTGAAATCACTTGGTTTTATCTAGTCCATGTTGCATTTCCACTGCAAAGTGGCTCAGGGGATCGGTTCTACACTGGCACTCAGGAACCCAGGGGTCATGGAGACCCTACAATACTATAGCTGCATTGTCTAGAGGATGCGGGTTAGAAGCAGCAGCTAAGAATCAGATGCCTGGTCTTAGCCTGTCCAGCTTAGATGTGAAGCATATCACTGACCACGGTCTATTGGCCAGTACTTGCCAAGAGGTCCCATCTGGCTCCTGGCTGGTCACTCTCGTGGTGCAGCCTGGATGCTGGTTTCTGTCCAACTCCCTTGTTCTTGGAAAACACCTGGCCTCACCCAGTACTGGGCCTGTATTCAGGGACCACTTGGCGGCAATGAAGGGAAAAGGTCTCCATCTCTACTCCACTCCCAGCATCTCTGAAGACCCATCACAGGGCCAGGGTTTTGTAGGATGCCCAATGCTACTGCATGCCTTCTCCCTCTGCCCTTTTGCCCCTTCGCCCCAGGACCTGATCCCAGTAGCATTTCCCAACAAGTTTTCTGTGAGCAAATCTTTGATGCAGAGTCTGCTTCCCAAACATATTATAAACATCAGAGTTTTGTTAAAAATGCAGGTGGCTGGTTTTTAATCCCAGGCCTATTGAATTTAGAGTGTCTATAAGAGAATGGAGGCTGGGAAACTGCATTATTAAAAAGCACCCAGAAAATGATTTTCCTCATTAAACTGACACTAACAATGGCAGTTGTAATTACCTTGATTATGTACGAAATTGAAGAGCTGAAGTGACAGTGGTGAGGGAGAAGCGTTCAGAGAATTAGAAAACCTCATGCAGGCTCTTCTGTCAAAATCGTTTATGTTAAAATAGAAAAGTGTCTACAAGTGAACTCCATCAGGAGTAAACAAACCGCTTGCAGAAACAAAGATTTTAAATCTACAGACCGTGAAATGTTAGACTGTAATCAGCTACATGACCCAAATGAACATATTTTAAAATAATTTTATATCTCACATCCCCGATGCCAGAAATGTCCCACCTCTGCCATTCTTTTTCTTCGGTGAGATTTGGGGATTGTGAACCTCAGTGCCCAAATTGCCATGGCTGAGCTGAGAAGTCAAATCGTTTTTTGAGGCCACTAGTCTTCCTGGAGAATTCTTCCTGCGCACTGACATTATCCAAGTGGATACATAACTACAGTCTTTCTTTCATCTTTCACATTAGACATAAATTAGTTTCCCTCCTCCTTCTCTTTGTTGTTCAGATCTAAACAGAAACTCCCAAAATCTCCATTTATCAAGAATTAACCCAGGGACTTCCCTGGTGGTCCAATGGTTGAGACTTCATGCTTCCAATGCAGGAAGCACTGGATCCCTGGTTGGGGAACTAAGATCCCACATGCCACGAGGCCAAAAATAAATGAATAAATGAAACAAACTGTTAAAAAATAAGAATTAATCCTTTAAGTGCTGATTTATTGCCAAAAATAAATAAAGGAAGTAAAACATTTAAAAATGGAATTAACTCATTAAGCACTGGCTTATGGATAAGCATACGGTGGCAGGAAGCAAAACAAACAATGTGTGCCCCATATACATTTATCAAAACATCCTCATGTATTTTAAATTCAGTAGAGAAGTAACGTATAGGCCCTACAATCAACATACAGGACTTTGTACAAAGAGTCTTTATATCAAGAGTCATGTTCTCCAATCTGTTCACACACTGTTGTTAACAATCTCAACCCTATCTGGCTGGGTCCAGGGACTATGGGCTGGTTGGAAATGTTCCCATACACAATAACTCCATTTCCATTGCATCAGAATACCAATTGTGAGAAAAACAAATGGCCTGTTTTTTTGATGATCTTACTTATGATTAATTTTTGCAACAATTTTGACTTTAAAAATATTACGTCATTATTTTCTTGATTATTGTGTTCTCTGGAGTCCCCTGAGATTATGTGTCTGAGATGAAGTATCTTACTTCCTATACCCCAATGGCAGCCCTGATGTCAGAGCTCATTACTTTCATACTTAGGGGCTCACTGTGCACCCCTAATATCCAATATTTGTCTTATTTAAAAGCCATAGTGATGCAGTAAAAACAGTACTAAATTAGCAGTGAGAAAACTTAGGTAATGATTCCATCTCTGGAACTCACAACTAAGGAAACCACAGACTCATTTATCTTTAGAGTAGTTTTTTGTTTTTTTAATAAGAATAATTATAGTTTGTTTCTTTTTAAAGTATTTTTTTAATGTGGACCATTTTTAAATTCTTTATTGAATTTGCTACAATATTGCTTCTATTTTATTTTTTGGCCCTGAGGCATATGAGATTTTAGCTCCCTGACCAGGGATTGAACCCATACTACCTGCATTGGAAGGCAAAGTCTTAAGCACTGGACCATTAAGGAAGTCCCCTATAACTTGTTTGAGAACTAGACAATGTGAGGTAAATGAAAGCACTCTGAAAAAACATAGGTTTCTTTTTTAGCACATCAGTTCAATTCAGCTCAATTCAATCACTCAGTCCTGTCCAACTCTTTGTGACCCCATGGACTGCAGCACACCAGACTTCCTTGTCCATCAGCAACTCCCTGAGCTTACTCAAACTCATGTCTATTGAGTCGGTGATGCCATCCAATCATCTCATCCTCTGTTATCCCCTTCTCTTCCTGTCCTCAATCTTTCCCAGTATCAGGGTCTTTTCCAATAAGTCAGTTCTTCACATCAGATGGCCAAAGTATTAGAGCTTCAACTTCAGCCTCAGTCCTTCCAGTGAATACTCAGGACTGATTTCCTTTAGGATGGATTTGTTGGATCTCCTTGCAGTCCAAGGGACTCTTCTCTAATACCACAGTTCAAAATCATCAGTTCTTTGGTGCTCAGCTTTCTTTATAGTCCAACTCTCACATCCATACACGACTACTGGAAAAACTATAGCTTTGACTAGATGGACCTTTGCTGGCAAGATAATGTCTCTGCTTTTTCATATGCTGTCTAAGTTGGTCATAGCTTTACTTCGAAGGAGCAAGCATCTTTTCATTTCATGGCTGCAGTCACCAGCTGCAGAGATTTTGGAGCCCAAAAAAATAAAGTCTCTCACTGTTTCCAGTGTTTCCCCATCTTTGGCATGAAGTGATGGGACTGGATGCCATGATCTTCATTTTCTGAAGGTTGAGTTTTAAGCCAACTTTTTTTTTTTCTGATGTTGAGTTTTAAGCCAACTTTTTCCCTCTCCTCTTTCACTTTCATCAAGAGGCTCTTTAGTTCTTCTTCACGTTCTGCCATAAGAGTAGTGTCATCTGCATATCTGAAGTTATTGATATGTCCCCCAGCAATCTGGATTCCAGCTTGTGCATCATCCAGCCTGGCATTTCACATGATGTACAGATAGGGAGGCCTGGCGTGCTGCAGTTGATGGGGTCACAAAGAGTCGGACATGACTGAGCAACTGAATTGAACTGAACACTCCATGTAAGTTAAACAAGCAGGGTGACAATATACAACCTTGACATACTCCTTACTTAATTTGGAACCAGTCTGTTGTTCCATGTCCAGTTCTAACTGTTGCTTCTTGACCTGCATACAGATTTCTCAGGAGGCAAGTCAGGTGGTCTGGTATTACCACCTCTTTAAGAATTTTCTAGTTTGTTGTGATCCACACAGTCAAAGGCTTTGATGTAATCAATAAAGCAGAAGTAGATGTTTTTCTGGAACTCTCTTGCTTTATCAGTGATCCAATAGATGAGGCAATTTGACCTCTTGTTCCTCTGCCTTTTCTAAATCCAGCTTGAACATCTGGAAGTTCATGGCTCATGTACTGTTGAAACCTGGCTTAGTGAATTTTGAGCATTACTTTGCTCTTATGTGAAATGAGTGCAATTGTGGGGTAGTTTGAACATTCTTCGGCATTGCCTTTCTTTGGGATTGGAATGAAGACTGACCTTTTTCAGCCCTGTGGCCACTGCTGAGTTTTCCAAATTTGCTGGCATATTGAATGCAGTACTTTCACAGCATCATCTTCTAGGATTTGAAATAACTCAACTGGAATTCCATCTCCACTAGCTTTGTTTGTAGTGATGCTTCCTAAGGCCCACTTGACTTCACATTCCAGGATGTCTGACTCTAGGTGAGTGATCACACCAGTGTGGTTATCTGGGTCATAAAATCATGCTTTTTGTCATTGCTGTAGCCCCAAGTTTGAAACATATTTAATGAATGTGAGAATGAAAGGAAAGCATTCAAGCTAGGTGGCCCAGAAGCTGCTAACTGAAGTATCTTTCTCCTCATTCCTCCCTCCTATAAAGTATGTCCCTAATTCTCATGCCCTTGGACCAATAAATACTGATTTGGGTAGTAATATCAGAGCTGAGTTTCTAAGAGCAAGCACCTCTAATCAGCACATACACATCATCTGGAAGCTTCTTAGAAATGCAGGTTACAAAACAACATCCAGTAAATTGGGGGCTTTTGCCAGCAGTGTCAGTTTTAACAAGCTTTCCATGCAGTTCTGGTGCAGGTCAATGTTGAGAACACTGGACCAGAGGACAGGAATGGGGGAGACGAATGTCAGTTTGCCAGGCCTTTTGACTGCCGGGCTGTTTGCCAAGACATTTGAGTGTGTTGTTAAGAATCCTCATGAAATTCCTTTTTTGCCTCTGCCTTTTCATCATTCATTCTCAGGCCACATCTTGTTTCCTTTACTCTTATTCAGCTTTATTAGGTTATAATTGTCAAATAAAATTGTAAAGGATTTAAAGTGTACAGTGTAATGATTTGATCCATGTATATATTGTGGGAAGACTTCCTCCTGCTTTTTTACTATCCTGTCATTTCAGGAAAATGCAAAACTAAGTGTTCTTATTCAAAACAGAAATTCTGCAGAATAACTGGTATACTACTCACAGGGTTTCCCAGGTGATGCTAGTGTCAAAGAACTTGCCTGCCAATGCAGGAGACATAAGAGATGCGAATTGGATCCCTGGGTCAGGAAGATATGGAGGAGGGCATGGCAACCCATTCCAGTATTCTTTCTGGGAGAAATCCCATAGACAGAGAAGCCTGGAGAGGACTCAGTTCAGTTCTGTCACTCAGTCAGACTCTGTGACCCTCATGGACTGCAGCACAACAGGCCTCCCTGTCCATCACCAACTCTGAGTTTGCTCAAACCCATGTCCATCGAGTCGGTGATGCCATCCAACCATCTCATCCTCTGTCATCCCCTTCTCCTCCTGCCTTCAATCTTTCCCAGCATCAGGGTCTTTTCCAATGAATCAGTTCTTTGCATCAGGTGGCCAAAGTATTGGAGCTTCATAGTTGCAGAGTTGGACATGACTGAAGAGATTTAGCACACATTGATCCAACATCTTCCAGAGGATGGTTTGGTCCTCATAGGCAGATGTTGCTGGTGAGTCAAAACAGCCCTGCTTCTATCTCTGTGAGGCAGATGCATCAAAAACAATCTTCCTAAGATAATGGGAGGATGATTAGATTTTGCTCCCCAAGACTCTGAAATTGGCCAGGAGAGTACATTAAGTACACGAAATGCACATTAACTCTAAGGTGGAACTACCTTCAGGCTGAAATTTCACTCACTGTTCTCTCTCCAGATCATATCCAAGCCATATTGCCAATATCATCAAAGTATTAAATGTGTTTTTATAGTTTTTTTTAAAAAAACCTGACAACATGAAAATGTCTTGAACATAAGATCTGTTTGCTGTCAAATTTTAAAGGAGTGATTAAAGTCCAAAGATTAAATTCCCACGTACTCAGTGCTTTCTTGCCTTGAAGGAATATGGTCCTGAACTACATGAGAAAAGACAAGCACACAAGAATTTCTGTTTATTTTTTTCCATATCACTAAAACTGGTGGAGTGTTAGTGTGGACTTATATCATCTGCCTTCCCAATTCTGTGTTCAGTAACATGACACTGATAAAATACCCAGAGTGGGAATGTTTCCAGCATGGAAATCATCAAGTGGCATAAATCAAGGGTATTCCCCATGCCCCCTTCTCAACAGCGAGTTTACCAGCATACAATTAATTTATAAAAAATTTATTATTATCAATTTGCATTACCAAAAGGCAGTACCCAGCTGCTTAAAAGCAAATAAAAAGGTCAAGTTGGTGGAAACGAAAGTTCATTTTATTTCAGATGCCTGCAACAGAAATGGGGTAGAGGTGGGATGGGGGATGGTTGGGTGACAACTGTCCAAAGGCTGACTCCCACAGACCCAAAATCAGCGGGTAAAAACTTTTATAGGCGGCAACGTGCAGAAACAGCACAGTCAGCTCTGACAGTCATTGTGAAATTGGTCTTTGATGGTCTGACTGGCATCACCTTGATTGTTTTAGGTACAATTAGCGTTCAGTTCCACGGTCAGTTTGTTACCATTTCTTTGAGGCAAGTTCCAGAATTGTGGTGGCTTATGTTGTGGCTACAGTGTGGTCATCATGCAGCTTAACTTCTCCTCTGGAAGAGGGTTTTGGTATCTATAAGCCAGTTTAGAGGATATGGCTCAGAGTATTATCTAGTAGCTCTTGAGGAGGAACTGAGGCCTCTTGACTATGCTTGATAACTACATTATTATTATTATTTGGTCTGTTTTCCTTTATTTTGCATGTCCTCACTACTCTGATTACACTTATTTCTTGACTAAAGTTTTTTTCCACAGACAAAAGGCAGGCAGAGGATGTGGAAGGGCAAGGACCATAGACACCCACTCCGTTTCACTTGTAAATTATGTGAATTATTCCCTTGCTGAAAAGTATTCCTCCTTCATGGGAAGGAGATGGTCTGCATCATAGTCTGTACATTTTAAGTGAAGTGAAAGTCATTCAGTCATGTCTGACTCTTTGCGATCCCATCAATTCATGGAATTCTCCAGGTCGAAATACTGGAGTGGGTAACCTTTCCCTTCTCCAGGGGATCTTCCCAACCCAGGGATCCAACCCAGGTCTCCCGCATTGCAGGCAGATTCTTTACTAGCTGAGCCACAAGGGTAAAAATGCACAGTTTTAGGTATAAGTTAACTACAAGTAAGGTAAAAACATGAAATTGTTCTCTTTCAAGAGCAGGTAGTAGAGCAAGTGCGTCCATTTTAAAGCAGTAGTTGTGAGCCAGGAAAAGTGCCCACCAGCAGTAACAGAGGATGAAGAAGGTAACTAGAAGGGGGTCAAAGTCACGTCTCACTCCAGGGCTTCTACATCTTCACACACTCTTGGAGTTCAGCTCACTCCCCCGACCCCTCACCCTCTTCTGTCTGTTCTGTCCTCTTTGGAACAAGACTAGGGTCCTGTGGATTTACCAGCCCAAGTTTATCACCCAGCTTTCCCACCAATCTTTGGTTTCTCCTGGCTTCTTAACACCCAACCTAGGGTCTTAAGTGGTGTGATTTGCAAGACACAAATCTAGGGAAATCTCATTTTAGATAGGGGGAAACTGATAGTCAAAGAAGCAAAGAATAAATGAAAGTGTTATTTGCTCAGTCATGTCCAAATCTTTTGCAACCCCATGGACTGTAGCCCACCAGGCTCCTCTATTCATGGGGTTCTCCAGGCAAGAATACTGGAGCGGGTTGCCATTCCCTTCACCAGGGGTCTTCCAGAGCCAGAGATCAAACCCAAACCTTCTGCATTGCAAGCAGATTCTTCACCATTTGAGCCAAACAGGGAGTTTAAGGGCTTACTTTGTAGCTCAGTCAGTAAGGAATCTGCCTGCAATGCAGAAGACCAGGGTTCAATTCCTGGGTAGGGAGTATCTGCCGGGAGAATCCCACAGAAAGAGGAGTCTGGCGGGCTACAATCCATGGGGTCACAAGAGTTGGACAACCACCATCACCACCAGGGAGTGTAAAAATCTTTTTTCTTTGTGGTTGCTTTCTTCCCTGCTATGAATTCTCAAATATGCATGGCACGGGAGGCGCTGAGAAGGAAGATACTTGATTCAGATAGCTAACTAACATAGCATTTATGGTTCCTCTAAGCTAGACTAAACTTCAGATCATTTTCTTCCTGACTCTGGACCTCTGAGCTCCTTTTTCTTAGAACATTTACTTTAGAAAACTTATCATTGTAAATCCTTCCTCTGCCCCTTTGGGATGTAAATCTTTTTCAGAAGTCTCTTTCTAGTTTTATAGCCCAGGAATGTCTTTCTCAAGGATTCTGGAGCCTAGCCTTTAAAGTGAGCTTGTAAAGGAAGGTAGTGACTACCTCCTAGTCTTTGGGGCTGGGGGCAGAGCCTAACTACAGAGGGCTCCAAATTTAGCTCAAATGGTAAAGAATCTCCCTGCAACACAGAAGACTAGGGTTCAATCCCTGGTCGGCAAGATCCCCTGGAGAAAGGAATAAATGAAATGGCAACCCACTCCAGTATTATTGCCTGGAGAATCCCATGTACAGAAAAGCCCTGCAGGCTACAGCTCAAGGAGTTGCAAAGAGTCTGACAGAACTGAGCAATTAACACTTTCACTTTTTTCACTTTTTACAATTTGGCTTTTTGTCAAAAAAAGATTGAGTTTTTAACTCTTTTCCCCTACTGCAGTAGCCTTGGATAAAGTCTTCTTTACCTGTTTAATTCTGATGCAAATCGAAAGCTTGATTCTGCCACTTAATTTGAAATTATTATAGCTCTGTAAATTAGATCTATAAAATGGTGATTATAATACTAATGCCAGAATTATTCTGATAATCAAATGAGCTAACATAAGAGATGCCTTTAGCGCAGTGCCTGACTCCTAGTAAGTACTGGCAATGATGATAATAATAATAATAAATAATAAGTGCTGTTGTTACATCACTTAATTATCAGTGTGGACATCGAATTGGCATTTTTCTCTGTCTTGAAATGGCCATATAGTCTACTATAATAATGCTATTATCATAATTCTTTCTCTTTCCATTGCAGGGCAAACATCTGAGGTTCATTATGCAATTAAATAAATTCCTGACTACTTAGGGACATTTAGCTATCCTGCAAATTAATCTTTTCACCTTTTATGTTAGACTTGGTTCACACATGGCTTTTTCACTGGCAATTAGCACTTCCTCTGTTTGGACTGCCACTGCCAAATTATTAACATCTCTCCAGAGGAGATCAAGGAAAGGGAAAGAGAGAAAACATGAAAAACTCGGTTACCAGCAGTACTTTGGAGCACTGAAGTAAAGTGACTCTGAACAGATATGGTCAAGGCATCTGTCTTTTGATACATTTCTGACTTTTTGCCCCAACAGCTCAATGCAAGTTTAGTGGACCCTTGGCTCTGAATCACAGATAAGGACATTTTAATTTTATTTTTTGTGAAGGTGGGGGAGTTCTTTTGACTTTCACTAACCTGAAATTCAGTTCATTTCTGAAAATATGTGATTAGGAATTGCAGAGCAACCGGAGACCAAATTGTCAACATCCCTTGGATCATCAAAAAATAAGAGAATACTTGAAAAACATCTCCTTCTGATTTATTGATTATGCCAAAGCCTTTGACTGTGTAGATCACAACAAACTGTAGAAAATGCTTAAAGAGATGGGAATACCAGACCACCTTACCTGCCTCCTGAGAAATCTGTATGCAAGTCAAGAAGCAACAGTTGGAACTGGACATGGAACAAAAAACTGGTTCCAAATAGGAAAAGGAGTATGTCAAGGCTGTATATTGTCACACTAGTTATTTAACATATATGCAGAGTACATCATGAAAAACACTGGGCTGGATGCAGCGCAAACCAGAATCAAGATTGCTGGGAGAAATATCAATAACCTCAGATATGCAGATGACACCACTCTTATGGCAGAAAGCAAAGAAGAACTAGAGAGCCTCTTGACGAAGTGAAAGAAGAAAGTGAAAAGGCTGGTTTAAAACTCAACATTCAAGAAAACAAACATCATGGTCCCATCACTTCATGGCAAACAGATGGGGAAACAATGGAAACAGTGAGAGACTTTATTTTTTGGGACTCTAAAATCACTGCAGATGATGATTGCAGCCATGAAATTAAAAAAATGCTTGATCCTTGGAAGAAAAGCTATGACCAACCTAGAGAGCATATTAAAAACCAGAGACATTATCTTACCAGCAAAGGTCCATCTAGTCAAAGCTATGGTTTTTCTCGTAGTCATGTATGGATGTGAGAGTTGGACTATAAAGAAAGCTGAGCACCAAAGAATTGATGCTTTTGAACTGTGGTGTTGGAGAAGATTCTTGGAGAGCCCCTTGGACTACAAGGAGATCCAACCAGTCCATCCTAAAGGAGATCAGTCCTGAATACTCATTGAAAGAACTGAAGCTGAAGCTGAAACTTCGATACCTTTGCCACCTGATGTGAATAACTGACTCATTGGAGAAAACCCTGATGCTGGGAAATATTGAAGGCAGGAGAAGAAGGGGACCACAGAGGATGAGATGGTTGGATGGCATCAATGGACATGAGTTCGAGCAAGCTCAGAGAGTTGGTGATTAACCGCGAAGCCTGGTTGTGCCGCAATCCATGGAGTCGCAAAGAGTCGGACATGACTGAGCAACTGAAGTGAACTGAATAAAGTACACCATGCACCACAGTTTGAATAGATATGTCTATTTAATAATTTCATTTCAACTGGGCCCAATGGAACACAAACAAATACTTTTTAACTTTGACATGGTGGTAATGGCGGTTTAGTTGCTAAGTCGTAACTCACTCATTGCCATAGTTCAGACTCTTTGTTGGCAGGTTTGAGAAGACACAGGAATGCACAGCTCAGTTTTATAAGGCTTGATTAAAACTGCATTGTAATGATAACATTTTGTCTCTGTTGAAATTAAAAAAAAAAAAAATACTTGCTTAAAAATCCATTTACTCTTTGATGTTTTTCATTGTTTCCAGGCCTGTTAGCAAACACTGCTGACCAACACCTACTGAGGGCAGGTTAATTAGGTCTTCCAAAATCAGTGGGGGAAGATTAAAATCTTGAAAACTATGATAACTCTCTCTGCACCCCACCTTTGTTTTAATTCCATATTTGAGTTCTGTTGAAAAAGACTGCCTGTCAGAGATTAAGACTGAAAAGTAAGTAATCTATTTCAGCTTCACTATTTTTTCTTGCTTTCAGAAATATAAAAAATACATCAAAGAAGTATTTTTTTTGTCACTGTTTTGCCTTTTGATCCTTTATAGTCAAAGACTTATATTACAGTAGATTCACTTGGTTGTACGGGTAAGATAAAAAGAAAAAAATATTGCACAATATACAGGATAAGGGGAGAAGGACTGATGTCGAGAAACATTCTAGTTTCCAGTATTCTGAGCACAGTTGGTTGCAAAGAGGTAGATGATTCTTCCATCTAGCAGATGGGTCCTTGCATGATATTCCAGAAATGAGATTTACAGCCTCAAGGGACCTCAGATATGAGGGGTAGAAGTGTCTTCCTTTTACTTCTGGGAGTTTTTAAAGCTAGTCCTCCAGTTCTCAAAGCCAAAAAATGACTTCATAAAGGTTTTCGGGCCATGCCTCTTTCTGGAGAATCTTAACGTTCTTGTGTAGTCTCAGGAAAAGCCCTGGTGACTAAGTTTCAGTCATTTATTGGCATGGGAACAACAGTGGGGAGAAGTGTGATGTAGCGGACTGAAGACCCTTATGCTTAAAAACCAAAAACAAAAGCAAAATTTGCCTATTGGAATTCCTTACACAAAAGCCTCATGGGCCCCTGTGAGGTCTTAAGCAAGTCTATGTGGGATGATAGAATGTATTCTGCCCAAGTTGTGGTTATAGGACCACTCCAGCTTACAGGGGTATAATCAAAGCTGGTTCAGCCGCCTGTGCCAGTCGGAGCTTGGCTTCTAGTGCTACGTGAACATGCACCTTGTGCAGAGAGAGGCTAGGAACTGGCTAAAATTTGTGGAACGTTAAACCCATTTTAAAGAATTGTTCATGTTACCATAATGAAAATTTGTGATTGGTCACTCCTGATCAAAAAATAAGGTCATGTTTATAAATCTCAGGCATATATATTTTGAGTGCTGGGAGCCATCAGGATGCCCCCTCACTCAGATGACAAAGTCACGAGACTGAGAAGGAAACTGCAAAGCGGATTTTCCTTGGGGCATCCCAAGGCAAGGCCCCTCTTGGTATTTTTCTTGGGAAGTTCTGTTTATGCTCTGAACATTAGCTCATCTCAGTAGGTCAGTCCCAGTTAGAAATACTTCATCCTGAGATAATTCCCTCACACCTTATTTCCCCCAGGCAATTGGGGAAGGCAGATTCCCTTCCCTGGGGACAAAGGAGGAATAAGGGACATTTAAATAGATTACTACACCTCCTACTCTTTACTGGGGAGTTTCTTTCTACTTAGATTGATGTACTTATCCAAAGTATGCTGGAGACAATCAAATGATAAACATACTAATGTTAAATCTAATTATGCAGAAATCTAACTTTTGCAAGGATAATGAGCTTAAGGTTAAAGTTGTTGATGATAGGCAGAAAACAGGATTGTATAGAATTACATGTGATGTAATGGGTGTGTTTCTTGGGTATAAAAACTGTAAACCAACAACAATAGAGAGAGAGACTGCTCCATCACCACACATTGACTCAGCTCAGTTCTTCCGCCAATGCCACTCATCCCTCAAGACCCCAGGACCCGCCAAGGCTGGACCCCAGCATTTGAGTATCACATAACTATATATATCAATGAAGCCTGTAATATATAATTATGTCAGAATATCCCTTTGTAACCTAATTTTTATAATGTTATGTATATATTTAAGTATAAATATCAGTCTTGAATTCCATTGTCAAAGTGTATCACACAATCTCCATATTAACTGAAAGTATTTTAAAATCACATTCAGTACTACTTTTATTTATTTAGAACCATTTATTTCCTTTTCTGTGCTTCCTAGGTGGCTCAGTGGTAAAGAACCCGCCTGCCAAAGCCAGAGACATAAAAGACACGTGTTCGGTTCCTGGGTCAGGAAGATCCCCTAAAGGAGGGCATGACAACCCACTCCAGTATTCTTGCCCGGAGAATCCTACAGACAGAGGAGCCTGGTGGGCTACGGTCCATAGCCCAAAGAGTTAAATATGACTGAAGTGACTTAGCACGCATATAATTTTCTACATTTTGAATTATTTGTTTTATTTATGCTAATAAAAATGTCTTCATCTTGTTATAGTTAAAATATTGCCTTATTTATTTACCTTATTTGGTTGGCAAAGTCTTAAAAAAACAAGTGTCTACAACTCTTTTTCTTCTGCTGTATCCTTAGTAAATGTCTATATTTACTTCCATATTTGTTTTATCCAGTCAACATTTATGTGAAAGTTGCTCAGTCATGTCCCACTCTTTGTGACCCAGCGGACTATAGCCCACCAGGCTCCTTTGTCCGTGGGATTCTCCAGGCAAGAATATTGCAGAAGGTAGCCATTATATAACTAAAGTATAGAAATTCTTCAGGATTCCTTACTTTACCAGATATTGTAACTTCCTTGTTATAAAATATCCACGTCCAAGTTGCAAAAGTCATTTTGTGGGCCTAATTTTCAAATCTATATTGTTCATCTTAATCATTATTGAATTTCCAAATCTATATTGGTAAGAATTAACATAACTTTCTACAAATATGGAGATCACGACAAAGTACATGTTTTTCGATCTTAATTCATCATCTCACCCAGGACTTTTCCATAAAACTTAAGATTCAAGGCACACTGTGTCCTATTACGGTCCTGAATGGAACTTCTGAGGGTGATTCTTTATCACCCTCAAAATCCACATTGTAAAAGAGTTGGCTCCTTTCTACCTTTTTAACTCCATTGTCCCATTCTTTGTTATTTTACCTGAACTTCAGTGGTAATCCTCCAAGTAAGTAATTCATGATTTGGACCAAAATGCCACTTTTAACACTATCCACTGGTGCTCTGGTATAGCCCTATTGCATTTACTTTCTAGGTGGTTACTTAATAACATTTTCTCTGTTTTCTTATCTTTAAAACATTTACCGCATCTTCACTTTTAGGTCCTGAGTGTGTGTCCTGTTTCCTCTCCTGAATTCCCTCTGCCATCTCTGCTGTTGCTAAAGATGAGCCAGTGCTCCTGGAGAAGCCTCAGCCTCCATTTGCGTACCAGATTCTTTCTTCTACCAAGAGACAGTGCCCTGAACATTTCCTCTTATTTCTACTGCATTACCAAAATCTGCTTCATGAACACATCCATCAGCGTAAAACACTTTCATAAACTCTACTTTCCCCAAAATATCAACAAAAGATCCTCTCTCTTGACCCAAATCTTCTATACGTATTTTCTCATTCTCCCTTTCAGGAAAACTTTTTTACAAAGTTGTCTGTTTACTGTCTATAACTGATTTTCCTCCATTCTTTATTTAAGTAAGGTGATGATGTAATTCATTAGGTAACCATAATATTACTGAGAACAAAAACAAATGCTATTCATTGTTAGTGAAGTTTAATGTAAACCTAGATTGTCTCAGGCAGATGAGACATATGGAGTCCTTTTCTAAATTCATTTCAGAGATGCTTAATCTTCATTAATCCCTCAACCTGCTCTTTTCCAAGTCAGCAGCAATCTCTATTTTGCTAAGTAACACTGATTAATTCTCAGTTGTCCTCTTATTTGTCCTGTTAGTAGCATTTGATCACTCTTTCTCCCTGAAAGCATTTTGCCACAGTGCTTGCAAGATACAAGCTCCCTTGGTCTTGCCCCTCACAGAGCAGTCATTGCGTCTCCATCTCCCTCACTGTTCCCTCTTCATCCCTCTGAACATTTTAGTCTTGGGGTACCCTAAGGCATGTGTGCTCTTTGACTCTTTTCTCAATTTTATCACTGTTCACACCCCTGATAATCCATGGTCCCATGGCTTTAAAATGGCATAATTAAGTTAATTGATTCAAATTTTAAATTTCAGCTTGTCCTTGCCTCTGATGTTAAGGCTCATTTATCAAACCACTTATTCACCACTTCATCTTGGGTTTCTAGTAGACATATAAAATGTAATATGGCCCAAACAAGCTTCTGATCTCTGTACTCAGAACATGATCTAATTGCAGACTTCTCAAATTTAATTCAGTTCAGTTCAGTTGCTCAGTCGTGTCCGACTCTTTGTGACCTCATGCACTGCAGCACGCCAGGCCTCTCTGTCCAACACCAACTCCCAGAGTTTACTCAAAATTATGTCTATTGAGTTGATGATGCCATCCAACCATCTCATTCTCTGTCACCCCTTTCTCCTTCTGCCTTCAATCTTTCCCAGCATCAGAGTCTTTTCCAGTGGGTCACTTGTTCACATCAAGTGGCCAAAGTATTGGAGTTTCAGCTTCAGCATCAGTCCTTCCAATGAATATTCAGGAGTGATTTATGTTAGGATGGACTGGTTGGATCTCCTTACTGTCCAAGAGACTCTCAAGAGTCTTTTCCCACACCACAGTTCAAAAGCAACACTTCTTTAGCACTCAGCTTTCTTTATAGTTCAACTCTCACATCCATACATGACTACTGGAGAAAACCATTGCTTTGACTAGACGAACCTTTGTTGGTAAAGTAATGTTTCTGCTTTTTAATACTATGTCTAGGTTGTCTTGGCAATCTTCATTCCAGCTTGTGCTTCATTCAGTCTAGCATTTTTTATGATGTACTCTGCATATAAGTTAAATAAGCAGGATGACAATATACAGCCTTGACGTACTCCTTTTCTTATTTGGAACCAGTCTGTTGTTGAATGTCCAGTTCTAACTGTTGCTTCCTGACCTGCATACAGGTTTCTCAGGAGGCAGGTCAGGTGGTCTGGTATTCCCATCTCTTTCAGAATTTTCCATACTTTATTGTGATCCACACAGTCAAAGACTACGGCATAGTCAATAAAACAGTAGATGTTTCTGTGGAACTCTCTTGCTTTTTCGATGATCCTGCAGATGTTGGAAATTTGATCTCTGGTTCCTCTGCCTTTTCTAAATCCAGTTTGAACATCTGGAATTTCACGGTTCATGTACTGTTGAAGCCTGGCTTGGAGAATTTTGAGCATTACTTTACTAATGTGTGAGATGAGTGTGGTAGCATTCTTTGGCATTGCCTTTCTTTCAGATTGGAATGAAAACTGACCTTTTCCAGTTCTGAGGCCACTGCTGAGTTTTCCAAATTTGCTGGCATATTGAGTACAGCACTTTCACAGCATCATCTTTTAGGATTTGAAATAGCTCAATGGAAATTATATCACCTCCACTAGCTTTTCATGCAAAGATGAGCACAGTAAAGGACAGAAATGGTCTGGACCTAACCAAAGCTTCTCAGTTTCAGTTGATGACAACTTTATCCTTCAGATTTCTCAGGCCAAATTATATATTTGTCTCTGACACCATTCTTTCTCACATGTCCTATATTTGACCATTCCATCCTGACTCAGTTTTCTTTGATTTACTTTTTATCACAGTACTTATAATGCGTTCTAATGTAATTTATTTTTTTATTTTAATTATTTTATGTTTATTTCTTATACTTAAATATTGGGCTTCCCAGGTGGTGCTAGAGGCAAAGAGTCTGCCTCCCAGTGTAGGAGATGCAAGAGACACAGATTTGACCCCTGGGTCAGGAAGATCCCCTGAAGGAGGGAATGGCAACCCACTCCAGTATTATGGCCTGGAAAATTCCATGCACAGAGGAACTTGACAGTCCATGGGGCCAGGCACGAGTCAGACATGACTGAGGGACTGATCACAACAACATACTTAGATATTACATATGCTATTGTAAGTTATTATTATTATATAATTTATCTGTCTCAGTATTCTAATGTTGACTATCTCCACCAGGACTTGATAACTCTGAGGACATTTTGTCTGTTTTACTAATTATGGTATTTCCAGGTCCTAGAATTCTCACTGTCAACTACAAGTTGACACAATAAATAATTGTTTAAAGAATGAGTAAATGGATGAATCTCTGAAAGAGATGGAAATACCAGATCATCTGACCTGCCTCCTGAGAAACCTGTATGCAGGTCAGGAAGCAACAGTTGAAACTGGACATGCAACAACAGACTGGTTCCAAATAGGAAAAGGAGTACGTCAAGGCTGTATATTGTCACCCTGCTTATTTACTTGTATGCAGAGTACATCATGAGAAATGCTAGGCTGGAGGAAGCACAAGCTGGAATCAAGATTGCTGGTAAAAATATCAATAACCTCAGATATGCCGATGACACCACCCTTATGGCAGAAAGTGAAGAAGAACTTAAGAGCCTCTTGATGAAAGTGAAAGAGGAGAGTGAAAAAGTTGGTTTAAAGCTCTACGTTCAGAAAACTAAGATCATGGCATCTGGTCCCATCACGTCATGGCAAATAGATGGGGAAACAGTGGAAACAATGTCAGACTTTATTTCAGGGGGCTCCAAAATCACTGCAGATGGTGATTGCAAACATGAAATTAAAAGATGCTTAATCCTTGGAAGGAAAGTTATGACCAACTTAGACAGCATATTTAAAAGTAGAAACATTACTTTACCAACAAAGGTCCATCTAGTCAAGGCTATGGCTTTTCCAGTGGTTGTGTATGGGTATGAGAGTCGGATGGTGAAGAAACCTGAGCGCCGAAGAATTGATGCTTTTGAACTGTGGTGTTGGAGAAGACTCTTGGAGAGTCCCTTGGACTGCAAGGAAATCCAGCCAGTCCATCCTAAAGGAGATCAGTCCTGGGTGTTCATTGGAAAGACTGATGTTAAAGCTGAAACTCCAGTACTTTGGCCACCTGATGCTAAGAGTTGACTCATTGGAAAAGACCCTAATGCTGGGAAGGATTGGGGGCAGGAGGAGAAGGGGATGACAGTGTATGAGATGGCTGAATGGCATCACCAACTCGATGGACATAGGTTTGGGTAGACTCCAGGAGTTGATGATGGACAGGGAGGCCTGGCGTGCTGCAATTCAAGGGGTCGCAACAAGTTGGACATGACTGAGCGACTGAAATGAACTGAACTGAACTGAACTGGATGAATAAATTTATTTTCCTTTAATATCACTTCTAAGCTTTATCATTTTTTATATAATAAATTTATTTTAATCAACAATCTGATCAAGTTTCTCTCTTATTAGCAATAAGAATAAGGTCCAAACTCTTCAGCCTGGAAAAAGAAATTTATAAATGTGTGTATTAAATTACACATTTAATTTTTTAGTGTTTCCTATGTCTCTGTTTTCAGCATGCATAACATTTTTACATGTCTGTCTAAAAGCATATCTTTTCTTTTGGGGGCTTTTGCATGTGTTACTTTCTTTTTATAAAATGACTTGCCTTTATTATTTTCTATTGCCAAAGTTTCCACCTTTCCCAGTGTTTTCTCTAACCAAGCATTCTTTAGAAATACTTTTATTTACTACTCTATTCCCATAGTAAGTATTTTGCATCTATTATATAGCATATGTGACAGCATCCTTTGAATTAGAGAATCATTTATATATGTGCCTCTGCACAAGACTGCACAGTATCTACTATTTTATCTCATTGTCTCCATCTTTATTTTAAATAACCCACTTTGCCTACTTCAGAGTTTCTTATAAAATACTTTCTCCAGAGACATTTGTGATATGTAAATATTTCAAGATCTGAAATAAGAAAACCAACTGAAAGACAATTTTAAAATAATTTCTGCTGTGCTCAAGATTTAAGTATTTATCTATTCAGATCTCTTTTTGTGTTGTTGTTTTTTAAACCCCAGTGGTAGTGAACTACAGGTTATAATCATGAAGCTAGAAGAATCCTACATTTTTATGCCAGGAAAGTATGTTTTCTGTAAATAATTTAAAAAGTGTAGTATTTTCAATCTAAGTTGCATTGGAAGGAACTTGTGTTTTGTTTTTCTTTAAGAAACCTCTAGGTATTTGGGTTAACAAAATTATCTTGAAAATATTTTCTCATGGAAAATAGCCCCCAATAAATGGTGCCATGAGGTTTAATTTGCTGCTTCTTGGGACAGAAATTCATTGGCATTCAACAGCTTTGCAATATTCACCAGGAAACTATGTTGTGTCAAATACAAATGCTTTAGATGCATAGCCCTGGAGGTGTAGTGCCTGTCAAAGGGGAGACCCCTGGAAGTGAGGGCCCAGAGCACAAGAAGATGCTCTCAGCAGACAACGTGCAAGAGAGCATTATGTGCTGCTTTGAGGCTGTCCCGTGGCCCTGCACCCTCAGAGTGGCAGGCTTCCTCAATGGCTCAGCGGGTGAAGAATCTGCCTGCAACGTAGGAGACACAGATGCAATCCCTGGGTCAGGAAGATCCCCTGGAGGAGGAAATGGCAACTCACTCCAGTATTCTTGCCTGAAAAATCCCATGGACAAAGGAGCCTGGCAGACCACAGTCCACAGGGTTGCAAAGAGTCAAACATGATTGAGTAACCAAGCACATCAGAGCTACAGATGTTCAGGAGAGCAAGTGTGAGCTGAGATCCCCTTGTTCACAGGTATAGTCTGTAGGAGGTGTTTTAACCAGTTACTTTAGCAGTCTTGATTTGATCTGACCAGAGTATTAACTACCCAGGTTGGGTTCACTTGCTGGGAAGGGTGCCGCATTTCCAAATGATAGGATTCTTAGTACAATGCATACAAATGTGTGAACATCAGCAGTAAGCATGTAGTATGTAAATAGTTTTGGCTGTGGGTTTTTACATCTTTGAGATTAAAAAAAAAAAAATGGATGCATTTAGCCAGCTAATCTACAGTGGGAAGGTTGTCTCCAATAGTTTGAGACTTGAAAAACTTAGAACAGATGGTGCTGTTGGGACAAGAAGAAGTCAGAAGGTTATCACGACTTCCAACAGCACTGGAGCCCATGAGAGAGGAGGAACTTTAGTGTGATAGGAACTAGCTAGCTTGACCTTAACCTTCTCCTTCCTCCTCCATAGCCCAGGCATCCCACCTACTCATTCAAGAGCCAGATGTCAGTGGGCAGACACCTGTGGTTATGTGGCATATGTGAGTTGCAATATACTTGGTGGGTAAGGGATATATTTCTGCAGCCCTCTTCCTAAAGTTATTAATAATCAATTGAATGTTAGTGTCTTTTAGGCCAATTCAAAGAGCAGTGTCTAGGACTTACTCAAAACACCATGAAACTGAGCTTGTGGCCATCTCAAAAATAGCTTACGTGTGAGCTTCTTTTTATTCTGACACTGTTTCCACTAAAATTCATAGGAGGAAAAAGGCATAAAAATGTTTGTGGTTTTTCTGAATGGAAATACCACCAGGGGATGATCTCAGTTATGGAAGAAACTACTCTAAAATTCTGGAAAAGCCATAAAAATCATTTTTCCTTGTTCCCCCCACCCCTAGTAAAGAAAGGAAGGACAGCCAAAATTTTCAAAAGCATTCAGTGATGAAAGTTTGCATTCTTGGTAAATTTTTAAATTATCTAGTTTTTCTGTAAAACTTTTCTATAAAGTTGGCTAAGCCATATACCTCTGAGGTTTAAAAAAAATGCAGGATAAGTTTTTAAAAGCCTTGCGTGAATTCCTCAGTATTAAACTATGCTCACATAACCTTTAAAGCTCCTCTGTAAACAATACTTGATGAGTAACAATTCCCAAGAAAAGTGAAACTATCTCTTAGTAACCTCATAACCTAAATATCTTTCACTTGGAGGGCTTTGTAGAGAGAAAAAGAGAGATTGTGTTCATGTGAGCTAGAAAGGAAAGCAAAACTGATCTTTTCATGTAGATTCAAGAAATGAGTTTCTCCCATAATAGCTAAAAGTTTCACAGTGAGATGGTGTAGGGCTTGGTCAGCCTGAGAAGACTGGTTCCAACATGTACCTTGGAATATATACTGGTTCCAACATATACCTGACTGGCTTCCCCCAGTCAGGCAGCCATGCTGGGGTTTCTCGGGGACTGTGACATGTAGAGTTGTGATGGTTAAATGTCACCTTTATCCCCTTAACTGCCAAAGGTTATACAGTCTCCCCGCCAATGCAGGGGCGATTGCTTGAGTGATATTAATAGTGAACAAAGACTTCCCTGGTGGTCCAGTGGTTAGAAATCTGCCTTGCAATGCAGGGAACACTGATTCAATTCCTGGTTCAGGAAGATCCCATGTCATGGAGCAACTGAGCCCAGGACCCACAACCATTGAGCCTGTTCTCTGAAGCCCTCGAGCTGCAGCTCCTGAGGCCTGTTTGCCCCAGAACCCAGGGTCCGCAACAAGGGAAGCCACCACATTGAGAAACCCACGCACCGCGACTAGAGAAAACCCTCGCACGGCAATGCAGACCCAGCACAGCCAAAAAATCATAAATGAATAAATATTCTAAAAATATGACTTTTAACAGTGAGTGAGATACCATGCACGCACAGATCTGGCAACAATTTTCTGGTTAGCTCAGACGCCCTCACAGATTATAGAATTAAAACTCAGAGGGTTAAGACAAACTGCTTTTCTTCCCGGAAGCTACACTAAGAGCATGGTAAATGGCCTACCGTCTTCATCAGAGAGGCAAGGAAGATGAGATTGAATTAAGACATCTAAAATGGACTTTATTTTCAGTAATTCCAGCAACCCCATTCTTAGAACCCTCAATATTTGAGTTAACCACCACGTTTCACATAGTTAAGGGAACAAAAGCTTTTACTAAGAGGACCCATAGATGTATGTGTATATTTTATATATTCCATGATCAAATCTCTTCTCATATCTGGGAGTTTGCAGAACTGTGATATACGTACCACTGTTGTCATTCCCAGAAGAGAAGACTAAAGGTCAGAAAAATACAAGAGTTGGCCATGAGGATATCCAATTAACAGGTTTTAACATTCCAACAACTCACTCAATACCTACCTGCTGGAGGAGGTCATTGAGAAGATGTGACCACCTGGACCCCCAGGCTGGACCAGTCAATGCTCCTTATCCCAAACCCCCCTCACCTCCAGCATGGTCTCATCCTTGGGGTGTACTTTCCACCTACTAGGCTTCTGTTAGCAGCCGTTTCAAGGAAGTAAACTCAAGGAAGCACTGTGTCATTGAGACCCTCTAGACTGAAAAGGTGGCTGAATCCCATCAGAGCCTGTGTATAAACTTAGAAGATTCAGCAGGGAGTGAGACTGAGTCCTTTGAAACTGCCCAAGATTAGCCATATAAGCCTAAGTTCTCTTACTTTTTAAAAAAAAATTAATTTATTTTTTAATTGGAGGAAAATTGCTTGACGATATTGTGTTGGTCTCTGCCATACAACGAAGAGAGTCAGTCATATTTACACATATACCTCTCGCTCTTGAGCCTCCTTCCCTCCCCCACCCCACACCTCTAGGTCATCGCAGAGGGCCAGGCTGGGCTCCCTGTGACTGCCACCTACTAGTCTGGAGTGATCAGCCTCTTTTTTGGGTTTCTCCCTGCCTCCATGTACAGGGGCCAGTTTCAGATTTTACACAGGAAAATGTAGACCCTATAGAATGTATAGACTTTCCAAATCCCCCAGCCCTCTCCCCAGGTGGCCCCTGCATCCTGTAGAGAGGGAGTGGGGGAAGTTCCCACCGATGCCTGGTGTACAGATGGGTCTGGTCTAAGCCACCTACGCACAGAGAATGCAGTCACTGCTCAGCTCAACATTGGCACCGTCTGTGTGGACACAGAGATGAACCACAGCAGCCAGTGGGCTGAACTCAGAGGGTCTGGCTGGTGATCACTCATGAAGCTGTCCATTAACCCTTTACACTGACCGATGGGCTGTCCTAAAGGGTTTGACTCTGTGGCTTGGACAGCGGGATGATCATGAATAAACTCTGGTGGTGTCAGCACATGTGAAAAGACATTTAGGTTCACCTGCAACAGCCGGAGTTCCATGTCCTAACACGTGAGGCATGGACACCGCCTGGCAGTTGGGAAGCTGATGCCCTGGTCCAGGTGTGAGCCTGAGCACCTGAGCCTGCAGGAGAGCCAGCTGATGGCCTGCAAAGGAAGAGTGGCCACCGCGGCGTCCAGGGGTGATGGTATTTAGTCGAGGGTGCCAGATTGCCCTTGAACTACAGAGACTCGGTTAATGCAGTAACAGGACATCCTGTGTGCCCTAAACAACCCAAGGTGGCTGCCAACGGAGCCTGGGGCCATTCACAGGAGTTCCCAACCAGTGAGGAGTCGGCAAACTGGCTATATTGATCCCCTCCCCCCGCCCCACCCCGCCTCCAAGTGAAGGTTCTAAATATGCTTGATCTGTGTGGATGCAGTGTCAGGTCTGACGCAAGCTTTTTCCTGGCACCGTGTCAAAGAAGGTGCCCCCCAAAAAGGATTAAAGAGGCTGAGTGCCATTTGCAAAGACCCTCCTCCAAAAGCCCGTGATAAGAAGAAGGTCACATGTCAGAGGTTAAGATGTGCAAGACTGATGGACAAAAGAGCCCGAACTGGGTACGCTTGCGTCAGTGCTGCTGCAGTATCTGCCTCCAGGGCAGAAAGAGAGCTGCCCACGAGCCACCTCCAGGCTGCTGCAGCCCCTTGGTGACCCCTCAGGGCCCACGGGGACTGTGTGAAATGTAAGAGGAGGAGGTGTTAGAGGAGGTCTTGGAGAGACCATGACCGCAGGGCGACTCTGCAGACCCGGGAAGGCTCCTCCCCACCCTGCCCTGGGGAGGTATCCCATGTATGTTTCACCCTCTAAAACCAAAGGCCAAAGGTGGAGCCATTTCAAGGACACCAGCCTTCAGAGACCAACGTGGGGCTGAGACCCTCTTGGCCTGTTAAAATCCTCTAAATAAGCTCAAGACTTTGCCCGGAGGGTGCAGAGACCAATTTAACCTGGAGGAGCCCAAAACAAGCCCTTCTGGAATGATCCCCCTCTGTCTCTGGTCTCCCCTTGCCCTTTGAGTCCCCGGGCTGGTTTTAGGTTTCAGCAGGATCACTCCTGAGGTTTCCAACCAGCACTACTCAGACTTCAATAGCAAACTGATGCATGTTTACACAACAACCCATAGGTCTAGATGCAGTAGTTAGCTGGGTGACAGAGAGAGAGACAGAGAGGCACCCACACACTGACTATATAGTTTCATCCATTTCTACTGAAATTGGGGAGCTTTACTATCTGAAAAATTCCAGAAAAACAATTCTCAAACAATGATCTCAGTATATGTGATTCTTCTGATTGAATAGAGCCATTCTGTGAAAACTGACGGGTGATACTCTCTAATTAATAGAATACTTTTTGTGTCAACAATTGAGGATTAACATTTTGTCTCTATCACTAAGCATAATGAGTGACCGAGGATGGATTGGAGAATCCCATGCACAGCAGAGCCTAGTGGGCTACAGTTCATAGGGTCACAAAGAGTCGGACACGACTGAAGAGAATTAGCATGCATGCATGCAGGATGGTTTGTTTATTTTCCCATTGTGAGCCCATTTCTTCATTTGGAAAATTGTAAAATGAATACGTATCCTGCAACGTCATGCTGAGTACTGGGAGAAATACCTACAGCATCTTTAGTGCTCTATCAACAGAGTAGATATTAAAAAATTAATAATTTTCTTTTTCTGTCAGCATTTCACATGTTTCTGGGCTACGACATTCTTTTATGTTTGCAATCGTTCAGTTTAATAGCATTAATAGCATTAGTATTCTGCTCTGGACTAGGAGCACTGTGGAAACAGCTCAAAGAAATTAAAAGTGAGATACTAGTATGTGTTTTTGTTCAACTAGAAAGGCAGATAGAATCTCACAAAATCCGTAGTTGTGCACTACCATGTTTACAGACATGCAGTTTTGTATTTATGTGTGTGTGAGAAAGAGACCTCTAAAGAAAAGTGGAGAGAGGAGAGAGAGAGCAAGACAGAGACAGAGATAGTGAGGAAAAATAATTTACCAACAAAAGGAGTGGCCTGAAGTGTATATTGCTTTGGCATCTCATTTCGCCAAATGTCTTTGATTACTGCACGATGATAGGCTTTTGTGCTGAGTGTGTGTGTGTTACCGAATGTTGAAAGATGACAGTAAAAAGAATTTTAGATAAACCAGTGGCTGGGGGCCAGGTGCAATGTAATGATAGATTACTAAAGGAACCACCCCAGAGGAGAAGGCCAGAGGAATGATGAAAGAGAAATGCATATGAATGCATTGTTCAAAGTAGCTTCCTGAGGGCACATTCACAAAACTCTTTCCTCTCTGAGGGGTTTGCAGTGGCTTGACTTACAGCTAACTGTCTCAATCATTGAGTCCAGGGACAGCTGTCCTTTCTTTGTGAAAATATTTGGATCCCAAGGAGAAACTGAAATTGAAAATTTTATTTATATTACAGTGATAACAGTTTTTATAAAATAAACAGAGATAGGAATCCACGATCTAGAGCCTTATTATATTTACCACCAAATCTTACTTATTTAATGTAGGGATCAAAATATAGGGCCTTCCCTGATAGTTCATTTGGTAAAGAATCTGCTTCCAATGCAGGAAACGCTGGTTCGATTCCTGGGTCGGGAAGATCCACTAAAGAAGGGACAGGCTATCCACTCCAGTATTCTTGGGCTTCCTTTGTGGCTCAGCTGGTAAAGAATCCACCCCAAATGAGGGAGACGTGGGTTCAATCCCTGCATTGAGAAGATCCCTTGGAGAAGGGAAAGGCTACCCACTCCAGTATTCTGGCCTGGAGAATTCCATGTGCTGTAGAATCCATGGGGTCGCAAAGAGTCAGACATGACTGAATGACTTTCACACTTCACTCAAAATACAGATTCCCTTGTAATTGTATTATTTGCCATGCTAATAAATCATGTCCCTTTCTCATTAATAAGGGAGCAAATTTCCTGTTGATTTATTGGAGAGAAACCTGCCTGGAATCTTAAAGTGCCTTAATAGTTATGTTTCCAGAAGAAAACTGAGCTTCTGCATGTCTGTCTCCTATCATCAGAAACCTGGAAACATAGTAAGAAAAAGTCTAACAAGTCAGAAATGAATATTTGGTGAACTGGCAGCAAATTTAGGCATAATGCAAAACTGAGATAATTTTGTTATATTTTTTCTTTTCTCTTTAAAAATCACTGAAGAACTCAAAATGTACTGGCATTAAGACTCTTACATCTAATTTTACTGCAGTTTTTAATCACATCATCTTACCTCATATTTCAGTTTAATAAATTCATATCAGAATGCAACAGTCTGGATAGATGGGTAACCTTGCATATTAAGAATTCCAGACAAAATAGAGAAGGGAAAATGCCTCTAAGCTACACAGTCTTTGCTTGTGTTGGATGTAGAACAATTTGCAAGTGATCCAAATGACTCATGTATTTGGACTGCTGAAACACTAAAAATCTTTCTCTCTCGTGTTCTGTCATTAACTCCCCATCTTTCTTTTTCTGTTCATTCCTTAGAGGTTCTTCCATGCTCATAATTTGTATACCAAAAAAACACACCCAGATGTGTGAGTAAATACACAGATGTATGACATCAGGGTTTGAAGGAGTCACTCCAAGAGAATTATAAACAATGTAAATCTTAGAAGAGTTACACTTGAAAAAATTGCTATGTTGTTCCTTAAAGTTTTTGTCAGATTGTTTTTGTGAAGAGTCTTAAACTTTTTATTCTAGTTCTGACTCTGGAAATAATTCTTCAGTCTCTATAGATGAACTATATGGGTGGCTCAGAAGGGAAAGCGTCTGCCTGCAATGCAGAAGCCCCGGTTCAGTCCCTTATTTTTTTTTTTTTAAACTGCATATAAATCCAAGGTTAGTTCCTTGTAACAAAATGCTAATTACAACTATGGTTACAGAAAATCTTTCATAGATCATTTTGACGCTGGTAAAATTTATCTTTTGAATCTCAAGCCTGCCAGTAAAACCAATTAAGTATTTATTTCCTCCCATTAGTTTTGTAATGTACTGAAATCTAGAAGTTTCAAATTAAGATTTCAAGCATTTATCTTTAGATTTGTAGTATTAATTTTTTTTTTGATGAAGGGTAAAGTAAAAAGGGCATGAGATGCTTTAGAATTATGCCTAAAGGTTTTATAGAATATTGTCGTTGTTCAGTCACTCAGTCATGTCCAACTCCTTGCGACTCGTGGACTGCAGCACATCAGGCGTATCTCCTGGAGTTTGCTCAAACTCACATCCATTGAGTCAGTGATGCCATCCAATCATCTCATCCTCTGTCGCCCCCTTCTCCTCCTGCCCTCAATCTTTCCCAGCATCAGGGTCTTTTCCAATAAGTTGGCTCTTAGTGTTATGTGGCCAAAGTATTGGAGTTTCAGCTTCAGCATCAGTCCTTCCAAACAGTATTCAGGGTTGATTTCTTTTAAGATTTACTGACTTGATCTCCTTGCTGTCCAAGGGACTCAAGAGTCTTCTCCAACACAATTCGAAAGAATCAGTTCTTTAGTACTCAGCCTTTTTTATGGTCCACCTCTCATATCTGTACATAACTACTGGTAAAGCAATATCTTTGACTATATGTTTAATGGTTTTATAGGATATTAAATGGGCTTCTCAGGTGCCTCCGTGGTAAAGGATTCCCCCTCACTGGACTCTAATAGATTCACAAATGCATACCAAAAGAGCTTCACCACTGGAACGAGCATTACCAAGAAATTGCTAGCTAAAGGGTGTTCCTGGAGAGGAAAATAAATCTTCACTAATAATAGGAACAAAAGGGATCTCATACCAAGGGAGTATGAATGAAAGATGAATAACTGAATACATTTTTAGAAAGATGAGATGGAAAGGAAGGCTTGGTAGGCAGAAGAAAATGGATATGAACTCAGAGCCATGCTTTTCATGTGATTTTCTGTTGTTTTCTCTTTTCGGATCTACATCTATGAAGAAAACAATCTGGTGATTATGGGTTGAACTTTTAACAGTAGGTATCTCTGATGGTGGGATAATTATAATAGTATTAATATTTTTAATGTTTAAAAATTGCATAGTTAGAACCAGAAAAAAATGCATTATATATATTCCACTAACTGCTTTAAATTACATTTAAAAATTTAACCGGAAAGATCTAAGTGAAATTGGGAGCTTTTCTAAGCCAATTTGGAGCAGAAGTGTTCATGGGAGTGGAATAAGAAGCTGTCCATGTAGACTTAGTCCCAGAGCTGTCATCTTCTCTTCCTGGGAAATACTTGACCATAACTCTTAAACTCAAGGTGCCACTTGACTTCCATTCTCTTCATTTGGAAAACAAGCAGTACAAGGAAAGCCAGTGTATAATTCTGAGAACCTCCTTCTACTCTAAAAGTCCCTAATTCTAATTTCTAGAAACTCTTAGGACTGTTCAGGGCAGAAGAGGTCCAGACAATATAACATTAAGACCATATGATGATAAAACTAGTCAGGCAAAAGTGACATTCTCTGTTTTGTCATGGGAAGCATGGAATATTTCTGTCTTTCCCTATTGTCTTAGAAACTTTGGCAAGCTTTGGGTTCATATCATCTTTATTCATTTCAAAAAACATAGTGCAATCACATCCATTTCTCATATTTCATTAAATGTGATAAAGTGTTGTTAATATCTCATTTCTTCTAGAGTGAGCAGGAACCATGTAGAATTATAGCAGTGTTGAAATTGGATGTTATCTCAAAGACTATTCTGTTAACCTTAAGAGAATTGCCAAATATCAAATTGAAATACTGTCCAAATGGTTTTAAACACAGCTCTCACTCAATATTATTTTCATCTAAGTATGCAAGTTCCAATTTCTATTCAACATAGCCTTGCATTAAAGAAGAGAAAAATAGGGTCAAACATCACTTTTTCCCTAATGATAAAGTAAAACAATCACTGTAGATATTGAATATATTTTGTTTTAAAATATTCAGAAATTTCAAATGTGTAATATATTTGTTTTGTGTATATTTTAAATATTTTTTCATTTTCACTGTATGGTAATTTTATTTATTTATTTATGGGTGTGCAGGATGTTAGTTCCCCAACTAGGGATTGAATCTGTGTCCTTGGCAGTGAAAGTGCAGAGTCCCAGTCACTGTACCATCAGGGAATTCCTTGGCTTGTAATTTTATTTTATTTTTTTTATTAGTTTTGCCATACAATGCCATGATATCACCATGGATTTACATATGCTCCCCCTCCAGAACCCCCCTCCCTCCTCCCTCCCTCCTCCCTCCCCTCTGGCTTGTAATTTTAATAAGGAGTTGTGTCTGCTTTATTTAGAGTCACAAATACTGTGTTTTGTACATATGCCCAATAGATTTGTTGAATTGGCAGATATATACATAGAATTCTATAAACATTCACAAATGTACAAATAACACAAGTTTACCCACTTTGGGTTAATATACTTTCTTTTCTTTTCACCTGAAAGCCATTAATCAACAGGCTGTTTAAACTGCTAAGGATAGAAAATGTGTGTGATTACATTTCAGTTTTTGTTACTAACCCTCAGTTATTCAGACCAAGAAATTCTATAGCATGTGATGGGTGACTCCCCAAAGATATCTACTTTGTAATCTTCAGACGCTATGAATATGGTATGTTACATGACAAAAGGGAATTAAGGTTGTAGATGCAACTAAGACCACTAATCTCAGATGACACTGAGATGTAAGCATTATCCTGAATTATCTGTGCACACCCAGTTTAATCATGAATCCTCAAAACAAGACGTGAAATTATGGATGAAAGAGGGCAGTGTGAGCTGGAGAGAGGCTGAACAATGGTGTGTATCCAGAATACTGAGTTATTCCTGAACTTGCAGATACATTTGTTTGTGATTAGACTATCTGTGTTTGCCGTTGGTACCCACTACTTTGAGCTCTTACCTTCCCTTGGAGACTGGGAAAGCATCTTCCTTGCTGGTGACACTTAATGAGCTCATTCCCAGGTCCTTGAGGAAGACATTCCTCCTCTGTAAACCTGTTAGCCATTTAAAAGATATTTATATCTCAAAAGGGCAGAGAAAGAAATTTTACTCTTCGTAAAGACTCTAAGCAAAGGCAGGCCAGAATCTAGAGTCAGGACTATTGTTGTGGTTTAGTGGCTAAATCCTGGCCAACTCTTTTGTGACCCCGTGAATTGTAGCCCACCAGGCTCCTCTGTCCATGGGATTTTCCAGGCAAGAGTACTGGAGTGGGTTGCCATTTCCTCCTCCAGGGGATCTTCCTGACTCCAAGATTGAACCTGGGTCTCCTGCACTGGCAGGCAGATTCTTTACCGCTGAGCCACCAGGGAAGCCCAGAGTCAGGATATCTGAGGGAAACCTAGGTCTTCTGTGTTGGGACTCCAGATTATGTGCAGTAGATAGAATTCAAGCTGTGCATACTGATAATGCTGTGCTGTGCTCATTCGCTCAGTTGTCTCTGACTCTTTTGTGACCCCATGGACTATAGCCCACCAAGCTCCCCTGTGCAAGGAATTACTCAGGCAAAAATACTAGAGTGGGTTGCCATTTCATATTTCAAAGGATCTTTCTGACCCAGGGATCGAACTAGTGTCTCTTGCATCTTCTGCATTGACAGGTGGGTTCTTTATCACTGCGTCAGCAGGTCAGGTAGAATTCAGTGTCTCTATTTATCAACTAGAATGCCCTCTTGACTTCTTAAGTATGGAAGTAAAAATGAATAAAAAAGTAGTTTTGTGTTTCTAAACTGTTCAAGATATTTCAAAATTGTAGAAGGGCTGACAAAATCACAGAGGAAAGCTGTACACAAAATTCATGTTTCATATGAAATAAAGTTTTAATCCATCTCTGAGACAGTGTGATGAGTTAAGAAGAATAGATGGGAGAAAATGCAGGGCCATCATAAAGCTCCTACTTACCACATCCTCACAGACCTGGTGAGGTTATTGGTCTTTGAATCTGAAGTATGTCATTATAACTCATACACAACAGAAGGCATTACTTGAAAAGATGCCCAGGTTGGTGGAAATCTGTAGTATGTTATTTGGCAGGAGCCATCAGAATAAAGAATTTGATTCTTGAATTATGTGGCAATAGTAGAGCAAAGGCTTTCTGGGTGTCTCAATGGTAAAGAATCTGGGTGCCAAAGAGAGAGGTGTGGGTTCTATCAGGAAGATTGCTTGGACAAGGAAAGGGCAACCCACTCCAGTATTTTTGCTGGGAAATCCCATGGACAGAGGAGCCTGGCAGGCCACAGTCTCTGAGGTCACAAAGAGTTGGACACGACTGAGCACACGCACAAGCCTTAAGCGGGCACAACCCCCACACCTTCCTCTCCTCCGCCCTGTTCTCTCCTCTTGCTGTTACAGAAAGGGGGACACCTCTCAATGAAGAGTCCCCTTGTAAACGTAAAACTTCTCTTGCAAAATCATAACTTTTCCTCTTGTGTTTGCTATTTCTTAAAAATAAGCAACTTGAGAATTCTTGTCAAGAAGCACATTTTGGGGTAGCAAAGTCTGCTCCCCTTCAACCGTCTATCATACAATGTATTTATTTTGTTAATTGTCAGTTTCTCCTGCTAGAATATAAATTCCCCACTGCAAGAGGCTTTTGTCACTTTTGTTCTCTGCAGTGTTCCAAATAGTTGGAAGAGTGCCTGCTAATTGTAGGTGTTTATCAAATAATTGCTAAATGAATCCATCCTTCAGGGGTTATGCTTATCATGAATAATTCTCTCAGAAACCAGACTCCTAGGGCTTGTGAAAGTTTTCTTGTGTATTTTATTTTTCTGTGGCAAAATCAGTTGAGATAATTTACAAGTTTAAGTTGAAAGATGGTTCGTCTGAATCTTAAGAAAAAAATCACCGTTTTTCTTAAAAAGCATGCCTTGGTTACTTGGTAGAACCTCCATTATTATTATTACACTCATCCCCCTGTACTTTTTACACTATTCTTCCTACCTACTTTTCTCTAAGAGACATCAGTTACCACGTCTCATTAAACTTCCTGACATCTTTCCATATCACACTGATCACAACCTATTAACATACTGGTAGACACTGAGCATTTACCAAGTACAGCTAAGACCTGTGACAGAACAAACACATCAGGTGAAGTGTTTACTGAACTTAATACAGCATTCATCGTTAAATTGCTCAAGAAACACTAATTCCTTGTTCTCACTTCACGAGACACACAGGTATTCGTATCCCCAAGGTCTTCTCATCTTACTCTCTTTACTTCTTCCCCATTTTGAATTTTTCTGGTGTGAATGGGAGAGACCAGGAGTAGTAATTCTCTTTCCATTCACTCAATTTTACCTCTCAGCTATTTTTTCTTCCATTTTCCTCTTGGATCCATTTGCCCAGTCTGGCTCAGGATGGAAACGTTCATATTTTTCAGGCATTGCTCCAACTTAATTTTATTTTCACTCCGAACTAGACTGTTTGTAAAAGGTAAGTAGCAGAGAAGAGACTCAATTTTCTGGCAAAAGACATGGTGTAGGCACGCTAGGTGATGATCATGCAAAGATTAAGGAAGTCATCTAGGCAGGCGAGAAAGCTGGTGTCTTCTTATGGAAAGGAAGTAAGATAAACCTCTTGCCAGAACCTAGGACCGTTTTACCTCTAGTGAAGATTAGATGCGAATATGCATGCAGCTACAATCTGTTTTTTTTTTTTTTTTCAGAAAATAATGCTGGATTTACATCAACACATATTTTTAAAATGAGCAGTTGCATTCTTAAATGTCTCCACCATCAAGTATGGAAACAAAGAGGAGGCAGATTCTTACCTGTCTGAGAGATTTTTGGGGTCTGACTGAAAATTAAATTGACATATGACTAACTGGTCAACAGGAGAAAAACATATAAATGTATTATGTGTGTTTTATATGAAATGGGAATCTTCATTAAGGACATGAAGAAGGCATGGCAAAACCTAAATATTTTTGTACTGGGTTGAAGGAGGAAAGACAATTGTGGAAAAAATAATAAAAGTATACCTGGAGGCTAAAGAAAGATGAGCATTATTCTAACAAGGTCTGTTTGTATAAATATTTTTGGCTTTGACTACCTGTGGAAGAATGTTTCTTTCCCTCCGGTCCAGGCATGGTATTTTTCACATGGGAGTTTTTATCTCCTATTTTCAGGAAGAGAAGGGAAAATTAGAATGCCCTTCCTGCTTCTGATGTTTTATAAGTTTCTTTAACTCAAAATGATCCTTATGCCAAAATGGCTTTTTTTAGGGTGGCATAGCACCAATAATAAGGTGGCATAGCACCACCCTTCAGCACCAATAATAATAATGTATAAAACTTTCAAATTCAGAGTTATCAGCTGCTTCCTACAGCCATGTAAAAATCATTTTGATGCATATTCTTGAAATGTTTTATTAAAAAGTAGATGCCACATGCCCTGAGGGAAACAGTTTTCTAAATAGCTTGAGTGAATTTTACTGTATGCTAAACTTCAATTAATTGAATTATTAAGAAATGTTAATGAAATAAAACACTCTTCTAAAAAGTGAAATAAAACAAAGACAAAATATGCCTTTCCTCAAGTGTGTCATAATATTAGATCAAAGTCAGATTAAATTTTCAGAAAAATCTTTAAAATAATTGATTCTAAAGCAGGAGTCTTCAAATGTGGAAAAGCCGGCTTCCCTCCCCAGCTAAATCCTGTTTTAATACCTAACATAATAAACATATAAAAGCAGAGATGCTCTAAGTCAAGCGTCTCCCCTAGTAAACATATGTACTCATCTGAAACAATTTACTGTAAATTTGAAATCCTAAGGCTTGATGAAGACAATTTGAAAGCCACTGTTAACTCTTTTTACTTGATGAAAGAACCAATATTCTTTTTTTAATGATCCTTAATTCCATGTTACTTATATTTTATTTTTTTAATTGAAGGATAATTGTTTTAAAACACTGTGTTGGTTTCTGCCATATGTCGACATGAATCAGCCATAGATAAACGTATGTCCCACGCCTCTTGTTGTTGGTTGGCTAAGTCATGTCTGACTCTTTGGGACCCTGTGGACCTCTAGGTTGTCACAGAGCCCCAGTTTGAGCTCCCCGAGTTATACAGCAAATTCCCACTGGCTATGTTTCATATGGTAGCGTTTATGTTTCCATGCTACTCTCTCCATTCGTTCCACCCTCTCCTTCTCCAGGCTATGTCCACAAGTCTATCCTTCATGTTTGAGTCTTCATGGCTGCCCTGCAAAGGGGTTCATCAGTACCATCTGTCTAGATTCCATATATATGTGTTAATATACAATATTTGTTTTTCTCTTTCTGACTTACTTCACTCTGTATAATAGGCTCTAGGTTCATCCATCTCATTAGAACTGGTTCAAATGTGTTCCTTTAATGGCTGAGTAACATTCCACTGTATATCTGTACATGGCTTCTTTATCCATTCATCTGTTGATGGACATCTAGGTTGTTTCCATGTCCTAGCTGTTGTAAAGAATCTTTTGAAGTCACCATATTGCATGGGAATACCAAATAGTCTATGAGAATAAATGGGCAGGGAAGTGTTTTGTTTTGTTTTTCAAAATCCATAGCCTTTGCTTTCTATATGGAGAGTCTTACACCAGCTGTACGGAACCCTCTCAAATGTCAGATATCATTTAAGAGAGTTAAGTCCTTTATACAAATGCATTCAAAAGCAGCTAATCCAATGCATGCCTGTGATCGTTGTGCAGACTTCCTATGATCTGTACTTTGGAAGTTTGTCCTCATCTTTGTTGATATATTCCCATATCTGGTCACTTAAAAGTCTGACATTTTAAGTCAAATTATTTACTAGTCTCCTAAAGCTAGTTATACCAGGAAAACCCAGGCACCTCTCTAACCTAGCTTTACAAATCACAGACAGAAAATAATGAAGAGGAGCAGAATATATGATCCCAACATATGCTTCTTTGGCATAAAGAGTGTTTTGAGCTGGTTATTTTTTAAGAAAAAGCGGATCTAGGAAAAACGCTGAAAACCAAGTAGAAGCTGCCCTATTGCAAGAAACTATGTGTGCGCTCTGTTGCTCAGCCGGGTCCAAATCTTTGGACCCCATAGACCGTAGCCCACCAGGCGCCTGTGTCCATAGGATTTCCTAGGCAAGAACACTGGAGTGGATTGCCATTTTCTTCTCCAGCTTGTAAGAGACATTTCTGTTTATAAGGGAAATCTCCATTTGTAAGTATGTCTCGCTCTCTGTAATAGGAAAATGATCAACTTCTAGATGCTCACCAATGGAGAAGACCAAGGCTTACATCTGCATAACAACTCTTCCTTGTTTACTGTGCTTTGCCTGATAACCTCCCCAAACTGGCTTCTTCTAACACTTTTTCCCAGTAGCATCTTCTTTTGTTTTTAGCTGGAGATGGGATGGGTGGTGGCTTGGCCTATATTAAGGAGTTATTCACTTTTCCTGAGTATTTCTCATGTTTACAGCAGGTACACATGTTAATAAAATTCTGATTATTCTTCTCCTGTGTACCTTTCTTTTATTAAAGGAGGTCACAGTCAAAAAGCTAGAAGGATAAAAGGGAACATTTTTTTTTTCTCTTCATTGATACCAAAGGAAGGAAGAAATCCAAGGGGAAACAGTGCACAGCTGTTCAACATTGCTATGGAAAACACACACACACACACACACACACACACACACGCACATGGCTTTTTCTTCATAAAACAATTCTAGATCTGGGCATAGAACTAAGAAAACAGAAAAAGGATGTATAATGTTATGCAGGTGATCATAAACTTGTCCAACAAGGATCTGAGATACTCAGAAAGTGATGTAGTTTGTGGCTCATAGTGATGGTAATTGTCCTCACAATGACAATATGTCAAAGAATGAATACAGAAATGGGTTGAATGGATTCAGGAAAAAGTCACTATGAAAAATAATTACTGCAACAGATGAAAAAATATCCATATGAAATTTAAATTTAGTCATGCTTCATTTTGGACAGAATAATTTGGCAGATGGACTTAATTTTAAAGGTTTATATAGATTCTTGAAGACAAAAAGACTAGAATTAACATCTATTAAAAACAAACCAGCAGATTAGGTAATAGGTCCATTCCCTAATGGGTTTCCCAGGTGACACAGGGTAAAGAATCTGTCTGCCAATGCCAGGGACATAAGAAATGCAGGTTTGATCTCTTGGTGGGGAAGATCACCTGAAGCAGGAAATGGCAACCTGCTCCAGTATTCTTGCCTGGAAATTTCCATGGACAGAGGAGCCTGGGGGCTATCGTCCATAGGCTTACAAGAGTCAGAGACAACTGAGCACAGCGCACACACACACCATTCGCTAAGATGTCAGAGCAGGAGGTTCACAGTCCCATCGTATTCCATTATACGGAGGTAACAGAACGTTACACTGTTGATAAAAATTTATAATGAACTACACAAAGCTTGTTTTACTCCAGCCAGAGCAGCTCACTTTTGAAAATCAGGGACTGAGATCTCAGGAGAAATATGCCTATAAGAGAGTAAAGGTGACCAGTTGTGATTAAAAGGTTTTTTAACTTGAAAATTTCTTATCCACTCCAGATTTATCTTAAACTCAACCCACTATTGTGTTAAATTATATACAGATACACATTTACAGAAACACAATTTAATTTTCCAAAAGTAGAAATTCACTGATACAGCTATTAACACTCCATTGAGAGACTCATAATCAGCCAATCAGGTATTTCAGGCCCAGAAGCATCTTGGAAATTTTGTGAATTCTAGGTGCTCCAACAATAATTTCCAGACATTGACAGATGCTAATGATGGAGCATATGGAATCAATTGGCTTAGTTCAAAATAGTGTTCCTATAATAGTAAAATTTCCAGAAGGTTCTTCAAGAAAAACTGGTACAGACATCTTTTTTTTTAAAGACAAATTTGAAATGACATTAATTTAAATATAGTACTATCTCTGGTATGGAGCTGAAATACCTTATCTCTGCAATCTAACTTTTAAAAATTTATTTATTTTTAATTGAATGATAATTGCTTTATAGTTTTGCCTTGATTCTGTAACCTAATCTTAATACTGATTTTTATTTAAAGTATTTGTTTTTGTTGTTCATTTGCTCAGCCATGTCTGACTCTTTGCAACCCCATGGACTGCAGCACACCAGGTCTTCCTGTCCTTCACCATCTCCTGGAGTTTTGCTCAGACTCACATCCATTGAGTAAATGACGCCATCCAGTCGTCTCATCCTCAGTTGTCCCCTTCTCCTCCTGCCTTCAATCTTTCCCAGCATCAGGGTCTTCTACAGTGAGTTGGCTGTTTGCATCAGGTGGCCAAAGTATTGGAGCTTCAACTTCAGGATCAGGTCTTCCAATTCAAAGTTTATTTCCTTTAGGATTGACTGGTTTGATCTCCTTACTGTCCAAGGGACTCTCAAGAGTCTTCCTTCTCCAGCACCACAATTTGAAAGCATTGATTCTTCCGTGCTCAGTCTTCTTTATGATCCAACTCTCATATCCAAATTTGCTTTCTTCCTCATTGTTTGTGGCAAGAAGGAAGTGCAAATTATTTACACTTACAGTGATTTAACATGCTGTTAAGTCCTTTGTCATGATCTTATGAATTGTAAGAATTGCTAACATTTCTCATGTCAAATTAGAATAACTGTCAGAAACAAATAAACACACCCTCAGAGCTCATCTTTTCAAGGACCTTGTTCATCCTTCATTTCTGACCCAGGCTCAGACATCCAGTCAGTACTTTCAGGCTTTTTACAACAGGAACTCAGTATCCCAAAAGATAATAGACAATTCTGATTGCTTATTATTTTTTCCTTTTTTTGAACCAAAAATTCGTTGCTTTTTTTCCCTCTGTGATTATAAAGGGTAAATCTAAATCCCTTTATCGTCATAGCTCTCCAGAGACTCAGATAGCTATTCAGATGTCTACTGAATAGTTTCTACCTCTTACTCTTTGATATGTATTATCACTTTTCTTTAGTATTTTAATGCTTTGTTTAATTCTGAGCCTCAGAATTGAACATTAAAGCAGAGTGGGTCACCCCAAATGTGCCAGTTTGGCATCTTGTTTGTTTTGAGCTGAAGGCAATTAAGATGCAGCAGACTCAAGGGAAAAGCTTTTTACCTTTCTTTTACTTGCCTAAAAGTATTTAGATAGGGGACCTGGACCAAGAAGAGAGCAATTACCAGAGATAACTCGTCATATCCGAAAGGCTTATCCCCCTGGCCTGCCAGACAGCTGATAACCAAATGTTTGCACGTCTCAGCTTCCTGTGAACTGTCTTCTTCCCCTTTGGGGCTCCAGACCCCTACTCACTTCTCCTTAGCTTAAGATGGCATATATAAGCCTCTATTTCCTGATTGCCTCGTATTCTATGGGACTCCCAAAAGTACAAAATTAAATTTGTTTTGCTCTTGTTAGTCTGTCTTCTGTCATTTAACTATAAGACCAGCTAAAGAACCTAGGAGAAAAGAAAGGAATGTTTTCCCTCCCCTACAGCATGCTATTCCAGATATGATAAGATTTGTTCACAGCTGGAATAGGACTGTTAGCTCAGCTCAGTTGTTGGCAGAGTACACTGCCCGAGACATGCAGTGAGTTCTAGCTTAAACATTAGGTCAGTTTAACAGTTGCTGCTGTGAAAACAGAATCCCCCATCCTGTGTTAAGATAGTTGATTTTTATATGAGATGCACCCTTATTACCGACAATTTTGTGGCTTTCTGTTCTTAGTTCCACTGCTACATTCCTTAACTTGATGTGTTATTTATCATGACCTCATGGAATGGAGTTGTGTAATAGAAGCTAGGACTCATCACCAATCAAAAAAAAAAAAGTCTTTGCCCTTGTAGCAATGCATTCTTGTGGGTGAGCATGGTATTTAACAAAAAATTACATGATGCGTTACTCAACTCAAATTCAGTTCAGTTATTACCACCACAGGAAATGGAGGATGGGAAAAGGGCCTCTGACAGGGGAAGTTCAGGAAGTTCTTCAAGGTCCTGGGGAGTTGGATTTTGAAGGAAGGTTAGGAATTAAATAGGTAAGGATAGGAGAAAAAGCATTGCAGTAACAGGAATTCCAGTCCAAGGTCCTAAGACCACAAGGAGCATAGTGACTTCGAGTAACTGAGAGGAGGCTGCTGTGCCTTGAGTTCAGAAAGCTGATGAAGATGGCAGCGGTCAGCTCATGTTTTGTGACTGTTTTAAGGGCCAAGGAAGAGCCATCCTAAGACCCACAAGAGGCCAATGAATGAATTGAAATGGGAGTGTAAACAGATCTGACTTTCACTTCTTAGACACATACCTTTAATCCCTACCTTGATCTGTCTACAGATCCTTTATTGAAATCTGATTCATCTTTCTGTCATTCCCAACAGTCTTTTTTCAAATCTTCATCAACAACAAATCAACATTAACTGTGTTTAATAGGCTAGGGTTCAAAAAGACCCTAGGCTTAGCAAGAAATTTCTTTTCTCTAATATAGCCTAAAATTAAAGATGAAAAACAAATCCTCCGGGATAGATGCGCTCTGCCAAACTTGCATCAAAACACTTTTTCACAGTGATTTCAAGCTAAAGTCCTATCTCACAGTTTGGAAAAAAGGGCACCTTTTTCCTGATACTGTTGGATGCAGTGGGGTGAATGGGCTGGAGTGAAGCCATTGGTCCAGGCAGGCTCATGCCTCTTGTGAAAATTTTAACATTATTTCTGTGCATGCCTGTTGTTATGTCTGTGCTAAAGAATGTTTTATGTCTGTTTAGAGCTGCAATGAATTTGTGAGCCTAAGCAGATGTTCAGAATTTTTAGTTTTCCACTATTTTGTGTATTTGAAGAGTTCAGGGCATCTGAACCCAACTCCCTTTGGATCGGCTGAGGGCAATGGAGGCCAGGGCATCTGAGGTTAGAGCAAGATGATTATTATCTATGTTTTCACTGAAGCTAATGAAAAACTTTTGCCACTTTAACTGTTTTTGTCTTTCTGACTTATTGTTAAATATTTCAGGGTTAGGACATTCTTAATCCAGAATCTCAGAGTCAGAAATGAAATTAAGGCTATGAGAGAACAGAGACTAGTTATATGTATGCGTGCACGCACACACACACAAACACACACACACACACACACACACACACACATCTCTTATATATGATAAACAAACTCTATGAAACAGATAGCAGGATGCTAAAAGGGACCAAGAAGAGGTAGAATTATAATCTTATGTAGAGGAAGATTTAAAAACCTAGATCAAATTTTTAAAGTGATAAAGCTGATCTTTAACATGAGTTTTCTTTCCTTTCACACCTTCTCTCAGCTCTTACTATCCAAGGTCCAACCCTCAGAAGCTCTTGTTTTCCCTCTGTAATTGACCCAACTCCTAGGACCACTCTGCTCTGTTCCCTACAAGGGAGCTTCATTTCAAACAGCTGTTTGGACTTCCCTGGTGGTCCAGGGGTTAAGACTCTGTGCTTCCACTTCAGGGGGCTCAGCCTGTTCCCCGGTCAAGGAACTAAGATCCCTCATGGAGAGTGGCAAAAAATAAAAATAAACAGTTGCTCGCTCATCATTCTTTCCATTCCTAACAGCAGAACTCCTTTCCCTTAGGTTAACAAATAGAGATTTGGCAACTTGAGAATTGAGGAAAACAATATAATCTAATTAAGGGTAGGTGCAATGTCAGACAGTGTGAGAGAGGTGTATTTCTGGGGGCAATGAAAACATGTTTCCTGTTTCTTTTCTTTTTAATTTTATTTACTTGACTGCGCTGGGTCTTAGTTTCAGCATTCCGGATTTTCAGCTGTAGCACATGGGATCTAGTTCCCTGACCAGGGATCAAATCCAGGCACTGGGAGTGTGGAGTCTTAGGCACTGGACTTCCCTGGTGGCCCTGAGCACTACATTTTTTTCTTAATTTAGTAACTAATATATCTAACTGTGATCCCAAATATATCATTTAACATTGACACCATTTTTTTTAGCTAACAGAATGAAAAGATAATCACTAGCATGTCTTCCAGTAATTTTTCATTCTTTGTTGAGAATCGCTATTCTTCTGTGTTCCCTTAGTGGAGTTTGTTGTCTTAAGGTCTCTCCTTGAAAACTATTTCCCCCCAAAGTGTATGAGTGTATGTGTATACTGGTGTGTCCGTGTATGTTTGTGTGTTTTGTAAAGCAAGGTCCTGGATATGTGTTGGGGAGTTGGGATTACATAGTTCAGCTATTGCACTTCTTGTTAATAGGAATTTTGAGGCCTGTAGACAAGCTAAATAGTTAGGCCCAAATCACAAAACTAGAAGCTAGAAAAGCCATATTTGAACCCAGACAGTTGAGTGACAGGCAGTTGTTATTGCTAAAGATCTTTTAAAAATGTTAATACCAAGTAAAAAATTCAAGTTGTGGAAAAATATGTACAATGTAATCCCATTTCTGCTAAATACACATAAGTATATATACACATGTATGTTTATATGTTACACGTATGTGTGTGTGTGTGTTCGCTCATGTCCCATAGTCTGGTACACAGATGTGCACGTGAGTGCTAAGGTTTCAGTCGTGTCCAACTCTGCAACCCCACGGACCGCAGCCCATCAGGCTCCTCTGTCCATGGGATTTCTCAAGCAAGAAGACTAGGGTGGGTTGCTGTACCCTCCTCTGGGGATCTTCCCAACTCGGGGATCAAACTCACATGTCTTACACGTACACACATGGAGGCAACTAATTAACTGTGTATCTCTCTGGGAGCTGGTAAGACTTACGGAGGTGGGATGAGAGGAAAGTAGCAGATCTGAAGGAGTATATTCATAAGCTTGAAGGTTTGGGAAGGTTTACTTCTTAGCCAGGAAGTACTAAGCCAGTTCCCCTTTGCCCAGCCCCACCCCCTCTCCCCCAAGCCCTGGTCAGTCCTCTCCTCCCTCTGGGTGGTGGCTTCAGTTCAGTAAACAGCCTGGTTTGCACCCTCCCCCCATCCAGCCCCCCTTTCCATTACCAAAATGATGTTCTTGCTCTGAAAGAAGTCGCTTTACGATGAGTCTCTGCTAAAAACCCTCTAGGGAGCTCCCAGCTCATGCAGGGTAAGAACCAATCTCTTCAGAACTCTCTAGAAGGCTAACAGCACTGCTCAAGTGCCCTCTCTGACCTAGACACTTTTTCTTGCTCAGCCCCTTCACCAGCACGGCCTTCTCTCTGCTCCCAGGCTCTGTGCCACTGCTTCCAATCGCAATCTCCAAAAATGAACCCATGAGGTCTGATGTGTCCATACATTTTCTTCACTGCTCTATTTGCAGCATTGGGAAGATACCCACAAGATATATTTGACGAATGAAAGCTGATCTGCACGTTTATTTCTATATTCAGTTTTATGAGTGGGTACGTACCCACACATCTCTGGATTATATCACTGTACCATTTCTTCCTTGACAGCTTGAATTTTGCCTGCTGGAATATTTAGTACCTACATCTAAGACCTTGTAGCACATTTCTATTTTTTCCATTTCTTCCCCCCTCCTTTTCTCTCCTTCTCTTTGTTTAAAGATGCTTGTGCTGGGTCTTGGTTGCTGCACTCAGGCCCTTTTAGTTGCAGCTTGTGGGATCTTCAGCTGTTTCATGCAGAATCTAGTTCCCTGACCAGGGATTGTACCTGGGTCCCCTGCATTGGGAGCACAGAGTCTTAGCCACTGATCACCAGGGAAGTCCCTTTCTTAAACTACTAATTTCAATTAAGACTGATTCCTGAGGGTAATTCTGTCTTTCAGAAACATTTAGAGATGTGTGAGGATGTTTGGGGGCCCCAGTGAGTGCATGCAAGAGACTGCAGTCGTGACCTCAGTGATTCATGACTCCCTGTGTCCAAGCCTCCAATAGTTGAATAGTGGACCCCAGAGATGTCCAGGTTCTAATCCCTAGCATGTTATTTTGGAGGATTATCCAGGATTATTCTCTTGGGCCTTTGATGTCATCACAGTTGTTGTAAGAGGGATGCAATGGAAGATTGGACAGGAAAAGGCGTATGATCACCAGTGTGAGATGCTATGACGGATGCTCACTGTAAAGAGGACGGAAGGAGCCGTGAGACACAAAATGTATTGAATGTAGCTCTGGGATCTGAAAAAATATAAGAACACATATTCTCTCCTGTCCCGTCCATACCTTGATTTTGGCTTGTTGAAACCAGTTCTGGACTTCTGACTACCTCCAGTATTGAAAAAGAATGAATGTGTGTGGCTTTAGACCTAAGTTTGTGGCAATCTCTTACAACAGCCAAAGGAAACTTGTATAAAGGCCTCGACACTGAACTTTGCACTTCCTCCTCCACCCTTGTAATTCAGGCTCTGTGTTGTAATTGCTGCGGCCCATACAGTGAGGTTGACGTTTTGATGTGACAGCGCCTAACAACCTGGGTCTGATGAATTCGTCTGTTCTTGATTACTTTAGTGTTTTGGCCATTTTCAAGAGAAGGATGGGCCTCATCTAGCTCTCTTGTCCCAGAAAGAGAATGAGATACACATGGAAGAGAGCTGCAAAATCACCTGGAGTAGAGACTTTAAGGCCACCAGACAGATCAGCAAGCACACCAGAGATGAGCAGAGCTCCCCAGTCAACCTCCAAATGCCTGTTGTTGCTTAGTTACTAAGTTGTGTCCAGTCCTTTGTGACATCATGGACTGTAGCCTGCCAGGCTCTTCTAGCCATGGAATTTCCCAGGCAGGAGTACTGGAGTGGGTTGCCATTTTTTTTTTCCAGGGGACTTTCTCAACCAGGGATCAAACTCACATCTCCTGCATTACAGGCAGATTCTTTACTGCTGAGCCACCAGGGAAGTCTTCTACTGCACTTTATAGCAGTTTATTTTATAGCAACAGCTACCTGCTATAAGAGTGAATAGGACTTCCTGGGTGGAGATCAGGTTATCCAAATGATGAAGAATGACCCCATCCACATACCAATAATACCCCTTGAGGAATATTGAACAGTTCCAATGTATTAAAAGAGGAATAAGAAATAGTGAAAGATTTCCCTGATAATTAGTAAATCACACTCAAAGTCTTTAAGATATATAATTTGCAATTTTGCACATAAGGATCTTTGTTCAGTAACTAGTAACTGAGATTTTTCAATTCAAACCAAAGGGCATTTAAGTAACTCCAGTGTCCCAAAATTTGGGCCAGTCTCAAAAAAAAAAAAAAAAGAAAAAATTACACATACGTGTCTCTGTTGTTCCCAGTGACTAACTCACTTGCCAGTGGTCATTTGGGCTTAAGAAGACAGGTAGGTTTAGTGTCATGCAACTGTGATCCAGTAAAGAAAGAGCTATGATTTGATCAGGGCAGAATGCCCAGCTGCTAAGTGTTCCTGTGGGGTGTCCTACAGCTGTCAGGAAAGTTAATGAACCAGGGTAGACAGTAGATGGCCCAAGTGAGGGTCAGTGACAGAACCAGACTCAGAATTACAGAACTGGACCTCTATCCTGCTTACTGTGGGACTTTGGGCTTAAAGGGCCTTTCAAAGAGTGTTTTTCTGAGACCTAATAAGTGTTTTTAATAAGAAGATAATAAAAAGGATATGAGATTCTCAGTGTTGAAAAGAGAGTAGCAGTCTATACATTATTATTACTGTCATTTCGGGGGCTCATCTTCCAAGGTTGTTTTCACCCCACTGAAAAGCATCTTATTTTTCAGCTCTGCAAGTTCAGAAATTTTACGTGGCATGGATTCCTCAAAAGCACCATTATCCTATTCACACAAAACAGACATATGCCCGAGTAGTAAGTAGATTAAAGTACAATGGAGACATAGCTGCCAAGCCAACCAGAATTAATCTCATCCATGGTTCATTCATTTTTGTTCAGTAGGAAAATATATGTGGGAAGCCAAAGCAAGACAAAATGATTGCTTGATTAATATAAAATACAGCTAACACAGTAAAGACCTTTAGTGCCACTTGGTATCTCAGTGCTCAGTCTGGATCCATGTAACCAAGCCTCATGTCAATGCCACGAGATAAGAACTGTTATCCCTAAGAATGAAGAAGTTAAGGTGTAGTCTGGTTAAATAACTTGTTGTAAGTCACAGAGATAGCAAGTGGCAGGACTCAAGTTTGAACTCATGAGTCGGATTTCAGAAGCTGCACTTCTAGCCATTGCTTTGCTTTTTGTTTTTAACGAATTTTCATTGGACTACAGTTGCTTTACGATGTTGTGTCAATTTCTACTCTATAACAAGGTGAATCAGCTATACGTGTACAGATATCCCCTCTTTTTTAGATTTCCCTAGAGGTTCCCTAGAGCACTGGGTAGATTTCCCTGAGCTATATAGTAGGTTTTCGTTAGCTATCTACTTGTTGCTTAGTTACTAAGTGGTGTCTGACTCTCAAGACTCCATGGACTATAGCCCAAAGACTCCTCTGTCCACAGAATTTTCCAGGCAAGAATACTGGAGTGGGTTGCCATTTCCTTCTCTAGGGGATCTTCCCAACCCAGGGATCAAAGCCATGTTTCCTGCATTGCAGGCGGATTCTTTATCACTGAGCCACCAGGGAAGCCAGGGGGTGGCAGACTCAGGCAAAAATGATTGTGGGGGACTCTGCTCAACCCCAAAACTGCTCCACAGAACAAGCTACTTCTGAAGCATGGCTGGATTGAAAGGAATAATATGTTTTATCCAACAAACTGTAGTCTTTGCCATATAGAGACTAATTGGGAATGGTTGCAGTTTTTCACCAGAGAAACTTCAGAATGACTCTCTCATGTTTAATGTTTTCTATATTTTAATTTGATCCTGGGGGCTTGTTTATACTCTGACTGTGTTTCATAGTTTATCCTTCTATCTGTTGTCCCTAACTTTTTGTTTATATTGAATACTTTTTTCAAGCTCTATCGTGGTATCACGTCTCCATCCTTTCTTGACTACTTTAGGACCTTTTGACCCAACTGAAGACTTTGACTGGCCCAAGTTGTTGCTGTTGTATTATCACTAAGACTTGCGTCCGACTCTTCTGTGACCCCACGAACTGCCTGGCTCCTCTGTCCATGGGATTTCCCAGACCCAAGATCAATCTTGATCTCAGGAAAAGAGAAAATGCTGAAGAGTTTCACATTGAGAATTTCCCTGTCACATTCCTGTGGCTGCAAATTATCACAAATATCAGACACAAATTCTGAAGACCCATCCTAACTATTACTAATATTCTTCTGGTGCCTGGATTCTTGGCCAGCTTTGTGTTTTTTATCTTTGATGAGCTGTTGTGTGAGGTCTACATGTCTGCACCCCTTCTGCTGGACTGCAGATCTCGCCCTTTAGGTTTCAATGACCCAGACAGCTGCCCAGGGCCTTGTTATCTGCTGACAGATTACCCAGGCACCACTATTCACTTGCTGGCTCATTTCTCTAATTCCACCTGCTCTGAGATTCTCCATCGCTCTGCTCTGTCTACCTGTCAAGTTATCTCTTTCCTTGTATTGAACTTTTGGAGATAATTAAGCACCAAACCCACAAATGTGGCAAAAATAATAAAGGTTAGGACTTGAAACTGTAGCAGGGTTCAATAATGCCCAGAGCGTCTGGATATGCTGCTCTAATAGGAATCTCTGCTTTTGTTTATTTCATACTGCCTATTTCCAGATCACAAAAAAGACAGAAGCATCAGGTAAATTGAAAACTCCATTAAAGAAGCACAGCACCTAGGAGGGAAACATGGCTTTAAAAGAAACAGAAAAGACTGTTGAAGTTCATCTTGCTGACCTTTTTTTTTTCAGATAGTCAGTGTTGTACTTAATGTGAGGATTATCATGAAGGTACAAAGGAAATACCCACTTTGCTGGGATGATTTGGGGAAACCAGGGAGTACAAAATCAGTCCCCAAACCTAACAGTATTACCAAATTAAAGCATAAATATAAAAGGAGGTCGAAGCCAACAGTGAAACCTGGGAAAAGAACTTGGAAGTAATTGAGGCTAAATAGGAGACGAGGGTTTGATCCCTGGGTCGAGAAGATCCCCTGGAGGAGGAAATGGCAACCCACTCCGATATTCTTGCCTGGAGAATTTCACAGACAGAGGAGCCTGTCAAGCTGCAGTCAATGGGATCTCAAAGAATCTGACATGAGTGAGCGACCGAACAGTGAAATTGAAGGAAAATGAAAAAGAATTCCTTGAGAAGGAAGGATATATTCTATTACACAAATAAAATCCCATCAAAATAAAATCCTTAGCAAATTTCTAAAAAGAATAAAATGCCTTGGTGTTGTCAAATCATGTGTTAAAGACATTTTTACCTTAGGAAAGAAAACAGACTGATTTGAGTTTCATAAAAAGGTCATTGCTGACTCAGCGCTAAGCCAAATGAACAGAAAAGCACAAAAGGGAAGGGAAAAAAAGGTAATTGTTCCCAGGTAATTAAAGATTGGAAATAGTCTGGAGAAAGTCCCTTTCTGTTCTTTTTAATTATATATGTATATATAATTTTATATATATATATATATCCTTTTCTAAATATTTTTAAGTGAAAATTTATTGCTGGCTCAGTGGAAATTTAAATTCCCTTAGAGATTAAATTGAAATTATATATATGAAAACCACATTTTTTTGTGAATAACACACATCTCCTTCCACGATATCCATGCCAAAATCCATCCCAACACGTAGAAAATTGGCTGACTTCTGTGTGTTTTACAACATGCTATATTTGCAAGTCACATTTACATGGCCTCATTCTTAGAACAGCACTTCTTCTCAACAGATATTATGTGGCAGAAACATTCTCAGGATCTTAATTTAAAAGGAGTAAGAGCAAGGCACAGTCAGGTTAATTGACAATAAGAGAACCATTCTGGGTAGACTGGGAAATGAAATCTCAAATCCTTGGCTTCTAGCCTAGTTTCTGAAGGCTAATGCCTTGTAGAAAAAAAATTAAAGAAGCATAATTTAAATAGTTATTATAATAGAAAATATCCTTGGACTGAGAAGCAGGACTTTGGTCTTGGTTTCAGCATTAACTAGGGGTTATCTTACACGAGTTACCTGTCTTCCCTTCCCTAAGGGTCGTTATTGCAAAACAAATGGGGTCACCTCTGAAAACCCTGTGGGTTGAAAAGTCTCCTTCCTTTCCATTCCCACTGGAACTGTTGAGTTCATGTCTGGATTTTTATTAATATTATTATTTATGGTTTTCTCTTTGCCATTCTTTTTTTCTTTTCATTCATCCCAATTAAGTTTCTCTCTATCCTAAATTGGAGAAGGAAATGGCAACCCACTTCAGTATTCTTGATTGAAGAATCCCATGGACAGGGGAGCCTGGTGGGCTACAGTCCATAGTGTTCAGACACAACTGAATGATTTAGCAAGCAAATAAGCTGTCCTAAATAGTGATGCCACATCCAACTCTACCAATTCCATTTTTGTTTAATTTCCCTATAAAACAAGCATTGAATAATTTCTTATTCCCAAGTGCTGAAATACAAGAGGCATCAACCTTACATTTCAAAAGCCTCTTAACTTTCATCCCTGACTCGTTCTGTCAGTTTCTTCCCTTAACTCTTGAATTCCCTCTTGAATATACAACACATTTATTTTAATTCTCAATAGGGCATCAGCAATTTCACTCTCCTATTGAGTTTTCCCTTTCTTATTTGCCTATCTAAATCTTCTCTATCCATCAATGCCCAGTTGAAAACCCTCAGAAGTGTCAACTTTCCATCACGGAAGCTTTTTTGAGCTCCAAGAGCAAATTCTTATATATTTCATTCAAACATTTAATCATGTTTTACCTTGTGGCATATTATTACTTTATTATTATTCAGATTCTTTTCCACTGAATAAAAGCTCTGCTTTTCAAAACCTGTGGGAAATAATTTATTCTGTTAAGCCCAGCTTTCTGGCTAGCTGGAGATTTACTCCTTTTTGTCTTGAACTTGTCTTATTTTAACTATTGTAGATGAAAATATTTCTAAAATAGATAACATATTTCTATGACTTTTGAAACTTTAAAAAAAAATCGTAATTTATTAGCTTTCCTCTTGGCTTAGTATAATCACTATTGATAAGTTTTTCTAGTGTTGTGTTACAAAGTTGCTCTAAGAAGTTATGTGGATGCTGCCTACCGGGAAGGCATGACCAAGGAAGAATGCCTGCAGTTCACTGCCAGTGCTCTCGCTTTGGCAGTGGAGTGGGACGGCTCCAGTGGAGGGGTGATCACCTGGCAGCCATTGCAGAATCAGGGGTAGAGCGGCAGGTACTTCTGGGAGACCAGATTCCCAAGTTCACCGTTGCTACTTTACCACCTCTCTGAATCCTGAGATCCTAAGAATTAATGAGAGACCCCATACATACCCCATTCAAAATTCAATAAACAGTTCATCAGTGAAAAAAAAAAAAAAAAAAAAAGAATACTGGAGTGGGTTGCCATTTTCTCCTCCAGGGGATCTTTCCACACAGGGATCCAACCTGTGTCTGCTGTGTCTCCTGCACTGCAGGCAGATTCTTTATTGCTGAGCCATCAGGGAAACCCCAGTAACAATGACTAATAGTATAATAATGACAGTAAAGGTCTATATTTATTAATTAAAAGCTCAGCTTCAACATAAGCAATGTGAAGCACATACAGATAGTTCATTTTTATAACGTTTTATTTTATATATTTTTTCACACAAAAAAATCTGCTCTTCCCCTCCCTGGTAACCCCTAGTTTGTTCTTGGAATCTCTGAGGATTCTTCTTTTTTGTTGCATTCACTAGTCTCTTGTACTTTTTAGATTCCACATATAAGTGCCATCATATAGTATTTGTCTTTGACACATTTCACCTGGCATAATGTCCTCCAACTCCATCCACATTGTTGCAAATGGCAAAATTTTGTTCTTTTTTTATGGATCCTTTTGGCTTTCTGTTGGCTAACTTTGACTTTATCACTTAAAAACTCTCTGAGAACTTTCACAGCTATAAAGGGTTATTCCAGTGCCTTTCTAATTAACTTGATGGGATGCTGTGATGAACAAATGTAATAATGCAGGTAAATGTCCTCTGGAAATATACATTAAGAAAAGAGCTTGTAAATCTGAAATATACTGAACAACTTGTGTGGTCATAGCCTATGACATTTGATTACATAAACAGCACTGTACTATCAAATATTTTATTTGAAAAGTCAGTAATGCTATGTATATAATCTTTTTTTAAGAAGGATACTTTGAGTAAACTCACTGAACAAAATAGGAAACCTGAGGAAATGCAAAATTGTTGTTCTGGATGATAGATAATCCCACTGTTGACAGAAAAGGACACACTGACTAGAAGGCTGACAGGGATCAGATATGAAGTATAAGCTGCAATCAGGTAAAACATAAAAGAGATTTATGCAAAAAAAAATCTCATTCTTCTGACAAGACGGATAAAAAGAAAGGAAAACCTGAACAAATAGATAAGGATGGGGTTTGGAATTACCCAGCTAAGTCATAATGACAGAATGGGAAGGGCATTGTCAAAAAGCTGATTTCAGCTGAATGATGATGTATTTTGCAGAGAATCAGCATTAACAGGGGCAAATGGAATATTCGGAGTCATTTTTGAAGAGAATGGTATCAGCATGAAAAGAGAATGCAGGTCATTTAAAATAAATCGAAACACATGGAATGAAACGTGTCTATGCAATTGACTACTTTTCGGTGACATTGAACACAAGCAGGCTCACAATTCAGGTTCCTAAGAAGGATCTGGTCACCTGGCTTCAGAAGGCTCTGTGTAGCTTTCCTATAGTTTTCTTCATCTGTAAAATGAAGAGACTTTCTCAGATTATACATATAATCTTGTTGTCAACAGACAAAGGGTTAAGACATTTAGAGAGTCAGAGACCGTTTTAATATGCAGCAACGATTAACATAAAAATTATGTGGGGTCTGGGACAGGCTAAGGGAGCACGTGGAACAGGGTCATATGTTCTCAGCCTAGGAGTCAAGTGTACTCAGAAAAGAGCTGGGCTGAGGAGGGATGTTTATCACAAAATGAACTCAAAATGGTTTGTGAATGTCCCTGGAGGTTTTGGGCAATGAGGGAAAGGGTGTGGGTGACAGTTGTGTATTGACGGGGTGAATTGCATCGTCTGTGTAGGTGCCCTAGTATCGAAGATGTGATGTAAACGAGCAGCAGTGGGCAGCTGTGTTTTTTCATCTCACAAGCAGACAGAAGGCGGGCTGGAACTGTCTTTTCTTTCCCTTGGTTGTATGAGCTAACCTCTGCTAACTGTGCTCCCAGGAAGGAATGTCAGTAAAACCCAACATGCAGAAAGAAAATGCGGTTCAGACGATTCTACCTTGCCTGGCTGGCAGCAACTGTGGCTTTGTGTAAGCTCACAAGGAGCCTTTTGCTTGTGATGTCAACCAAGCTGACATTTATGGAAACCGCAACCTGGAGCTGATAAAGAAAACATACAAACAAACTAAGAAAAAAAAACCCACTTTCTGAAAATATGTCAGAATCAGGTAAACATAAACCATAAACCATGGTTTATGTTGAATGTTTAGCTATTCTTCTACATGAAACATCATGTTGTCGGATCTTTAGGAAACTTCATACTGTATGAATAAGAAAATAAAATATTGGAAATTAAAATAAATCAGGTAAACCTGATTGAAGCTAAGTTGCTTCAGTCATGTTCAACTCTGTGAGACCCCATGGACTGTAGACCTCCAGGCTCCTCTATTCTTGGGGATTGTCCAGGCAAGAATGCTGGAGTGGATTGCCATGCCCTTCTCCCGGGGATCATCCCAACCCAGAGATCAAACCCAGGTCTCCCATATTGCAGGTAGATTCCTTACTGTCTGAGCCACCAGGGAAGCCCACCAAAATTGTGAAGTCATCAACAGAGTAGAAGGTTTTAGGGTTTTTGTTTGTTTGTTTTTGTATTTTCATATGAAATCACCTCTTGGCCTCAGCCAGGAAAGTTTTCCCACCAAAGATTTTCAGGTAAAAAGCAAGAGTTGTTTTCCAATGAATTTTGACCTCCTCCTCTTCAAATCTCGTCCTTACCACTGAAAATTTTATCAAGGGAAAGAAGGAGAGAGAGAGAAAAGAAAACTCACATAGATTGAGCAAGAGAGAGAGACTTCTATGAGAAACTCACCGAAGAGAAAAGCTTTGTCACAGGAATGATGGCACAATTTGCATGCATTGTGAAGAACTATCTCAGACTAAGACTGAGGGCCCCAGAGAATGCCAAGCTGATGAAGATAATGATAGACTAGCAGCATCTCTTTAATTATCTCTTATACCCGGAGTTATTTTTCCTCTAGAAGCTGTTGATTCAGGGTGAGGTGTAAGAAGTTCATCACCAAATTACTGTTTATACATCTCTCTCAGAAACATATGTTATACGTGTTACATGTATATATGAGCATGTCTATATTATATGTATTTTATTTATACCTGTAATTATCTAGCTATATTTTGAAAGAAAAGATAAGAGACAGAAAGATTCCGAACATTCATGCAGACAAAAATGAAACCCGTTATAAATGATTCAGAAACTTCTGTTTCCTGAATGTTTGCTAAGATAGAAATGTAGTCACTACCAAAATTAAAGGAGCTTACTGTGTGGGCCAGATTATTGGAGAACTGGGTTCAAATTCACATCTCTTTGAATGTTTCTGAAATACCTTGCAAAAATATTTCAATTCCTTATGCATCTGTTAATAGCTCTTTAGAAATAACTACAAAGAGAACATCTCTCCTTATGGTGTTGAGATGATTTAAAGAGGAAATGAATGGTAAACAGTGAAAGGTGAAGGTTGGCTTGATTGAGGCTCAACTCTCACAGTCTGGTTCCCAGAGCAGAAGTTGGCCTCCTGAAGATGCTTATAGAAAGCAGCTCCAACCAGTGAGGAAGGCCATCAATCACCCTAATAAACTGCATCCCTGGACTGTCCATATATTTCAGCCAGCGAGCAGAGTCCTAGCTGATAGGGTGTGCATGCTTTTTGCCCTTGTTGGTGTCACTGTGCATCTCAGCCTGTTCCCGCTGCTGTAACAAAATAGACTGAGTGGCTTGTAAATAATAAGTTCATTTCTTACACCTCTGGAGGCTGAAAGTCCAAAATCTAGCAGATTCTGCTAGTGAGAGCCTGTTACTCAAATATTGTTTGTATTATAAGACCCATGTAATTGAACCCATCAGACTATCTATGTGACAATAGAGTTACAAAGAGTCGGACATGACTGAGGCGACTGACACAAACACACAGCTATCTATTTATCTATCTACCTATATAATTTTATATGATTATATATTTATGATTATACAGTGAAATAATGATTATACAGTGGGAGTGAGAAATAGATTTAAGGGACTAGATCTGACAGACAGAGTGCCTGATGAACTATGGACAGAGGTTCGTGACATTGTACAGAAGACAGGGATAAAGACGATCTCCATGGAAAACAAATGCAAAAAAACAAAATGGCTGTCTAAAGAGGCCTTATAAATAGCTGTGAAAAGAAGAGAAGCAAAAAGCAAAGGAGAAAAAGAAAGATATCCCCATCTGAATGCAGAGTTCCAAAGAATAGCAAGGAGAGATAAGAAAGCCTTTCTCAGTGACCAATGCAAAGAAATAGAGGAAAACAACAGAATGGGAAAGACTAGCGATCTCTTCAAGAAAATTAGAGATACCAAGGGAATATTTCATGCAAAGATGGGCTTGATAAAGGACAGAAATAGTATGGAACTAACAGAAGCAGAATATATTAAGAAGAGGTGGCAAGAATACACAGAAGAATTGTACAAAAAAGATCTTCGTGACTCAGATCATCACGATGGTGTGATCACTCAACTAGAGCCAGACATCTTGGAAGGTGAAGTCAAGTGAGTCTTAGGAAGCATCACTACAAACACAGCTGGTGGAGGTGATGGAATTCCAGTTGAGCTATTTCAAATCCTAAAATATGATGCTGTGAAAGTGCTGCACTCAATATGCCAGCAAATTTGGAAAACTAAGCAGTGGCAACAGGACTGGAAAAAGTCAGTTTTCATTCCAATCCCAAGGAAAGGCAATGCCAAAGAATGCTCAAACTACTGCACAACTGCACTCATCTCACACACTAGTAAAGTAATGCTCAAAATTCTCCAAGCCAGGCTTCAGCAATATATGAAATGTGAACCTCCAGATGCTTAAACTAGTTTTAGAAAAGGCAGAGGAACCAGAGATCAAATTGCAAACATCTGCTGGATCATCAAAAAAGCAAGATAGTACTAGAAAACCATCTATTTATGCTTTATTGACTATACCAAAGCCTTTGACTGTGTGGATCACAATAAACTGGAAAATTCTTAAAGAGATGGGAATACCAGACTACCTGACCTGTCTCTTGAGAAACCTGTATGCAGGTCAGGAAGCAATAGTTAGAACTGAACATGGAAGAACAGACTGGTTCCAAATAGGAAAAGGCATATTTCAAGGCTATATGTTATCACCTTGCTTATTTAACTTCTATGCAGAGTACATCATGAGAAATGCTGGGCTGGAAGAAGCACAAGCTGGAATCAAGATTGCCAGGGGAAATATCAATAACCTCAGATATGCAGACGACACCACCCTATGGCAGAAAGTGAAGAGGAACTAAAAAGCCTCTTGATGAACGTGAAAGAAGAGACTGAAAAAGTTGGCTTAAAGCTCAACATTCACAAGCCTAAGATCATGGCATCTGGTCCCATCACTTCATGGGAAATAGATAGGGAAACAGTGGAAACAGTGTCAGACTTTATTTTGGGGGGCTCCAAAATCACTGCAGATGGTGATTGCAGCCATGAAATTAAAAGCTGCTTGCTCCTTGGAAGGAAAGTTATGACCAACCTACGTAGCATATTGAAAAGCAGAGACATTACTTTGCCAACAAAGGTCCGTCTAGTCAAGGCTATGGTTTTCCCAGTAGTCATGTATGGATGTGATATTTGGACTATAAAGAAAGCTGAGCACTGAAGAATTGATGCTTTAGACCTGTGGTGTTGGAGAAGACTCTTGAGAGTCCCTTGGACTGCAAGGAGATCCAACCAGTCCATCCTAAAGGAGATCAGTCCTGGGTGTTCATTGGAAGGACTGATGTTGAAACTGAAACTCCAATACTTTGGCCACCTCATGCAAAGAGTTGACTCATTGGAAAAGACCCTAATGCTGGAAAGGATTGGGGACAGGAGGAGAAGGGGACAACAGTGGATGAGATGGCTGGATGGCATCACCAACTCAATGGACATGTGTTCAGGTAGACTCCGGGAGTTGGTGATGGACAGGGAGGTCTGGTGTGCTGCGATTCATGGGATCGCAAAGAGCTGGACGTGACTGAGCGACTGAACTGAAATAATTTTTTAACTTGTGTATAATTTTAATCTTATGTTAGTTGATTAACAGAATATACATAGTTTATATAGAGCTATATGTGTTAATGTATGTGTGATTTTAGTTCTCTTTCTGTTTTCTTTATAAATCCCAAGTTGAAGAATCTTTAAGATATACCAAAATGAGTAAGGTGGGCAGCAACTGACAACTGTCACAGATTTTCATTCCTCAAGTGGGAAGATGAATACATAAACAACATGTTTTTGCCTAATTTTAAACTTTACTGTATAAAGTGCTGCATTATTCCACAAGCCTAAAGAATCACTGTTTTACCAGACTGAATGGCTGAGTACAAATATCAGTTTGATCAGTATCCACTAGAGTTAAACCAATTATGTGTTTTATTTTTCATTTATAGAAGGTGTAATTCTGACACAATAATTTTAAAGGCTACATCATAAACCCTTAAAACTAGTCAACTTGCAATGTCCTATTCAGCCTTTATTAGCCTACATAGTATACTGCATAGTGTTGTGTGTAGGTTACTCATAATCAAACAAAATTCCCTAGTTACAACCTCTCTTTTGTCCTAGGTTTGAGAATAAAAAATTTAAAATCATTTTTCTGCAGCACGCAGCTACTATGAACAAAAACATGTTTATAACAGAATTTTTTCTTTGTGTTGCCTTAGACTAGCAAAAAGGAAAAATGCTAATTAACCTCAAAGACAGTGATAACTTTATCTATGTTTTAAAGGACAGTTTACCAATTTACTTTGACCAGTAAAGTAACCACAAGTTTATTTTACTCTATTTCTATTCTGTCCAGCCAGTAAACAAGGATATTTTGCAGAACATTTGCTCCAGATAAAACCCCAATATCTCAAATTCCATTTAAGATATACAGTAGGCTGACATTCAGCATTCTGCATTAATTCTCTGGGCAGCAAATTGTCTCTCTGAAGCAAGGGGAGAGTCAGCTGGAATGCAGTAAAGATGATGGAATGGCACCTGTTCAAAACACAGTGAAATATAGGGGTAAAAGGAGATTTTCAATAAAATAGGTCTCAAGAAATCTTGAGAAGAATCACCAAGGTACAGTCAGTCTTAGAATTACCAAGGCTTGTGAAAGCCTGTTTTGGAGATGGCTTGGGGGACCTTTTGTGAGAATGATGGATGGTGGACCAGTTCATTAAAGTAAGAACCCATCAGCTCGAGGTAACTCACATACAAGTTGCCTTCATAGTTCTTATAAATAATGTTGAATAGAGAATTTCAGTTAGTTCTTTTAGCATCTACCTGTGGCTAGAATAACTACAAACAAGATGAGATCAGACCCTGAAAAAGTTATTGGTGAATTAACAAAGCCTGGCCTAAAGGAGGATCCAGTCATAGATCAAGGTTAGAAATTCAGTACAGTAGAACAAACTAAATGTGAGCAAGAAACCAGGAAATAGAGGTTTAGGCATGCATGCATGCTAAATTACTTTTGTCATGCCCGACTCTTTGCAACATGGTGGATTGTAGCCTGCTATGTTCCTCTGTCCATGGAATTCTCCAGGCAAGAATACTGGAGTGGTTCACCATGCCCTTCTCCAGGGGATTTTCCCCACCCAGGGATTGAACCCCTATCTCTTATGTCTCCTGCATTGGCAGCAGGGTTCTTTACCACGAGTGCCACCTGGGAAGCCCAGAGGTTGAGATAGATTTACTAATTCTAACAACAACAACAAAAAAGTAGTAAACATAGCCTTAAATTCAGTCAAAGATTGTGAATAACGTCCCACTGACATGTAAAATTCATCAGGGACCAATAATTCCATGACTAGAGGTATTTACCTTCTGCGTTTTAAGGTGGACTTCCCTGGTGGTGCAGTGGTAAAGAATCTACCTGCTAATGCGGGAGACACAAGTTCAATCCCTGATCTGGAAAGATCCCCAGGAGAAAGAACAGTGGCAACCTACTTTAGTGTTCTTTTTCACCTCTAGTCCAATCTTCTTGTCTGGAGAATTCCATGGACAAAGGAGCCTGACAGGTTACAGTCCATGGGGTCTCAAAGAGTTGGACATGACTGAAGTGCCTGAACAACAACATCTTAAATGTACAGCGTTTGAAACCTAGGGTCTGACACTGATCTTAAAATTAAACAAGTAAACTGAATACCTGCAGAGTAAGTATACTGAGAGGTATATTTCACAAGTTTCTTAGAGTATTTTCAGTGACCATGTAATAAGTCTTGGGCCAATTTTCCACATGTGAAATTTTATCCCACTTATAGGATAACTCCCTGAGGAAATGTAAGAAATAGCTCAGAGACATTACAACTTGACCACCTGGTCACATTACAATGCTTTGGACTGGAAATGTTTATTTCAGAAGAAGGAAATTAGTATTTTTGAGAATCTAACTGTTGGCTTTTCTTCAAGTGCCTTATTGACCTACAGTTGGAATTAATTAAAATGTCTAACTAGGGTGCTTCCTAAAGCAGAATCAGCATGATTTATTCCAAAAAATTCTGGCAATTTCTTAATTGCTTTGGGACTCGAAAATTGATTTCAAACCCGTGGATGTTGTGCTAGTACTAAATTTGGCTATGGGTCGTGGGTAGGGGGTTTTCAATAAATGTACTGGGATTTATTTCCATAACTATGCCAGTTGAATTTGACCCAAGATAGCACATGAAACTGAGTCCCCTGATGGACTGCAGTAGATTTGTTTCCCATGAAGAAACTCTTTTAATCATTCTAGGAATTAGTAAAACTGGGAATCTGGCCAAATTTGATTAGTTAGCCCAATTCTGATGTCAGTATATTATAGACATTCCATAAGCCAGTGAAAAGCAGTATGTTGTCCTGGAAGGAACACAGGAGCAGATGATCAAGCTACAATCTTTTCTCTTCCTTTCATGAACTATTTGACCTTCAGCAAGTTAAATGGCCTCTGTAAGCCTGTTTCCTCTTGTGTGCATAGCCACATTTAGTACTAGCACAACATCCACACTTGTCCAGAAAGTGTGTACAGAGTGGCAGACAAAGAGCATATAATAAGCCGTTAATAATTTGGAGCTGAATTCTAGGAAAAACCTTAAAGGAGTGGGTCTTCTTCTTGCCTATGCATTAGAGTCACTTCTGGGAGTCCCTGGTGGCTCAGATGGTAAAGAATATGCCTGCAGTATGGGAGATCAGAGTCTGCTCCCTGGATTGGAAAGATCCTCTGGAGAAGGGAATGGCAACACATTCCAGTATTCTTTCCTGGAGAATCCCATGGACAGAGGAGCAAAGAGTCAGACACAACTGAGTGGCTTAACACATTTTTCACTGTTTCTACTCCAGACCAATTATAACAATGCCTAGGAGTGGTTCTTAACACCTGTAACCTTTCAAAATTGTACTAGGTATTGCTAATGTGCATGATTTATCTTGCAAAAGGATTTCATCTAGAACTGAAAGGGATCATGAGAATCATCACACTAATAGTTCTCAAGAGTCCATCTACAGACTCACTGCATCAGAATCACTTTGGAAGCACAATAAGCATGTACATTCTCTCATTTGACTTCCAAGTTGCTATGTTAGACTCCCCATGGATTTTCCTTGGTGCCTGTACTGTTAACAAGGGCCTAAAGAAATTCTGCTGAGTCACTGTCAAGCACCACCCATGCAAAATGAGATTCCCTGCTGTTTTTTATTTAAATAAGAAAACAAAGACCTTAGAGAAGGAATGACTTATTTAAAGTTACCTAAAATTAATGGCGGTGTCATGAAAACCCAATTCTCCAGGCCCTCCGACCAGTTCTGCTGCTGATACATGCCATACATTTATTGCCTTGTTGATTTGGATTAAAACATAAAGCCTGTGAAACCAACTCCTAATTTCATTAACACGGTGACTGCAAGTAAGAAGGATTGCTGAAAACAAAAGAGTCCTGGATAGTCAACAAAGCTGAAGGTTCTGATAATGATAGTATTGCTTTGGAATGGCATGTGGAAAATTAACAAATTCCTCTAAATCACAGCCTTCAACTTTACTGAGTCTCTGAAGAAAAATATAAAAAGACAAAAATCACATTACTTGCTCTTTCTCTGCTTTGCTGAACAATAATTCTCCATAATGTCTGGATTTGCCAGGTGCGGGAGTAAGATTACAATAAAGCCAGTTGCAGATCTCCTTCCTCCAGTGATCAAAACAAAGTCCTTTGCTTCTTTGAGATCAGCTCATCATACCCTCTAGCCAGCTCTGGTAGGAAGATTGACAGGTCGCATCATTCAGAAACACTGTTCAAGAGCCAGCCTAATCGCAGTGTACATGAAATCATCTTCAGACAGCAGAAGAGGAAAGAGTGAGATTGTTAGTGTTACTGCAGTTTGCATTCATCTCACATTCCAAGGTGCTTAGGAGACACACACTGGTAAATAAGCAAAGATCAGGATCTTTAAGATCAGAAGTAATTGCTGGCTGATGTAGTTTGGCAGGAAAGACTAGAAAATTTGATGTTTATACACTTTTTACTCTTTATCATCAACTGGATAAATGATAATATATTGGACATTTTTAGGATGCACCAGAGTAATGTCATAAGAGAGATTGTTCTTACAAAGAAACACGAGAAACATGATTTTTGATACAGGAAGAAAAAATCATAATTATCTAACCAGACAGAAGAAGAAATGAGCATTATTTCAGTTAAATTCTAATTTATTGTTCTATCTAATGCAAGGGAGATTCTATTTGGAGGAAGACTGGACTACAGCTCTGGTCTAACAAAGGCTAACTTAAAACTGTTTCATATTAGTTTTCTCACAAAACAAAAGCTTGCAGGGTTGGGCTACAATTATTACCACCTCAAATGCAGTTGTCTTTTGTTAATGATTGATTTACCTTTTATATTAATTATGAGATGTACAATTAGTTTTTCAAATGAGTCAGCTCTTTGAATCAGGTGGCCAAAGTATAGGAGTTTCAACTTCAATATTAGTCCATCCAATGAAAATTCAGGACTGATCTCCTTTAGGATAGACTGATTGGATCTCCTTGCAGTCCAGGGGACTCTCAAGAGTCTTCTCCAATCACAGTCCAAAAGCATCTATTCTTCGGTGCTCAGCTTTCTTTATAGCCCAACTCTCACATCTATACATGACTACCGGAAAAACCATAGCCTTGACTAGATGGACTTTGGCTAGACGGATAGCAAAGTAATGTCTCTGCTTTTTAGTATGCTGTCTAGGCTGGTCATAATTTTTCTTCCAAGAGGAAAGTGTCTTTTAATATCATGATGGCAGTCACCATCTGCGGAGACTTTGGAGCCCAAGAAAATGAAGTCTGTCACTGTTTCCATTGTTTTCCCACTTATTTGTCATAAAGTGATGGTACCAGATGCCATGATCTTTGCTTTCTGAATGTTGAGTTTTAAGTCAACTTTTTCACTCTCCCCTTTCACTTTCATCAAGAGGATCTTTAGTTCTTTGCTTTCTGCCAAAAGGGTGGTGTCATCTGCATATCTGAGGGTTTTGATATTTCTCCTGGCAATCTTAATTCCAGCTTGTGATTCTTCCAGCCCAGCATTTCTCATAATGTACTCTGTATATAAATTAAATAAGCAGGGATACAAAATACAGCCTTGACATACTCCTTTTCCTATTTGGAATCAGTTCATTGTTCTGTGTTCAGTTCTAACTGTTGCTTCCTGACCTGCATACAGGTTTCTCAAGAGGCAGGTCAGATAGTCAGGTATTCCCATTTCTTTCAGAATTTTCCACAGTATATTGTGATCCACACAGTCAAAGGCTTTGGCATAATCAATAAAGCAGAAATAGATGTTTTTCTGGAACTCTCTTGCTTTTGTGATGACCCAGTGGATGTTGGCAATTTGATCTCTGGTTCCTCTGCCTTTTCTGAAACCAGCTTGAACATCTGGAAGTTGATGGTTCATGTATTGCTGAAGGCTGGCTTGGAGAATTTTGAGCATTACTTTACTAGTGTGTGAGATGAGTGCAATTGCGCAGTAGTTTGAGCATTCTTTGGCATTGATTTATATGGGACTGGAATGAAAACTGACCTTTTCCAGTCCTGTTGCCACTGCTTAGTTTTCCAAATTTGCTGGCATATTGAGTGCAGCACTTTCATAGCATCATATTTTAGGATTTGAAATAACTCAACTGGAATTCCATCCCTTCCATTAGCTTTGTTCATAGTGACTCTTCCTAAGGCCCATTTGACTTCACATTCCAGAATGTCTAGCTCTACGCGAGTGATCAAATCATCGTGATTATTTGGGCCCTGATGCTGGGAGAGGTTGATGGCAGGAGGAGAAGGGGATGACAGGATGAGATGGTTGGATGGCATCACCGACTCAATGGACGTGAGTTTGAGTAAACTCCGAGAGTTGGTGATGGACAGAGAGGACTGGCATGCTGCAATCCAGGGAGATGCAAAGAGTCAGACCTGACTGAGTGACTGAACTGAACTGAACTGAACAATTAGTTAACTTACAAAGATTTCAAATGCAATAGAACATGGAGTTTATACTTTTATAATAGAATTTCTGAAACATGAAGCAGTATACTGAGTTACTGTGTAAAGGCTTGATTCATAAAATAAAAATAAAGAAGCCATATTAAAAAATATATATACTTACATATATATTATGTATACATATATATGTATAATACATATATATATATATACACACACACACACATACACACATACATAGGGCTTCCTTGATGGCTCAGCCAGTAAAGAATCCTCCTATGATGCAGGAGATGTAGACGATGCAGGTTCTATCCCTTGGGTCAGGAAGATCACTTGGAAAAGGAAATGGCAACCCACTCCAGTATCCTTCCCTGAAAAATCCCATGGATAGAAATGCCTAGTGGTCTACCGTCTAAAGGGTTGCAAAGAGTTGGACACGACTGAGCGGCTAATCATATATAGAAGGTGATATAGAAGAAATAAAGAAGATGGCTAACTAAAAATATACATATTGCTATTATAAAATTGAGTTGGATTAAGAATAGAAAAAAATTTAAAAATCTTTCTTTTTATTAAGCTTGATCGAAGGACTTCCATCTAAAAAATTTGGATATTTTCCCCTGGGAATTCAGTGTCACTCTTACTAGAAACGTTCCAAGAAGAAAAAATGAGATAAATGAATTCAAGGCTACAGGGATATATGAACTTATATTACCCTTGTCTTGAATGATTTTCTTGAAGCAGTTAAAGTTATGAATCTGTAATGAGTTGTGAAAAGAATTCTCCTTTTGACCCACTATATTTTAGAATTTAAACTTACATACACAAAGAGAAAAAATATTTCAGTAGTTTGACTTTTTCTTTAAAAAAAGATGGTTTGCCAATTTATGTTTTGCTCAAGAAGTGCTAGCCACTATAAAACCCATAAAATGTCATGGAAACAAGGAAAAGATTGGTGATATTGAGACCACATGTGTACTTAAACCATTATGGGACTGTGCTATCTTATCACAAATACCAAATATTCTTATTCTGAGATGAGATCACTCTGGCCATTCCATCTCACTACCCACACATCACCTTCCAAGTGAATTAGAAGTTCATTTGGGGGAAGATTTTTCCAACTGTACTACTCTTATCAATTCAAAGATCTGCATTCTTCTGCTATCCCCAGTTTTCCTTTAGATATTACATAAGGGAGATATTTTGGGTGGTAGGCGTATGGATGTGATTGTGTGTGTTAGTTTCTCAGTTGTGTCCAACTCTTTGTGACCCCATGGACTGTAGTCCACCAGGCTCTTCTTGCCTGAGGTTCTCCAGGCAAGAACACTGGAGTGGGTTGTGTTGCCATTCTCCAGGGGTTCTTCCTGACTCAGGGATCAAACTCAGGTCTCCAGCATTGCAGGCAGATTCTTTACCATTTGAGCTACTTAGGAAGCCCAAATATGATTCAAGGAGGGCAGAGAATAATGTTGAATCTGAGAGTGTCCTTGGGATTAGGATTTGAGAGCTTTGTTAAATCCTAGCTGGACAATAAATATCAGAATAGTGCATTTCTGTTGACACACTTTCTTGGTGGCTCATATGTTACAGAATCTGCTTGCAATTCAGGAGATCCAGGTTTGATGCCTGGGTTGGGAAGATCCCCTGGAGAAGGGAATGCCTACCCACTCCAGTCTTCTTGCCTAGAGAATTCCATGGATAAAGGAGCCTGGCTGGCTATGGTCCATGGGTTGCAAAGAGCTGGACACGACTGAGTGACTAACACTTTTTAAGTGGCAAGTTTATTTCATGTCCCTGCAAGAAAAAAATCTGACAGTAGAGCCCAAAATGAGGAAAGTCATCTGGCCAAGTATACTCTGTTCCCATGACACAATGTCATATTGCTTTCTGCCATACATTTAACAAGATGAGCTTTAAGAGGTTTGCAATACTTAGGATTTTTATGCAGTTGGTAGAGGAGGCATTCGTATAATTCTCCTTGATTATCGTCATCAATATCATTGTAACAGAAATTGAAAACAACTTCTCAGAGGCTATAGGATTCAATGTTGTTGTTTAGCTGCTAAATCGTGTCCAACTCTTTGTGACCCCATAGACTGCAGCACTCCAGACTTCCCTGTCCTTCACTCTCTCCTGGAGTTTGCTCAAACTCATGCTATCTATCTCATTCTCTGCCACCCCCTTCTTCTTCGGCCTTCAATTTTTCCCAGAGTCAGGGTCTTTTCCAATGAGTTGACCCTTCGTATCAGGTGGCCAAAGTACTGGAGCTTCAGCTTCAGCATCAATCTCATCAGCATAGGACTCATAGGCACTGAGATTTGGAACTTTAATAAATAACAAAGCACAGAATGAGAAACAATTTGGTCGGTGTCTTTTCTTGTTTCCAAGACAAGGGAATCAAAAGACCTCTAAAGCATTTCAATTTCATTAGCCCCTTGTATTAAAACTCTATGTGGAAAATCAAAATTTATCTGCAAAAATGTAATCAGTCTTAGTAAGTTAGCTTGGTGGATGATTATCAAGTTCTTTTTGAGTCAGTACTTATTTTCTGACCATTTTTAGAATAGAAATGCAGACTGTATTATAAGTGGTTGAAATCTACTTAAGGAGGAGAATGGATTAATTAGCTGAGACTTACAGGTAAATTCATATATATTTTATTACTGTGGTCTGGTAAAGAAATTACCATTGCAAAGGGTAAAAATCGGGCATTTCCCAGTATTTTTTTCTAGATGTAAAATTCAGGAATTACCTTGGAAAAGCAACAAGGTAGTGAATACAGTGGTTGCAAGGAACAAAGGCAATAAAGCATGTTTTAATATATGGCAAGAGTATTTTAATATATGTTTAACATACTTTCTCATTCTTTATTTTGTGTTGATTTTTACACTTATCAAATGAAAACTGTAATATATATTCCAAAATATTCTTGTTGGGTGTTCATATCCAATCCAAACATCAAATGAACTCTTATAATCTCTTGTCCTTCCCATTATTATCAATAAACAGCACAAGCCTATCCCTGGATTTTAGAATCTGAATATATCAAATGCTGATATTCTTCTGAATGATCTCTTTCCAGAACTTTATGCCAGCGGGTACTTGTGTGTTCATAAACTAACCATGCAAGCCATGCTGAGGGAAGCTGTGTTGTTAAAGACAAGGTGAGGTTGAAATGAAAACAAACTTGCTTGGAATCTTAATTTTGCCCCTTATTGACGGGAAGACTGCTCATGCTTCCTTTCTGCCTGAACTTCTTTTTTTTAATTTTTATTCAGTGTAAATGGGAATCCTATCATTAACACACAAAGTATTCTTAATGAGTCATATTATGCACCAGACACCATAATAAACCCCGGGGTACTTTAATAAGCAGAAGCATTAAAACCCCCCGGCTTCATCGTGTTATGATGAGAGGAAGATTCAGACCTCCAAATAAGCAACATGAGGGAAATTTAGAAATGAATGTGGGAGCTTGAAGGAGTGGCAAGTGAACTAGTTAACTGAGGAAAAGGAGTATCTCCATAAAAATGTATATTGAAGTTGAGACTTCAAAGGATGAGAAAAGATAATCAGGAGATTGGAAGTTTGAGTAGGAGATAAGAAAACAGCACTTCCAGACAATGACTCAGAACGTGAGATAATGTCTCAGTCTGAGAAACAAATACAGGTTTTGGGCTTCCCTCATAGTTTGGATAGTAAAGAATCTGCCTGCAATGCTAGAGACCTAGGTTTGATCCCTGGGTGGGGGAGATCTTATGGAGAAGGGAATGGTAACCCACTCCAGTATCCTTTCCTGGAGAATCCCCTGGACCGAGGAGCTGGTAGGCTACAGTCCATGGCGTTACCAAGAGCTGGACACTACTGAGCAACTAACTTGAATCTGAATTTGTGGGAGCTTGAAGATTAATTTAAGAAGGGCTAAAAATATTCAGTTTAGTTTGTGTGCAGAATTTTTTAAAAGATGAGAATACTTGGGGATGAAAAGAAATATCTTACTTTTATAGTTATTATTAAGATTTGACATAATGTATAAAAACATCTACCGGAGAATAAAAACTCTTTATAAATTATTGAATATATATGGTCATTATAAAATACATTGCCATGAAATCAGGCATACACTAGAATTTCTAATACATTTTAAAAAGATCTGTATGACAAATGACCATCTACACCTACTTGAATTTAGTACCATGACTATGAACCAACATGTAAATCTACTTAATATCCTTCCTGTATACTTAATTAAAATAAAAATGTGAACTTTTTTCAACCTGGATTCGTAGTTCTTAAAAACAAACAAGCAAACAAATGTAGAATTAAAAGCCTATGTAAAACTGAAGAATTCAATCCCTGGTGGCTCAGATGATAAAGAGTCTGTCTGCAATGCAGGAGACTGGGGTTTGATCCTTGTGTCCAGAAGATCCCCTGGAGAAAGGAATGGCAACCCAGTCCAATATTCTTGCCTGGAGAATTCCATGGACAGAGGAGCCTGGAAAGTTACAGTCCATGGGGTCACAAAGAGTCAGACTGAGCAATGAACACACATTTTATTAATATGTGACAATTAAAATATTTGTTTTCATAAACTTCTTAGAACAAACTTATGAGAAAGAGTACAGCTATCAATTGACATCATTTTAGCAAATAAGCAAATAAACTAATATGCACTTGCCACTGAAACTAAATTATATAACAGAACTAATCTGACATTTTAAAGTGCATATCTTCAAAAAAATCTGATAGAAATGAACAAAACTGCAATATTCAGTAGACAATTTAGCCTTGCCTCTGATCAATCTCTGCTTTTGCAGCACAGCATAGGGAACACATCTGTAGATTGGTTTTCTTATTTTCAAGAGTATCTGCACCGACAAGCCATTGGAAACAAATTTAACAATTCCCTTTCCCACTATAACATCCCTTCTGTTTTTCTCTTTCCCAGCCGAACTATTAAACTCTCTTTGGAGTTCTTCTAACATTTTGGAGGTGTTTATAAAGCCATCAACAATCCTTTCAAATTTCTCCCTCTAAAGCAATTCACTTTTACACTTCTTTTAGAAAAAAATATTTTATATTCAGCTTTATTGCCAACAATGCATCAATACCAGCTTGGGCTTTTATAATAATTAGAACCAAGATTACTTTAAATGTTGTTGAATTGAAGGATTTTTGTAAAACTGGAATATGAAGCCAGAATCTGTTTTTATTCCAATACCAAAAGAATATGAAGAAATTTAACAAGGCATTTAAGTTAAAATTACCATCAATGGATGATTTGATATTTACAAATTTCAGCTGGCTTATTTTTACACTGAAAGTAGTATAAGAAAAAGGAAGTGAAATAAATAAAATACTTTCTTATTTACCTCATAAAAATTATGTAACAAGGATCTAAGAGATCAATAATAGGCAAAACACATATTTTATGAAAACTGTATCTTATAAACATGATTAAAGTGAAAGTCGCTCAGTTGTGTCCGACTCTTGGCAACCCCATGGACTATACAGTCCACGGAATTCTCCAGGCCAGAATACTAGAGTGGGTAATCCCCTTTCCCTCCTCCAGGGATTGAACCCTTGTCTCCTACATTGTAGGGGGATTCTTTACCAACTGAGCTATCAGGTTAACAAGAGTAAAGCATAACTTAAAGACATTAACCTACTTCCAAAAGCATCAACACTAATAACTGTCAACATGTCCCAGGGAAGAAGGAAATTAGGGCAAAACTACTTCTAAAATAGCAATACTGATTAAAGTTTTAAGTAAATCACTTGGGTTCTCACAGGAAATATTGTCGACAGTAAACAGATCCATTTGATATGTAAAATTTACTCTTCAAAAGTGAATCTAAGCATATATACATATATAAAAAACATATATGAATATATAAAAGTAAACCTAAGCATTTATACATGTGTATATTCACTTGTGCTTAGTCGCTCAGTTGTATCCGGCTCTTGCAACCCCATAGACTAGAGTCTGCCAGACTTTTCAGTCCATGAGATTTCCCAGGCAAGAATACTGAAATGGGTTGCCATTTTCTTCCCCAGGGGACCTTCCTGATCAAGGGATCGAACCCGGGTCTCCTGCCTTACAGGCAGACTCTTTACAGACTGAGCTACGAGGGAATATGTATTTAAAAATGCAAAAATGAGATGATGGATAATTTGAGTCAACAAAGATAGTTTGGAGTTATGTATATAAATTTGTCCTTTTCAACCTTTTTTCTCATTATTTTTTGGCTGCACTGGGTCTTAGTTGCAGCATGTAAACTCTTAGCTGCTGCTGGTGGGATCTAGTTCCCTGACCAGGGATTGAAACCTGGGCCTGGGAATGCAGTCTTAACTATTGTACCACCGGAGAAGTCCCTTTTCAATCTTTCTTCATCTTCTTCAAACTGTTTGGGAATAATTTCAAGCTCACAGAAAAATTGCAAAAGTAAAAATAAGCTCTTGGTATCTGCATGACCCAGAAGGAATAAATGAAGGAATTTCAAAATGAGAAAATGTAGAGAAAGATGGTAGGGAGAAGGGAGGGGTGAGAATGAGGGTCAAAGAGAGGGAGAACCTTAAGAATCTTGCAAGGTATTTTCAAAAGTGAGAAGTCGCTATTGTTGGGGTTTTTTTTTGTTTTTTTTTTTTTGGAATTTCCAAGTTGATGAATACTTGTGACTTTTTTTTAATTTTACACTATACTTCTCTGGGGGGATTTGGCCGCCTCTCAGGAAAGGTGTTTCTCTGGCTGTGGATCCACTGGGAATGAGGACAGTTGATCTCCCACTGTTTCTCTTGTAAAGGCTTCAGCGGCAGGGGCTTGGAGCCAGTTCGCTCGTTACATACCTACCCTTCCTACCTGAGACAGAGAGGTCCTGCAGACTTGCTGCTCAAACTTCCCTACGGACAGCTAGCCTTGGCGTCTCCCAGGATTTTGCTGGAATGAAGTAATCTGACTTTTCCCTAAACACAGGTGAATAAGAACCTGTGTGGTAAGACCCTCAGGCAGTCACACTACAGCTGCAGGAGTGATGCTCAGGGGAAGCAGGGCACTGCCTGGGGAGAACCTGGGTCTGTCCTCATGGCCTGTAGGCAACACTTTATCCTCCACTTTCTGTTTGCTTCAGGGTGGGAAGGTCGACTGCCATTGATTCTCAGGTCCTCTATGTGGGGCCCAGCACCGTTGACCACAGGAAGACGAGGGCTGTAGTTTAACTTTAAGAACAGTTATTATTGACCACATGATTCCAGTTAGTGATCAGTTTTCTTTTAAAGCCTCTTAGCTGAAGTATAATTACAATCCTTTATATCACAAACACAAGAGATTATGGGGGTTTCTTTTTTCCCCCTCTTTGTGGAATCTTTCAGGTTTTTTACTTGCTTGCTTTGTTTCATCTATCTGTCTATCTACCTACTGGTTTATTGCTATCAATAAACAAGGAGTGTGAGGAATAATCTGATAAGAACTGATTGGATGACTGAATACACTCATGAATACATACATATGTGTCTGTGTGTGTGCATATATATATATATAGCTAAGAAGTATAAGCTAGAAGCAAGATTGCCAGGAGAAATATCAATAACCCCAGAGATGCAGATGACACCACCCTTATGGCAGAAAGTGAAAAGGAGCAAAAAGCCTCTTGATGAACGTGAAAGAGGAGAGTGAAAAAAATGGCTTAAAGCTCAACATTCAGAAACCTAAGATCATGGCATCTGGTCCCATCACTTCATGGGAAATAGATGGGGAAATAGTGGAAACAGTGGCTGACTTTATTTTTCTGGCCTCCAAAACCACTGCAGATGGTGATTGCAGCCATGAAATTAAAAGACACTTACTCCTTGGAAGGAAAGTTGTGACCAACCTAGGTAGCATATTAAAAAGCAGAGACATTCCTTTGCCAACCCAGGTCCATCTAGTCAAGGCTATGGTTTTTCCAGTAGTCATGTATGGATGTGAGAGTTGGACTATAAAGAAAGCTGAGCACCAAAGAATTGATGCTTTTGAATTGTGGTGTTGGAGAAGACTCTTGAGAGTCCCTTGAACTGCAAGGAGATCCAACCAGTCCATCCTAAAGGAGATCAGTCCTGGGTGTTCATTGGAAGGACTGATGTTGAAACTCTAGTACTTTGGCCACCTAATGCGAAGAGTTGACTCATTGGAAAAGACCCTAATGCTGGAAAGGATTGGGGGCAGGAGGAGAAGGGGACAACAGAGGATGAGATGGCTGGATGGCATCACTGACTCCATGGACATGTGTTTGGGTAGGCTCCAGGGGTTGGTGATGGACAGGGAAGCCTCGTGTGCTGGGATTCATGGGGTCACAAAGAGTCGGACACGACTGAGCAACTGAACTGAACTGAACTGAATATAAATTTCACATACTGATTAATAAATAACTTTTATGAATCAATTGCTTTGGGATTACACACTGGTCAAATGGATCTACAAAGTTGATATGTACAAGTAGCAATGCAGAAGTTGATGAAGCTTTCTTTGAAAAAATTAATTCCTGGTTCTTTTTCTACTTTCTCCATCTAATATAGCTTTTAACCATCTAACCAAGTTGTGCTATGCAGTCAATAATTATAACTTGACAGTGGATTTCCTGAGAACACAGACTCTGCACCAGTGTGTGTGTGTTTCTATAGCAAGAGTCTTCTCTTGCCAGGAGAAATATCAATAACCTCAGATACACAGATGACACCTCCCTTATTGCAGAAAGCAAAGAACTAAAGAGCCTCTTGATGAAAATGAAAGAGGAGAGTGAAAAAGTTGGCTTAAAACTCAACATTCAGAAAACTAAGATCATGGCATCTGGTCCCATCACTTCATGGCAAATAAATGGGGAAACAATAGAAACTGTGAGAGACTTTATTTTTGGGGGCTTCAAAATCATTGCAGATGGTGACTGCAACCATGAAATTAAAGACACTTGCTCCTTGGAAGAAAAGCTATGACCTACCTAGGCAGCATATTAAAAAACAGAGACATTACTTTGCCAACAAAGTCCTCCTAGTCAAAGCTATGGCTTTTCCTGTAGTCATGTATGGATGTGAGAGTTGGACTATAAAGAAAGCTGAGTGCTAAAGAACTGATGCTTTTCAACTGTGGTGTTGGAGAAGACTCTTGAGAGTCCCTTGGACTACAAGGAGATCCAACCAGTCCATCCTAAGGGAGATCAGTCCTGGATGTTCATTGGAAGGACTGATGTTGAAGCTGAAACTCCAATACTGTGGCCACCTGATGTGAAGAGTTGACTCATTTGAAAAGACCCTGATACTTGGAAGGATTGAAGGCAGGAGGAGAAGGGGATGACAGAGGATGAGATGGTTGGACGGCGTCACTAACTTGATGGACATTAGTTTGAGTAAGCACTGGGAGCTCGTGATGGAGGCCTGGTGTGCTGCAGTCATGGGGTCGCAAAGAATTGGACATGACTGAGTGACTGAACTGAACTAACTCTCCATAGTGTGTGGTGATGGTGGTTTACTCGCTCAGACGTGTGACTCTTGTAAACCTATGGACTGTAGCCTGTCAGGTTCCTCTGTCCATGGGATTTTTCAGGTCACAATATTGGAGTGGGTTATCATTTCCTTCTCCATGGGATCTTCCAGAACCAAGGATTGAGCCTGTATCTCCCACATTGCAGGTGAATTCTTTACCACTGAGCCTTCAGGGAAGCTCCTGTATACTGTGTAGAACCAAGGAAAACTCATGCCGTATGCTTTCCGACTTCACTACTCCTGATATTTTTGTAAAGATTATCCTGAACTAAAACAGGTGTTGGAGAAAGCTTTGAAGACAAACAAAGCCAGTTAAAAACAATTGGGCAGGGTGATTATGAAAAGGCCATCTGTTAAGCAGACAAGTCCCTCATCTCTGTCAATTGGGAGCATGGCATTTGCGATGTAGAGCAGATCCAAGCTTAATAGGAAGCAAGATGCAGATATAACAGTTTCCTTTCCTTTCTCAAATGCCAGCAACTCAGAAGCCTGCAAAACTCAGGGAACAGAACAATAGACCTAATTTATCACACCCCAGAGTCTTTAATACTTGCTGTCTTGAAGTGAACAAATTGTGCTTTGAAGAGCTGTTGAGTGAGTGGTGTATGTCTCTCTTTGTGTGTTTCAGCATCTTCGGTTGTTTATGTCTACGTAATGTAATTTCTCTTAAGACAAAAACATGCGCCAAAGGAATGGACATACATGTTCAGAATTGATTGTGGATTTATGAAATAATTCTTAAATCTCTAAAGAGCAATTCAATATGCTCATTTATACTAAAAGACAGGTAATTTTTCATTTGACGTATTTTGTTGGGATGTTGCATTCTTGTACTCTGGGGGTACATTTATCATCAAAGACAATATGAATGGTAATCCCTGGATTAGAGGACCCTGGCAGCCCTGAGATTTTCAGTGGAGCCAACGAATAACACGTCTTTTCTCTGAGGTATGAACTAATTGCTGAATAAGAAACAAATACTCTAAACAGGTAGTAAATAGAGAATGAAAATAATCACTCTCCCAACTCCTAAAGGCTCAACCAGGGAATGCAGCTTTGGGCAGAACTGATCATCACAACACTTAACAACTTCATGGCAAAGACTTCGATCATTTAGAATGGGAAGATTCAAGCTTAACAACTGTAAAGCCACATGGTCCTTATTTACTGAACATGCACTTTGCTTAGGATGGTCAAAGGGAACTTGTTCTCTCCTGCCCACCAGAAAAGTCAGGTAAAGACTGATTTTGAGAAACCACTGGAGAAAGTTTGCCAAGCTGTTACATCTTACCCCAGTTACATCTTGGTCCTTGTGGGATGAGATGGAAAAACAGATCAAACAGTCCCTCTGGATGCTCTGGACTATGGGAAAATTAACTCCATTCACCCATGAAGGATGGCCACTGACTTTGATCAGACAATGAGGTGATGTATGCTTCATCTAGGGGGGGAATACAGGCTGAGACGAGTTTAAGAAGGCTTAGGGAAGAGCCTTCCTGGTACTGTTGAACCTATTTTCAGGGAAGGAATAGCGATACAAACATAGAGAACGGACTTGTGGACACAGAGAAAGAAGGAGGGGGTGGGATGAATTGAGAGAGTAGCAGTGATATATATACACTACCATGTGTGAAACAGACAGCTAGCTAGGGGGAAGCTGCTGTATAATGCAGGGAGCTCAGCTCAGTGCTCTGTGATGACCCAGAAGAGAGGGATGGGGGCGTGGGAGGGAGGCTCAAGAAAAAGGGGATATATGTGTACATAGAGCTGATTCACTATGTTGCACAGCAGAAACCAACACATTTTAAAGCAATTACACTCCAATTAAAAAAATAAATTAAAAAAGAAAAGAAGAGCCCTTCTCCAGAAAGAAATATCAGGAAGGGTGAAAGTGTTCATTCTTACAACAGTTCATCTTTATTGAGATATATGTAGCATGAAGAAAATAAATAGGAAAGCTAGAGGAAAACCAGATCAAAGGAAAGCAATATTGATGCATGAATACACCTGGCATGTTTAGTTGATTGGACATTGATTTGTTTAAAATGAACAAACATATTATTATAAAATAGGGTTTGAATTCATTACCCCCCAAATATAGCAATTTTATCAATTACTAAAGTATCTTAAAATATTGTATAGGTATGTTCATACAGTTTATAAATGGCATTTATGATAAGCAATGTTCTTATATAAGTAAGTTCTTGTCTTTCATATCAACTTTGAAAGGCCATTTTATATTTTTTAAATTTTTATTTAGTTATTTACATATTTATTTTTGGCTGCACTGGGTCTTCTTTGCCTTTGTGTGGGTGTTCTCTAGTTGTGGCGAGAGGGGGCGGCTCTCTGGTTGCAGGGCACAGGCTTCTCTTGTTGCAGAGCACAGGCTCTAGGGTACAGGCTCAGGACTTGGTGTGCGTGGGTCTGGATGCTCTGCAGCATGTGGGATCTTCCCAGACCATCGACCGAACCTATGTCCCCTGCACTGAAAGGTGGACTCTTATCCACTGCACCATCAGGAAAGGCCATTTTGTATCACTCGCATTTTTAACAATAAAGGTAACCTGTATCTTTAAAAAAAAAAAAGTTTTAACGTGCGAGCTTAGCTGGGTAAAGAATCTGCCTGCAATGAGGGAGACCTGAGTTTGATCCCTGGGTTGGGAAGATCCCCTGGAGAAGGGCAGGGCAACCCACTTCAGTATTCTTGCCTGGAGGATCCTCACGGACAGAGGAGCCTGGCGGGCTACCGTCCATGGGGTCAGACACGACTGAGCGATTAAGCACGGCACAGCAAAATGCAGCAGTCACAGCTAGAAGACACATGTGCGACCAACACTTAATAGTAACAAAACAACAAATGCCAGTAACTACAGGCACTTGCTCGGTTTAGTTGAACCGAGCACTTTATTTACATATACCTATCCTTTAACACTTGTACTTATTGTATGAGGTAGATATGGTTGTTATTCCATTTTATCGAGGAGGAATCTGAGTTGCAGAGACGTTTCCTACTGGTCAGATAGTAATTCAAGATGGCACAGGTATTTCCCACTCGGCATGGACAGAGAGTCCTAGACTGCTATACATGGGTTCTGACAGTCATGTAAATGGATGAAGGATGGTACAAACCAGATTTCTCAGTGTTGGAATAAGAGATAACCAGAGAGGTTTCCTGGATGACTTGGTAAGAGTCAACCAGGGAAGAGACCAGAATAATCCTGTGGTTGAGGATTAGAACTGGATACATCAGTTTAATCTCATGTTTAGCTTAATATACATACAGCTAGTGACTTATAGACACATTTATAACAGGTTAGTGCGTACATATATTTCCTTGCTTTGTCAGCTGACATAGCCCAGATGTGATTTACACAGTGGCATTCTCCATGAAAATAAATCAGGACTTAAGAGATTTGACTGATTCCAGGGCTTCCCAGGCTTCCCAGATGACTCAGGGTAAAAGAATCTGACTGCAAAGCAGGAGATGCAGGAGATATGGGTTCAATTCCTGGATCAGGAAGATCTCCAGGAGGAGAAAATGGCAACCCACTGCAGTATTCCTGCCTGGAGAATCCCATGGACGGAGGAGCCTCTTTGCAGAGAGTTGGACATAATCAAAGCGACTGAGCATGCATGCATGCAAGGCTTCCCTGATGGCTCAGCGGTGAAAGAATCCACTTGCAGGGAAGGAGACAGGCTCCAATATCTGGATCTAGAAGGTTCGCTAGAGGAGAAAATGGTAACCCACTCTAGTATTCTTGCCTGGGTCATCCTGTGGACAGAGGAACCTGATGGACTACAATCCATGGGGTCACAAAAGAGTTGGACACAACTTAGCAATTAATCAACAACAACTATAACAACAACAGGACTGGGGCAGGAATATACAAAATAAATCTGGAGGATCTTTTAGTACCAGAAAGTAAGAAAGTGCTCAAAAAATCCATTATGATGTCAACAGGGCACAGGAGAAAAATGAAAGGGTGACCCAAGGCCAAAGCTGAAACAATTTGAACAGCAAAAGAGAAAAGGCATGTGTGTGTGGTCTGTACTAGTCACTCAGTCGTGTCTGACTCTGTGACCCCATGGACTGTAGCCCCCAAGGCTCCTCTGTCCATGGAATTCTCCAGGCAAGAATACTGGAGTGGGTTGCCATTTCCTCTTCCAGGGGATCTTCCCAACTCAGGGGTCGAACCCTGGTCTCCTATATTGCAGGCAGGTTCCTGACCATCTGAGGCACCAGAGAAGCCCAGAAAAAGCATAATTGGGTGATAATTCCAGTATATAATAAACAGTCAATGAATCAATTGATTCCCTGGTAAAGCGTCTTCCTGCAATGTGGGAGACCTGGGTTCGATCCCTGGGTTGGGAAGATCCCCTGGAGCAGGAAATGGCAACCCATCCAGTCCTCTTGCCTGGAAAATTCCATGGACTGAGGAGCCTGGTAGGGGTGCTGTGCGATACTCCCAGTCCATGCGGTTGCAAAGAGTTGGACACGACTGAGCGACTTCACTCACACTCAGTGAATCAATACGGATAATATGAAGGAAGAAACGTTTATCTGAAATTGTGGGGATGACAGGTGTGATACCCCCACTAAGTATAACTAGAAAGATAAATAAACCCCTGTCTCTTGTCTGTTGACTTTAGCAACCCAAACCAGCTTCCTAACCAGGCAGAACCTCAGGCTGCCAGGCTGTTTTCACTTTTAATGACTGTTTTCATTCTGAAGTACAAGCCAAGATCACCTACTGAGAGTGAGGTGATTTACGAAATATACATGAATTAACAGGACTAGCATTAAGAAGAGAGCTGCTCTGGGGGAAAGACTGGAGATGTGACCAGGGTCCTAAGATCTATTTTTGAATGTCATTGAAGGCTGAGCTGAGATGAAAGGCAGTTATTTAAAATAAGAACCATTTTCACTGCAACGTATTTGCAATTATGTTCCTAAATTGTTCAAAAATAATCTCTAAAGTCTACACTTAAAACATAATAATTATCATATTTCCTCTATTTTGAAGTGCTCTCAACTGTAAAAGACACCATCATTTTAAAAACTACTTTTTATTCATTCATGCAGTAAGTGTTCTGTGACCTCATGAAGCTTATGTTCCAAGAGAGGGAGTTGTTTGGAAAGCAAATATGTAATTGGGGCTTCCCCTGTAGCTCTGCTGGTGAAGAATCCACCTGCAGTACAGGAGACCTGGGTTCGACCCCTGGGTTGGGAAGATCCTCTGGAAGTGAGAAAGCTGCTCATGAAGTAAATATGTAATTATGATATATTTCAGGTGATGATCACTTCTACTGAGACCTATAAAGCAGGAATATAGGGAATACAGAGGGTGTTGTTTTCTCTGCTGTAAATAGGCTGGTATAACAGGCTTCATTACAATAGCGGCTTGTAGGCAAAGACCTAAAAAGGGAACAGGTGTATAGATTATCTGAGCGACACATACCCAGGTGCAAAGGAACAAAGACTTCTGTGCAGCTGAAGTGGCGTGAACAAAGAGGGAATGAGTTAAAAGATTATGAAGGATCAGATATGCAGGGCTTCATGCACCATGTAAAGACTTGACTTTTAGTCTTAATGAGGTGAAAAACCATGGGGGATTTTAAGCAGAGACATGACATAGTCTGACATGTTATAAAAAGGTGATTCTGTGTTAAGGGTAGACTGGAAGAAAGGAAGAAAGAAAGCAGGGATATTAGCTTGAAAACTATAGACAAGATATGTATAACCTTGTCTAGGGTAGTAGTAAAGGAGAAGATAAGATGAATTATTGTTATGGTTTGATGATAAAAATGAGAAAATACAATTACCATGTTGGACAAAGCATCTGGTATAGAAATGTTGTTAACTGGGAGAAGGAGGACTGGGGTGATTAATTCAATGGTTAAAATTTTATCCATCCTGGTAGACACGCTGAATATACTCTACTTATCTGAGCCTTGAGTTCAGGGGAGAGACCCAGGCACTGCATATAAATTTGGGAGTTTCAGGCATAGAAATTAAAGCCATGAGAATTAATAAGATAACCAGCAGAGTAAGGGTAGACGGGAAAGTAAGTAGGTCTAGGATTTCCCAGTGTTTGAGAGATAGGGGGAAAGGATGAATACACCAAGAAGACTTAGATTGGTCAGTGGAGATACAGGAACAAAATTATTAGAATTTGGTACTTTGGAATGCAAATTCTAAAAGGGTATCTGAGAGGATTGAGGGATCCAGGCTTCAAATGCTACCCATAGATCAAATGATATGAAGACACCAAATGCACTGTTTCACTTGGCAAGGTGAACATCACTGAGGATCTTTTGTGATCAGTGTTGGTGGAATGGTGGGAGCAAAAGTTGGTTAAAATGGATTAAAGAGAAAGTAGGGAAGAGGAGTTGGAAACAGCGAGTCTAGTTCACTCTTTTTACAAGCTTTTTGGTGAATGGGAAGAAAACGGAAGTTTCTGAAAGGAGATGTGGAGATTAAAGGACTTTTGTGAAAGAGATCAGAGGTATCAACATGCTTATTGCTAAGGATAGTGATTGAGTTGGCTGAGAAAATGTGACGATGCATGAAAATCTAGAATTATGTGCTTGGAAAAGTGGGAGGGAATGTGGTATTTACCATTTGAGCTCAGGCGAGACATGCATCTGGATTAACAAAACAGGATGGATGGCAGAACTCGTTGATGGAGAGCCTGGGAAGTGGGTGTTGTGATGTTAGGAGCTTTCAGATATTCTCTTTTCCTTTTCTTAATTTGTATTTAAGTGGAGGACAATTGTTTTACAACGCTGTGCTAGTTTCTGCTGTACAGCAAAGTGAATCAGCCACAAGTACACATCTGTCCCCGCTCTCTTGAACCTCCCTCCCACCCTGCTCCATCCCACCCTTTCGGTCATAACAGACCACTGAGCTGAGCTCCCTTGTTATTCAGCAGCTTCCCACTAGCTAGCTGTTTTACACGTGGTCATGTATATATTTCAGGGTTACTGTATCAATTTGTCCCACCCTCTCCTTACCCAACTGGGTCCACATGTCTGTTCTCTATATCTGTGTCTCTATTCCTGCACTGCAAATAGCTTCATCTGTACCATTTTTCTAGATTATATATATATATATATATATATATATATATATATATGCATTAATATACAACATTTGCCTTTCTCTGATTTATTGCACTCTGTATAACAGGCTGTAGAGGACATCTGTGCCATGGATGTTCGCTTCTGATTGTTCTTATTTCTCACTGAAGCAGGACCCAAGTGCATTGGCAAATAAGCTTTGATGAGGAGGTGTTAGGTATTTGAATAGAGGAGATAAAACACAAAGTCATCATCTAAGAGACTGAAGTATGAGTGGATTAGGAAAATTCAGAATGATTGATGAAAACTTTAGTGTTAATAGCTTTTGGAAAACTTACAAAAATAAACTCTCCCATAGGACATGGACTCATCAAACATGAATTTTTAGATTTCTGTGAAAAAAGTTCTAGTAATTCAGTGAATGAAGCAATATGTATTCTTAAATACTCAGAATTCTCCATTTTGCAGCTTCCTTGGTAGCTCAATCAGTAAAAAAAATCCACCGGCAATTCGGGAGACCACCTGCAATGCAAGAGGCCTGGGTTCAATCCCTGAGTCATAAAGATTCGCTGGAGAGGGAAATGGCAACCCACTCCAGTATTCTTGCCTGGAGAATCTCTTGGACAGAGGAGCCTGGTGGGCTACAGTCCATGGGATTGCAAGAATAGGACATGACTTACTGACTAAACCACCAGTCTCCTAGAGGCTACACTGTTTAATCAGAAGACTGTGTTAAGTTCATAAATTAAGCTCTGAAAAGCTTTGGCTCTGACTCTGCTCCTGCACTTCAGAAGACCCTGTCACATTCTTTTACCTCGATAATATTGTCTTATTGATTAGGTGATATTTGTGATTTAAACATGGATTCAAAAGCTTCCATGAGCCCAGGGTTCCAAAGAGGTGAGTGTGATTAATTCCACTGTGTGCAGGAGAGATCTTAGATACACACAAGTGAGCAGGGACATTTTCACACAGTAAAAACCAATGAGCACAGGATCATTTGGCAAAAGGACAAGGACCAGATTGAGGCAGAATTGATGCAAGTTAATCCTTGTGTTGCAAACAGAGTATTTTAATTCCAAAAAAAACATTTTATGTATATATTTTATTTATAATATATGTATTTTATAAACTATTTTAGAAAAGTATTTTAGGGTCTATATATAACTCTATTAAAGTGATTACAAACTATTCTAAAAGAGCATATGTTCTTGAAGTCACTCTAAAATATCTTTTCAAAAATTTTTGCAAACTTATTATAGGATTTCTTTTCCTGGACATTTTTAGTATTATGTTAACAATTTCATGTATTTTCTGCTTAAATAGAAACATATTCCTATGACTCATCTATGTTTTCTGATTGTGCAATGTAATTCTCACAATTTATTTTTAATTTGTGTTAATCATCCCTTGGAAATTAAAATAAATTGATATCACATTTTTCAACATTTAGTTTTTGAATACATAATTAAAATGAAAAGTGTATGGACTATATATGTCTTAGTTCATTCTGAGAGCTGTAACAAAAATTCCATAAACTGGTTGGCTTAAGTGACAGACATTTATTTCTCATAGTACTCTAATTATTCTCTATTTTAAAATTTGAGATCTAATCTGACACATAGTAATACCTTAGACTAAGCACGTGGACACTAAGATGTGAAACCTTTAGAGTTTATCTTAATAACAAAGTTATATAAGCATGTATTTTAAAGAGTTGAAGAACCTTTTTTTCTGTAAACATTTTTTTTTTATTGGTTTTGCCATACAATGACATGATATCGCCATGGGTGTACATATGCTCCCCCTCCAGAACCCCCCTCCCTCCTCCCTCCCTCCTCCCTCCCCACGGGAAATCTAGGTGCACCAGCCCCGAGCATCAATCCTGGGCTGGCGATTGATTTCACATATGATAATTAACATGTTTCAGTGCCATTCTCCCAAATCATCCCACCCCTGCCCTCTTCCACAGAGTCCACGAGTCTGTTCTATACAGCTGCGTTCCTTTTGCTGTCTCGCATGCTGGGTTCTCATTACCATCTTTCTAAACTCCACATATATGCGTTAGTATACTATATTGTTGTTTTTCCTTCTGGCTTACTTCACTTTGGATAATGGGCTCCAGTTCCGTCCACCTGAATAGAACTGATTCAAATGAATTTTTTTTTAATGCTGAGTAATATTCCATTGTGTATATGTACCACAGCTTTCTTATCCATTCGTCAGTTGATGGGCATCTAGGTTGCTTCCATGTCCTGGCTATTGTAAACAATGCAGCGATGAACATTGGGATACACGCGGCTCTTTCAATTCTGGTTTCCTCGGTGTATGTGCCCAGCAGTGGGATTGCTGGGTCATATGGCAGGTCTATTTGCAGTTTTTTAAGGAACCTCCACACTGTTTTCCATAGTGGCTGTACTAGTTTGCAATCCCACCAACAGTGTAAGAGAGTTCCCTTTTCTCCACATCCTCTCCAGCATTTATTGCTTGTAGATTTTTGGATGGCAGCCATTCTGACTGGTGTAAAGTGATACCTCATTGTGGTTTTGATTTGCATTTCTCTGATAATGAGTGATGTTGAACATCTTTTCATGTGTTTGTTAACCATTTTTATGTCTTCTTTGGAGAAATGTCTGTTGAGTTCTTTGGCCCATTTTTTGACTGGGTCGTTTAGTTTTCTAGAATGGAGCTGCAGGAGTTGTTTGTATATTTTTGAGATTAATTGTTTGTCCGTTGCTTTATTGGCTATTATTTTCTCCAATTCTGAAGGCTGTTTTCCTGTAAACATTTTTAATATAAAAAAAACATTTTCCCTGCGTCTCCCTCCTCATATTTTATCATTGTTCTGTACATATTTTAAAAATATACTTCTTGTATTCAAGAATCTTAACTTCCCAAGTTCAGGCAATTCTCCCTAACTGATTGGAAAGGGGAGGGTTAGCGCTCCTTCTCCACGACCCCCTCCTACACCTCCTGCACAGGCCTGCACAGCCCCACCTCTGGGCCAAATCTCCTGCTGCATGGTCGGAGCTGATGGTCAGCATACTTAACCACAGGTACAGCTCTTGTTTTGGCCAATCATAGGGAACACAGTCCTGATTAGCAGCATCCATCAATGAATACTGGTAAATATCATCTCCTGCTGGATCTTTAATGCTGTTATACTAAGATCTCGTGTTTGTATTAATATAATTATGTAAATACACTTTTGTTGAGCCACTTGGTAATCACTGCTTCCTTTCCTTTCCTACACAATCACGTGTTTTGACTGGAACTAATTATTGTCTTGTTTTGTTATGGTTGTAATATGTTTATATGTTTTGTTTTCTATTTATTGCTAATTCAAGATCTATTTCCACTTACGAAAATCTTCTCTTCATTTGTTCACATGTACTAAATAGTCTATTTCCCTTTTTTGTAAGAAAACTCTTACGGATACTCTGTGTTAGCTCTGACCTTTATCAGCTTGTTGCATAACTTTGCCTGGAAATAATTTGCTCTCGGATTTCTGTCTTTCAGTGTTACTGTTTGGAGAAGGCAATGGCACCCCACTCCAGTACTCTTGCCTGGAAACTCCCATGGACGGAGGAGCCTGGTGGGCTGAAGTGCATGGGGTCGTGAAGAGTCGGACACGACTGAGTGCCTTCACTTTCACTTTTCACTTTCCTGCATTGGAAAAGGAAATGGCAACCCACTTACTCCAGTGTTCTTGCCTGGAGAATCCCTGGGACTGGGGAGCCTGGTGGGCTGCCATCTATGGAGTCGCACAGAGTCGGACACGACTGAAGCGACTTAGTAGCAGCAGCAGCTGCGGTGTTATTATTTGGAAGACTGAGTCCATTCTGATTCTTTAAACTTTTCATTAATCTCTTTTTCAAATTCTCTTCGCTGCTCACAGCATCCTAAGATTGTATAATGGGATGTGGTTCTATGTTCAATCCTTGAAATGAATGCTTCGAAGGCCCTGCTAGTGCTAGCATGTAGGGCAGCAGGTCCTGACCCCAGCAGACACGTCTTCAGGCTTTGTATATTCTAATATGAGACGAAAGAGTTCATCACTTCTCATCACGGATTCGTATCCATCAAAGTTGCCCGCTGTTCTGATAAATTGAATGTCATGATAACATGGTAATTATGAGCCGCAGCAGAACAGTCATAAAAATCCCCATATTTGTGTGGAACAGAGCGCAGGGAGACCGGAAATGGTTCTGAGGGAGCCGTTGACAGGTAGGCTGATTCCAGAAGGATTACTTCCGAATCACGCAAGCATGTCCTGGGGTTCTCTTCTAAGTGTCCTCAGCCTGATTCATTCTGGGGGGACTGATTCAGACAGTCACCACGGGAGGTCGGAGAACACGAAGAAGAATAACCTGGACACATGTGCCTGGAGTATTTCTTTCTTATGTAACAATAACCAGAAAGTTTAACAATAAGTCTCTTAGCCGAATGTGGTCCAAGACAAGAAATGGTGGGTAGCCTTCACAGATATTCAAAGTGCACGAACTGTGGAAACAAGTCGGGGTGCTGTGAGTGCCAGGCCTCGCCGGCGCAGGTGAGGACCGCTGCGTTCAGGAGGCGAGTCCTCGGCTGGTGGATCGGGGAGGGCCCTGCCTCACTACCTTAGGGAAGGAATGGCATTTGTTACCAGCATCTTTCACTGAGCGCATAGGAGAGCTCAGCCTGGGGGTGGGGGCGACCAGCATGAGAAGCAGAACGGAGTCCTTGACGCTACCGGTGAAATGGTCCAGTCCCAGGGGCCACGTGGCCGCTCTGAGTGCCGGGCAGCTTGGGGGGCCCGGAGCCCCGGCAGAGCCGCTGTCCCGGATCCCTCCAGCAGGGGCCGCCACGCAGCAACCTTGAGTGCAGAGCGGGTCCGGCCCCATCGCCTTCCCGGCCAGTGGGCTGTGCTTGGCCAAGTCAGGCGAGAGTTTCTGCATCCGCATCTCATGCCAGCGGGGTCGTGACCAGGAAGGCTGAGCAAGCAAGACTTTGACATCTTCGTATTCTCTATCCTGCAAGGCAGGAGTGCCTTAAAGGTGGGGAGGTCCAACATTGGAGAGTATATAGAAGCCAGGTGACCAAAGAGAGAACCTTTGATTACCCAGGTGTAAGAATTTTGAATATGATCATTAATTGATATCCTTTCAGTTCATATACATGTGTAAAGCAATATATGAAGGGATCATTAATAAGGAATTTTTAAAAACTACAAAGGATTTGTTGAAAATGACTAAACCCACACTGTGCAGTGAACTATTTGTATTTTATTCAGTAGTCAACATAAACAGTACTATAAACAACTAGTGTGAAACACAGAGATTAATAATATTTTCCAACTCATTTTCAAAGAAGTCATTCCATGGTATAACCCAGCAGCACAAAGCCTGCCTGTCTATAGGAATCCTAGGCTTAAAGGTTTTAAATGAACAGCTATATGTAAATAAAAGAATAAGATTTCTTAAGAAATCTTTAAAAACTGGGAGAAAATAGTATCATTTATATAATATCTGGAAATACTGGCATCCTTCTTTCCCTATAATTAGAAACAAACAAAAATACTAGTTTATGTAAAAACTCTTTATGTCAGAGGAAGTTAGCTAGTTGGTTTACATGACTTTCTTTTTAAAAAATCTGAAATGTAATATTTTTATATGTCATTATTTAGCAAAAATATAGTTTTCAAAAATTGGCCAGTGAAAGTGACTACAGGAGAAAGATGAACCAAGCCACTTAATTCTAATTTTCCAAGTATTACTATATTATTTCTGCTAATAATTTACACTCATTTCTCAAATCTTAAAACATCACTATGTGTGTAGTTTATGTTTACTATGTGCCAAACACTATAATTAGTATTTTATACATATTAGCTCTTTGACACAGCAGCGCCTAAGGTAGCTGCTGTTATCTCCATTGTTAACAAGTTCAGAAATTGTTATAGTCTTTAAGCAACTTGCTAGCAAGTCATCAAGCTGAAACTTGAACCCTGGCATCTGACTCTTTATTGTTGCATTTATGTTATGATTGGCCAGATTGGTTTATACATCAGTGCTTTATAAGTCTGAAATGTGTGTGTCGATGATCTGAGTTGACACAGAGCATCTCAACGTGGGATAACCATTGGGTTTCCGAGATTTCTAGGGCTTTACCTTTTTCTGGGAATCAAGAGAATTCACTGAGAAGCAGAACCATTGGAAAATATATAGCATAAACTATCTCAAAACCCTACACCAGCATTATTAGTATTCAGTGACTCAACTCATTTGACACTTGGAGTCAACCCCCCAGCGATAGGAAGTGGACAGAAGCCCAGTGAGATGTTTTCATTCTATCTCCATCTTCTTAACTGCCATGATCTTGAGTCTGTCTGATCTGTTAAACAGAGAAGACACAGGAAGCATGTCAACATTGGATAGTTTAAACAGAACACAACTCATCCTTCCAGAATATCACTCACTCTAGCCCATACTCTTGTTCTTCCTTGCCTTACCATTTAATATATGGTTAGGTCTGAGGTAGGTTTTGTTTTCCTACAAAACTGGATAGTACAGATCTTTTGCAATCTTATGATGAATTTAGTAAGTATTTGAACTATTGAAGCTTCTCAGTGTTTCATTAAAACTGTAACCCCATGTTTTGAGGAATGCTGGCTGCTCTCTAGCTATCCTAAGACTTCTCCTGCTACAGCCTCCTTAATTCTTCTAGGAGAGTTATGTTTTCTTTTCTCTTTCTGTAAATACTTACCACACAATGTTGTATTTTTTATATTGAAATTTGTACTACAAAATGATAAGCTCTTCTATTGCATAGATTTATTTGAGAATACAGTGAAGAATAAGAAAGAATAATTATAATAAAACTTAGGAGAAAAAAGGGACTTTTGGAACTTAATAATACAAATACCAATATGATTTATAGTTACAAGTGTGCACTGCATTTTGGCAGAGTAGGCAAAACCTGAGCTTATCTCCAGAGATTTAATAGATTTGTTTCAAAATGGTTATTACTTAACTTCACTTACTTTTGATTTATATTTTTTTATCACAGTCATTTTTTCCCAAAGTGAAATGATTCAATGAATGTGCAAAACATTATGGCTTATTCAAATGTAATTTTTAAGTTTTGGGGCCAGGATCATTTCTTACTGTTTAAGTATAATGCTGGATTGCCTTTTCATTAGAGGATCCTTGGAGTAAGAATTCTTCCTTAACTTTCCTTTATAACTGTGGTGTGTATGTGTGTGTGTGTGTCTGTGTGTGTGTGTGTGTGTGGTGGGGTGGGGGAAATCTGCTACCCAAGAAAGGATCTAGAAGTCAGGAAAATCATCATTATCATTATTATATCAAATTTGCTTTTTGAAATTCAGTTTGTAACTGCTTTTTTACAATTCAGTTCAACAGGTATTTATTGAGAAACTATTATGTGTAAAGTATTATGTTAAATAAAACACAGTGCTATGGCTTGAAGTGGGTCTCCCCAAAATTCATGTATTGAGGTGCTTAGCAAATATGTGACAATATTTGAAGACAGGGCTTTTGAGAGGTGATCAGGTTTAGATAAGGTAGTGAGGGTCAGGCTTTCATGATGAAACTATTGCCTTTGTAAGCAGAGACAGGAGACTTCCCTGGTGACGCAGTGGTAAAGAACCTGCCTGCCAGTGTAGGAGACATAAGAGATAAAAGAGATGCCGGTTCCATCCTTGGGTCAGAAAGATTCTCTGGAGGAGGAAATGGCAACCCACTCCAGTATTCTTGCCTGGACAATCCTGTGATCAGAGGAGCCTGTTGGTCTACAGTCCCTGGGTTGTAAAGAGTCGGATACAACTTAGCGACTAAACAACAGTAAAGAGAGTCACCAGCTTGTTCTTTCTCTCTGTCATGAGAGGCACAAGAGGGTCTTCACTGGAGAACAACATTACCTAGTACCTTGATCTTGGGCTTCCAGCTTCCAGAACTGTGAGAAATAAATGCCTGTTGTTCAAGCCGCTTGGTCTATGGTATTTTGTAAGGGCAGGCCAAGCAAATTAATACACATGGAATACAAGATCAGGAATATTTTTTTAACTTTGTTCTCAAGGTACTCATGCAGAGCTATAAGAAGAAAAGTAACTGTGCTATAATATCATAGTGTAGGATTTGTAAAATAAATATAGATAAGATGTAATTCAAACTTCTAAAAGGATGGCATTAGTGAAGGACTTTGAAAGTGAGCAAGATTTCTCAGGATGATGTGAAGTAAATATTCAGAGAAGGATGGAGGAGTAAGTCATCCAGATGGGAGAATACATGTATTGTTTAAATAAAATACTGTAATCCAGTTTGAGAGGATAATGAGGAGAGAAAAGGCAGGATGAAGGTGTTAAGATAAGATGGTAATATTGACAAATCTAAATGGGAATGAATTGTATTTAATTTGACAGAAAATAAATGTTATTGGAAGTTTATGGACTTGGATATGCTATGATTCATGATGCAGCACATGTGCTTGAATTGAGTGAAATATAATTAGAAAGAAGGGAAGAATCGGAGGAAATAGAAGAGTGGGAAACAGGAGGATCTGAATATGTTGGTGACTGTTAAAATGCAAAATGTTAATAAGAGACATCAGGAAATTTAAATAGGTAAGGCCTGGCATTACTTTGTCAACAAAAGTCCATTTAGTTGAAACTATGGCTTTTCCGGGTAGTGGTAGTCATGTATGGATGTGAGAGTTGGACCATTAAGAAGGCTGAGCACTGAAAAATTGATGCTTTCAAAATGTGGTGTTGGGGAAGACTCTTGAGAGTCCCTTGGACTGGAAGGAGATCCAGCCAGTCAATTCTAAAGGAAATCAACCCTAAAAATTCATTGGAAGAACTGATGCTGAAGCTCCAATCCTTTGGCCACCTGATGCCAAAAGCCAACTCATTGGAAAAGACCCTGATTCTGGGGAAGATTGAAGGCAGGAAAAGGGGAAGACAGAAGATGAGACAGTTGGATGGCATCACTGACTCAATGGACATGAGTTTGAGCAGGCTCTGGGAAGTGGAGAAGGGCAGGGAAGCCTGGCGTGCTGTGGTCCACGGGGTTGCAAAGAGTGGGACACAACTGAGTGACTGAACAGCAAAGACTTGGCAAAAATAATAAATAGGTGTTAAGGAACAGAATAGTGTAGGCCTGATTTTCTATATCAAATCATTATGTATCCATCATGTCACCATTCTTGTAGCATCAGGACCCCCTCATCACCACACACACATATTTTCTCTCTCTCTCTCAGACACACACATACACAGACATACACACACTGTCTTCCCTGGTATCTCAGGATGATAGGAGGAAGACACAGGCAAGATTTCACAAAAGAAACTTTGGAAATTTAATAACACCCTAAGATCAGATAAAGGAAGCTGAGCTAGAATGCCAGGTTCAGCTGTGGCTAGTTAATAAACTTGTCTATGAAGTTTACATTGGACATGTCATCATTTCTTCTCTCGAACAAGCTGATTCACTGTTTACTTATAAGATTGACTAAATTTAAAAAAAATGATAAAATCAAATGCTGGTGAGGGTGTAGAGAAGCTGCATCACTCACACATTGCTGGTGGGGATGGAAGATGTACAGGCCACTCTGGGAACACATATGGAAGTTTCTTTCAAAGCTAAACATATACTATCCACACAGCAGAGCAATTGCACACATGCCTATTTATTCCTGAAAAGGGAAACCGTATGTTCTCACATGAACCTTACACAAATATTCACAGCAGTTTTGTTGGTCATAGCCCCAAATCAGGCACATCCCAAACTTCTTTCCGTGTGATCCTGGTTAGTCAAAGGGGTATATTCAAACCATAGGAAACTCCTCTGCACTGAGAAGACTCAAACTAATGATACAGGTAACAACTAGGACAGATCAAAGAAAAGATGCTGAATGATAAAAACCAGTCTCAAAACGTTACCTTCTGTCTGCTTCCTTTATGTATGTAAGACTCTTTAAGTGGCAGAAGTGGAGAACAGATTCATTGTTGCCATGTGTTAGGGACGGGAGGAGCGAGATGACTATTGGTATAGAAGGGTAGCCTGAGGGAATTTGTGATAAAATGGCTCTGAAGTTTGACTGTGGTGGTGATCTCGTGACTCTATGCGTGTAACAAAGTTGCATAGAACTAAATACACACACAAATGCGTGCAAGAAGAAGATGGTGCTTGGGGAGAAACTGATGTGTGTGCTCAGTTGCATCCAACTCTTTGCGACCGCATGGACTGTAGCCCGCCAGGCTCCTCCGTCCTGGGAATTCTCCAGGCAAGAATACTAGAGTGGGTTGTAGTTCCTTTTTCCAGAGGATTTTCCTGACCCAGGCTTCAAACCTGCATGTCTTGTGTCTCCTACATTGACAAGCAGATTCTTTTTACTACTGTGCCACCTGGGAAGTCCCCATACTACACTGGATCTTAGCCAAAAGACCAAGCCATCTTCTAAAACTATACTACAACTTCAGAATCTGGATGTTAATGTTGGTATAATTCAGCAAAGTTATTTTGAGCCATTTTTCTTGTGCTTATTTATGTACTGGGTCATTCTGTATTATTTCTTACAATAACAGTGAATAATTGTCTCAAAATTAAAATTAAAATTAATATTTTAATTTATAAATATATATATATATGTATAAAGCATATATATGTATATATCTCCCACAAACAAACAACAACAATAAAAACTCTACCATCTGCAATAGTAACTGTTCGCATGTCATCCACATACCAATTTTACTAAACTCCTCTCTTATGCCAGACACTGTTTGAGGCTACAGGCATGTGAATGAGATCATTTCCTGGTCTTTAGTCAATTTATAATCTAGGGTGAGATAATGATTATATGTATCTTTTGTGATTTCTACTTTAGAGAAAATGTTGAATATGAACATATTTAGCTTGTGTATAAATTGTGATAACTGAATTTAGAAGAAATTTGATGGAACAACTCACAGAAAACATTCTTTATGGCTTGTGGGGGTTGGGAGAATTTAGCAAAGAGCTATCCTTGTTATGTATACATTTAGTATTTTATCATTTTCTCATGTAATTGAAATTGGTAATATAAGAAGTGAATAAGCACCAAGTTCCCATTCCCTGGTCAGCCCTGCCACTGCCTGTCCCTGGCACCTACTAGTGTACTTTCTGGCCCTATGAATTTGACCATTCTGGGTACCTCGTGTAGGTGGGATCAGACACTATTTGTCTATACCCAGTGTATACTGGGGGCTTCCCGGGAAGCACTGGTGGAAAATAATCCACCTGCCAATGCAGAAGACTCAGGTATAATCCCTGGATCAGGAAGATCCTCTGGAGTAGGGAATGGCAACCCACTCCAGTATTCTTGCCTGGAAAATTCCATGGACAGAGGAGTCTGGCAGGCTACAGTCCATGAGGGTCATGAAGAATAGGACACGACTGGGTGGCTGAGTGCAATATATATTGGAATGCAATTTTAAGGTTAACTTCATATATGTTGGGATCACTGCTGTTGAAAAAAGCTAAACAGACCAAAACCCATGACGACTATGCTGGTCAATGCTGCCCGGCAACTGTGTCCTATTTCATTTCTCAGACCCTGTGGTTTTCTGTAGGTGATGCACACCCCTCAGGCAAGAGGAAACCTTTCAAAGAGACACCGGTCATAGATAGGCTGAAAATCCTTCATGTCCTCGTGTTCTCTTTCCTAAAATCACTATGCTGAGAAGACTTTGCTCTTACGTCAATCTTCCTCTCCCCTTTACAAGCAACTCTTTTCCCAACTTACCAAAGAAAAGGCATGCCTCTCACAAGTCATAAGTGTTGGTAGGGCATAAAAGCCTCTGGGAATCAGAACAAATTTATAGTTCAGAAATTGGTGTCAGGAGAGCTGTATTTAATAAAGGAAGTGCATTTAGTGAAAATCCTCTTATAAATATTCCTATGAAAGGCAACTCGCCACATTGAAAACTGAGCTTTCTACCCCATTTGAATCATGTTCTAAGTTTAGTCATATTACAGGACCGGGTGAAATGAGTGATAAAATTTTATTAAGGGATCCTGCCTCTTTCATCCAACACTCATTGTAAAGGGTCGATACGGTGACTAGAAGGCAAGTTCAGAGAAACAGCCAAGCAGAGCGATGAAGGTCACTGAAATTCACATCCTGAGTCAGGAGTCACTTTCTATTTCAGAGTTAAAACATTCAAGAATGGCAGAAATGATGTTGAGAAATTGCTGTCTGTCAGGTTTCCTCCTTGCAGTTCAGTAAAGAGAAAGAGCTTGGTAAGTGCATTCATTCAGCCCAAATTAATTCTGTGGTGCAACTGCTAATTTTTTATGACTTAAAGAAAAGAGAGGTGAAACTTAAGTACTTACCTCCCATAAGTCGGTGATGCAATGTTTGAAAAACTGAATACATGTTCGTCATGTCTTGGTTTTATAGTTTCTAGAACATTTATTCAGTGGTGAAAAGAAACAATTTCCATTATTTTTTTTTAAATTGTAGAATAGAAATCCATATATAAATGCCCAACACATGAGTTTCATTCTTTTAGTACCTCCAGCCAAAATACTGGGGGTCATCTTTGAGTTATTTCCTTTTCTCACAGTCCACATCCAGGTGACTAGAAAATCTTATTGGCTCTACTTCAAAATATATTCAAATTCTGAATGCTTCTCACAGCCTGTCAATACTTCACACTGACCACGGTCAAAGCTAGCCCTCTGATTCAAATCACGAAAGACTTTGTATCATTGTACTTTTTCCTAATTGATTTCCTGCTTCTGCTTTGCCTTCTTTTGTTGTGTGTATTTTTTTTATCTTAAGTATTTATTGAAAAACGAATGGGAAGATCAGGAAAAATAAACTCTGATTAGGATCTGATGTGGGGTTCTCTTCCCATGTGCTGCCGTGATCTCCCTTTATGCTTTGCCTCCTAACACTCTAGTCTCAGCAGAGTTGAACATGGCTCTGCTCCTCTGTTCAAATCCTTTTAATAGCATCCCCAAGTGTTTAGAGTCTAATTCCTTAAAATAGTTTACAAGTATTGCATATTCTAGGGATTCTCAGGTTGGCACAGTGGTCAAGAACCCACCTGCCAAGGCAGAAGATGCAGGAAACGTGGGTTCAATTCCTGAGTTGGGAAGATCTCCTAGAGGAGGAAATGGCAACCCACTCTAGTGTTCTTGCCCGGAAAACTCCATGGACAAAGGATACTGATGGGCTATAATCCACGAGGTCACAAAAGAGTCTGATACAACTTAGTGACTAGGCATGGACAAGACCATCAGGGAAGTCTCAATCTTTTCTTAAATTTACCTTTTCAGGGGGTCCTTCCTGACCATCCTATTTAAGTCACCTTTACCCCACTCTCTCAATTTATTTATTTTTTTAATCTTCCTGTGCCTACAAGAATACCAGTTTTGTGAAGGCAGTGATTAAGGATTTCTAAATCCCCTACAACAGCATCTAAAATGAATACAAATAAATAATCAGAATAGGTTATTTTAAAATAAACAGAATAAAAATAAAAATACCTATGGCCTCAAAATCAGAACAGCTGGTAGCCCAAATTTTTATCCCTATGAACACAATAGCAGATAATTCTTATCTCAATGGAAAATAGCCTATAATTCCAAAAGGTGGAAATTTAAGAAAGTTAAAAAGTGGGTGAATTACAGACCCAGCAAAGATAGCATAGACTGTGAATAACACACAAAAGCACACTCCTAAGAGACCCAGAGAAGACGGACGGTAAACGGGAAGGACAGCACCCTGGACCGTTTCCGCCTTCTCAGTAACAGGAGTGCGGGGTGCTGCTGAGTGTGAGGATGCCCCTGAGTGAGCGCTGGGTGAACCCTGGTCAGCTTCTAAAGCTGTGGGGACTAAACGGATTCTCTGGCAGCAACTACTGTGTTTTTTGTAATTTCGACAAATCATGGACCCATGGTTCCCAAGGTTTCCTTTGAGATAACAAAATTTCATTTATTCTTCCCTTTTGCTTTGGCCTGAATGTACAGACTGTTCACCTTCTGAAAAGGTGAGCAGCTTATGAATTCTGGCCAGATGAACTTGATTAACTTTGAACCAGCTCCAAGGCAGGGTTTTGGCCGTAACTTTAACATATAATTAGCAGCGTTTACCCATGTTTGAACTATGTCATTCACTTATGCACACTTTCCATTGTAGTTAGAAGTAATTCAGCTACTAGACTTCTTTTTAGAAAACGCCAGTATTTTTGATCTGAGAATTTAATGTCCTTGCCTTTATAAGGACAATCTTCACCTTTTAACAGTGTAACATTTTAAGTGCAAAGTGTAACTGCAATCAATAAATACCTTTGAAATTAATTTTCTGATCAAAGTGAAATGAATAAATTGTAAACCTTGCATGGCAGAAACAAATCAAAAGTATTATCCAGTTTGGGGGATAGGAGTAAGTTTTTACACCCATTGTCTTAAATGATTCTGAACTCTCCCTAACCCTTTCAGTATTTCCAAAAGAATTAATGGTTTTCAAGCCATCACCTTATATTTCTCAGTTTGGCAAGGCTAATGGAATTATAATACTGTGAGGCAGTAAAATAATGAATAAAACATTAAACATCAAACAAAGAATTATTGTAGTCCACCGGACAGTTACACAGAATTCTAATCTATTTTTGCTGGACA
>ML662445.1:8191054-8344337 GCA_007570785.1 Antilocapra americana | reverse complement strand
GAGAATTTCATGGACAGAGAAGCCTGGTAGGGGGCAGTTCATAGAGTCACAAAGAGACAAACGCAACACTGAGACTGAGCAACTAACACTTTGACTTGTTTCTAGAAACTCTAATTCTATTCCAGACTCTTCAAGGGCCTTATTTACCAGGAAAGGTTCATTTTCTCTAATTTTGTTAAAGTATTAGCTCAATATTTAACTCTTTTCTAGGTGTTTGCTTCTTCTCAGGATTAGACAATCGAGAGAAATTTTCAGATCTTATGTCACATAATGCAAATTCAGTATTTTTAAAATACTGATTCATCAATTAAAAAAATATTTTGAGTGCCTGCTATAAGCCAAACACTGCGCTAGATGTTAGTAATGCAGTGAAAACTAGAAACTGCTGCTATCCTTTAGTGATTCCCAGTTAAGTGGTAGAGGCAGCTACTTATACAAACAATGCAGGGTGCTTAGTATTCAGATGGGGGTTTCAACACAAGAACAGTCAAGAAACATGAAGTATCTCAGCTTTGAAAATGGTGAAAGAGACACAAACTGAGTCTTGAAAGATGACTAGGAGTATTCTGGCCTGGAGCATTCCAAGAACTGTATAGTCCATGGGGTTGCAAAGAGTTGGACACAACTGAGCGACTTTAAAGCACATTTCAGGCACAGGAGCTGGCATGTCCCAAGTAACAGAGATGGGAAACAGCACGGCAAAGTTTGCCAATAGCTGTTAATGGGAGAATGGCTGAAAACAATAATCAGACATGTTTGCCATATTATAATTATGATTTACTACATTATCTGGTAGATAGTAAACTACCATCACTATATATTAAGCAGAGGATGGTTACAATGCACACACACACACACACACACACACACACACACGGTAATTCTTGCAAATGTGCACCAGACAGAGGCACAAGAATATTTCATAGCAACAACAGCTCAGACTATAAAAACAAATGAATTATAGAAACTCAAAGCAAAATGAGTTTTACTAACATAATGTCCTAAAATATTTAAAACAGTTTGACATTCTTCATCAATAAATATCAAAGCTACTAAAACAAACAGCAGATTTTTCAGGCATAACTACGTAATGTGAAGAAACAGTTAAATATCACAAGCGAATGATAAGCATGCAAATGTACCTCTGACACAACAATCCGAAACATAAAATGGCTGAAGTAGGAAATAATAAGGCCTTCATCGTAGCATTATTTCCAAAGGCGAACTATTGGGAAAAAACTAAAGTGTCCATCAGTAGGAAAATGGTTATGTAAAATATAGAACATCAATACAACTGAATACTGTGTAGACTCAAAAAGGTGAAAATATCTGTGTGCTGATATAGAATGATCTTTAGACTAAATCTTTTAATTTAAAAGTACTCTTTTACCATCTTTCTTCTTCTTTATGTATTATTGACTTAACTACTTTATTGAGACATGATTGACAATGCAAAAAGCTGCACACACTTAATGGAACTATGAACCCATGTAATCTCACCACCATCAAGACCATAAATATTGAGGGGGGAAAAGTCAAACAAAAACAAAGAGCAGTGCTTATAATATTTGAAAATAAATACTGGAAGGAGAAATAAAAACCTCTTAAAATATTTCCCTAAAGGCAGAGACAGGAAGTACAGCAGAAGACAAGCTAGAAGTAAGAATTCTCTTAAATGTACCTTGTGGATATCGTTTTGCTTTTCAAAATACACAAAAGGTTTCTGCTTATAAGAAATGAAAAAAATCAATCACTAAAAATTGAAAAGAAACTGAAATGTATAAAGCTCACTGTATATGAAGCTAATAATTCAACAATCCAGGCAAAAGTATGACTTCAAGTGAATTTAGCAAACTTTTGATTGCAGATCCTTAGAGGAATATTATCTAAGAACTAAAAGAACTTCAAAGAAATCTGAAACTGGATTGAGAAGTCTACCTGTGTGTCATAATTTTTGGATGAATATCCCAGAGTTGCTCATGGAGCAAGAAGCCAGCAGTGACTGTCATTTAGGAGTCCTAAGGTTAATCTTAGCCTTATGCTTTATCATATATATAATTTTTAAATTTTATTTCACAATGCTCTCATCTTGCTTGATATTTAAAACTGTATTTTAATATTTAACCTTTTCTCTAACCTATTGAATAAAACTGACCTTCAGAAAGGTGAAATACTTTCATTCTGTAATTTTAAATACCAAAGTTTATTACAGTGACTACATCACCATGAGTGGGCTCAGTAAAGCATGACACCTTCAGAAAATCCTTTGTAGAAATTTGCTGATTAATGATTCATCCTCCTTGTGAAACCACCCACTGTATCGAGGTACTAGACCATGAAAGTGAAGATCAGACTAGAAAAGACAACATTCTTCTTAACCGTACTGGAAATGCTCCCTCAGCAAACACTCATGCCAATCTAGGTGAAATATATATAATGGGTAAGAAATCCTATATATGGATATAAAGGAAGTACATTAAATATATTTGCAAATATAAAAGAAATCCCAGGGACTTCCCTGGTGGTCCAGTGGCTAAGACTCTGAGCTCCCAATGCAGGGGAGCCAGGTTTGATCCCTGGTCAGAGAACTAGACCCCACATGCCCCAACTAAGACCCAACGCAGCCAAATAAATAAATAAAAATAATTTAAAAAAATAAAATAAAATTCTAAAAAAAAAAAAAAGAGAAATCCCATTACAAATTTAGAATATCAAATGGAGGAGAGACTTCCTAGTTTATACAGGACCACTTTTATATTAGTATTAAAGACATGGCTATTGTATGATTAAGAATTGTTCCTGGTGCCTGGGATATGTCAAGGCATATCATTTGTTTCATTTGATCCTCATTCTATTCTTATGAATCTGGTTTTATTCTAATATCACAAATAAGAAAACTCAGCTCAGAGATTTCCCACCATCACATAGCCAAGTTGAGGACAGAACTAAATGCTCTTGTTTCCAGGCCATTGTGTTTCAGGTGTCACTATGGATGCTCTTACTTAAAAATACTTATGCAACTAATGTTCTGTTATTGGTTTCATTGTTTTAGTCGCTGTGTCCGACTCTTTTGCAACCCCATGGACTCTTTTGCAACCCCATTGCCCAGCAGGCACCAATGTCCATGGAATTTCCCAGGCAAGATTACTAGAGTGGGTTTCCTCCTCAAGTAAATCTTCTGGACCCAGGGATGGAACCCATAACTCCTGCATCGGCAGGCAGATTCTTTACCACTGAGCCACCATGGAAGAATACTCAGCTAGTGTACAACTAATAGTGCTACTCATTTCACTCAGGTTTTAGTTGACTTTTGCCAAAATCTTGAATTATCTACCTTATCCTACTTTTTAATTAGAACCAATTTTCATCTATAGCATTCAAAGACTGAATATTCATACTGTTGTTCAGTTGCTCAGTCATGTCTGACTCTTCACGACCCCATGAACTGCAGCACACCAGGATTCCCTGTCCTTTACCCTCTTCCGGAGCTTGCCCAAATTCATGTCCATTGAATCGGTGATGCCATTCAACTATCTTGTGCTCTGTCACTCCTTCTCCTCCTGCCTTCAATCTTTCCAAGCATCAGGGTCTTTTCCAATGAGTCAACTCTTATATCACAATCTAAATATCATATTTAATGTAAAAATAGCTCCAATATTTATTTTAAAATTTAGACTATGAGCTCTTAAAGCTATGGAAATCATATTACTTTCCCCCCAAATCTCAATAAATTCATTGCATTTAAATTTTATAAATATATTTTCATTTAAAAGCAGCACCCCTGACTTCTTTACAGCATACTCAATAATTTTCTGTGGAAGGCATGAAATATTGTACTTCAGAACGATGGCCCATTTTCAAAACATGCCCAGTGCCCAAAGGAGAGAGAAAACTTCTCACAGCCACTTGAACTTGGTGTTCAAATTCGGTAAACAAGCTCTTGAGGAGAGAGGCTGGATAATTTGGCTTAGAAATGCTTTACAGACACACGTCCATATTCTGACAGCTCTTTATACACTCAGTAAATAACTGAAGAGAAAAAGCTAATAGGAAGGCCCAGAACACAGAGATTAGAATGCAGACTGCTCTTAGTGAAGGGCTGCTCTTCTCAAATCCACCAGCCAGCCTGTGACAGGGGGAAAACCCCACAACTCCTCACATCCTTTGTGGAACCATCAGTTATGCAGTGAAATGGATTCACAGGTATGACCAATTTCCTGCCCTGGGACCCACTGTGGATCATATTAATTGCAAAGAGTTGTATGACTCTCAAGACCTTTCACTAAACTCCAGGCTACCATCCCATCAACATCATTTCTACTGATTTCCCCAATTCGTTCTTCCAAACAATTCAAGAAAATCTTGTCATGTACTCCGAATCTTGTTTTTCTCCAATGCTACCAGCTTTAACTTCTCATCCGACTTACGTGAGTTGATCAGTTCAATTTAATTCAACGTGCCAGATGTTACTGAGTAGCTGCTATGGACCAGGCATCTTGTGAGGTCTCAGTGATATACCGATGATGAAGCATCTATATCTGAAAATTCAGACATATAAAAAAAAGACATGCCCCAAGCCATCCCTGTCCCCTTTAAGCCACTGTTTCCTCTTTTCTGCCACAAGTTCTTCTTTTGAAGATATGTCGAGCAGTCTTCTCCTGATACTTTCACAGGCTCTTGTCTCCATTGCCTACATGCCAGACCTACTGCTAGCCCCTCCGTGAAAGTGAAAGTGGTAGTCGCTCAGCTGTGTTCAGCTCTTTGAGACCCCATGGACTGCAGCCCACCAGGCTTCTCTGTCCATGGGATTCACCACAAAAGAGTGGGCTGGAGGGGGTTGTCATTTCCTCCTCCAGGGGATCTTCCCAACCCAGTGATTGAACCTGGGTCTCCTGCATTGCAGGCAGATTTTTACCATCTAAGCCACCAGGGAAACTTATGACTCCCCTTAGATGGAGGTAGCTTACCATCCCCTTCCAGAGATCTGATGACAAGAAATGTGTGGGGCTGTGTTTATTCACAGAAGAAAGGACAAAGGGAGAAAGGGAAATCAGAAAGGAATGAAAAATTCCTCACTGATATTACTGACGAGTGAAGAAAAAGCCAGTGACCTGTGATCTTAATAGATACAGCTTCTTTGGACGGCTATAGCTCAAATATCTTGCACTGACAAGATGTTCAGTAAACATGGAACTGATCTAATAGCATGGGAACTGCGGGAGAGGAGGTTCCACCAAGATCAGTTGACAGCCTAGAGGCGTATAATGCAGCCCATATCTTTCTCAGCTTTTCCTTCAGCGGAGCAGCCTCAGAATCCCTGTGTGGCCACTTCCACTGGCTGCTCCCAAGCTCTGATCTTGGCACGGAACACAGGCTGGCCCCAGCCCTGCCTCTCAGGATGCAACTTTGTAGGTTATTTGGGAGGTAACATTTTTTAAAGCTCTCAAAATACTACCACTGATTTAAATAAACCTATGATAAAAAAACAGGCTTCTCCGGTAGCTCATCAGTAAAGAATCCACCTGCAATGCAGGAGTCTCAGGAGATGCAGGTTCAATTCCTGGAGTAGAAAATGGCAACCCATTCCGGTATTCTTGCCTGGAAAATACTATGAAGAGGGGAGCCTGGTGGGCTGCAGTCCATGGAGTCACAAAGAGTCACATACGACTGGGTGACTGAGAACACACACAATGAAAACCTATCGTATAGCACTGGGAACTTAATACTCTGTAATGACCTATATGGGAAAGGAATCTTAAAAAGAGTGGACATATGTATATGTATAACTGACTCACTTTGCTGTACATCTGAAACTAACACAACACTGTAAACCAACTATGCTTCAATAGAAATTTTTTTACAGAAAAGTAATGGCTATTGAGTGAGTACCCCCATGACAAGCACATCTACTTGAAATACATAAAACAAACATTTGTAGAAGTGGAAGAAAATATTAAAATGTAGCTAAGATTAATTGTGTATATTATGTAAGAAGCAAAAATTTGTTCAAAAAATCATATTTTATGAAACATAAAAAGAGAAAATATAGTATTGACTATCAAATTAACCACATGCCAGCAAGCATATTCAAAGACAGCTCAACGTGCCTCATTTGCCTCAAGAACTCTTTACCTTACAGAAAATATCACCAAAATATTCAGTTCCACATATATTTTAATTATTATTAGCTATTACAGTTTAAGATAGTGTATGCAATTATTAAATATTACAGATAATTTATTACCATTCACATCTTTCATTAATTATTCCATATATATTTTACTGTTAATTAATATTCAAATATTACTTAGTTTACTTCCTAATCATTTAATATTTTAATAATTATAAAATACTGGTGATTTTAATTTCTGTATGTTCTATCATTTTATATATGTGTAAAAATAGTGACAAGAATATTTGAGTTAAAAATACACTCATGCAGCTATAAAGAATGTAAATACAGAGAAGAAATACTAAATTTATAATTCAGGTATCTTTTTCAGTGTCATATGCCCAATTGCAATAAGACAGGGGGTGCTTTCCATTTCTCTACACAAATTCTGGATTACTTAGAGGGGTGTTCACATATTCCTCCATGTCTGCTGGCCTGTGCTCATCCCAGGATAAGTGGCCAAGAAAATAGCAAAGTTCAATATGATCCAATGTGGCAGCTCATCAGATCAATGTGTCCAGAAGCCAAGGCTCCAAGGGCAGCTCTTCCAGTGGCAGCATCTGGGCCCTTGGCAGGCTCCACTGGCATATGGCTTTACGTTTCCCACGTGTACTCCAGTTACTTTTGACACATTTTGTGTCTCATTAAACAAGTGTCTTCAACTTGCTTAGAACACTGCTATAATTTGTTAGCATCAAAATTTTCATATGATAATAAGATAATAGCTTTATAATTAATAGAATTGGAATTTCTATTCGATTCTCTTTCAAAGAAATATCAATTTGCTTAACAATTTTTCATTTACTCTACAAATATGAAGTTGAAATAAACGAGTGACTGGGGCCATGAGGGCCTTGTCAGAGAAACAATGATAGTACAGGGAATTATTTGTCCAGTATATAGCAAAGTGAAAGTGAAAGGTGCTCAGTCTTGTCCGACTCTTTGCGATCCCATGGACTATACAGTCCATGCAATTCTCCAGGCTAAAATACTGGAGTGGGTAGCTGTTCCCTTCTCCAGGGGACCTTCCCAACCCAGGGATCGAACCCAGGTCTCCCACATTGTGGGTGGATTCTTTACCACCAGGAGCAAATCTGAGACAAGTTCTCTGATCCCCTTTTATAGATTCCAGAAAAGAATAATTTGTATTCGCATCCACATTTCCTTTACTTTTTGAAAATACTGCATAAAACCTTAATAGTTACTAATTATAATAACGTGACACAGACTGAATTTTGGAAAGTTACAGATTGCGCATGTTTACACAAACCTTTTTCGCCTATAGATCACTCAACTGTAGCATGAAATCATTAAAAAGTAAAACCTTGCAGTGAATTTTGTTGGTGATATATAATAACTTTATATTTTAGTTCTAATTTTTTCTAGGTTCAAATTCAATACATATTCATTGTAGAAAACAATTAGTTACCAATAGTAAAAAAGAAACCCTCTTATGATTACTAGTGAAAGTGAAAGTCACTCAGTTGTGTCCAACTCTTTGCAACCCTAAGAACTGTAACCTGCCAGGCTCCTCTATCCATGAAATTTTCCAGACAAGAATACTGAAGTGGCTTGCCACTCCCTTCTCCAAAGGATCTTCCTGACTCAGGGACCAAATGGAAAGCCCAATACTTAGTAACTTTTTGCCAAAAAGAGATATAGATCACAACCATAAAGTCTTGAACTACACCTGCTGAATCCGCCTTCTGCTGCATGTCCCCATGTGCCTCAAGGTGCCTAGAGTGCCCACCCTCAGTCCTGGAGAATATGTGTCCATGTCCTTGAACTGGTGACTGAGGGGCTCTCTGCACAGCTCCACAAATGCCTGTACAGCATTTCAGGGCACAGACAAATATCCTCTCACATCAAGCAAATAATACTGATATGGGGTCATTGTGGGTTAGTGATCCACATCAGGGAGCAACCAAGATGGACAACTCATGACTCAACTTCACACACTTCCAGGATGGAGAAGGGTAGTGTTGCATCTGCCCGAGGCTCAAGGTTTCTGATTTTCAGCTTCCCTATTTCACCCACCAACAGTGTTGTCTAATCTGGTCTTTCAATGAAGTGTGCACCCCAATCCTCAACCTGCAAACTGGATAATTTAGACTTTGCAGTTCCTGCTTCTCTGATCTTGTAGTGAATGACTTATAACTAAAGAATTTCAACCATGAGGATAAAGAGGATAAGTGGAGGAATTTCAACACATCTTTCCATATTTAAAACCACTATCTTTTCAAAAATAACAAGAGTGGTGAGAATGCTTCATGACTTGTGTGAAAAATTCTTTACACGTGTAGGTAAGATTTTTTTTTTCATGAGAGAAATACTGAAGGCATAAAAGAATTACAAACTATTCCTTTCATATTTGGCAAAATAATTTACTGATTTCTGGCAAAAAAATAAGCATCATATTGGATTATATGTGTGGATCTATGAGATTATAAATGGTGGTAAGAGCATGAGTACAATCTATAGAGACAGGAAAAAAAAATTGTGTTTTATTGACTGAACAACTTCAAGACAATCACTACAATCTAGGAGAAACTTGACAGTTAAATTTGGCCAAGCCTTGAGACAAATGCAATAATGACAGATGTTACAGCCAGAGTATCTTTTATAATATCTTTTTCTATACAGATATTCTCACAAAGCATATATACTATATAAACACAAACATTTACACATAAATACATATTCTAAGACTGAATCAATCTAAATCTATCTTTTGTTTGTTTTTATATTTTACTTTGTGCTTGTGCTCAGTTGTGTCCAACTCTTTGCAACTCTGTGGACTGTAGCCCACCAGGCTCCTCTGTTCATGAGATTCTCCAGGCAAGAATACTGAAATGGGTTGCCATTTCTACCTCCAAGGGGGATCTTCCTGACCCAGGGATCAAACCTGAGTCTCCGGTGTCTCTTGCACTACAGGTAGATTTTTTTACCCACTGAGCCATCAGGGAAGCCCTTTTTTTAGTTTAGGTCGTATTAAAAGCAATGCCCAGTACAAAGAAACAGTGATGGTTGGGTGAAGGTAGTATATTTGACTTGAGGGAACATACATATCAAAATTGCTGTATATCACATTTATAAACATCCCCAAATTGGGCTTCCCTGATAGCTTAGTTGGTAAAGAATCCACCTGCAATGCAGAAGACCCTAGTTTGATCCCTGGGTTGGGAAGATCCCCTTAAGAACGGAAAGGCTACCCACTCCAGTACTCTGGGCTAGAGAATTCCATGGACTGCATAGTCCATGGGGTCACAAAGAGTCAGACATGACTGAGCGACTTTCACTTTCAAAATTTAAATAATATTTATTTTTTTAATTGGTGGATAACTGAATTTTTTTTAATTTTTTTCCTTTACATTATCGTGTTGGTTTTGCCATACATTGACATGAATCTGCCATGGGTATACATGTGTTCCCCTTGCAGAACCCCCCCCCCACCTCCCTTCCGATTCCATCCCTCTGGGTCATCCCAGTGCGCCAGCCCTGAGCACCCTGTGTCATGCATCAAACCTGGGCTGGCGATTCATTTCACATATGATAATTTACATGTTTCAATGCCGTTCTCCCATATCATCCAACCCTTGCCCTCTCCCATAGAGTCCAAAAGACTGTTCTATACATCTGCATCTCTTTTGCTATCTCGCATACAGGGTTATCATTACCATCTTTCTAAATTCCATATATATGTGTTAGTATACTGTATTATTGTTTTTCCTTCTGGCTTACTTCACTCTGGCTCCAATTTCACCCACCTCAATATTTTAAAATAAATTATTTAAATAGACTTCATTTTTCATTTGAATATGACAGTGATTATCTGCAAGTATGTGGTTTTACACTCAGGGTTATACCTGATATGTAACCATGGAAAGAAGGGAATTAGGGAGGAGTGCAGCAAGGAAAAAGAATGATTACCCCTTTACAAACAGAAAGCAGTAACGGTAACATCAACATTTTCAGCAGAAAGTGCTTAAAGTTCCTGCATGCACTGACTGCTCCTATGGTATGACAGGTTATGATGCTTTAATGTAAAGACTAACCTGGACCTAGGCTCTCCAATTCCCTACCTATGTAGATTTTTATTATGATTCAAGTTTCTCTGGAATATTAGAGAACCTTATTCACTGATCTCTAAGTTTCTTTGTGTACCTATAGCTTTATGGCTTTAAGACAGGAAAACCAGATTTGTACTTTAAAGACTAACTGGATAAACAACATGGGTTATGTCGATGGCTTTTTCATAATAGTGAAAAATTATTTTAGAAAGACTAGAATGTTATCTGCCTCTAATAACCTGACAATCTCATTTTAATTGATATGTAAAGAAAAGGTTTATATTAATTCCATTTCACCAATATTTCCCCCAAATGTTGACTGTTATTTCAAATATTTCCCTAAAATCCTTGGAGATCCACTTCTCACTTTCCATATATAGTCTCTATAATATCTATAGTCATATGTTTCTATTGTTGCTTTATATCTCACTTATCACTTAAATCAACATTAAGTCTTTTTATCAAGCATTGACATTGGATTTATTTAAGCTGCTAATATGTATATTTCTTATTTTGCACACACCTCAAAAGCACATACAATTTTTTCTTTCTCAAAATCCACAGTCAAAAATCTAGAAAACATTAGCGTCCAGCTTTGAAGAAGATGAGAAAGGCAAGACTTTCAGCCTATGAAAAAGAATAACTGTATAACTTTTGTACAAATAAAGAGACAGACTTCAGTATTTAGCATATTATAAAGCTTCCAAGGAATTAAAATGATTTTCTTCATTCAAAGTTCAAACATATTACAGATACATTTTAAATTAATACAAAAATCAATACTAATTTTGGTTCTACATCTTAGATACTCAACACAAATTAAGAAGATTCTCTGTTGATAATAAGCAGTGCACTTAGTACTTCCCACTTGAGTTCTAACTGAGACTGGGGAGAAAAAGGCCAAAGGAATGTAATGATGAAGCAAAGATCCATGAGGATCACATCACACTGTGGTGGTAATCTTAGTACGTGGATAAATTATTTCAAGGGAAGCTACCCCTAAAACAGACAGACAACTGGTTACTATGAGCAACTCAGATAGGGATCAGGGAGATAAATAGAGTCAAGTCCAAGGAGCTACTGCTATGTGCTCAAGTTAATTATCACTCCACTTGACTTCAAAGAGAAAAACAACAAATAAAAAGGGAGACAGAAACACTTGTCACCACCAGGCATGGTAATGCATCACATATCTTTTAAACATATTTCACGTAATATTTTTGTAAATGTCACAACTCAATTAGCACATTATGCCAAAATGTTAACTTGCTTACTTTTTATTATAAACAAGTAATCTAAGGTTTGACCTGTCTTTAAATATTAAAAAGCAAGTTAATTATAAACTAACTGTAAAATATAAGTACATTCCTACACATCAACATAGACCATAATCATATGTAGCTAAGGAAATAATAGAATTATGTGATGAACTAGCAATATAAAGTAATGCACCCCTGAGAGACTTTATTATACAGAAGCAAATAATCTTTAGCCAGGCTAAGACACAAGCAGATCAAAACTTTCAAAATTATGAAAACCTTCTAATTCATTCTTTAAGTTTCACTAAACACTGGCACAAAGCTAAACAATAATGGTACACACAAACACAAACAAAATACTCTAAACAAATCTCATTTATGAATGCAGAGACAAAAATCTTAAACATAATACAGTAAAACATCAAATCCAGGAATATATTAAAAGAAAAACACATCGGGATTGAAAAGGTTAAGCAAAGGTACAAAGATTTTTTATTTTGTACAAAAAAGTTTTGTATATAACATTTTTGTATAAAAAAGTTATTTTTTATTCTGTAAATAAAACATTTAATAATGTTTTATTACTGTAATTTATTATATTCATTAGTCAATTTTAAGGGAAAAGCATATGATAGACAGTATTTGGTGAAATTCAACCAACATTCTCAACTCAAAAAAATGTATTTCCTTAATTTCATAATGGTTTTACACCAAAATTTAATTATAAACAATATAACTACTTGGAGAAATTAGAAGAATTTTATTAAAGTTAAGGAAAGAATTAAGGATGCCCATTATTACCATCATTATCTTGCGCTTCCCTAGAACTGCAACAAATGCAATAAGAATATAAATATAAATAAAATTTAAATTATGAAAAAATAATCTGAATTGGCATAGCTGGTAACCATTTTAACTGCCTACCTAAAATCCAAGTAAACTGATCAAGAAAATTATAATAAACAAGAATAATGTAACTAGGTATAAAATCAACAGATGAAAACCTATAATTATCCTATAAAATGGAATATTTAATTGAAAAAACAATAAAAGGTAAAATCTTTAATTTTATAATAGTAAAATTAAGTTGCATTAATACGTAGAAATGATGAAAGCCAGAGATATCCAAGACTTTTAAGAGGAAAATTATAAAATTTCATTGGGAAATTTGAAAGTGTTGAATACAAAGAAATACATATTATGTTTGTGGGTGAAAACATTCAACCTGATGAATATATCAGTCTTCTCTGAATTTTTTCTTCAAATGAAAACCTCCATAGGATTTTTAAAACAGAACTTGACAAGATGTCGTCAAATTTCACTTGAAAAAAGTAAACACTATCAATTGTATTTTGTAAGAACTACAAGGAATGATTTGTCCTAACATTTTAAAAAATATACTCAAAAGTTATTGTAAAAAGTTAAAAGTGTGATATTGATATGAGAATAGACAAATATATCAATGTAACAGAATTGAAAGCACAGAAAGAGACCCAAGGATATATGGAATTTTATATAAATATGGATAAAGCTGTTATTCCAAATAAGTGAACTTCAATAATAGAATTGGGACTGTTGGAGGTCATATACACATACGCGTGCAATGTAGATCATACAGCCACACTGTCTGTAAAACTGAATTCTAGGCAGAATAATGAGCTAAATATTTTTATGCTCTAAAAAAATTAGAAGAAAGCAGTGAAAAATAGGCTAATCTCTAATCTTATGAAAGATTCATGGCAAAAGTCCTAAGTAAAATATTGACAAATTTTAGTACATAATAATATGGAAAGTGTCATGCTTCAAAACACATTATAAACAAAATTAAAAGAGAAAAATGGGGAGAGATATGTACAACACATGTAACAAAAAAAGACATCCATAGATTATTCATCGATAGTAGATAATCTTAAAATTGAGAAGAAAAAAGGTAAGTTACAAGAGGAGATTCATAACAGGAACAACTCAGAAAAAGAAATAATTATCATAAGTAATTAGACATCTGCTTAGTGACACCACAATGAGACACTATGTCTTGTCCACCAGCTTGCAAAAAGTTTGAAGGCTGACAATAACTGGGGTTGGTAACAGGTAAGGAAATGGGAACGTTCACCCACCATTATTAAGACTTCTGAATGGACAATTTAACAAAATCTGTCAATAAAATATATATATGACTTTAGATCTATGTCACCTTTTGGAAATCTTTTTTACAAAAAAAATTTTCAGTGTATATGGTGTGCAAAATCAAAAAATTTTGAAGTCACATCTATATATAGCACAGTCTTTAAATGATATGTCAAAAGTCATACCATAAAATCTAGAAACTAAAACTCATGGTCTATATGAAAAGATTTGTAAGCTATAACGTAAACTGGAAAATGTATGTTCTATCTATAGAAAATATAGTTAGTTCTAGAACTTGTTAAAATAACAGCCATTCACTCCATCACCACCTATTAGATGCAATCTGCCCTGCTGTGATCTCTCATACCTATAAAATGCAGGGGGAGGGGAATCATTAAAGAGAAGATCTGAAGGACATATATTCTCTGAACAAATCTTTAATCTACCTGCTTGCTATTAGGAGCTATAAAGTAAGGGAGGAGAGAGAAGAGAAAAATGAGTAAGATACACTTTTACAGTCCCAGGAAAATAAAAACTTGCATTTTACAAAGGGATATAAAAACAAGGCACAAATAATCATAAAGAAAAATCATATGAATTGGATTGGAGAGGGGAATCATATCATGCCAGGCTTTATGAAGGAGATTTTAGCCAGGACTGACTAATGGCTAGAAACCTGGGACAGAGTCAGTACAACTTTCTAACAAAGGGAATAGCCTGATGTAAACTGAGATGGGTGGGATATACAAGTAGAACAGGATGCTACCTGGTGCTGCTAGAGCACTGCCTCTAGGAAACTGTGGAAGGAAGGCAAAGCTAGAAAGGGAGACTGAGTGTCCTCTGATGTGGAGTTAACAACACTGCAAATATTCACAGCTTAACACAGCAGAGTCTTTCAAGAACACAGCTGTTCTGTTAGTGTAGAAGGGATTAGCACTGGGTAGCACTCGAGCATTATCTAATAAAGCCAGCATTCCTCTCCTCTGTCCCTTTCCCTTCCACATACATGCTTAATTGTCTCTAAGATTTTCCACTCAATTTATTTCTAGCACTTAAGACTTAAAAATGTCTTAAGTATTGCTTTTTTAATTTCCTAAGAAGACTCTTTGTATTATTTTAACAGTGCTCTTTAATAATTTTAGACTGAAAGAAAACTTAAAAATAATTCAATGCAAGTAACCCAGTTTTCTTTATAGATGAGAAAATTGAGGCATAGTTTTCAACAAAAGGATTAATAATGAAAATAAACAACCATATACTTTGCCTTATGTATAGTAAATAGATCTCTAGTATTATGTAGGAAAAAGTAGAGCTTTTTGTTTAAAGGAACTCACTCTGAACTAAAGACAAATAATAAATGAGTATGTGAATTTCTTGAGGCTACTCTGATAAAATATAACTTTTTGACAGGAGACTTACAGAACTGCATTGAAACAATATGTTGCCCCAGTTGGCTTTATTTAGTAAAAAATACATTACTTTCTAGACTGTTAAAAATTCTCACTTTAAATTCAACCAAGCAGAGGACTGATTCTGTTAGAAGGAAAAAAGATACATGGATTATTAATGCGTGAAAGATTAACTCTGATGGCGGGTTCAGTTTCCATTTGGGAGTACAAACAAAAGAAAGTTAATTTTTTGTTGTTGTTGTTGTTAAAAACTAAGGTATTTTATTCAAGAGAAACGTCTTTGTATTAGATTGGTAAAAATAAATAAATAAATAAAGGATAAGAGGAAATGAGTGGAAGGAAGTTTCAATGAGAATAGTTTCTCAGATAGAATCACTGGGGAAGTTTTACTTCTCTCAAGGATCTTTGAAATCTTAAACTTTAAAGAATAACATAGGTTGCAAGTTTTCTCATTTAAACTATTCATCTTTAGTCCCATACCGTGCAAAGAAAAAGCCAGTAATTAAGTCCATAGAGGTAATACCATACAAAATCAGAAATTATGCAGAAAATGATTTTGGCAACTCAACATTCTATCAGACACAAAGTTTGCACTATTTATTCCCATTCCAAAGCTCAAGAGTTACACTGCCTTATATAGACACAGGAAACAAGGTCTGTACCCTACCCACTCTTCTATGTATAACTGAAAGTACACTGCAGTATATTAAAAAAAAAAAAAGGAAAGAAACTGATAATTCTGACTGCCTTTGCTACAGACCAATACATGTTTTGATGATACTGATTCTTTTTGGTGTTGTTACTGCTGTTGCTGATGTTGTTGTTCAGTCACTCAGTCGTGTCCAAACCTTTGCGACCCCATGGACTGCAGCATGCATTTTTGGCATTGATTCCTTTCAAAATAGAGAAGAATATTTTAATCTTTAAAATAATATAATACAGTTGCCATTAAACTGATGGAAAATATGGATTCTTATAAATCCCAATATGCTTTATCACATATGCTTATTTTTTAGAAATTACTCCACCCAATTTCAAACAGAATTTGAGGTAATCAATCTGTTTACAATGACCACCATACACATACATACAGGATAAACACTCTCACAGATGTGAACATTAACAAGTAATACAGTAAGACATAACTGAACTGTGTACATAAAAATCAGCAGCTCAAGTAAGTGGGATTTAAAACTAGGATGAATAATTTTCCCAAGATTTGAAGTTTTTCTCTATTCAAAAAGGGGTTATCTTCTGAAGGAACTCCAAAGGATTCTAAAGGGATTTATGGCTAGCTGACCATTGTCTCTTGGGAAGTTGTACAGCATCAAAACTATTGACCCAGGAAAACTTGCCCACATATTAGAAAATGTCTTAGTATACCTCTTCTATTTTATCTGAAAGTAAAAGTGAAAGTCACTCAGTTGTGTTCGACTCTTTGCAACCCCATGGACTGGAGCCCACCAGGTTCCCCCATTCACGGAATTCCTCAGGCAAGAATACTGGAGTGGGACCATTCCCTTCTCCAGGAGATCTTCCCAACCTAGGGATCAAATCTAGGACTCCTGATTGCAGGTGGATTCTTTACTGTCTGAGTCACAATTGTCATTTTTCAGGAAGATTTTACTGATATGAACACTCATCATCAAAGTATATACTGAAAAACTGCTATATGTTAGCCAAAATATTTAACAGATATTTAGCTAAGCAACCCAGACAGCATATTAAAAAGCAGAGACATTACTTTGTCAACAAAGGTTGGTCTAGTCAAGGCTATGGCTTTTCCAGTAGTCATGTATGGATGTGAGAGTTGAGCTATTAAGAAAGCTGAGTGCAGAATTGACATTTTTGAACTGTGGTGTTGGAGAAGACTCTTGAGAGTCCCTTGGACTGCAAGATCCAACCGTCCATCCTAAAGGAGACAAGTCCTGGGTGTTCATTAGGGGACTGATGTTGAAGCTAAAACTCCAATACTTTGGCCACCTGATGTGAAGAGTGACTCATTTGAAAAGACCCTGATGCTGGGAAAGATTGAGGGCAGGAGGAGAAGGGGATGGGCAGAGGATAAGATGGTTGAATGGCATCACCAACTCAATGGACATGAGTTTGAGTAAACTCCAGAAGTTGTTGATGGACAGGGAGGCCTGGCGTGCTGCAGTTCATGGGGTCTCGAAGAGTCAGACACGACTGAGTGACTGAACTGAACTGAACTGGAGCTACATAAATCACTTTTTTTAACATACAAAAGGAGCCCATGTGGAGAGTGGGGGGAACCAAAAGGGATCCAGACACAGGAACAGATAGCTCAGCTGTAAACACTGTTAGTGTAGTGAGCTGTATTCCTACACTCCGTATATTATTCTTCTATCACTGATGCCCAAGAGAATCAATAGAATAATATGTAAGTTAGATTTTAATAAACATGTTTTAAAAAATATAAAATGAAGTAATTTGGGAATGATATTGTATTCAAAATTATTATAAATGAATCTACCTTGTTTAAATCCTCATCTTGTCCCTTATGTTTGGCTTATTTTTAACTTTGCTGTGTCCTTTTCCTTCCTTCTAAAGTTTCAAAAAAGAATTTTTCCTTGTCAGATTTCTATGCAACCTTTATTATCTATGATACTGTTACATTGCTTTATTATTATCAAACCACATAAAATTAGTTCACACACATTACTTTTCAAGATCCCTCAGGATACAAATTAACTTCAATGTGTCTTCTAAAAACACAACAAAAGTGTCTCATGTTTAACTTTTATGCAATAAAGAATAGCATTTCTACATATATATACTATGGAGTAGTACACAGAAAACAGAACTAAGTGTATGCACTATACATTCTATATAGTACAGACAAAATATCTCAACAGGTGCCACACAATGACCACTGGCTTTGCAGTAGGTTTATATAAGAAGAGAATATCATGATATGAGAAGGGTCATTTTTGTTTTAACCTTCAATCACTCAGTCATGTCCAACTCTTTGTGACCCCATGGACTGTAACACGCCAGGCCTCCCTGTCCATCACCAACTCCTGGAGTTTACTCAAACTCATATCCATAGAGTTGGTGATGCCATCCAACCATCTCATCCTCTGTCATCCTCTTCTCTTCCTGCCTTCAGTCTTTCCCAGCATCAGAGTCTTTTCCAATGAATCTGTTCTTCGCATCAGGTGGCCAATGTATTGGAGTTTCAGCTTCAACATCAGTCCTTCCAATAAATATTCAGGACTGATTTCCTTTAGGAGTGACTGGTTGGAACTCCTTGCAGTCCAAGGGACTCTTAAGAGTCTTCTCCAACACCACAGTTCAAAAGCATCAATTCTTCGGTGCTCAGCTTTCTTTATAGTCCCACTCTCACATCCATACATGACCACTGGAAAAATCATTGCCTTGACTAGATAGACCTTTGTTGGCAAAATAATGTTTCTGCTTTTCAATATGCTATCTAGGTTGGTCATAACTTTCCTTCCAAGGAGTAAGTGTCTTAATTTCATGGCTGCAATCACCATCTGCAGTGATTTTGGAGCCCAGAAACATAAAGTCTGTTATTGTTTCCACTGTTTCCCCATCTATTTGCCATGAAGTGATGGGACCGGATGCCATGATCTTAGTTTTCTAAATGTTGAGCTTTAAGCCAACTTTTTTACTCTTCTCTTTCACTGTCATCAAAAGGCTCTTTAGTTCTTCCTCGCTTTCTGCCATAAAGGGGTTGTTATCTGCATATCTGAGGTTATTGATATCTCTCCCGGCAATCTTGATTCCAGCTTGTGCTTCTTCCAGCCAGTGTTTCTCATGATGTACTCTGCATATAAGTTAAATAAGCAGGGTGACAATATACAGCCTTGATGTACTCCTTTTCCTATTTAGAACCAGTCTGTTGTTCCATGTCCAGTTCTAACTGTTGCTTCCTGACCTGCATACAGGTTTCTCAAGAGGCAGGTCAGGTGGTCTGGTATTCCCATCTCTTTAAAAATTTTCCACAATTTGCGGTGATCCACAAAGTCAAGGGCTTTGGCATAGTCAATAAAGCAGAAGTAGATGTTTTTCTGGAACTCTCTTGCTTTTTCAATAATCCTTAGGTTAATATAAAACCTTTTGATAGCCTTATGTTAATACAAAAAAATTTATTCTCCACACCCACACCAAAAAAAATTTAAAAATAATACTGACTGTGTTAGGCACTCAGATACAAGTTTATCATTAAGCCACAGAAATGGTCTCTTTCACCAATTTTACTTTTTGTTGATGTAGTATATAAAACCTGATTCTTCTAAATTAAAAAAATAAATACAAAAATAAAACCTAAGGTTTAATTCATGTGATCTTGACCTATCATTTTTCATTCCAGCTGTGATGTTTCTGAATAAACAGATGATTGGCCAATAAATAAGCTGTATGTTATTTAGCTAAGATGCACATTTTACTATGAATGTTTTTATAAAATAATTATTAAAGCTGAACCATGTATAGACTACATGTTAACACAGAGCTAAAAAGCCTTGTTAAACTTATTATGTTAGAAAATTATGTGGCAGGTCAGTCAATCACTTAGCAAAAATTAGAAACTAGAGTAATTTGGGCCCTAAACATTTATAATTTTTAAGGCAACTCAGAGAGAAGGATCCAAAGAAAGTTGAATACATAAGGACTAACAGTGATCAATTATTTTTAGTAACATTGGCATAAATCTAATTAGCAAAGACTTAGTTTAACTTATATGCAGAGTACATCATAAGAAACGCTGGGCTGGAAGAAGCACAAACTGGAATCAAGATTGCTGGGAGAAATATCAATAACCTCAGATATACAGATGACACCCCCCCTTATGGCAGAAAGTGAAGAAGAACTAAAAAGCCTCTGATGAAAGTGAAAGAGGAGAGTGAAAAAGTTGGCTTAAAGCTCAATATTCAGAAAACTAAGATCATGGCATACGGTCCCATCACTTCATGGCAAATAGATGGGGAAACAGTGGAAATAGGAGCTGACTTTATTCTTCTGGGCTCCAGAATCCCTGCAGATGGTGACTGCACCCATGACATTAAAAGACGCTTACTCGTTGGAAGGAAAGTTATGACCAACCTAGAGAGCATATTGAAAAGCAGAGACATTACTTTGTCAACAAATGTCCATCTAGTCAAGGCTGTGGTTTTTCCAGTGGTCATGTATGCATGTGAAACTGAACTGACTAACTGACTGACTGAGTTATTAATATAAGTCAACATATGGTCCAAAGTTTTTAAACAGAAACTAATCTAAGTTCTTTAAGTGGTAAAAAACTGTATTTTTAAGGAAATCACTCCTCATAAAATTTCTGAAGAGATGTGGATGCAGTCATAAAATGACAATTGTGCCATTCTCCAATATTGATTTTGAATAAAGCAGTGTTTCCCCAAGCTCAGTTCTTAGGGACTGACTCATTGTATCTTTTATGTCTTTACACAGGCAGCATTGGGACTGTTCAGAAGAGAAATCTAGTAAATTATTTAGAGGTGAGATGCTTACTAGGTGAAACTAGAATCCTTCAGGCAGAAAGATCTTTGCTAACACACACACAAGCTGTGATCCCCTGGGATACAACCCAACACTATCATAACACTCATCTATAGCAGTGTTTTGCTGGCATTCTAGTAGAACAGAACACAGCTAGGAATTCCTAAACGTTCATAAGTATAAAACAATAAGAAAACCATCAACAAAAATTTTACAAAGAATAACATCTTCATATGAGTGCATCATTCGCATTTATGATCTTTGACTTAGAGCTTTTTGAAAAAACAGCCAAAGTCTAGCAGTAAATTTCCTGAGATTGTTTTGATACATAGCTATGGGGTTAAATGACATGGATTGGTAAAGCCCCCATGTAAAGGAGGACCCTGCTGAAATCTTACTTCTGTCAGCAGCTAGTGGGAACACTGGACTGTGTTAGCCAACTGCTCTGTGCCTCTGACTTCTCTTCTGAAAATGGGGGCTAATATTACTACTCACCTAATATGGTGAAAATTAAAGGGAAAGGGCTAATATATTAAGTTTTTATAGACTTTGCTATCATTATTAATGTTATTTAAAATGGAAGAATGTTCAGTGGCATTTCTGAAGTATTTTATTGGGGTATTATTTTAATCCAAATTTTTAATATTTTAATTAAGATTATAAGTTTTCATGAATAATAGAAGAATCTTGCTTTTGAGGAAGAAACTTACGTGAGAGATAATGCCTCCTGAAAAAAATATTTATTTTATTTTAGTTTTCCAGAGAAATATGATTCTGAGAACTTGATAAAGCTATCTGTATCATTACCTAAGTGCTGACAAATAGATGCCACTGAATGATTTCATCATATGATGATAAGCTCTAATAAATAATCTCATTTGGTAAATTAAAATAAATTACTTAAAATCTATACCATTAGGGAAAATATTCATTACAGTATATCTATAATAGTAAAACTAAGTCATAAGTGACCAAATAATATATATTGGCTCAATGTCATTTATAGCTGTGAGCCATGACAATATTATGAAAACTAACAATAAGAAAAAAAGTTCAGTGATCTAATGCTAATGATATTTAGCAATATAAAAATATACATTTAGAATGACAAGAAAGAAATATGCATTATCTCACTACAATGGTACAATTATGAGCAAATCATTGTCTTAACATTTTAAAGAATGCTACTAAAATAGCGTTCCTAACAATAGAAATATTGGTAAAACTGTAGAACTATTGGAACTATTCTGTAACTAAAATTGGAAGAATTTTAACAAGAGATAGAATGTCATACAAATAGGAAGTGGTTTTCCTGTGTTCTCTGAAATTTTTTAAAAAATAAGTTTAACTGTCATAATTCAAACAATGTCATATAATTTTTTTAAACTGGGTTATATTTTTAGGTCAATTAATTATTGGCAGAAACATCTTTTTGTCAGTCTATGAGCCATTAGAGTTAAGAAGGTAGAAAGGAATGATAGTGATTCTCTTGACTTCTGTTGATGTACCCCTGTTGAAGCATACAGAATTTTCTTCAAGGTAGTAAAAAAAAAAAAAGACTCTGATACACAAAAAACACTCATACTCTGCCTATATAAAGTCCAATAAAAGCAATAAAACAAACCACATAAGCCACTATGAACCAAAGAAGATCCATATCCTTGTTGATGGTGGTTTCTTTTTCTTTTTTTTTCTTTTTCTTTCATCTTTGTCCTTTTGTGAGGATATAGCTTTCTGGGTACAAAATTTAGTCTTTATTTTCAAGTGATTTTCCGTTAATTGAGGGAATCATTCCAAATCAAGTTGCTTTATTTTTTTTTCTGTACTACGCTTACACAGGGAATACTATCAGGGGCGTGTTGGAGCTGGGTTGTTCTGACTTGCTAGAGTCAAATATTAAATTTTCAGAAACTTTGTAAACTGGTTGTTAAAGCATTGGTGGTTGAAATTAGCTATTGTGAGAGAATTGGCACTACAGTTCCCAGGTGGTTAAGAATCCGCCTGCCAGTGCAGGAGATGCAGGTTCAGTTCCTGGGTTGAGAAGATCCCCTTGAATAGGATCCAATTTAGTATTCTTGCCTGGAAAATCCCATGGACAGTAGAGCCTGGAGGGCTACAGTCCACAGGTCTCAAAGAGTCAAACACAACTAAGCAGGCACACACGTACACAGTCATCAAAGCTACGAATCAGAACCTTGTTCTTCCCCCTTCTGGTGGCTTTTAGACACTTACCAGGACTGCATTGGCTAGAATTTGCCTCCATATAAGATTTGTATGAGTGTATCATTTAACTTGACCCATCCTATGTATGAAAAACTCCATCAAGTACATCCCTGGAGAGGAGTCAGCACAGAGAGTGGTCTGCACTCCAACCTACCAGGAACACTGAGCAGTGTGGCTACTTCCCTCCCCATGAAAATACTGACTGCATGGAAGAAGCATTCTTCCCCGGAAATTTCTTTACAGCATTTGTGAGCTTTCTGCAGAGATGAAGAAATAATGAAATGTAAGAATCTATTGTGCCAAAATTAAAGTAGGGTTATCTGTTAGCCTAACCATCAAAAATCTATAGACCTTGCTTCTACAATAAGTATTCAGTAAAAATTATTTTTCTTGATGATGTCAATGAGGTCTTAAATTACCACAAAACACGTTCTCAATATCCAGGGAAAGAAGAAATCATGTTAAAGACCATTTTACTATTTTCTGCATTTTATTTTATATTTTCATAAATAATTTATCCATAAGATAGCATGATATATGTTGAAGTTCTATTAATCACAGATAACTGGCTATACTGGATAAAGGAAAATTTATTCTTTCAAAACATACAATTATAAATTGCTACCTAGAAAAATGAAGATAATGGTAGTTTTCCTGTCTTTATTTTTGTTACAAGATGATATGAGAATAATAAATTATGCTTGAGCATTCTTTGGTGTAATATTGCTTTTCAAAGGTAATAATTTCCATCAAGTAAGTAGTAAAAGTGACCAAACTGATTTCAACATGTTCTTAATTCCTGGAAAAAAGTTATAAACTAATACACACACACCCCTCAAGAGCTGGTAATATGTGTTACTTGTTAGCAAGACTATTTTAGGACTAGGTCACATAAAATGTTGTTTATCTTCCCATTAGCTTGTGGTAGGAGTCACTTAACTTGATTGTAAAATAAAATAATTGGATGTTAACTCATAGTCTCAAAGGTACTTGAATCCACAAGTAATAAATACTTATAAAGGCCTGGCAATCCCTTACTACAAGAAAGTATTAACAATTATTTATTTTGTCATGGCAAAGGATACTCTGGAACTGGTGCAGCTAAACAAGAAACCATGAACATTTTATTGTTATTATTTATTCACCTAAAAATACATGAGATTACAAAAAATCATTTTCTTACCACTGAAGTTATAATTCTGGTTTTGTAAAAGGATTAGCGTAACAGTAACAGTCTTGGCTTGAATTCTACTATAATTTGTGACTAAGATAAAAAAAGTATTGTGAACTGATACTTGTGAACTGATCTGACTCTCACAGCTAAACTGTGTTGAAAGAGACATTAAATGAAAGAGGTTTAAAATGTCTAAAGATACAAAAGGAATAATCAAACCATAAAACAGAAGTGGGAGATAATGAAAGGATCAACTAAAAATCCTAAAAGTAAAAATATAGTCACTGAAACAAAAATGACAACAGAGGGCTTATAGATAGACCACACATAGTTAAAGAGAGGAGTAGGGTCTAAATTAGGTAGATAGAAAGAAATTACCAGAATGCCACACATAGAGAAATGAAAAGATATGAAAAATTTCAAATATTAGAATAATATTAAATCAAAAATCCTCAATATTTATCTAAATGAAATTTCAAATAAAATAAAATAGTATTTGAGAATTTTGCAGAACTGAACCAAAATATGACTCCTCAAGTTGGAAAAAGAATGTATATTATCTCACTTGACTCTCAGAACCATTTGAATTGAGAATTATTTCTGGTGAAGAAAATAAGCACAGAGAAGATAAATAAACTGCTTAAATCCATCCAATGACCAATGAGTAGACTGGTCACCAGGATTCCCAGACTCTGTTCCTTCTCTTGGGCACCTTCACCTAGGTCGACACCTCATGGTGCCCTGGATCTAATTAGAAGATCTTCACCTTCATGACTATCTGTTTTTTATAATCACCTGGATAAGTCAAATAAACGCCAGAGACACAGTGTTTGAAAAGATAGACAAGACTGAGCACCCATCTAGGCAAATAAATAGCCAAAACCATTTCACAGAAGAGTAATTAAGTGCTTTTAGCTACAAAAGGGTCCACTCGGGCCGATACTAGGTTGTTTGAATTTGACTTTGGACATTGAACATGAACTATTTCCTCACCATGTCTTAAGTTCCAGGAGCCAAAGTCATGTCTTATTCATTTTGTTTTCACTGCAGCATCAATAAAGTACCACACAGAGGAGATATCCTTCTTAGATGTGCGAGGAGTGTGAGAACAAGAACATCCACATTTAGGGAATGGAAACAGAAAATGAATCCAAAGAAGACAGAAGATTTCAAAGATAGAAGGATAATATAGCACTGAGGAAGTTAAAAGAAAGTTTAAAAAAAAAGTAGTAATCAGATGGAATCAGGAGGGAGGTGGGAGGGGGGTTCTGGAAGGGGAACACATGTATACCCATGGCGGATTCATGTCAATGTATGGCAAAACCAACATGATAATGTAAAGAAAAATAAATAAATAAATAAAAAGAAGTAGTAAGAAATGTCCAATGTCTACGAGAGGGAAAAATGACCCAAGATCTCTAAAAGACTTTTAAGTGTAGTAACCAAGAGATAGAAAATGAATTCTGTATATTTACCATCAAGTAAAAGAAGAGAAACCAGGTACAATATATAATGTTTGTCTGCTATGAATTTACAGTCCAACTGGGAAGACAAGAAACAATCAAATGTAATAAGCAACAAGAGTTATAAGTCCAATTTTTACAATTCCAACAATCTGTCTTTCTTGTTTACATAAAATTAATTCTACTAACTTACAAAAACAAACAGAAAAATAACAATCTAATTTAGAAAATATTTTGAAATAGTTGAAGATAATCACACTAGAAAGATGGGATGTTATAAGCAGTTCATATTGTATATTATAGCTAACTAAAATAGCAAACTTTTACTATTACATAATCTTCTTAGATTTGAAAATACATAACCTTAGAATCTATTTATTACCTGAAAAGTGGAAATAACACTCACAGTGGTCATGTTAGAAATAGCATTTTTCTCTCCTTAAAGAAGAATAAATTTAAGGAAAGTGTTATTGCTTATTATCTTAGAAGTTTGGATTTTAGAGCACATGCTCCTTAAAAAATATTTTTTTGGTAAGACTTATAGGGAAGTTATTTTTCCTTTTTTTGAAAGACAGAATCAGGCTCTGTTCATGATATTATCATTCTGATTTATTCCTTGCAAAATTAATATTGAATAGTTTTATATACCAGGAATAGGAAATAGCAACCTACTCCAGTATTCTTGCCTGGAAATTCCACGGACAGAGGAGCGTGGCAGGCTACAGTCTATGGGGTCGAAAAAGAGTCAGACACACTGAGCAACTGAGCACACACCTACACAGTTTTTATACACAGTTGACCCTTGAGCAACATGGGTTTGAACTGCATGTAATCACTTATGAATAAACTTTATTCAAAAGTAAATACTACAGTACAACACATTCTGAGGTTGGTTGAAATATCAGAGGCAGAACCACAGAAACAGAGAACCATGGATATGGAGAGCCAACTCTACAGGCAAGCAGAGTTTTGACTGTGGGAAGGGCCCCCATCTCTAATCTGTGTATTTCTAGAGAGTCAAGTATATTTGTAAATATAAGGTATACACATTGTATATAAATCCGCCTAGGCTCAGCTCACAGAGTAAGAAGGACTTACCTTTTGGGGCCAGAGTAAGAAAATTCTAAGTAGGCTGCCAACCTTTTCAACCCAGGCCAAGATAGAAAAGCAAGTCAAGAAATATGTATAACTGATATTAGTGAGAAAGTTTCTAATTAACTTTGCAGCAAGGCAAACGAGTTCCATCAGCAAAAACTTCTTGCAAATAAGATGTTTACCCTGCCCCATGCTTTCTTCCTTTAAAATCAAAATTTTCAAGAGAGGAACAGCTGACAGCTACATTCAAATCCAATAGAACAACAGAAAACGAATCAGTTTGCTTTTACAGAGAAGAGTAACTGCAATCTAACGCTTACAAATATATCAAATGATCAACTGACTTTTTTCTGAATTTTTCACGTCCCTCAATTAATGTTTTTGTTTTGATGTTATTGTTTTTATTTTGCTTTTTAAACAAAAATTGTCATGTTAAATAGAGACTTGTGAGGATCAAAGACTTCGAATGTGTGTCGAACCTGGTCTGAGCTGTAATCTTAGGCCATCAGTCGGTCATCAGCTACTGGAAACGCTTTCCCAACCCATGTGCATGTGTGGGCTTCTCAATCCCCGGTGTCGTTCTGTTACAGATCCCTGGGTCAGAACCAATTGTGTAAATTACTTAGCAACTACCAGCATGCCCAATAAATATATCAGTGAGTCCATCAACAACTTGGTTAATTGTTTGCATTCTCAAAAATTTACTTTCATGTGTGAATACTATGAATTAGATGTCAGGGTACATCTTCACCCCTTCTCTGGAACTGCTCTCTTTTTACCCACATTCTCACAGTCTCCAGTCAGTTCTATGTTAAAAATAAAAAGGTATCCTAAATCCTACTGGTTCCTTCAGCTATCCATCTCCCTCTCTCTTTCACTTTACCTTTACAGCAAGACTTCAGAAAGTTGTCTGTTCCTACTTTTCAATCCTCAAGACACTTAAAAATGGCCTCTGATCTCACAGCTTCAGCATTTACCGACATATGTTCATTCTCTCAGAGGATCTAAGGCTTCCCAAATGGTGGCTCAACGGTAAAGAATTCGCTTGCAATGTAGGAGAAAATGCAAGAGATTCAGGTTTGATCCCTGGGTTGGGAAGATCCCCTGGAGGGGGAGGGCATGGCAACCCACTCCAGAATTCTTGCCTAGAGAATCCCACTGATAAGAGGAGCCTGGCAGTCTGCAGTCCATGGAGTCACAAAGAGTCAGACAGGACTGAATCAACTTAGCACACATGCATAGTGTATCTTAGGGCAGCCATGTGGAAAATTCAGAGATAAAATACAGAAGGCGATGCAGAGAGTGCTAGCTACTGCATTTAGGGAGTATGGATCTAGGGTCTGAGAGGCTGGGTTGGTAACAAGGAAATAGGCGCACAGAAAGACCTGTTGGTTTAAAGTGAAGTCGCTCAGTTGTGTCCGACTCTTTGCGACTCCATGGACTATAGCCTACCAGACTTCTCCATCCATGGGGATTCTGCAGGCAAGAATCCTGGAGTGCATTGCCATTGCCTCCTCCAGGGGATCTTCCTGACCCGGGGACTGAACCCAGGTCTCCCACATTGCAGGCAGACACTTTACCCTCTGAGCCACCAAGGAAGCCCTGTTGGTATAAACCCCGATAATATTTCTAATTACTTTGCCAATGCTTTTCTCCTCTAGGTCCCAGGTATTGGTCACAGGTTGTCTTAAGCTTGATGGATTTATCCCAACATTGACAAAGAATACTTGAACTAAAACGAGGCTGTATAGAGTGACAGCTCTGTCTTTGTCTTTTTATTGATATTTAGTGCCCAGAGAAACAACCTTTGTTCCACCATAGGTTTTTATATCAGAAGAAGATAGAGAGCAAATTTAGGCTATGAGGGAAGGGAATGCAGACAGAGTCAGAGGCTGAATCCTTTTAGGAAAGATTTGAACACACAGCTAAACACCTGGCAAGGGCAGAAATAATAGTACAGATAAACTTTATTTCAATACAGAAAAAATTCCTTCATCTTGGATTGAAGACAATTTGCTAACTGGAACTATAAATCTACTTCACCTGTTGATGTTCTATGACTCCAGCAAATTCTTTCTCTACTTTGTGAGCCAGTTTCTACACATAAAGGAAAGTAGTAAGATTAATTCTTGCCTTCTAGAGATGTTGGAAAGATAAATGAAGCAATATTTCAAAAAGTGTGAAGAATTTCCATAGAAAAAAATTATTATATTAATCTAAGGTATAAATGCAATTATAGGAATAAATTTCTTATAAAGAATTGACCCAAGAAGAGTATGGAGGTCTTATAAAAAAGTTTGGCATTGCTGATGTGGGGCTCTGGAGTAGGAAATGGCAACCCACTTCAATATTCTTGCCTGGAGAATCCCCATGGACAGAGGAGCCTTGCAGGCTATAGTCCATGGGGTTGCAAAGAGTCCGACATGACTGAACATGTAGCAATGCAATGATGTGGGGCTGGTGAAAAACGGGAAATCAGAGTGATTTTCTGACAACATTTCATTCACCAAATCAGCTTATATATTTGTAAATGTAGAAATAAGACATGTATATAGACGAACATGTAGATGTATATGTGCATAGTTAGCATCTTTTTAGGTACAAAGCACTGTGCTAGGTGTTGTGGGATATTTAAAAAATAGTTACTGTTTTCCATTCTCTACAATCAGAAAGCCTTCTGAAACTTTAGTGGGAACGTGCTTTCTTCCTCCCATGAAGTAGATCAATGATCCCCCATCTGCCTTAGGATAAGGTGCCATATGGTCTCACCCTCGTTCATCTCCCCAGTCACTTCTCTCTCGTCTTCCTCGCTCACACCTACATGGTGTCCTCTCGAGAAGTCCCACGGTGCTCACCTACATCCTGCTCTATCGAGAAGCCACCAATACTTTCTGTCCTTTGAATGAACTTCTGTGAATTTTCACTTGCCCAGTCTTCCCTAATCACTCTGTAAGTTCCAGCTTAGATACCACTTCTGGAATATCCTCACTGCCCTTTCTCTCACCTCCATTAAGTTTTTGTTCAGAGGTCCCAATTCTCCATCACTTCAGACCCGTGTGCTGTGTATGACTTTCTGTATTTACCCACAGTACTATCCATCACTATATAAACAGTGTAGATTAGTATATAAATATATTAATTAGTATAACTAGTATTCTAATTACTGTTATTGTTTATTCACTTTATTTCTCCATCAGAATGAAAGCCTTAAAGTTTTATTGTCTCATTTTTTCACTGATAGATCCCAAATGCCTAGAATGGTGCCTGGCTCATACCTATGCAAAAACTTCTTAAAATAATAATATAATAATGACAATGATACCATCTAACCTATAGGGTTGTTGTAGCCTTGACTAATCCTAGTAAAGAATTTGTACAATTCCAAGCACATGACAAGAGTTATATAAATATTAGTTGCAATGCAATATTTTTTAAAAAATCAACATCTACTCACATTCAAAAACTTCAGAGAAAAGAATCAATTCAAAGGCCAAGTGATGAGCAGTGGGAACCCTCTTCCTTTCAGGATTGAAGCTGAGAGGGTTCAGACAAAACAGCTCACAGCTGAGTCCCTCCTCCCATGATTAACAATCTACCTTAGTCAAGGTCATGTCCTCTTCCTAAAAGAATCCTGTATCCAACTGGTCAATGCAGTTATGTAAAATGCACCCCCTTCACCTTATGTTGGGGCTTCTCTGGTGGCTCAGACAGTAAAGAATCTGCCTGCAGTATGTGATACTCAGATTCGATCTCTGGGTTGGGAAGATCCCCTGGAGAAGAGAATGGCTACCCACTCCAGTATTCTTTCCTGGAGAGTTGCTTTGGGCAGAGGAGCTAGGCAGGCTATATAGTCCATGGGGCTGCAGAGAGTCAGACACAACTGAAGCGGCTAACACTTTCACTTTTTCATCTTCTTAGAGACAATACGCAGAAGTAACCCAGCACCAGAGCTCATGCACAGGTAAGATCCTTAATGTGACTTCCCAGTAGCCCAACACTCCCACCTCTGCTCTATCTTGATGCCATCATTCTCCAATAAAGCTCCTGAACATGCAAATTTCCATCTCAGAGTCAGCTTCCAGGAAACTCTGACTATAAAAGCTAGTGCCAGGGGTGGTTTGAGCAACAGACTCTACATGACATTTCAGAACAGAGTCACACTCTGGTGACTGGCATTGACAGCCATATCCTGCTGGTAGGTAGGATATTGACAGACTTCTGCATACAGTGGATGCATAACTGTTAATATGTTCAGCAGTAGTAAACTGAGACAGCAAATGTGTGTAAGAAGATGCACAGGATGGAAAAAGTTAGCAGGCATCTGGGAAGTTGGAGCAGTGGAGAGTAATTCAGAAGATGGTGGACTTGAGTGACTGTTGCTGGGAGTAACAGATGTCTTAAGAAAACCTGAGGTTAGCAACTAAGGTTCAAGGTGAAAGTCAGAAATGATGGCAGCATTTGAAAACAGAAAAGGCTGAATCCCAGGACTTCATCATAGGAGTAGCAGAACTGAAGACAATTTTGGATTCTCAGCTCTGGAAGGTTTCTGTACCAAGGTCAGAATCCCAAATGAGGACTGGCAGCATGGGTTAAAAGCCAGGGCATCTGGGTTGAGGCATTCAAAAGACACAAATTCCCAGACGCCCTTGAACCCTCTAGTCCTGCCACAGTGACCACTGCTTGAACACAAGATGGACTCTGCCTTGCAGGTAAATAGGTGGCAATGTAGGACAAACACAGGTGAAAAATAAGACTTCATTCTGCCTACTAAAATAGGAAAGTTTCCTCCACTTCTTTTTCTTAGAGCATTGACTTTAAGGACTCTTGTAAATTCTTTCTCTATCACTTTGAAATGTATGTAAATCTTTTTAAAAACTAAATAAGCCTCTTGTCAGCTTTACAACCCAGTAGTGTCTTTTTTAAGACCCCCCCTCCCCCGAACCATCTCTTTGAAATGTAATCTTCGAGGAATATAGCTCCCTTATCTCCCAGTTTCTGTCAAAGAGAAGGAACCTAACTTTAGAGGCCCCAACTCCAAGCTGCAAAACTACCTCTAGTCTCAAGGATATAAGGAGCTTATTTGTCCCCTTGGATAAAGTCAACCAGCAAACGCAGATGATGGCTCCAATTACCAGGTGAATCTGAGATGTGTGACAAACTGTCTGTCATGTCCTCTGACTTGATCTAGTTAATCTTAGTAACACGTGTAATGGTTTGTATTTGCCTGACTCTATAAAAGGATGAGATTTCCCATCTTGGCGATCTCTTAATGGATTTCCTCTGATGCACATTACATTCTGTTATAATGCTTACTCGATAATAAAATTGTTTCTTTCCCTTCTACCTCTGCAGAGAGGTTTTCTGGGTTGGAAGGAAATTTTGGTTTTCACTGTATTTCTTCAGCAATTCTATCCTCAGTTCAGTCCCTTCTCTCTCCTAGACACCAGATCAATAACCAACAAAGGGACTGTGGGATCTGCTAAGCGAGACAGGGCCACCTACCAGAAGAGCCACAGGACATGGTTAAGATAAGCCGTAGGAACTTGTGTGAGCCTGGAGTAAATCTTAGAACAGTGGATCAATAGGAGAAGAATTGACAGCCAGATAAGGGAATGTTTCAATATGGGAGCATTCTCAAGGGATCGAATTTAGCTTCATAGAAGAGGTCTCAGGAGACATTTTTAATAGTACTGCTCGATGATAATTGGACACTTAGAAAAAGTGACAGCTCATATTAAATGGAGTTAAAATGGTACAACTGCAGTGGCAAACTCTGCAGGATGCAATCAAAAGGCTTGTTGAAGAGGGCTTGCTGAACTGGCTCTGCTCAATGAGACCTAAATACCTCCCAAATAACCCTGTGATGGGAAGGACCTGCCTGATGCTCCCCGTACGCAGGTAGTAAGGGATGTTTATCTCAGTTTATCAGAGTAATGAGAAATACATGATATCTTATGAGCATCACTAAGTACTGGTGCCTGTCTTCTTAAGGTAGGGATGATGGTAGAAAAGGCTGTTATAGAACTAAGCTCCCTGATAGCAATGAGAATAATAACAGAACTAAGCTCCCTGATAGCAGTGGGAATAATAGGATTTCAAAGTAGGTGGACAGATCGACCTTCATAGGTAGGACTATCATAATGAGCAGACAAAATGATGTGGCAGCCACAAGAGTTACAGGAGTATTTGAACTGTTAACAGCAGATGACCTTTCCAGATATATGGGCATCAGAAAAGGATACTGGCAATTTATACAATGACAACTATTCAGGCATGGATGCTATGGAGGCTGTGGGCAACCACTTCTGTGAGAAGACACAATCTCTTGCCTAGTTGCTGGACATGAGCCAGTTTTCAAGTCTGGAGTCCATTTTCTGAAGGAGAGGCTGAGTCTCAAGCAGGATGGCCCCTGAAACACCATGATAAGTCTGCGTGCTCAATCATGTCCAACTCTGCAACCCCATGGACTGCAGCCCAATGCTCCTCTGTCCATGGGATTTCCCAGGCAAGAATACTGGAGTGGATTGACATTTCCTTCTCCAGGGGATCTTCCTGACCCAGGGATTGAACCTGCATCTCCTGCCTTGGCAGGCAAAAATTTGTTACTACTGAGCCACCTGGGAAGCCCCTTATGGTACGTGTATAAGGTAATAATCTCTCCAGTTCATCCCCAGAAGACCTTTGGTCACTTACTCAGGTAACCACATATTCCTAAAAGGAAAAGCTCATATACCATGAGGGCTATTGGGCAGAGGACCTGCATAATCACTGAGACTTGGGAACACAAAGCATCATCAAGTCCCTTTATGAGACAACAGAAGGAATATGTGGGCCAGGTAATAAATGGACACCAAGTCTAAGTCCCACTCACACTGTGTCCACTGGGACAATGTACTCTACTGCTGCTGCTGCTACTAAGTCGCTGCAGTCGTGTCCGACTCTCTGCGACCCCATGGGCTGCAGCCCGCCAGGCTCCCCTGTCCATGGGATTCTCCAGGCAAGAACACTGGAGTGGGTTGCCATTTCCTTCTCCAACACATGAAAGTGAAAAGTCAAAGTGAAGTCGCTCACTCGTGTCTGACTCTTAGCGACCCCGTGGGCTGCAGCCTACCAGGCTCCCCTGTCCATGGGGTCCTCCAAGCGAGAGGACTGCAGTGGGGTGCCATTGCCTTCTCCAATGCACTCTACTAGTGGGCTGGACATATTAGGAGTTAGCTTGGTTTGCTGCGTTGTCTTCTCATAGTGGGAAAGACCAGGTGGAAGCTTTCAAAACCATTCCCACCCTCTTCTGGCAAAATGCCAATCATCAGATTGCATCCTGGGTCTAGGTCAGAGATCTACATCACCCTTTAGGACCTAAAACTTACTGGAGTGATGCACGCCATTATTCCTCCATTTAATTCATTGATGTACACCAGCAGTTGGCAAAGTTTTCCTCTAAAGGAACAGATTAGTAAATACTTCAATCTCTGCCATAATCATTCAACTCTGCCTTTGTGACCCAAAGCAGCCATAGATAACACTTGAACAAATGAGTGTGGCTGTGCTCCAATAAAACTTTATTTACAAAAATACACAAAAGCCAGATTTGGCCGAAGGTTGTGGTTTGGTGACCTGAAATCTGACAGTATTTTTGAAGAATAACTCATTTATTGAGAGTAACAATGAGTTTTAACAATAAAAATAAAATAATAATAAGTCATTTACCATTTGCCAGGTATGATCAGATTCTTCCACTTATCATGTATTCCTTACTATAGCCATATAATTAAGTTCACGATTGTCCCTATTTTAAAAATACAGCCCTTTTTACTTTGTATAAACTACAAGAAAAAAAGAAAATCTAGATCTTCAGTAAGCAACCAAACCAACAGGAAAAGAGACAAATGCTACACTTATGACACTCACAAAAGACAAAATTTTAATAGCCACTAAATATATAAAAGACATCCAACAAGATACCATTTCATAGGTATGAATGTCATAAGAGTAACAGATTATACTCTGTTTAAAATATGCTCCCCTCCTGCTAACAGAGGAGCATATTTATCCCATCGATGCTGGGCTTGGTATGTGACGTGAACTGATGTATGGCTTAGTATCTCCCTGACGTCAGGCTCAGCCACGGGAAGTGGGCCCCACGCTAAGGCACAATGATGTATGACCCTTGGCCAGGCCCTTGACTTCAGGAGTGGCCACATGACTCACTGTGGAAAATGACAAGTAAACAGAAGTGCTGCGTGTCACTTCCAGCAGGAGTTCTGGGAGCCAGCTCGCTGCCGAGACACCCCTCTTCCCTCTGCTTTCAGACATGACAACATCCTCGGCAGAGGACATGCCTTCAGCCAGACTGAGGGGAATAAAGCAGCCACTGAGGAACAGTGGGCTTATAACACAGGGGAAAGTGTGGGGAAAGTGGGTTTCTTAAGCATTTGTGTTGGTTGCATAGATCAGTTATGGCCTCTTAGATGGGATTTGAAGGTGTTACGCCCTGTGCTGAGGATCTCACCTTGGAAGGCTTGCTCACTTCACCTTCATTTCCTAATGTGCAGCTACCAACATTATTTTTAGAGATAAGTTTGCCTTGAAGATGAAGTGACTTAATACCTGGAGCATCCCCAGAGAGCTTTCCAGAAAGGAGGCTCAGCAGTAAAGCATCTGCCTGCCAATGCAGGAGACTGGGGTTTGATCCCTGGGTCAGGAAGATCCCCTGAATAAGGAAATGTCAGCCCAGTCCAGTATTCTTGCCTGGAAAAACCCACAGACAGAGGAGCCTGGTGGGGTCACAAAGAATCGGACATGACTAAGCAACTGAGCAGCAACAGCAAGCAGACCTACAATAGCGGTGAGCACTTGGGAGAGTCGATGCTATTTCCATGATTCATTTTACTTCGGGAAGTCAACAATAGTTATGCTAAAAAGCTGAACTGGGGGGTGACAGAATCAGCAGCTACTTATAAAATTTGTCACTCTTCTTTATTCTTGAACCTTCCCTGACTATTGTTTTGTGTCAGAATATTTGTTTTGAGCCTGAGATCCCTCAGGAACAGAGATCCCAGCTTGGCAGATGGCCCCTCAGAAAGCACAGGAAGGGAATATGTGAAGAACCGGGAGACTGGAAAGAGATTCCTTACAAAGTAGTATGTGTGTTAAAAAAAAAAAAAGTAGGGGTGGGGGGCGGTGAGAGGAGACAGGATTTTCCCAAAGGAAAGGATAAAAGAAATCTGAAAGTCATAGCAACTTTATCTAATCTTTGAATCTCTGTGTATAAAACAGTTGTTCTCTCTGACACACAGGGACGTTTGGTATTGTAATCACTGTGATATTTACATATGAAAAGCATCTAGGTAATTATATTCTGACTGCTCCACCTTCATGAAAAAGATAATCAAAACAAGAAAAGGGTCAGAAAGAACATACCACATTCATAAGGAATCCAAAGGAGCTCAGGCTCCAGAGTAGTGTGAGATGCTGTTGCTAAATCTGAAGTGTCTTGTAGGTCCTAATGCCACTGTCAGGACTTGAAGGGATCTTTCCCATTCAGGTCGGTGCCAGCAGCACATCTGGCACATCTAATATGGGTCGGGTTCTACTGGTCTCTGAAGATAGAGTGAGTGTGAATGCTGGCTGCCTGGAGAAATCCTAGCTCCCCTGAGGCACATAGGACAGGTAAACACAGAAAGACATCTAACTATAAAGGGCTTCCCTGGCCGCTGGGATGGTAAACAATCTGCTTGAAATGTGGGAGTCCTAGGTTTGATCCCTAGGTTGGGACGATCCCCTGTAGAAGGAAATGGCAATCCACTCCAGTATTCTTGCCTGGAGAATCCCCATGGAGAGAGGAGACTAGCAGGCTACAGTCTATGGGGTTGCAAAGTCAGAGCGACTAATGACAGCACAGTTATATAGATCAAGAAATACACCATGGGGGAAATGAGTCTACCTTCTTGAGACAGAAAAAAACAATTTCAGAAAAGAGCAAAATCTCATTAATATAAATCCAGAAACAAAGTGATACATTCATTAAAGGTTACTGAGTTGGCGAACATCAGCAACAGAATGTGAACTACAGACTTATTTTTTGTTACAGAGAAGTCAGAAACTTTTTCCATCTCTGTTATGGTTTTGCTCATTCTAGGGCCATATCTCTCCAAAACGTAAATTTAAAATATTCCCATTTTTAAAATAGCATAAAATCTGAATTTTCATTAGGATAGAGAATTATTTTATCAATGCAAAGATTAAAATATTGGTTCAAATTTAAACCTGGGGAAATTCAAATTTAATTAGCAGGATTAAATGGATAATATGGAAAGCATATGGTAAAGAATACTTGGAAACTCATATTACTGAAATATCTGTATCAGTCAGAAAAATGCCTTATCCTAAAACATTATCTCCTTCTGAAAAACAAATAGGAAAAAAAAAAAAAGAATGAATTTCCTTTAGACATAGGGGACAAATTTAAATTATTTATGAAATTATTTGGTAATAATGCTACTACCTTGGAAGTGCTTAGGATTTGGTCATTTTCTTTTCCTGTCATCTAACTGAACCCATTCCTGGCATCTAATAGAGTCCATAGGATGTACATATTGTATAGAACAGAAACTTATTAAAAGTAATTGGCATTAGAGACATTAAGAAGTCCCAAGATCTGCAGTCAGCAATCTGAAGATCTGGGGGTGTTTATCTCTTAGTTCTAGTCCAAGTTCAAAGGCCTGAGAAGCGAGAAACGCAACAATGCAAGCTCCAATACGAAAGCCAGCAGATTTCAGACCCAAGAGAAGAGGACACTTCCCTTTCCAAAGGCTGGGAAAAACAAGCCTCCCAGCTCCAGACAGTCAGAAACCAAGATTTTCTTCCTCAGGGGGGCACACCCACCTTGGGGAGAGCAAACTGCCCTACTCAGTGTATTGATTCAGATGGTAAACTCATCCGGAAACTTCACAGACACACTAATCTGAAATGATACAAGAAAATAAAATGGTCTCCCCTGAAGATTTTTAGAGATTAAAGAAAAATGCATTCAGTTCAGTCACTCAGTCATGTCTGACTCTTTGCGACCCCATGAACTGCAGCATGCCAGGCCTTCCTGTCCATCACCAACTCCCGGACTCCACCCAAACCCATGGCAATTGAGTCAGTGATGCCATCCAACCATTTCATCCTTGTGTCCTCCTGCCCTCAATCTTTCCCAGCATCAGGGTCTTTTCAAATTAGTCAGCTTTTCACATCAGGTGGCCGAAATACTGTTTCAGTTTCAACATCAGTCGTTCCAATGAACACCCAGGATTGGTCTCCTTTAGGATGGATCTCCTTGCAGTCCAAGAGATTCTCAAGAGTCTTCTCCAATACCACAGTTCAAAAGCATCAATTCTTCTGCACTCAGCTTTCTTCACCATCCAACTCTCACATCCATATATGACCAATGGAAAAAACATAGCCTTGACTAGATGGACCTTTGTTGGCAAAGTAATGTCTCTGCTTTTCAATATGCTGTCTAGGTTGGTCATAACTTTCCTTCCAAGGAGTAAGCATCTTTCAATTTCATGGCTGCAGTCACCATCTGCAGTGATTTTGGAGCCCAGAAAAATAAAGTCTGACACTGTTTCCACTACTTTCCCATCCATTTCCCATAAAGTGAGGGGACCAAATGCCATGATCTTAGTTTTCTGAATGTTGAGCTTTAAGCCAACTTTTTCACTCTCCTCTTTCACTTTCATCAAGAGGCTCTTTAGTTCTTCCTCCCTTTCTGCCATAAGGATGGTGTCCTCTGCATATCTGAGGTTACTGATATTTCTCCCAGCAATCTTGATTCCAGCTTGGGCTTCCTCCAGTCCAGGGTTTCTCATGATGTACTCTGCATATAAGTTAAATAAGCAGGATGACAATATACAGACTTGACGTACTCCTTTTCCTATTTGGAACCAATCTGTTGTTCCATGTCCAGTTCTAACTGATGCTTCCTGACCTGCATACAGGCTTCTCAAGAGGCAGGTCAGGTGGTCTGGTATTCCCATTTCCTTCAGAATTTTCCACAGTTTATTGTGATCCACGCAATAAACAAAGTCAAAGGGTTTGGCAGAGTCAATAAAGGAGAAATAGATGTTTTTCTGGAACTCTCTTACTTTTTCGATGATCCAGCAGATGTTGGCAATTTGATCTCTGGTACCTCTGCCTTTTCTAAAACCAGCTTGAACATCTGGAAGTTCACAGTTCATGTATTGCTGAAGCCTGGATTGGAGAATTTTGAGCATTACTTTACTAGCATGTGAGATGAGTGCAATTGCATTACAAGGGTACTTTTTATTAATACAGACCTAGAAAAATACGTATGCAATTATTTTTAAGTTTTAAAATTCTGGTCCTTCACATCTTAAAAATATAACATAAGCAAAATCTACATTGAGATGTGTCTTCTTCCTAATATGAGCTATAAAACATTGTTCAATTAATTTCAGTCACTCAGTCATTTCCAACTCTTTGAAACCCCATGGACAGCAGCATACCAGGTTTCCTGTCCATCACCAACTCACGGAGTTTACTCAAACTCATGTCCATCGAGTCAGTGATGCCATCCAACCATCTCATCCTCTCTCTTCCCCTTCCCTTCCCACCTTCAACTTTTTGCAGCATTGGGGTCTTTTCCAATGAGTCAGTTCTTTGCATCAGGTGGCCAAAGTATTGGAATTTCAGCTTCTAATGAATATTCAGGATTGATTTCCTTTAGGATGGATTGGTTCTATCTCCTTGCTGTCCAAGGGACTGTCAAGAGTCTTCTCCAACTCCACAGTTCAAGAGCATCAATTCTTCGGTGCTCAGCTTTCTTTACCATCCAACTCTCACATCCATACATGACTACTGGAGAAACCACAGCCTTGACGAGATGGATTTTTGTTGGCAAAGTAATGTCTCTGCTTTCTAATACACTATCTAGGTTGGTCATAACTTTTCTTCAAAGGAGGAAATGTTTTTAATTTCATGGCTGCAGTCACCATCTGCAGTGATTTTGGAGCCCAAAAAAATAAAGTCTGACACTGTTTCCACTGTTCCCCCATCTATTCGCCATGAAGTGATGGGACCAGATGCTATGATCTTAGTTTTCTGAATGCTGAGTTTTAAGCCAACTTTTTCACTCTCCTCTTTCACTTTCATCAAGAGGCTCTTTAGTTCTTCACTTTCTGCCATAAGGGTGCTGTCATCTGCGTATCTGACGTTATTGATACTTCTCCCAGCAATCTTGATTTCAGCTTGGGCTTCCTCCAGCCCAGCATTTCTCATGATGTACTCTGCGTATAAGTTAAATAAGCAGGGTGACAATATGCAGCCTCGACGTACTCCTTTTCCAATTTGGAACCAGTGTGTGGTTCCATGTCCAGTTCTAACTGTTGCTTCTTGACCTGCATCTTCTTTATAGATGAATGCTAGGAAAATAGAAAATGCTAGGAAAAACAGAAAATAATTGCTTTGCAACTCCCAAGAGACAAAGAAGATAACAGACCAAAGAGGACAGGCTAACAACTGCTAATCTAAGTTTTTCATTTTATTCACCTTTTAACATTTCTATAGCTTTGTAAATTTTACGAATAAATGTAACTAACTTTAAACAGACACCCAGAATGCTACTATGTTTCTCAAGGACTCATGCAAAATAAGGATACAGATGAAACACTATATAATTGTTTACCATGGGAGAGGAGAAACAGGAATATGGAAACAGGAAAAAGAGATCATATTTCCCTGGCATTTGAAATGACACTAACACTTAAAGATGCCATTTTGCCAGGGGAGAACAGAAACAAAAAATAAAGAAAAAGATGGAATCATATTCCAAGATCAATTAAGCCTCTAAAATTATTTGTTTTAATTTAACTCTTTCTTCTTTAACCTTTCATCTAATCTAAGCCTTGTTTATAAATTCGGTACACAAAATTTCACAGAATAATATTTTCTTTTCTGGGGACCAACAGTATAATACATATTTACTCAGAAATATAATTGCATAGTGAATGTCCCTTGCATTTTTATTACTTTTAACACAGAACCTCAACAGGGGAGTGTGAACTGGAATGATCTGAAATAGAAAGGGACTTATCTATTTGTATCTTTATATTAAAAAATTCATTTTCGCAGAGAGAAAGATTTTGAAATCTTGCTATTTTCTCCAAAACTTTTGAATTTTTCACTTCCTTCCAGAATAAATATAATAGTTTAATGTAATAACCACATGGATATTTGCATATGAAAAGCATCTACTTAATTATAGCCTGACTGCCAAATTTGCCCCAAATAGGAGGATGAAAACATCAAAATAAAATAATACCAGATCATCAAAGCAGGAAGCAGAGCAGTAGGAAGTCCAGACATCAATAACAAGATAAGTTCTAGTAAGACATAATATGCTAGCATTTCTTAAGTCTTTATCAACTTGAACCACACTATGTTTTTTCATGCAAAACATAAGAATAAAAACCTTTCAATAAAAACTGTCTATATGTAAATTGGTTATAAGAAGAGAGTCTGCTAGAATCTATACTGTGGAACCATAACAACTGGGTTCCTTCAAGTTATAGAATCATAACACTTGGAAAATACTTTAAGAGACAAGGAAAAGTGGACTGGAGGTAGTGGTGGCGACCACCCACTAAACTGCCAGGGCCTGCACTCTGTAATTCATAACCCTTGCTTTATCTGTTATACTTGCTTAAAGTTCCCAGCGGCTCAAAAAGAGTCAGGCTTTGCACAGAAAAGGCTCCCCTGGTGGCTCAGACGGTAAAGAATCTACCTGCAACGGTTCAATCCCTAGTCAGAAGATGTCCTGGAGAAGGGAATGGCAACCCACTCCAATATACTCTAACCGAAGCTGAGAGTCTGCAGCTCTCGGCATTTATATGCTTCAATAAGCTGAACCATTACCCAAGAATGTTGCACATCTGTAAGTCATGTTATACTTCACAAATCCCTTGAAGCTCCATGAAGACCACAAAGCTTAAGCTTCAGAACCCCTGTTACACACGCCCTTTATGTATTCAAACTATGCCTTATTTTCCTTAAAGACTGCACCAAAATTGTATCAGCTTTTCGAACCTGGGGGTGAGATTTGTTAGATTAGTGAAACAAAGATACCATGCGACTCACATGGCTCTAATGACGCCGCAGCCTCCTTAAACCAATACCAAAGCCTGTAGGTTATATACGCCGACGCAGAGGACAACCACTCACAAAGAGCTAACGGGGCTAAGGAAAACCAATCACAAAGAGCCAGCTAGGCTTTAAATTACAGCCAATCAATAACGCCCTTACTTCACTGCAACACTTTCTCCACAAAGTTTGGGTTCTACGGTCACTCAGTGCAGCGGTCCTAACCACTTCCATGTGCAGAAAAACAAGCCAAAGGGGCCCCAGCGGCCCCCAGGAGCCCCGCGCGATCAGGCGGAGGTACCTGCGGAGCTGCGGCCTCCTCGCGGCCTGCGGAGGTCGTGGGGATGTCCCCTCCCTTCGGATCCCGGTCCTCGTTTAGCAGCTTTGTGTCAGGAACTTTCACATCTTGACAAAAGTCTGAACTTTTTCTGAAAACTGGGGCTTGAAACTGGCTGGAGGTGGCTTAGGGCTCACTTAGAAACCGGACTAGTTCCAGGATCGGACCTGGTCCGATTTAGACACCAGTCCGGGTAGGGGTTGTGACGGGGCCTGGGTCAGACTGGTTCCGGCCTCAGACCAGGTCTAAAAGTGGGCTGGGCCCGCGTGAGAGGACTAAAATTTGATTTTAAGTCTGAACAGCAGGTGAATACCAAAGATGATCTTGAATCACAGTAGTCACAGCGGAGACCTTGTAACCAAGAAAACTCGTAACCGTGTCCATTTAGGAGCAGTCCCTCAGGAAAAGGGCTGGGTCAAGCATCTCTCTGAAGGGTAGAGGGAGGGTTATTTTTACTTCTCTGCAGTTTCTGGGGCCCAAGAGAGTCACCGGCACACCCCAATCACTCTGCAGACCGCATCCCGGGCACACTGGCAAAGCCCACAAAAGGTAATTCTTACCAAGGCCTGCCCTCCTAAACCTCTGCCTGGGTGACTAACTGAGAGAAGAAGGTAAAATTTCATATTGTCCCTTCCTTTCCAAATTCAGATTGTCTGGCAAAAGCCGTTTCTAAGAATTAGATCTTTGAATTGTGATTTATGGATTTCCATTTGGGTACCCATTGATTGTCTTCTGTCTCTCTCAGAAACAGTTGTTACCTTCTGGTCGATCTTGTTTTGTGTCCTGAGAACTTGGCTTAGCAACTGTCAGATTGGAGGGCCTCTGAATATGGCTGGAAAGAAGTATGGTTTACACCCCTTTTGCAGCTAGAATCCTACCAACTTTCATCAGCTCTTGGGAATTGTCTGAGTTTTTCTTTCTTTCAGTTATTTTTGAAAGCATTTCTGAATCTTGGGAGGCTGGAATCTTTTCACCCTCTTTGGAGACCCTTCCTGTGTCCATGGAGTTGTTTAATACTGCTAGGAATATTTTCTGTTTCTCCTGGCTGACACTTGACAGAAATTTATTTATTTATTTATTTATTTACTGTAGCACTAAGATCAGAAGTTGGCAAAAGTGCAAGCTGATATTCAACAGCCTGATAGAATTTTTTTTTTTTTTTTGCATTCTCCCCTGAGCTAAAATAAAACTAGGCACCCAGAGAGAAAGAAAAACTTTCTGAAGACAAATGTATCTAAATCTAGAACATAGGAATTAGGAATCTTTCCAGCTTAGACTTCTATCATAGTTGAAGATTTTCTCCCTGATGTAAAGAAGCAAATTGAAGAATAAGTAGCTAGATGGCAGATGAGCCTAGGTAGCTTTCAGGTTGCAACTCAATTCCTTGAGAAATTTTTAAAAAATAACTGCACTGTTCATGCATGCATGGGTGCCATCGCTTCAGTCATGTTGGACTTATTCCAACCCCATGGACTGTAGCCAGCCAGGCTCCTCTGTCCATGGAATTCTCCAGGCAAGAATACTGGAGTGGATTGCCATTTCCTCCTCCAAGGGATCTTTCCTCGACCCAGGGATTGAACTGTATAGTCTGTTACATCTCCTGTATTGGCAGGCAAGTCCTTTACCACTAGTGCCACCTGTACCCTTCTTAAAGAATCAGGTTTTTACAAGAACAGAAATGCAGCTCTAGAAACAGTTCAAAGCCCTTCTATCTTTTTTTTTTTTTTTTTACCAATCCCCAACCCTGTCATCTTAAAAAGCTTGTAGGTACTATTAAAATTCTGGATTTAGGTAACAAAGGTCCTTGAGTGAACTCAAATTCTTTCCCAGTGCTTTTGAGATGTAAATGTTTTACCCAAATTTCTTTAGGAACTGAGAGCCATCCGTTATCAGAAGAAAAAAAGAAAAAGGAAAAGCAATTTGAAAACTAGGTGAATGAAAAATATTAAAAAGCTCCACAAATACTAGTAAAACATTAAAGGCATCTAAGCAGTTATATGTAAGTTATGCCATCTGCCAGAACACAATCTATATTCCACTTTTCTTTTATAAACTAGTCAGCTTTGCATTATCGTGCCCATCTTATGGCTAAAATTTTTAAATGAAAGCTGTAAGATCTCTGTTTGCTTTCTGTCTGTATGTTTCTGTACGTCTATGCATTTATGTTATGGATGTATGATATTATGTGTGTCTTAAAAGTTCAATCTAAGATTCATTGTGAGAAGTTCTGCCAGGTTGATTTTTATAAAGCCTTATATGGGCAATCACTATTCTTGCTACACTTATATAAATAATTAGGCCAAGTTTAATGAGATTCAATTTATTCTTCAAAAAAATTAGTCTTACTGTGATCATATTTGATTAAAATGAGGGTGATTAGACTGAGGGAAAAAACTATGTGTCAATAGAAAATTGTAAAAAACAACCTGTGGATGTCAACTTCTAGTCCATTCTAGTCTGCTCCTTGTCTTTGAGGTTTTGTTATGTATCCATAAATTGAACTGGATCCTGAATTCCACTCTCCTCAAATATCTGGCTAAAACACCGGGCTTGAGATACAGGTGCAATTCATATGGCAGATAATTATGGATGAAGTTAATTTTGTGGTAACTCTCAAAATAGAGTACAGGTGGTTTTACCAATGGATGGAGGGTAACAAGGTCCGAATGAACACCCTAGACAAACAGGCATTCTGTGGGTTTGAAAAAAGAACAAGTGACAGTAACAATTGTATAGGAAGCAAGGAAGGAGAGAGAAGTTCTCTAGGTGAGTTTCAGTTCAGTTCAGTCGCTCAGTCGACTCCAACTCTTTGTGACCCCATGAACCGCAGCACAACAGGCCTCCCTGTCCATCACCAACTCCCTGAGTCCACCCAAAGCCATGTCCATGGAGTCGGTGATGCCACCCAACCATCTCATCCTCTATCATCCCCTTCTCCTCCCACCTTCAGTCTTTCCCAGCATCAGGGTCTTTTCCAGTGAGTCAGTTCTTCCAACCAGGTGGCCAAAATATTGGAGTTTCAGCTTCAGCATCAGTGCTTCCAATTAATATTCAGGACTAATTTTTCATTAGAATTGACTGGTTGGAACTCCTTGCAGTCCAAGGATTTTCAGCCCCCAAAACCATGAGAAAATGCATTTCTGTTGTTTAAGCCACCCATTCTATGGTATTTTGTTTTGGCAACCTGACTTGACTAATACAATGATCCAAAATGAGGTATCACTTGCATCCCCCTCCACCATAAATAGAATTCATCTTTGGCTAACTCTAGAGCACTCTATCTATTTTTATAGCTATCTTGTCACAGATATTAGGATACAATTTTTGGATGAGAAGAAATACATTTGGTTTTGTAAACCCCATGTATTCTATATCCTGCACATTCACTATAACAGTATACTGAATTGAAATTATAAAAATTCTATAATTTGAACAAAACCAGATTTTACTAATAGCTTTACTAATAGGTATTATTTTTAATAATACCTGTCTGTATATATGAATTGACAAAGTAGTCACCTCTCTTAGAATTTAAGACTGAATTTGCAACCCTAATTTTCTGAAAATACTATAAGATCTTTGCACTGCATTATTGTACAGATATATCTGAAAATCTATGTAGCTATTAAAAACAAGCAGCAAACTGATAGATATGTAGTTGTGTGAAACTAGAGAAGTCACTTTCGCCCTGGACCACATCTTACAAACCTAAAAATGAAAGTAGATAGACTATGACCCCCAGTGCTCTCAATTATCACCTATGGGTCTGTGGATATGAGGTGAATAAACAGGTACCAACCAATTCATGATGTTTTCATTGTAGCAACGTCTTCAAGCTTTAACCTTATCAATAGAGTCCTGAGGGCACTTTAATTTGCTACTGTGTTGACTGTGGGGAGAAATTATTCGCAACACTGTCTGTGAGATTTAAAGAGAACAAGAAGTAAATAAAAGTATCTTCAAATTGCACTGATCATGGTCCTAGAATTTGCTAGTGCTTTGATTTGGATGCTTTCCTACACTCTTGCATCCTTACAAAAATTCTATCACATTGGTACAAAGACTTCATTTGGAAAGGAGACAGATAAAGGTCAAATGTATTGGAATTAAATTTCTCAAGATTTTATATATATAATAATTATAAAATATATAATTATTGTTATTGTTGTTCAGTCGCTAAATTGTGTCCAACTCCTTGCGACCGCATGAGCTGCAGCATGCCAGGCTTCCCTTTCCTTCACTATCTCCCTGAGGTTGCTCAAACTCCTGTAGGTGATCCTATCTAACCATCTCAATTTCTGTTGTCCCCTTCTCCTCCTGTCCTCAATCTTTCCCAGCACCAGGGTCTTTTCCAATGAGTCAGCTCTTTGCATCAGGTAGCCAAAATATTGGAGATTCAGCTTCAGCATCAGTCCTTCCAGTGAATATTCAGGATTTATTTCCCGTGGGATGGACTGGTTGGATCTCCATGCTGTCCAAGGGACTCTTAAGAGTTTTCTCCAGCTCCACAATTTGAAAGCATCAGTTCTTTGGCACTCAGCCATCTTTATGATCCAACTCTCATATCCATACATGACTACTAGAAAAACCATGGCTTTGACTAGATGGACCTATGTTGGCAAAGTGATGTCTCCACTCAATATATACAATATACAATGTATAATTAAATATATATATAATTATTATACATTGCAAGCTTATTATACAATGTATTATAATGATATGAATATGTGTTTAGACATTAGTACATCATATATATCAATAAATTTTATATAGTTGTAATAATATATAATTTATGATGTAACATATATATAGTTAGGGATAGGATCAGTACACTAAAGCCTGTGCTGTTTCCAACATTCTATGCTAACAGCTTTAAAACCACATTTTTTTATTTTAAAATTATAAATAAATTAGAGAAAAGTTGATTATTTGAAAGCACAAGTTATTATGAGCCCTCACTTATGTTATAATGAAAAGTACAAAGAAAATTACAAAATAAAATGTCTCTTGCTAGACTATGCATTAAAATTTCTTATCTTAGGTTTGCTCTTTTCATTCTGGTTTTTTAAAATGTGTGGTATATTTACACAGAAGGAATAAACTGAATGCCACATATCTTTAAACTTGAAACCTGACATATTATATTGAATTTCATTTGCTTCTAAGTGTTGTGCACTATGAGTTCTGTTCATCAAATTGTGAAATTCAATATTTTTTTTTCTTCCAGGTAATGGAAAATGCTTAAATAAATGACATTTTTGTCCACTATATTACATTTGGTGGTGGATCACAGATAAGAATGGAAAAAAGCAAAAAGCTAAAGCATTTACTTAAAAAAAAAAAAAAAGACTGCTGCTATTTTTAATCTCTGTAACCTCCTAGTTTGTTTGGTTTGTTTGTTATTTTTAATAAAATTTAAAAAATTAATTCTTGAGCTTGTGCTACACACATTAAATTGGCTATTTTACGATGATAAGCATTTTATATATTAGATATTTAACATAACTAAAAACCAACACTTTAGAAAACAGGTGGGAGTGGTTTGCTTACTAATTAAAATTTGTTGCAGGAAATTGAATGGCAACAGTTGAGATGTGATTAGCTCACAGCATAGAGCCAAGAGAAGCCTGTCAGTCCCCACCTGCTCCCTCCTGCTACCTCTGTCCCCACTACACTGTAGCCTCTCATTTTTAACTTTTTAACTTTTTTAACTTCCCACACTCTCCTACTTACCATGCAAGAACAAATCTATTGAACCCCTCCATGCATCTTTCTAACTCCTCAATCCTTCCTTTAATTAACTACTTCATTTTGACCAACTCCTCTTCATGGGCCTCCAGCCACCTGGGTGATAATACTAAGCCCCTTTCTGCAGCTGATGCCATGTGTGTCTTCAACCACAAAATTAGAAAACTTTTGATGATCACATGGAGTTCTGACAATTCTGACATTTCATAGATCTTAAATTTGTCAATCTAGATTTAATTACTCTTACTGTCTAAAACTTTGAAAGTACAGTGGTATATATGCCAAAAAGTATTTTATTCTGAAGACAATTAATGTCTGTCACCATCACACAGGTGATGAGAAGGTAGCCCAGAAGGGAAAGTCCATTCTCACCAGGCTAGTCCTGGCCTCCCCCATCTCTTGCCCACATTTCTGCAGTTTCCTCATCTCTCTGTCTCCAAGTTCATCATTCTTCAATTCATCCTCAACACTATCACCACAGAGGTCTTCCTAAAATACCCTCTGTTGAGGCTAACATTCAGGTCTAGTACTTCATGCTTTATTATTATCTATAAAATACAGTCTGTCAAAACAAGATGTTCAGGACTCTCCCATGATCAAATAACAAATTATTTGCTAAACTATTTCTACTAGTCTCCTATATGAAATCTCCATACTTCTGAACTGGTCTTTTAGCAAACAGTTAAAATATTTTTCCAGGCCCTCAAGATTTTATTGCATAAATAACCCTTCTCCTTGTCTACACCTACCTTTCCTTCCAACCTATCCCCACATTGTGATGAAGGTTGAAAAAGTGAAAGTGTTAGTTTCCCAGTCAAGTCTGACTCTGGGAGCCCATGGACGGTAGCCCCCTAGGCTCTTCTGTCCATGGAATTCTCTAGGCAAGAATACTGGAGTTGCTATCCATTCCCTTTTCCAGGGGATCATCCTGACCCAGAGATCAAACCCAGGTCTCCTGCACTGCAGGCAGATTCTTTACCATCTGAGCCACCAGGGAAGCCCATGATGAACATTAGGACCACAGAGTTTAGTGATGTCTCTCTTGTCAAACCCCCTGTTCACTTTGTCATCTGTCTTGCTTGTTTGGCTTGTACTAATGCTATCTCATAATACCAATTTTTACATAAATGGACAACTCCCAATAAATTTATGTCAACTGTTAGAACAATTAAGGTGACTCAAGCAAGTATACAAATAATTTGGAGATCAGATTCAAAATAATCAAACAATCACCTGCCTGACATTTAGTGTTGACACTTTATTTATGGAAGACATTAGATTGCAGGAATTTTTTTTTAATGGGTAGGAAATATACTATTGTGTGAAAATTGTATAAATCTTAATTATGTTGAATTGGTTCATGGTGCTTTTTAGGTCTACTGTATTCTTCTACTTTTCTGTGTATTCTATTAGTTTTTGAGAATTTGATATTGAAACTCCAACTAAAAATCTTAATTTATATACTTAAAACATAATTGTAATATACACTGGAACTCTATTTAACTTTGATCTGTATCTCCCAAGTTATATGTAAATGTGTTATCATACTTTCATAATTTAAAAGTTAAGAAAAAGAAAAGAAAACTGAGTAGGAAATAGTCTGCTCTCTTCTCAAGAGAATAATGATGTAATCTTAATAATATACAGGCAAAATATTTCAAAAAATACAACTTATGCTATATGAAGAAAAAATTAGTACTGTACCTTGTATTTCACTTTAACGTTTAGTATACATCCAGGTCTCTATCAGTGATAGGTATCCCCTTGAGATACAAGGAATCTGGAACAACATTTAAATAAAGGAGAAAGGAAAGTGGAAATCCTTCTGAGACATGTCTTCAATAAATTATCCATACAAACTGTTGAGATACCCAGGTGCTCAGAAATAAAATACTAAATCTTGCATCCCAGGAGAGTATACTCACATCGATAAATTCATTTGTTTTAGTCTGAGATTTCACATTACTTAATACCTTTAGAATCGACTCTCATTAAGATAGTGCTCAAGAGTCCAAATTGTCAGGGTCTTGCAACCGTTTCAGTGCATAAGCTATCTCATTTCTTATAAGATCCTATAGATGAGGACAGTTCTAGTGTCCATGGTAGTAATGTAGTGTGAAGTGGGGAGAATTTAGCCCTGAAACAACATCTACCCTTTTATGAAACTAGTCTTAAAATGTAATCATTGAGAGTTTTGACAAGGTGAGCTCCTGTTTTTCAGACAGTAGTCAAGGGTGAAAGTGGTGGAGGAAGGTGGTAGGTGGTTTTCTCCAGCAAGGAAGATTTAAGATTTGAGTGGGTTCCCAGTTTTCAATCTGACTTATGTCTTCCTACATCCCCTTTCTCAACATTTAGAGTCCCACTTTTGAGCCACCAAGGCTCCTAATACCCAGAGTAGAGACCTGGCGATGTGTGTGGATCTGAATGGAAGCTGTGCAGCAGTTCCAGGTAGGCCCTGAACCTGAGGCTCCAGAACAACTTCCCTGCAGAGAAATGAGTTAGAAGAGAACCCAGAATATACTAAATATCACGTACTAGCAACTCTATTACATACAAATTGGACAGATTCAAGAGCAAACATCCATAGATCTGTGATTAAAGCATAGATGGGTCAAAGAAGGGGAACAAAGAGGTCAAATGTAGCAATAATATTTACTAAAGCATATACTTAGCTCTAGGCTTTCCAGGTGGTTCAGTGGTAAAGAATCCACTGCAGTGCAAGAAACACAGGTCGAGAAGATCCCCTGGCAGGAAATGGCAACCCACTCCAGTATCCTTGGCCTGGGAAGTCCCGTGGACAGAGGAGCCTGGCAGGTTACAGACCATGGGGTCACAAGGAGTCAGACACCACTTGGTGACTAAACAACAACCACGACAATCAACAATAATACTGTATTGAAAGACAGTCGGAAAGGCATAAGTAACATAGAGAAAAACTATGTAGGAATGAAGCGAAACTATACGTTTTCCTAAATTAGTTACTAATAATAAGCCTAGACTCTACCTTGAATATTTAATGCAAACTCAAAATATATTAGTTAATCCTAACAGCTGACTGAATATTTTAAGAAAAAATAACAAAGGATGATTAATACCATAATCTATAATACACAAAGAAAGATGAATTTAAAATAAGTTATATATCCCAAATACTTTAGTTTATAAAGCCTAAAGATGAAAAGTAGGGAAGTTAATTTTTATCTTGAGAAATTAGAAGAACAATTAAATTTTTATCTTGAGAAATTAGAAGAACAATAAAACAAAGCAAGGACTTCCCTGGTGGTCCAGTGGTTACGACTCTCTGCCCTCAGTGCAGGGGGCACAAGTTCAATCCCTGGTTGGGGAATTAAGATCCCTTACGCTACATGGAGTGGCCAAAAAGTAAATTAATTAAAATTTTTAAAATAAATTAGTTTTTGGTTTTTTTTTAAATTTTCTTTACTTTATTGTGTTGGTTTTGCCATACATTGACATGAATCCGCCATGGGTATACATATGCTCTCCCTCCAGAACCCTCTTCCCTCCTCCCTCCCGATTCCCTCCCCCTGGGACATCTTGGTGCACCAGCCCCGAGCATCAACCCTGGGCTGGCGATTGATTTCACATATGATAATTAACATGTTTCAATGCTATTCTCCCATATCATCCCACCCTTGCCCTCTTCCACAGAGTCCACGAGTCTGTTCTATACATCTGCGTTCCTTTTGCTGTCTCGCATGCAAGGTTCTCGTTACCATCTTTCTAAATTCCATATATATGCATTAGTATACTGTATTTTTGTTTTTCCTTCTGGCTTACTTCACTCTGGATAATAGGCTCCAGTTCCATCCACCTGAGTAGAACTGATTCAAATGAATTTTTTTTAATGCTGAGTAATATTCCATTGTGTATATGTACCACAGCTTTCTTATCCATTCGTCAGTTGATGAATAAATTAGTTTTTAAAATCAACAAGTGAAACTAGGAATAGGAAATTTAAAAAGATAAAAGGTAATATAAACTAAAATATAAACAAAAACTATTCAAAAAACTAAATAAATCTGAAATATAATGCTTTGCAAAGATTAATAAGAGATTAACTCCATGAAGATTTAACAAGGCAAAAAGATAATGAGCTTAAAGGGCAAGATTGGTAATGAACTAGGAATCGAAACAGTACATGTAGAAGAAAGTAGGGGGATTAGAGACAATACTGTGCACTATGTGGTAGTCAGTTTGAAAATTGAGGAAAAATATATCTTAGCAAAATACAAGTTACCAGAGTCAAGTTTGAAAAATAGGAGAAAGTAAATAAGCCAGTTACAACTACCAAAATTGTGAGATTTTAGAACTTTTCCACTGAAAAGGGCACTAGGAACAAATGGATTCATAAATGAGTTTCTGTCTCCTAAAGAACAGATAATTCCAATATTGTTTACAATATTCCAGGCCATAGGAAAAACTATAAACTAAACTAAAAACTCCTTATTCGTTCTATGATTATAACATACCACAAACCTGACAAAAGTAATGCCAAAGACTAATATGACGTAAGAACAGATTCGCAGCTATAACAAAAAATATTAGTGGAAACATACAAGAATTACAAAAATACACATGCAGTTCCTTATCAGGTCTGCAGGATTTGTTCAGTGTTGGAAACTGTTTCACACATTTTACCACAGCAACACATTAAAGAAGAAAAACCTTATGAATGAATAGATACAATACATGATAAAAATTCCATGCCTGTTAATAAAATCTCTAGAACAGGAAAATTTTTGTGCAAAATTAATAGAATTCTTGCAACATTTTGTTGCTACAGAGACTTGCATTTCATTAAATAAAATAAATGTTGCCCCTGGAAGTAAAGGCATTTGATTACAAAAGAACCCTGAGGCTTTTAACTTTATTCCAATGTCACTTTAAAATATTAAAGATGGAGCATTAATTAAACATAGTGAAGTAAGATTTAAGTATTAACTTGCAGACAACCAAGAGTTATGCTTAAAGGAGAATGAGAATTAAAAACTTGGGATTACTTGGGGGAGCTTAATTCACACTCTAATATGTACTTTAAGACAGTATTTTCCTCAAATAGGTATGAGTTACGCAGTTATTTCTGAAAAAAAAATATATAGTGCAAAAGGCAAATGTTTTCCATGAAATTGTGTAGATCTGAGGTTTTTTTCACTTCCTCATTTAATATTTTGTATTAATAGATATAGGGTGGGGCAAATGCAGTGGTGGTCATTTAATATCAGAGAATGTTTCCCTTATTTGGACTTAGAGGCATTGTGTTTTGAATATAAACCATGGAGTTAAAAAGAAAAAATCAAGAAACGTCATTCCAGGTTGTTCCTGTATACTTTACTAACTTCCTTCATGTCTTTGTACCTTCAAATCTACAAAAAAAAGTTGTGCCTCAACTATTGGTTGGTAAATCTAGTTCAGCATTTTTTTTCAGCCCTATTTAAGCACTGTCAGTAGACGTCAGTTGAATTTAATGTTGCTTTGATATCACAGATTATACTGACTTTGAGAGTACTTGCACATCTACTTGCTGTGATGTAAGTATGCTAGAAGCCTATTTATAATCACAGAAAATTCATGGAATTGAAAAGCCAAAATGTTAACTCACTGTTTCATGAAATAAAGAAAAAACTGATTAGATTGTTCCAAAGATACTATAACCAGGAGAGTCTAACAAAATGAGATGGGAATATCACCCTTTTCCATTAAAAAAAATCTTCCTAAAAATTTAACTTGTAAAATGTAAGCTTCCAAATTGTAAATGATCAGCATTATTCATCTCACTATGAAATCACTGTCTGCTCCTGAAAATAATTATCCAATGGTGCCAACTATATAGGCTTCCCCAGTGGCTCAGCAGTAAAAGAATACACCTGCAAAGCAGGAGATGCAGGAGACACAGGTTCTACCCCTGGGTCGAGAAGATCCCCTGGAAGATGAAATGGCCACCCACTCCAGTATTCTTGCTGGGAAAATCCCATGGGAGTGGAGCCTGGCTGGCTATGGTCCATAGGGTCATAACGAGTCAGACACACACATACACACACCAATCACATATTCTTAGGGTCAGTGAATTAGATGTTATTAGAGATTATAAAAGCAGTCTTTTTCACAACATAATTTATAAGGACAGAGATAGGGAATCTTTAGTTTCTGAAATCTTGATTCAACAATGATATGTACTCAGCCCTAAGATTAAGAAGCAGGCACACTCTCCCTTCTCTGGAGAAATATACTGTCTGCATAGATACAGACGTAAAACTCAAAATTATATTGGGATAAGCAGAGAATAGAGATGTCAGCAAGAAGATGGAATAGACATTTTTAGCACACATCTAGAATTAGCACTCAAAATTAATAAATGATCTCAATAAAGTTGCAGGATACAAAAACAACATACAGAAATCAGTTGTACTTCTGTACAACAACAAACTAGCCAAAAAAAAAGAAATTAAGAAAACCATCTCATTTATGACAGAATCAAATAGAATAAAACACTCAGGAATAAATTTAACCAAGGAGATGAAAGAGCTCTATGCTGAAAGCTATTAAACATTGATAAAAGAAATTAAATAAATTGAAAATAAATGGAAAGATATCCTATGTTCATGGATATAAACAATTACAATTGCTAAAATGCTAATACTTGATCCTGAATTGCCAAGGCAATATTGAAAAAAAAAAAGCTGAAGGCATGATGTTCCCTGACTTCAGAGTGTACTATAAAACTAAGGTAATCAACAGTTTGGTACTGGTGTAAAAACAGAGACATAGATCAATGGAATGGATAGAGAATCCAGAAATAAACACACACACTATGGTCAATTAATCTATGACTAAGGAGACAAAAATATACAATGAGGAAAAGACATTCTCTTCAGTAAGTGGTTCTGAGAAGATCAGACACTTACATGAGAAAGGATGAGATTACATTTTCTCACATCATATACAAAAATAAACTCAAATGGATTAAAGGTGTAAATGTAAGAGCTGAAACTATAAAACTCCTAGCAGAGAACATAAGCAGAGCACTCTTTGACATAAATTGTAGAAATGACTTTTTGAATCTGTCTCCTAAGACAAAAGAAATAAAAGCAAAAATAAGTAAATGGATCCTGATTAAACTTAAAAGCTTTTGCACAGCAATAGAAACCATCAACAAAATAAAAACCTACTGAATGAGAGAAAATATTGGCAAATAATGTGACTGATAAGAGGTTAACACCCAAAATATACAAACAGCTCATACAACTCAATATCAAACCAAACAACAAACAACCCAATTAAAAAGTGGACAGAAAAGAAGGAAACCTTGTCATTTACAATAACGTTAATGAACCTATGAACCTGAAGGACATTATGGTAAGCAGAATAAACTGAAGCAAAAATTGAAATACTGATTGATCTAATTCAAACTCATGAAAGCAGAAAATTGAACGACAGTGGCTAGGGGCTGGAGGGTTGGGGAAATGGGGAGATGTTGGTCAAAGAGTATCAAGTTTCAGTTAGTCAGAATGAATAAACTCTGTAAAGCTGATGTCCAATATGGTGACTATAGTTAATAATACTGTATTGTATACTTGAAATTTGCTAAGAGAGTAGATCTTAAGTGTTTTTACCACCACCACAACAACAAAAATAGTAACTATGTGAGGTGACAGATATGTTAACATGATTGTGGTAATCATTTCACAATGTAGACATATAAAAAATTTCATATGTTAAACGTTAAGCATACACACTTTTATTTGTTCATAGTAACTAAACAAAACTGGGAAGAATTATACTGAGGAAAGATCTGTGGAATAAATTTGTATGGTATAGCTAGTGTTAAAGGAGGTGTCCTAGGAGGGAACATTTGGGACAAGAATGAAAAAACAAAAAAGAAGAGAATTAGCAAGATAGAAAAGCAGAAAGAAGTGCTCATTCAGAGACCCCACTGAGGGTGATGAGGATGAAGATGCTGGTAACAGAAATAGTAGAAGATGGGGGAAGGACAACCCAAGTTAGGAAGTGGCAATCGGTAAGGAGAGAAAAGCAAAGAATCCAGCGTTTTTTTAGAGATGGTTATAAGACTTTGTACTGGTTGGGTAGTGGAAAGGAGCTGGAAGAAGAATTCCTCTAAAATAACCAACCCTAAGACCACCTGACCTGTCTCTTGAGAAAGCTGTATGCAGGTCAGGAAGCAACAGTTAGAACTGGACATGGAACAACAGAGTGGTTCTAAATAGGAAAAGGAGTACATCAAGGCTATATACTGTCATCCTGCTTATTTAACTTACATGAAGAGTACATCATGAGAAACACTGGGCTGGAGGAACACAAGCTGGAATCAAGATTACCAGGAGAAATATCAATAACCTCACATATGCAGATGACACCACCCTTATGGCAGAAAGTGAAGAGGAACTAAAAAGCCTCTTGATGAAAGTGAAAGAGGAGAGTGAAAAAGTTGGCTTCAAGCTTAACATTCAGAAAACTAAGATCATGGCATCTGGCCCCATCACTTCATGGGAAAGAGATGGGGAAACAGTGGAAACAGTGGCAGACTTTATTTTGGGGGGCTCCGAAATCACTGCAGATGGTGATTGCAGCCATGAAATTAAAAGACACTTACTCCTTGGAAGGAAAATTATGACCAACCTAGACAGCATATGAAAAAGCAGAGACTTTACTTGGTCAACAAAGGTCCGTCTAGTCAAGGCTATGGTTTTTCCAGTGGTCATGTATGGATGTGAGAGTGGGACTATAAAGAAAGCTGAGCACCGAAGAATTGATGCTTTTGAACTGTGATGTTGGAGAAGACTCTTAAGAGTCCCTTGGAATGCAAGGAGATCCAACAAGTCCATCCTAGAGGAGATGTTCATTGGAAGGACTGATGTTGAAGATGAAACTCCAGTACTTTGGCCACCTCATGCAAAGAGTTGACTCATTGGAAAATACCCTGATGCTGGGAAGGATTTAGGGGCAGGAGGATAAGGAGATGACAGAGGATGAGATGGCTGGATGGCATCACCAATTCAATGGACATGAGTTTGGGTAAACTCCGGGAGTTGGTGATGGACAGGGAGGCCTGGTGTTCTGTGATTCATGGGGTCGCAAAGAGTCAGACACGACTGAGCGACTGAACTGAACTGAACTGAAGAATTGATTAAAGAGTGGGGTGTACGTTGGTGCAGCCACTATGGAAAGCAGTGTAGATCTTCAAAAAATTAAAAACAGGACTACCATATGATTGAGCAGTTCACTCCTGGGTGAAGTGCTGAAGAAAAGGAAAACACTAATTAGAAAAAAGTGTATATGTACCCTTATGTTCTTTGTAGCATTATTTACAACAGCCAAGATATGGAAGCAAGTTAAGTGTCCATCAACAGATGAATGAATAAAGACGGTTTGGCATCTATCTGTCTACCTATCTATTATATATATGGAATATTATTCAGCCATGAAAAGAATGAAATTCTATATTTATGACAACATAGACTGACCTAGAGGGTATTATGCTAAGTAAAATAAACCAGAGAGAAAAAGACAAATATTCTGTTATCACTTATATGTGAACTCTGCAAACTAAAACAGACTTAACAAAACCAAAACAGTCATAGAGACAGACAGCAAATAGTGGTTGTCAGAGGGGAAGGGGTAGGAGGAGGAAAAAAATAGGTGAGGGGGACTAAGAGGTCCAACCTTCCAGTTACAAAATCACTGAGTCACAGGTATGAAATGCAGAGTCTGGAAATGTAGTCAGTAATCACATGATACTCTTGTATCGTGACAGAGGGTAACTAGACTTAACGTGGTAATCATTTGGTAATGTATAGAAATACATCTCTTGTGTACCAGGAACTAACATAGTGTTAAAAGTCAATTGTGCTTCAAGAGGGAATCAGGAGGGAGGTGGGAGGGGGGGTTCTGGAAGGGGAACCCATGTATACCCATGGCAGCTTCATGTCAATGTATGGCTAAACCAACATGATAATGTAAAGAAAATTAAAATAAATAAATTAAATTTTTCTAAAAAGAGTGAATAAACAAACATTCATAGAAAAAGAGATTGGATTGGTGACTACCAGAGGTGAAAGATGAGTAGAGGGGGGATTGAATGAAAGTCATTAAAAGGTACAAACTTCCAGTTATAAGATTAATAAGTACTTGGGATGTAATGCACATGATAATTATAAATAACACTGTTATATGCAGTATATGAAAGTTGTTAAGAGTAAATCCTAAGAGCTCTAATCACAAGGAAAAAATATTTTTTGTATTCTTAAAATGTTTGTGTCTATATGAGATGATAAATGTCCACTAAGATTGCTGTGGTGAACATTTCATGATGTTGGTAAGCCAAATTATTATGTTGTGCATCTTAAGCTTATCCAGTGCTGTACATCAATTATATCTCAATAAAACTAGAAGGAAAAATTATCCTAGAAGATAAGACTGAAAAAAAAAAGAAAAAGAGTCGTGCTATAGCAGTATAAGGATGTCCCATACTGTACTGGAATATGCTTATTCTTTTTTTTAAAGATTTCTGTTGTGGACCATTCTTAAAGTCTTTCTTGAATTTGCTTTATGTTCTTCTCTTTTGGCTGTGAGGCATGTAGGACCTCAGCTCCCTGAACAGGGATTGAGCCTGCATCTTGTGTGTTGGGATGCAAAGTCTTAACTGCTGAACCACCAGGGAAGTCCCTGGAATGTATTCTATGGAGTGACCTTGAGTAAATTATCCAACATCTAGAAACCTGTCTCATTGTTTGAAACATGAAAATAATGATACCAAACTTCATGATCGTCTGAAGCTTAAAGATAGTGTGTAGAGCATCTACACTCTCCTCTGGCATTTAGTGGGGAATTTATGAATGATATATATTGTGTACATTATTAGTAGCTAGGATATGGCTGTGGCTGCTCTAGGAGATACCTTAAAAGGCCAGACCTGAAGTTGACCATACCATCTCACATGCAGAAATTAGTCTCTGTCCTGAGCACTTACCTGTACTGTGCTATGCCGTGCTACGCCGCTTCAGTCGTGTCCAACTCTTTGCCCCCTATGGACCATAGGGCACCAGGCTCCTGTGTCCATGGGATTCTCCAGGCAGGAACACTGGACTGGGTTGCCCTGCCCTCCTCCAGCGGATCTTCCCCACCCAGGGATCGAACCTCTCTCACTTCCGTCTCCTGCATTGGCAGGCAGATTTTTTACCACCGCACCACATGGGAAGACCAACAATGTGTTGTAGGATCCACCTATTCGATTAACAAAGGAGCAGAAATTTCTCTACCACAATTATTCTTTCCCATTGTTAAGGAAATTTAAGACTGAATTCCCAAATATTTTCACCTCAAGCAAATGAGATTGAATGGTAATTGTATATTTCTCTTGCTAATTGTGCTTCTCAGACACTACATCAACCAGAGATGTGAGAAAGGAAGATTATTTATTCAAAAAATGTGTGAATTAGTACAGAGAGAAGAATAAGACCTGAGTATTATTTATACTCCAATGCTCATGTAACTTTGAATTAACTTCAAATATTTATGGGGGCTTCCCTGGTGGCTCAGAAGGTAAAGCATCTGCCCACAATGTGGGAGACCTGGGTTCAATCCCTGGGTCAGGATGATCCCCTGGAGAAGGAAATGGCAACCCATTCCAGTATTCTCGCCTGGAAAATTCCATCGATGGAGGAGCCGGGTAGGCTACAGTCCATAGGGTTGCAAAGAGTCGGACACGACTGAGCAACTTCACAAATATTTATGATCAGCTAATATTAATGATGACCTTTTAAAGGGAAATGTATAGTTCACAAAGAAAGTCTGTAAGTTTAACAAAAGTCCTACAAGGATAATAAAATTATATAAATTGAAAATATATACATATACATTTAGTGAGCTTGGAACTGTGGTTTGATTCAGGATATACCCAAATCTAGATTAATTTGATTCTTAACAATAGAGTTCTCCTAAAAGTGATAACCAGCAATTAAAACAGACAGGTTTCTATATTTCAGAGCAAGATTTAAACATTAAAGCCCTAATATTATAGTTTAGAAAATCTTTATTTCATTTATAAGGAAAAATAAATATCTGGTTTGGAAAGTTTGACTGATCAAATACTTAAAAATACAATACAAACTAAGGATAACACCTTAAACAGATCTTTTCATTGCACCTCTTTCTTTAAACATACAAAAAATCATTGTGTGCTATGTTATTTCACATAGAAATGCCCTGGTTTTAAAATGTGTATGTTACTTTTAAGGAAAAAGTATGAAGGTATTATTTATAAAAGGAATACTTAATATTCAAAATTGACATTGCAAAGGTTAAAAATGGTAATCTTATTATTCTTCTCCTTTATACTGTTTCTCTATTAACATAAACTGAATGCTGTTTTCAAACATAAACGGTTAACATCTTTTAATGAAATGCTCAGTTTTCATGTACTCCTTTGTTATTTCAAACAAAAAACTTCTAAGTGCACAGTGATTTACATAAAGGAAATTCTGCAACCCTCTTTGTTTCTAAAATTTTCTATAGTTACCCTCTGACATAAAACCATTTCATTTAGTGTGTGGCCTGTGGCAATAGCTAATAACTCAGCAGTGGTCCTGGCGAGGAGACGAAAAGCTCCCAGCAGTGTTGTAAGTTAGTGCCATAGCATCGAGAGAAGGGTGCGTAGAATTGCCTTCTGATTCTGCTGATGGCAAGCCTGCACATCAGCCCACTGAACTCCCGTACACTGGCATAACCATAAGATGTCAGCAAAGTGTTTGTAATAATGATCATGAAAACCTTTTTCTTCAGAGTAATAATGTATCTCTGATTTTTTTCTAATTGGATTTTCCTAATATTTTGGAGGCTATACTATGAAGGCAAAATCGATTTTATTCATCTACAGTGTTTCAGACATCTGATAACTCTTGAAGCTTCCTTTAACAATCCTTAGAAGTTTCATTTTACAATCCATTAATTATATTTAAGTGTCTTTATGCAACTATATCACTTTACACACACAAAATAAAACTAAAAATATGCCTGCTTTAAAATGAAAATTACAGGTAAAAATCAATACTAATGAAATGTTCAACACCCTAACATTAATGGTGATAATACATTGTTATGCTAAAAACAATATAGATAGTAATACACACACACACACATATATATAATGGTATACAAAAGTATACAATAGAATGTTACACAGCATTAAAAGTTTAGGAATATTAATGTCATAAAAAATGTTGACAGTGCAATATTTAGTGAAAAAACAAGCACTGTTCAAAGTAAATGTCTATTTTTTTTATTTTTTTGAAAAAATAAACACTGTTCAAAGTATATGTGGCTTCCTTGGTGGCTCAGTCAGTAAAGACTCTGCCTGCAATGTGGGAGACCTGGGTTCAATCCCTGGGTTGGGAAGATCCCCTGGAGAAGGAAATGGCAACCCACTCCAGTATTCTTGTCTGGAGAATCCCATGGACAGAGGAGCCTGGTGGGCTACAGTCCATAGGGTCCCAAGAGCCAGACACAACGTAACCGACAGCCCAACAAGCACACACATTCAGGTATGTGTATGCAGTATGTCATGTCCGACTCTTTGTGACCCCATGACTGTGGCCCACCAGGCTCCTCTGTCCATGGGATTCTCTGGGCAAGAATACTGGAGTGGGTTATCACGCCCTCCTCCGGGGGATTATCGCAACCCAGGGATCAAACCGATGTTTCTTGCATTGGCAGGCCGGTTCTTTACCACTAGCACCACCTGGGAAGCCCCCACATACCTGAATACTATCATTGTAAGGAGCTACTACTTTGGGGGCTGTAAAAGAGCAAATTCAGAAAGAATAAGTTAACATAAATTAAGGCAGGACAAAAGCTAGTTTCAGTTTCTAATAGGAATCGACTAGCATCTGCTGGCATTTGAATCTTCACCAACATCAAATTTGACTACCAGAGGAAGAGTGGGACCTTTCTTCCCTCAGTTTTAATTTCCATTACCTTTCTTGCCTGATAGAAAATAAAGCATTCTTGTTTATTTGAGAAAAATCAACACTGTAATCTAGCCTACATTTCAGAGGAAGGGAAGTTATGTTTTCTTCTCTAAAGCTCACTACATTTCTTTAGTTTTCAACTATGAGCATACTCTACATTTACCATCATAAAAATGTTCTTTAGACTATATTAACTATCCATTAAATCTGAACACACTATTCAATAAATGGTAGCTAATAGCTTTATAACTTATCCTACAATAGTAATTGCATTTTAAGATGTGTAAAGTGCTACCAGGCTCCACGAATTAATCCAACTTGGTTATGATGTGTAATCTCTTAATATGCTGTAAGAATTAGTTTGATAGTATTTTGTTGAGGACTTTTGCATCAATATAATCTATTGGCCTGAAGATTTTTTTTTCCTTTTTTGCAGTGTCTATATCTGACTTTAGTCTCAGGGTAATGCTGGTCTTACAGAATGAGCTTGGAATTATTCCTTCCTCTCCAGTATTATTTTTGAAGAGTTTCAGGAGGATTGGTATTAATTCTTCTTTAAATGTCGTAGTCTTCTCTAGGGAGGTCAAACTGACCCTGAACTTTTCTGTGTTGGGACGTTTTGATTACCAATTCAGTTTCTTTATTTGTTATTGGTATGTTCCCATTTTCTACTTCTTCATGAGTATCTGTATAGATTGTGTGTTCTTAGGAATTTATTCATTTCCTCTCAATTGTCCAATTCGTTGGCATACAATTGTTCGTTATATATATTCTTTTCTGATTTTAGTTACTTGAGTTTCTCCCTGTTTTATTAGGTAGTCTAGCTAAGAATTTTTCAATTTTGTTGAACTTTTCAACAAATCAACTCAGTTTCATTGATTTTTTTCTATTCTCTATTTGATTTATTTCTGCTATAATCTTTATTTCCTTCTTTCTGTTAGCTCTGAGTTTAGTTTGTTCTTTTTCTGGTTTCTTGAGTTGAAAGTTAGTTTGTTGATTTAAGATCTCTCTTCTTTTTTAATGTATACATTAAAGCTATCAGATTCTCTTTTATCACTGTTCTATGTACCCAGTGTTTTGTCCCTAAACAATCAATATTTTGTGCCTTTTAAAGCGAGTTTATTTATTCTCCCTTTTCCACACTGGATCCTCATCTTTGTGTGTGGTAGTATTTTTTGAGAGCCTTTTGTGTACCAACCACTGTGTTGTAGCTGGTGGACATCAGAGACAAAAGAGTAGTTATCACAGTATAATAAAGACTATAAGGGAATTAGTGTATTGATGATAATATAACATACATTTTCAATTCTATCTACTTTTTAGAACATTCCAGTCACCACAAACTAAATTTGTTTCATGACGGGCCAGTGGAGGATTCTCTGAGGAGTGAGCTACAAGAGCTTAGATCTATCAGGGTCCAACCCTAGAGTTAGGTACAGTTTCCCAAACTGCATAGCATTGGGGAATGATAGCAAGATTTCAGGAAGGAGAACACCATGATGTCAACCACAGGCTCCTCACATAAACCTGAATTGTGGGAGGCAGAGGTATTTGAAGTAAGAGTAACATGCTAAGAGATGTTGAGTGTGGCCAGAATGTAGAATGTGAGATCATAAGTATAAGGGTAGGCATAGAAAGGAATTTTAAGAAGTCAAGACTTATCCTTAAGCAAAAGGAAGCTACTAAAGATTTGAAAGCTGGAAGATAATAGTAAAAAAGGAAGATAACTCTAGTTATAGTGTAAAAATATCTTGGAAAGGTATTCCACCTAGCTGAGCTCATGATGGTATATGGAGGGAATGGGTATGTGGATGAAGAGATTGAAAGGGTTAAAAAGATTCTTTGGATCTGTGTAGTACAGCTAGGAAAATTATATCCATGAGTTAGAGAAATAGAAATATCAACTAGATTAAAGAAAAAAAAGTTAGCTAAATTTAGAAATACTGTGCTCCTTTGTCTCTGGGAATTTAGGAGATAATAAGCAGGGATCTGGAAATTAGTAGCATGTGGAGGCAAATGGGGTTCCCTCTAAGGAGTCAGAGAACCAGAAAGGGAACCTTAAAAAATACCAGCATTTAAGGGGTGGAGATTAAAAAAAAAAAGCAGCTGTAGAGACTAAAAGAGGGTAGCCAGCATGTGGGACACATGGAGAATGTGGCAGCAGAGAAGGTGAGGAAGAAATAAACAAAAAAAAGTCAAGGAACTACTACAAGTAACCAATAAAAAAGGCATGGGAATTATCTTTGGGATTCAGAGTATATAAAAAGAGATTCCTAGCCATCCTGGGAAACTAACTGAACCTCCCTGTGATTGGTGACTGCAGTGTGTTAACAAGGAGTGTTCCTGAGTTAAGAAAGACTCCATATCCATGAACTTGACAGTGAAGGCAGGTGTGAGTGAGGTCTAGATGGACAAATGCATGTTTTCATTAAGATAAGAGAGGCAAGCAAACAACTTCAGTAAATATAACTGTACATTTTGTAATCAGGAAGTAGCCCAGAATATTCTAGCCACAAGGCACTAAACAAACTCTAAGAAACAAACATCAGACAGGTCAAAATGAATTAATGTTCAGGATTTTACACCCCTTGTCTTCCGCATGATCGGTGTAACCTACTTATTTTCACAAAGATAAGTCTCCTTCTCCGTCCGGATTTCCTGCTCAGAACAGGTGCTTGCCAAGGAGCATTGCTGTGCTTCTGTAGAAGCAGCACCACACTCCTGAAAACAAAGAGCCGGGACCTCTGTGAATGTGAAAGAAGCCCCGAGGCCCAGCAGAGCCCCTGTAGGCAGTGCTTTGCCCAACAAAATATGAGCAGTTCAATCTCCCAGACCATCCTTCCTCAGAAAAACTGCATCGCAAATAACTACCAGGAATCCTTCCACTTGGACAGAAAGAAAGCTCTGCAAGGGGTACAGAAACCATTGCCTTTCCTGGTTTCCTTGAAGGTGTTTGCATCACTTCATGTCTCAGTATTTATAGATGATAACTAGGCATCTGTATCAATAGAACTAATAGTGAGCATCCCTAGATTACACTGACACAATACGAGAGCACCTTAGGTCAAAGAAAGAAGCTTGCTCTAAAGGCTCTGAATAACCATTTGATTCCTGCACTCTCTTTCTCGGCTTGCCTGGTAGCTAAGATGACAAAGAATCTGCCTGAAATGCAGGAGACCCAGGTTTGATCCCTGGATCAGGAAAATATCCTGGAGAAGAAAATGGCTAACTATTCTAGTATTCTTGCCTGGAGAATTCCATGGACACCCTTTTTAGTTCCAACCTCCATCTCTGCAGGGTAATGTCAACCCACTTTGCCTCATGTTCAGGAAATCATGGCTGCAGATTACCATCTGGTATTATTTTCTCTAGCCACGTGGAGGAATTACTCAAGCCATCTGGTCTGTCTTGAACATGCATTCATGGAGAGTGCCCTCCATTCTCCTCGCTTTATCCTCGCCAACCAACAAGTCCCACAAACTAACTCATACTCTCCTCTGTTAACACTCCACCCAGCATCATTCTCCTCCTTGTGCTGTGCTGTGCTGTGCTAAGTTGCTCAGTTGTGTCCAACTCTTTGTGACCACATGGACTGTAGCCCACCAGGCTCCTCTGTCCATGGGGATTCTCCAGGCAAGAATACTGGAGTGGGTTGCATGCCCTCCTCCAGGGAATCTTCCCAACCCAGGGATTGAACCCAGGTCTCCTGCATTGCAGACAAATTCTTTACTGTCTGAGCCACTAGGGAAGCCCAAGAATACTGGAGTGGGTTCAGTTCAGTTCAGTTCAGTCGCTCAGTCATGTCCAACTATCTGGACCCATGGACTGCAGCACACCAGGTTTCCCTGCCCATCACCAACTCCCAGAGCTTATTCAAACTCATGTCCATTGCACTGGTGATGCCATCCAACAATCTCATTCTCTGTCATCCCCTTCTCCTCCTGCCTTCAATCTTTCCCAGCATCAGGGTCCCTTTCAATGAGTTGGTTCTTTGCATCCAACTCAAAGTCAAAGTATTGGAGTTTCGGTGAGTAGTCCATCCCTTCTCCAGGGGATCTTTCCAACCCAGGAATCCAACTGGAGTCTCCTGCATTGCAGGCAGATTCTTTACCAGCCGAGCTACAAGGGAAGCCCTACCTTCTCTTAATCCCTTATAATACAGTTTTTTATATCAACTTCATAAAAAGTTGGGGATTATATATAACTTCCTATTCTATTTCAGTTATTTACTAAACATATATTTATTAAGGAGTTACTCAGGGCCATATAGTATCCATAAAACATTGTTGCCTTCTTGGAACTATGGCATTAATGGGAAATAAAAGCACAGTAATAAAATTGCTATTCAAATCCATATCTTTTTATGTGACCTCCTCCAACTAAACAGAAACTATATGGAAAACAATATGTTATACTAAGTATTTCAGCATTATGGCGGAAAGCAAAGAGGAACTAAAGAGCCTCTTGATGAAAGTGAAATATGAGAGTGAAAAAGTTGGCTTAAAGCTCAACATTCAAAAAACTAAGATCATGGTATCCAGTCCCAACACTTTATGGAAAATAGATGGGGAAACAATGGAAAGAGTGACAGACTTTATTTTCTTGGGCTCCAAAATCACTGCAGATGATGACTGCAGCCATGAAATGAAAAGACACTTGCTCCTTGGAAGAAAAGCTATGACCAACCTAGACAGCATATTAAAAAGCAGAGATATTACTTTGCCAACAAAGCTCCACCTAGTCAATGTTATGGTTTTTCCAATAGTCATGTATGGATGTGAGAGTTGGACAGTAAAGAAAGCTGAGCACCGAAGAACTGATGCTTTTGAACTGTGGTGTTGGAGAAGACTCTTGAGAGTCCCTTGGACTCCAAGATCAAACCAGTAAATCCTAAAGGAAATCAGTCCTGAATAATCATTGGAAGGACTGATGCTGAAGCTGAAGCTCCAATCCTTTGGCCACCTGATGTGAAGAACTGACTCCTTGGAAAAGACCCTGATGCTGGGAAAGATTGAAGGCAGGAAGAGAAGGGAACAACAGAAGATAAGACAGTTGGATGGCATCACCAACTCAATGACATTAGTTTGAGCAAGCTCTGGTAGTTGATGATGGACAGGGAAGCCTGGTGTGCTGCATGCAGTCCACAGGGTCGCAAAGAGTTGGACACAACTGAGCGACTGAACTCATATTGTACTAAGTATAGCATGAATCTTGGAGTTGGGTGCACCCGATTCAAGTCTCAACTCTCTGTGAAACGGGCTATAAGTCAATTAACTTCTCTTTGGCTACTTTATTAACCTGTGAAATGAAGTCATTACAATCTACTTCTTAGGTTTGGGGAGAGGCTTAACTAATGTAATATATGGAAAGTTTACTTACACTGAGTAAGTAAACATTACTAAAGGAATTAAACATTACTGAAAGAAAGAATGAATCTTTTGATCTGTTTGAAACTATGAAAGAGATATATATGTATATATCACCTTCATTAAAACAAGAGACTTCATTAAAACAAGTAAGTTAATTGTTGCTTCCAAAAACTAAATAGAACACAAAAATATGAGTGGATTAAAAATATTATGACTAAAAAATCTAAAAAGAATAATGAATAGCTCTCATGGTGGGTTTTTTTGAGGGCTTACTGTGTGCCTGGCAGTAGGCTGAGGAATTTGATATCACCTCATGTACCTTTCAAAACCAATCTGTGAATAAATTTACAGAGATCAAATTTAAGGCTTAGAAAGGCAAGTAACAGGGTTGATACATGTCAGATCCACTTGTCTTCACTTTACTGCCCAGGTACTGCCCATAATGTAGCAAGAGATTTTTCAATATACATGCAAGGATTTTCAAAAACATACCAGAACAAATGGCACCAAATTTGCAACTCGGAATTATTGCTTTTGCATTCTCTGTGCTTAACAGAAAGCTCCATATGTCTTTAATAAATAAAAGAGTAAAGTTTTGTCTCTAGATAAATCTTCAATTCAAGGGAGTCTCAGAAAGTTTTTTGTGTATTTCAAGTATTCCAATGCTGTTCATTTTTCAAACTCTCAGTGGACAGTTTCTTTACAATCTGTGTAACTTTTTTTTTTTTTTGCATTTGTGAAACTGAGGCATTCTCATCTTTTAAAAATGGATGTGATTTCTAAAGATGATGAAAATTTATTCAAGGCCAAAGCGGGAGAGAAAGTGTGCAAACATGTTGAGTACAGCTGTTGTGGGGTCACCATGAAGTCACACAACAAACCCTCCCTCTAAGTGGAGCTCAGAGAGTTCTGGCAAACCCTCTTTGTTCTGGTGCTCGTGGCCTCCCACTGCACTCGGCTGGTTGATAGATTTTGGCTGATGCAAAAAAAAAAAAAAAAAAAAAAACATGCGGAAGAAGGAGTACAACTTACCCCTGTCTCTGTTTTCTGTCCCTTTAGGGGAAATGCCTGATCAGCACCATGTGGAAACATTAGCAGATATATCTCAAGATAGCTCCTTCCTTCATCTGACACTGTGAGTTATAACACCCTGTGTTTGCAGAGTGATTTATCATTTTAACATATTCTGCAGCTGGTTAACTTTACCGAGCCCCAAAGGTACAGTTGCTGGTATTTTCACTTCATTTTTCCCTCGCTAGCACAAGGATGTTTCACTCCCAAACTATTTTCATCACATCGTTCTAATCTTAGACGTAAGTAACTCTCCTTGTGGGCTTTTGCACTTGTTTTTGCTAACTCTACTCAGCTTTAGTCCCTATTTATGTTGTTTTCAACCTGATTTCAGGTTTTAAGTATTATAACGTCACATTCAGAAAAGTTTGTTTTTCCATGTGGACGTCAGCACACATCACAGTACCACCATACCAGAAGCAATGAGAAAAAAGATAGACTAATATGGTCACATGATTCAGAAATTTAAAAAATCTTCACATAAGTGATACAGAGAAAGTTAAAAGATGACCAACTGGTAAAAAATCATTTGGCAACTTTATATGACAGTGTGGCTTGTGATGCTTTGCATTTGTAAGTGGTTTATGGTCTACAGCGACATAATTACATAACTGCTATTTAAATGTATATCTTTTGACTCCCAGCTAAACAGAACTCTGGAAGCCAATATATTAATATGTTAGGGCACGGGCTTTGGAGGCAGATGCGCCAAGTTCAAGTCTCAACTCTGTGTGCAATAGGTTGAGGAAACTAAATTCTCTATGACTCAGTCTCTTGTCTTCTGAGAAGAAGCCATTATTATCTATTTCTTAAGTTTTAATATAATCTAAATGGTATCACTTATCTTGGAATCTTTAAAAAAAGTCACCTCACAAAAACAGAGAGTAAAAAACTAGTTGTGAGGGGCATGGGTAAAGAAAGAAGTTGGTAAATGGGTACAGACTTTTGTTTATAAGATGAGTAAGTTCTGAGGGTCTGATGTATAACACAGTGACTATAGCAGATAATATGGTATTGTTTAATTGAAATTTGCTGAGAGAGTAGGCTTTAAAAGTTCACACACGAAACTGAGAAAACCAGAATTGAAAGGGACACGTGTACCCCAATGTTCATCGCCACACTGTTTACAATAGCCAGGACATGGAAGCAACCTAGATGTCCATCAGCAGAAAAATAGATAAGGAAGGTGTGGTACATATATACTATAGAATATTACTCAGCTATTAAAAAGAATGCATTTGAATCAGTTTTAATGAGGTGGAGGAAACTGGAGCCTATTATACAGAGTGAAGTAATCCAGAAAGAAAAACACCAATACAGTATAATAGCACATATATATGGAACTTAGAAAGATGGTAATAATGACCCTATATGTGAGACAGCAAAAGAGACACAGATGTTAAGGACACTTTGGACTCTGTAGGAGAAGGCAAGGGCAGGATGATTTGAGAGAATAGCATTGAAATGTATATATTATCTGTGTGAAACAGATCACCAGTCCAGGTTCAATGCATGAGACAGGGTGCTCAGGGATGGTGCACTGGGATGACCCTGAGGGATGGGATGGGGAGGGAGGTGGGAGAGGGGTTCAGGATGGGGAACACATGTACACCCATGGCTGATTCATGTGAATATATGGCAAAACCACTACAATATTAATTAGCCTCCAATTAAATAAATTAATTTACAACAAAAAGCAGAGAGAACAACAACAACAAAAGTCCACACCACAAACAAAAGGCAATAGGGACCTCTCTGGCAATCCAGTGGTTAAGACTCTGCACGTCCAGTTTAGGGGGCACAGGTTCAATCCCTGGTTGGGAACTAAGATGCCGCATACTGCGTACCATGGCAAAAAAGAGAGAGTGATAAATACATGGTGTATGATGTGTTAGTTAATCCCATGGAAGTACTTCTGTTATAGCATTTCTCTGTATAAGATAATTATGTTGTAGGCATAAATATCTTACCATTTTATTTGTCAGTTATACCTCAAACAAGCTGGATAGATGGATAGATAGATGGATACAGGAGCATCAGAAAGAATGATGATGGCAGGGATTAAAATATCAAAGATGTTAAAGTACATGAGCTATTTTTATTATTATTACTACCAATAATAGTAAATAAACTATTCCGCCACGACTGGAGGTTGCCAGGACCATGTATCATAACTCTAGTGATTAATAAAGGCATCCCATTGCAATTTCCTGTAGGCTATCTGTGTGACAAGTGACAAAGTTTATTCATATTATAGTTCATTCCCGGAAGAAAACAATAACCTGTGAACCCATGCTGAAATCCCACTAGGATTTTATTTTGTGTTATTTGGAATATAAAGCAAAAAGCATCTGTCATTAAAGACACAAAACCAAAAACAGATTCTTAAAAAAAGGGAAATTTAAACAAGCAATTTGCAGATTTTATTCACTCTCAGTGCCTATATGCAACTGTGTTTTAAGAAAGACATGAAGACCATACCAAACATGCTTACGAGCAAGAGTGTTAACCTACTAGTCCTGTGCTCCACCAGGAAGGCAAAACCATCCCAAGACGGTGTCAATTCTGTCAGGCCCTATTCAGAAATCACCCCCACCAATGCCCCATAACAATAGCCTAGCTAGAAATTCATAGGTTGAAATTCTAACCCCAGGTACCTTGGAACGTGACAGTATTTGAAGATAGGGTTTTTGTAGAGGTAATTAAGATAAGGTCACTGCTGTTCGTTTGCTTTAATCCAATATGATTGGTGTCCTTATAAGAATAGAACTATTTGGATAAAGATACAGATGGAGGGAAGCTGATATGAAAACACAGAGTTAGCACAACCATCTCTAAAGCAAAGAAGGAGACTTGCAAGAAATTGTTTCTCATGTCCCTCAGAAGGAATCAACCCTGCTGGCATCTTGACCTTAGACTTCTAGCCTCCAGAACTGTGGGAAAATAAACTTGAGTTGTTTAAGCCACCCAGTCTGTGGTACTTACTTATGGCAGCCTTAGCAAAACAATACAAGGGCTGAGTCACATCTTAGTCCAAAATGGCAAATTTCTTCACAGCCGCAACTGATGTCCGGAATATTGGCATTAATGCCTGGAACTTTGGGACAGCATCTACATGAAAGATAAAACTATATATTCATGTAGGGGCAATGAGGTATGGAAAATTATGTAATTATAAAAATTATAATTTTGGGAATTAGAATTATAGAATTATAATTCTATAAAACACAGAAACCATTTAGTGATAAAACTGCATTTTGCTACCTTCATATTAAGAAAAAAAAAGCAGAGTTAGTTACTACAGGCATCAAAAGAAGGACTCTCATGCCGTTTCTAAACAGAAAGCTCAACACACTGTAACTAAAATTAAATGGTACAAATACATATTTACTCCTGTAATTGCCCTTAGATGTATTATTCATTTCAGAAGCTCTAAGATTAGACTGGAGTGAGTGGTCTGAAGTATATAACAGAGCAGACAAGGGTTGTGTGCCTTTCCCCAGTAGGAGAATATGTATTGGGAGGAAGCAATTGTTTGATGATGTGTGGGACATGACCGGATCTATTTGTATTCTGCCCTTTGAAATAGTCCTTGTATATACAGATTTTCATGCCATACAGCTCAAGGGCTGGTGATTATCTCTTTAAAGGAACTGCTAACCATTTCAGGAAATTGTTGAATATAATATCTGAAAATGATTTCAGAGTGTGAAAACATTTTATACACTTTGCAAATCAAATGTATTCGGCTGGAAGGGACTAGCTTATGTTGCTGGCTCTATTTTGCATGTTTTTAATACTTAAGAGTCAGATGGTTTAATCTTTGGCTTCTCGGGTAGGATGCAGGTGTGCTGACACTGATACGCCTCAGTAAGCATCCTCCTGCACCCACAGGAGGTGAGTTTTCAAGTCTGCCACATGACATGACATTTTCTGCTGACGGCAGACTGGTAAGAAAATTAATAGGTCTTTTCCCGTTAGGTATTTTCTGCTTCCAGTCACACCTAGAGTTAATGAATACAAAAAGTTCACCTGGAATTTATTCAGAAAGAAAGAAGAAAAGGGAAACAGTAAAACTGCAAGCAAAAATCTCTTACAAATTTGGGCTTGAAGCCAGTTTTAAAATAATACCCTAATTTAGTTCATTTTGCTGACAAAGGAAAAACCCAGAGGAAACACAGACAGACATGTACAGCCATTACTGTGGGGTCACTGATTCTGTTGACAAGCACCTAAGTGACTTGATGGACCTCATCACATCCCTATGAGATAGGACCTTGGGTCTGGACCCTATTTTCCTCTAAATTATATTGTTTAAAAATACACAGTTTCAGGGAGTAAATGAGAAATCTGCACCCTCCTCTCATTTTACTCTGAACCTAAACATGCTTTAAAAATTGTCTTAAAATTGTGTTTTAAAAACACAGTTCTGCTATATAAAAGATATTGTTAGGAGAATGAAAAGACAAGCCACAAACTGGGAGAAAATGTTTTCAAAACATATTTGTAATAAAGGACCAATATCCAAAATATGCAAAGAAATCATAAAACTCAATGACAAGAAAATGAACAACTCAACTTAAAAATGAACAACAAATTTGAACAGACACCCCACCAAAGAAGACATACAGATGGAAAATAAGTACATGAAAAGATCCTCAATATTATGTCATTAGCAATTTGCATATTAAAACAGCAGTGAATTACTACTACACATCTGTCAGAACAGCTCACATCCAAAACATTAACACCAAATGCTGGCAAGGATGTGGAACAATAGAAATGCTAACTCACTGCTACTGGGAAAGTCTGAAAGACAATTTGATAGTTTCTTGCAGAACTAAATATACTTTTACCATATGATCCAGCAACTGTGCTTATATTACCCAAGTTGGTTGAAAATTTGTGTCTACTCGAAAACCTGTACTGAAATTTTACAGCAACTTTATTTGTAATTGTCAAAGTTTGAAAGCAACCAAGATGTCCTTAATCTCGGTGATGAAGGTGAGTGGGTAAACAAGCTTGGGTATATCCAGACAACGGGATAGTCAACAACAAAAAGAAATGAGCTGCCCAGCCATGAAAGAACAAACCATAAAACATGGAGGAACCCTAAATGCACATTGCCAAGTGAAAGAATCCTGTCTGAAAATGCAACATACTACATGATTTCATTTATATGACATTCTAAAAAAGGCAAAACCATGAAGGCAAATAAAATCAATGGGTTGGCAGGGATTTGAGGAAATTTGGGGCTGGGGGGATGAATAGGTAGAGCATGGAATTTTTAAGACAATGTAACTATCTCTATGATACCGTAATGAAATACTTTTTAAGATTGAGACTGAAAACAAGTATCATGTTCTTTGTGGGAAATTAAATGATGTCAGCTGGGTTTTGTGCCTAGATTTCTATCCATTTTTATTTAGGAGGCCTCAGCAATAATGGCACTCAGGAAAGAAGGGAATGTCTCTTGTTTTCTAGCCAGTTTCACATGTTTCAGCTTCTTCATTTCATACTGTTAGAAAACGATGGCAAAAAGCTTCTAATAAAATATTTATATAAGGATACAATGCTTTTAGCTGTGGTTATCTTCATGAGCACTGAGGGGAGGGGAAAATAATTTTACTTTAATTCCTGCATAATATTCACTTACTCATATGGACATTTATGAAGTTTCAGGGCACTTATGTGCCACATCCTTTGGAAACATCGTTATGAACTCTTATCCTCTCTCCTCTTCTTTTCTATGACCTTTTTAATTAAATATTTTCCATCTTTTCCTTTTCTAATTTTCAACCTAATTAAACTCAGCAAGTATTACTTAAATGGCTACTATATTACCAGATCCCATACTAGGTATTATAAGTAATACAAAAGTATATAGAACTATAACTTTATCCTCAAGTGGGATACAATATTGCAGGAAGACAAATACGCACATGCATCATCTAAAGTAAAATAAATAATGGTAAGTTCCCCCACTTCCTATTTAGAGGTAAAACAAAAGCAATCATGATATGAAGGCAATCATGTATACGGGTTACATGATGAAGAGTGAAAATCACTGAGCAGGTGGCCTAGAAACTGGACAAAGTATTTTAAAAAATGGTTAAGGTTAAGAAAAGGGTTAAGAAATTTCAGGATGCAAAAAGGAAATCATTACTGGGATAACCTTTATTTTGCCACTATGTAATTCTTTAAATGTGTAACTGAATTTACATCTGTTTAGAATTAAATGCGGACTGTATTTTTTTACTATTAATTCTGCCATTGGTTCAGTTTTGGGATTAGAGATAGGCCAACAAACAAACCAAAGTTAGAGAAAACTTCTAACTTTTTCTGTCATCAAGAGGACTAAATAACACTGCAGTTAACTTTACTTGAAAGTTTGATAAAACTTTAAGTTATGAACCAATATCCATAATTTTAGATCAAACTAGACTACTTTTAAAGTATCTTCCTATTTTCGGCTGCTTAAGCTTGATGTATTTTATTCTGTTTTTGGTACTTTGCATTTTCTTAGAAATTATCCATTTGATCTAAAATTATAAAATCCAAATATATTAATATAACAGTCAAGATAAGATTCCCCAATCCTTGTTTCCCCCCAAATAACCATATATTTAATTAACATCGTTCTGTTACCAAGCATTGCATTTCCTCTCCTAACACCAATTATTTTTAAGGTCTTTATTTTTCTTTTTGGCTCATTTCGCTATTTGAATTTTGTAATTGTCTATTTTCTGTTTCATTCATTTCTGCTTCTCTCCCTATTAATTTAGACATTATACTTTCTTAGGATTTATTCTTGTGCATTTATTACTTTGTTAAATTGAATACTTTGTATACTTTCATCCTTCCTTTCCAAAAACTGTATTTAAAACTGGACAGTTTCTTCTCAGTATCAGTTTGATCACGCTTTATAATTTCTTCTAGTCCTATCTCTGTTGTCTGTAATTAAATAGCTTAGAGTTTTTAATTTGATAAACTGTAAGACAGTATTTTTAGAAAAATATTTTAAATATAGTGCATCATGCTTAGTTGCTCAGTTGCGTCCGACTCTTTGCACCAGGCTCCCCTGTTCTTCACTATCTCCTAGAGTTTGCTCAAATTCACATTCACTAAGTTGGTGATACCATCTAAACATCTCATCCTCTGTCGCCCTATTTTCCTGCCTTTGATCTTTCAATCTTTCCCAGCATCAGGGTCTTTTCCAAGGAGTCGACTCTTCTCATCAGGTGCCCTAAGTATTGGAGCTTCAGCTTCAGCATCAGTCCTTCCAGTGGATATCAGGGTTGATTTCGTTTAGGATTGACTGGTTTGATCTCCTTGCAGGCCAAGGGACTCTCAAGAGTCTTCTCTAGCACCTTAATCGAAAGTATCAATTTTTTTTGGCATTCGGCCTTCTTTATAGTCCAACTCTCACATCCGTACATGACTAATGGAAAAACCATAGCTTTGGCTACATGGACCTTTGTTGGCAAAGCGATGTCTCTGATTTGTAATATGCTGTCTAACTTTGTCATAGCTTTCCTTCCAAGGGGCAAGCGTCTTTTATTTACATGGCTATAGTCACTGTCCACAGTGATTTTGGAACCCCCCAAAATAAAATCTGTCACTGTCTCTACTTTTTCCCTTACTATTTGCCATGAAGTGGTAGGACCAAATGCCATGATCTTATGTTTTTGAATGTTGAGTTTTAAGCTAGCTTTTTCATTCTTCTCTTTCACCCTCATCAAGAGGCTTTTTAGTTCCTCTTCTCTTTCTGCTGTTAGAGTGGTATCATCTGCATATCTGAGGTTGTTGATATTACAGAGTCAGTTTCTATGATTGTTCCATCAACTTTTGAAAATGATATTCAGTCTCTTTTAGATGTTTATTTTTACGGATGCTTGAACTTCTTAATTGCATGATTTAAATCCATAATATACTTAATTCTCTACTCAGTCTATCCATTGCCCAGAAACTACTTAAAGTTTTTCAGCCTGATCACATTGTTTTCATATTCTTATATTTTCATTATTTTCTATTTCATACATTTCAAACATGTAATTCACATAAACATCAATGATTTTATATTCTCTTGTTAGAGTTTATATTCTGTCAATATGAAATATCTCTCTGGACTTTTAAATGCTTTTACTATCAAGCCCTATGTTATGAAATAAAATTGCCAAATCTGATATTTTAAAGTATCTAAGTATTTTAAGAGTATTTTTTCTTCTCTCTTTTTCTCTTTCTCATCCTCACTCTCTTACTCTGTCACTCTGTCTTTTTTTATCCTTTTCATAAAATAATAAAACCTGTGCCAAAATTATGCTAATGCAAAAATTAAATATTCATTTCATTTTTTAAAAGTTAACCAAAGTATCTTTTCTATCTTAAATTTATTTAAAATATTCTTGTAGAAATCTAGCTTATGAATCTGTATTTTATCCAAGCATTATGATTTCAGAATTGTAGCTGTTATTCAAAGCTTCCTTTCTAAAAACAGGTCATATGACAGAAAATCACCTAATTATTTTATAGGTGAACTCTTTCTTTCCTGATCAGATTCCAAGATCCAAATCTATCAGATCCAAATTTGTGTAGAAACAGGCACACAAATTTTAACATTATAAAGGCAAAGTAAGCATGTATGAAAAGAAAAAAAAAGTTGATCGTTTTAAAGATTCAAGCCTTATTAAAAAAAAAAAAAATACTGGGAAACGAACTGAAATGTCAAGACAAAAAATAAAAAGACCCATAAACTGCAGTGAGCACTGTTTGGGGCTGGTTTCCTCTCTCAAGAGGGTTTGCTGCCCTCTGTCGGTCTTTACAGAAATAGGATTTTAAAAAAATACAAAGCATTTAAAAAGCAAAATGAAAAGGGTTTGATTGTAAAATATTTCAAAGGGAAATTTACCTGGTATATAAAGTAACCCTTTTAGTGGGATCCGTGAGGCTCTAGAGCCACCCCATCTCTGGTTCCCGTGGAGAAGGCAGGTGTGAGGGTTCCCACCGTGTGAATCGTCTTGCTTTCTTACCTGATTTCACTCACAGACCAGACTCCCTAATGATGACAACCATCTGTACAGTCTGCACAAATTAGACCGTGTGATAGAAACTCTGTATAAAAGTGCACCAGAAAAGCACCTCAGCTTGAAAGGTGATTAAATAACTTATAGGACATACTGACACAAAAAGAGATAAGAACACCAGAAGAAAATGCAATTTTTTTAAAAAAAGGAGTTCTCTCCTCTGTTTACAGTTCACGTGTTGAACAAGCATAAATCTTCACAATATTTTTTTGGACCTATCTCCTAAGGCAAAAGAAGTAATAGGAAAACTAAACAAATGGGATCTAATTAAACTTAAAAGCTTTTGCACAACTAAGAAAACCATCAACAAAATGAAAAGACAGCCTACTGAATGGGAGGAAATATTTACAAATGATATAATAGGTTAATAGCCAAAACATATAAAACAGTTCATACAAATCAATATCAAAAAACCTAGTCAAAAACTGGGTAGAAGACCTGAATAGATATTTTTCCAAAGAAAATATATAGATGGTTAACAGCACAGAAAAAGATACTCAGTACGTCTAATCATCAGAGAAAGGCAAGTCAAAGCCACGATAAGGTATCACCTCACCTCTCTCTAGATGGCTATCATCGAAAGACTACTAATAACAAATATTGGAGAGGATGTAGAGTTGATAGGAATGTATACTCGTGTGGCTACTATGGAAAACTATGGATGTTCTGAAAAAAGCTAAAAGTAGAACTATCGTATGATCCAACAATTTCACTCCTGAGCATATATCTGAAGAAAATGAAAATCACTAATTCAAAAAGATACATGCACCCAGTGACCATAGCAGCGTTATTAGCCAAGATATGAAACCAAACTGATTAATCAGCAGATTAATGGAAAAGAATATGAGGGACATGTATCTAATAGACTACTACCTGCCATAAAAAAGAATGAGATTTTGCTATTTGCCACAACATGGGTGAACTTGGAGGGCATTAGCTAACTGAAATAAGTCGGACACAGAAAGACAAATGCTAAGTATTATCACTTAGATGTGAAATCTTAAAAAAAAAAAAAAATACAGCAAAAGAATGAACACAACAAAACAGATGCAAGCTCACAGATACAGAAACCAAACTAGTGATTAGCAGAAGGGAGAAGGACATGGGAAGGAGCAAGATCGGGGTATGGGGTTAAGAGATACAAACTACTATGTATAAAATAAATAAGCTACAAGCATGTATTGTACAGCACAGCGAATATAGTCAGTATTTTGTAAAAGCTTTAAATGGAGCATCATCTATAAAAATACTGAATCAGGGACTTCCCTGGTAGTCCATTTGTTAAGAATCCACCTTGCAACGCCGGGGAAGTGGCTTCGAGTCCTGGCGGGGAAACGGAGCCCCCGCCGCGCTGGTCGGCTAGCCTGCGCGGACCCCTGAGCGGCACCCAGATGCAGGGATGGCCCGGCGAGGGTGGAGCGCTGCAGCTCAAACCCCACGCGACTACATAAGGAGATAAGTTTTTTTTTAAAAGTTGACTCACTCTGTTGTACCCGTGAAACTAATAAAATATTGTAAATCAACCCTGCTTCAACTTTAAAAAGTGAGTAAATTTTCTAAAGTAAATTTTCGAATGTTCACCTTAAAAGAAGAAAACATAATAAAGAATAACATTCTGGTACATAGACTTAACTAATATTGGGGTGGAGGTAGAAAAAAAATTTTTTATGAAAAGGAAAAAAATCAAATATCTCAGACTGTTCCTCTGAACTGCCAATGTCAGCAAAGTTTTGAAGTAAAAGAAAGTGTGAAGAGAGAGTTTTATTCCTACTCATTTTTTTTCTCTAAATGCATTAAGGAAATACATATTCATTTTCAAGCACATATAACTCAGGGAACATAGGACTCATGAGCTCTTCTTGAAAAGAAAGATCTATTTTAAAGTGAAATCCAGTCAACCCAGAGCAGATATAAAACAAAGAACTCAGGAAAGGAAATCTGTGGTAAATGGATTGGGGGTTAGCATTAAATTGATTTACATATAAAACCGTAACTAAACAACTCTTGCAACTATGGTTACAGAACAGAATATAAAAATTATAAAGTTTATTAAAAAGTAAAATGCAACAAAATCAATAGTTTAGGAGACTGAATGTGGGAGGAAGTAGAAGTACATTGATTTCCCCATTTTTCATAATGAGACAGGAGACATGTTTCTAGTCATTAATTGACTCTAACCTCCTCCAATTTTGTTCATAGCCTTTGTTCTTAAATTGGGAGGAATTTGCTCAGAAAATAATCTCTCCTATTATCAAGCATTTTCCTGAATTTCATCTGTTCCTTCAGATCCATATGGAAATTCAGGAGAAATAATTTTGTACTTACATTTTAAGACTGTATATATGAAAGTTCTTATCACATTTTTTAAAATAATTGTTTAAAAGAAGTTAATATTTATCTTTAAATTTGTTATTCATCCCAAAGGAACCCACCTGGTGGTGAGGGAAGAGTCTCAGGGCTTCCAAAAACCTACTCAGTTTTTTACAGTGTCCATTTTCATGAAAAGGCAGTCATTGCTGAACCAAAAGACTACGTTTTAGGAAAGAAAAGGAATCCGCGGCATTAACCCCTACGATGGTGTGTTGACCTGTTACTGACAGCCAGGTCTGACGTGATAAACGTAAGTCGTTCTCAACTATGCTTTTTTATCATTGTCTCTTTGACATTTTGCTGCACTCAGTGACACTGATGTTGTTCTACTCAACAATAAAACTATCTGGTAGAGCGTGAAACTAATTGATATGTTTTTTTCCTGATCTATTACTGCCAGAGACTAGAACTTTAATAAATATTTCCCTGATGATAACAGTATAGTTTTATTTAACATAAGCATCTAGGAATTTTCTTAGCCAGGGGAAGGACTCAATGCATGACCATTCCTATGTGTCATCAGCTTGACTCTGGAGAATGTTCCCGTAGACTCGTAAGAAAAACGTGACGTGCTAATTCCTTGACTCAGGGGTTTGGCTGGTAGACAGCTCCCGGAGAAGGGCAAACAATTCCTGGACATACCAGAGCCCATATTTCTCAGCCCTCTTTCCTGTTTCCTTTTTTATCTTTAACTTTCACTAACATTCTGTATTTTACTTACTCATGTATTGCCTGTCTTCCCCACCAGAACATACATTCAGTGATAGAAGGACTTTATTTTTATTACTATACTCTCAGATCCTAGCACTACGACCATGACATATTTGGAGTTCACTAAATAGTTGTTGAATAAATAAATTGAATGCATGAATCTGCAAGTTATAACCATGTGTCATGTGTTAGCTGCCATAAAAATATATTTTAGAAGGAAGGTATTATTTCCTGGACTTATCACGTTAGCTATGTTAAGAATGTGGCTTAAAAATTTAAGAATGCACCTTACATTTTTTTGCATGCACGTGCTTTCAAAAAATGATATTTGTGGCCTTTAATTGATTCCAATATCGAAATGACTACAAAGAACTAGAATTTGTGCCAGAATATGTGCTCTAGCAACCAAAATTTATACTATTCATTGGAAGTATACATTGGACAGATATAGTGACTTGACAGTGTTACTCTAGATGAAGATCTTTGTAATTCTCATTACCCCATCTCAGAATATGTAGAAGTATTAGAAAGTTATCTTAAATTCTTCAGTAGAAATCACATTAAAAATTATTTTGCTGCTGCTGCTGCTAAGTCCCATCAGTCGTGTCCAACCCTTTGCGACCCCATGGACTGTAGCCTACCCGGTTCCTCCATCCAGGCAAGAATACTGGAGTGGGTTTCCATTTCCTTCTCCAGAAGATCTTCCCAATGCAGGGATTGAACCCGAGTGTCCCACACTGTAGGCAGATGCTTTACCATCTGATCCATCAGGTAAGTCTAATACCATTAATACCACAGTTTTTCCTAAACCATAATAAGTAGTCACATCCTAAGTTAGATTATTTTTTTCTAACCCTAAAATAGATCAGGACTGTAGAACTGGTCCTCACCAGTTGTCTATGAGCATAAATTTCCTTGGCAACCAAGGAGTCCTCTTATTTAAGATAGTGTAGCACAAGACAGCAAAGTCTCCCAGTCTTGGCTCCTGAGCCATTATGTAGAGCAGAGCTTTCCATTTGCTGATCCAAGCTGCTTATGTACTGTAAGCAAGAGATAAAACTCAGTGTATTAAGCCAGTGGGAGCTTGTATTTAACCTTTTAGTCTGTTACTGAGACATAATAAAAATCTTGAATATTATATTTATTTTTTTTTAATTTTCTTTACTTTATTGTGTTGGTTTTGCCATACAATGACATGAAACCGCCATGGGTTTACATATGCTCCCCCTCGAGAACCTCCCTCCCTCCTCCCTCCCGATTCCCTCCCCATGGGTCATCTTGGTGCACCAGCCCTGAGCATCAACCCTGGGCTGGCGATTGATTTCACATATGATAATTAACATGTTTCAATGCCATTCTCCCATATCATCCTACCTTTGCCCTCTTCCACAGAGTCCACGAGTCTGTTCTATACATCTGCGTTCCTTTTGCTGTCTCGCATGCAGGGTTCTCGTTACCATCTTTCTAAATTCCATATATATGCGTTAGTATACTGTATTGTTGTTTTTCCTTCTGGCTTACTTCATTCTGGATAATAGGCCGACCCAATCAAAAAGTGGGCCAAAGAACTTAACAGACATTTCTCCAAAGAAGACATAAAAATGGCTAACAAACACATGAAAAGATGCTCAACATCACTCATTATCAGAGAAATGCAAATCAAAACCACAATGAGGTACCACTTTACACCAGTCAGAATGGCTGTAATCCAAAAATCTACAAGCAATAAATGCTGGAGAGGATGTGGAGAAAAGAGAACCCTCTTACACTGTTGGTGGGAATGCAAACTAGTACAGCCACTATGGAAAACAGTGCGGAGGTTCCTTAAAAAGCTGCAAATAGACCTGCCATATGACCCAGCAATCCCACTGCTGGGCATACACACCGAGGAAACCAGAATTGAAAGAGCCACGTGTACCCCAATGTTCATCGCCGCATTGTTTACAATAGCCAGGACATGGAAGCAACTTAGATGCCCATCAACTGATGAATGGATAAGAAAGCTGTGGTACATATACACAGTGAATATTATATTTATAATAATGATATTTACCTCATAATATTGAGTGAATATCTAATACATTTAAAGCAATTGGTGCAGTGTCTGCATAGTTCTTTTAAAATTTTATGATTTATAATTATTATTATTGCTAACTCTTTATTCACTTAATCCTTTAAAGTGGGCTCAAGAAGATAAGGGAAGAGAGGAGAAATGTGACTAAATAAGGAAATCAATTTTAAAATGAATAAAAGAAAATTAAGCTGGTCATAACATTTATAGTGACGAAGACAACATACAGAACTTAACCTCTACACCCACAGTATTAGCTTGCATTTCATTACATTAGACAAGTGTTCCAAGAAGAGTGAAGCAAAACAAGTGGCAGAAACAATGTATGAAGCTGTTTCAAAGAATTAACTCAACTTACCAGCTTTAGTTAAAGCAGCTACAAGGGAAAGAAAGCACCAATATCCTCCCCTCTCCCACTCATAGACTATAGGCTGGAAATAAAACTCAGTGACTCAATTTTATAGAAATACAGAAACTTATTCAGAAAGCTTTGTGGAAAAGTACATATTCTAGAACACGTAAAGCAATCTTGAAATGGAAGAATGAAGTGGGAGGAATCTCTGCTCCCAATACCATGGTTTACAGTTTAGCTACAGTAATCAAAACAGTGTAGAACTGACAGATTCAGAGATCAATGAAATGCAATAGAGAATCGAGAGACAGACCCACCAAATGCACCCAAATGATTTTGAACAGAGATGCAACAGCAATTCAGCAAAGAATGGTCTTTTCAATAAATGGTGCTGCTGCGGTTGGACATCCATAGGCCAAAAAAAAAGAAAAAATTACCTAGACCAACACCTCACATTTTATTTTAAAACTAATTTAAAATAAATCCTGGACAAACGTAAAATTATAGGACTTTCAAAAAAAATACAGAAAACTTCACAATTTAGGACTAGGCAAAAAGATCTTCGACTTGACACCCAAAGCACAATAAGCAAGAAAAAACTGTAAAACTGTATCTAATTAAGATTTGAAACTTTTGCTCAGGGAAAGGCCCTGTTAAGAGGATAAAATCAGTTGCATGCTTTCCAGATGGCACTGTTGGTAAAGAATCTACCTGCCAGAGCAGGAGATGCAAGAGGTGTTGGTTCAATCCTTGGGTTGGGAAGATCCCTCGGAGAAGGAAATGGCAACCCGCCCCAGAGAAATAAAACCACAAAATGTGTGAAAATGATTCAGCTGGTGACATTATGGGATAAGCCTTGATATTTGCTGTTTCTACAGAAAATTAGTGGAGGTATTTTTCTTAGCATTTTAGTTAAGGCTTTTACAATTCCTTCTACCACCTGTCGTGGACAAGTGGCCTATCTATGTGTTATCAACCATATTACATTGGAACATAAAACTACTGTGATTTTTTAACTAAGAATTTGTGTTTAATAGCTGAGACTGATTTTTAGGTGAAACAAACAGAATTATCTACTAATTTGATCACAGAATAACTATGCTGTTACAAGGCATGTCAGCAGGAACTGACTTCATTGGAAAAGGCCATTCCATGCCTAGTAAAAATGTCATTTTGATCACACCTGGAGAAATAAGGTACTCTGTAAATTTTACCATTCCAGAGAACTGGTCTCATCGAAAGGCAGGAAAGAGATCAACTGGTCCCTTTCCCTGAGCCTTGTTACTATGTTCCCATTCCTCTTAGGCCAGAATTGCTTTGACCTTCCTTTGGATGCCCTGCGCTCTGAATGTTTGTACCCTTCCCCCACCCCCAACTCAAGCATTGAAATCCTAAGTCCAGAGTTGATGGGCATTAGGAGGTGGCGCCTTTGGGAGGTGCCAAGGTCGCGAGGGTAGAGTCCTCATGAATGTCCTCCAGAGAGACCTCTTGCCTCTCCCCAGGAGTGTCTTTCTTCATAGTTTGTTTCCTTTTGGTTTTCAGTAGAATACCCTGAGCTGGCTGCAGAGCTGGAGAGGAATTGGAAGGTAGCTGAACCCATCCGGAGTTTGCTCACTCATAACCAAATTCATGAATTTTTTTTTAAATTTTCTTTACTTTATTGTGTTGGTTTTGCCATACAATGACATGAAACCGCCATGGGTTTACATATGCTCCCCCTCCGGAACCCCCCTCCCTCCTCCCTCCCGATTCCCTCCCCCTGGGTCATCTTGGTGCACCAGCCCCAAGCATCAACCCTGGGCTGGCAATTGATTTCACATATGATAATTAACATGTTTCAATGCCATTCTCCCATATCATCCCACCCTTGCCCTCTTCCACAGAGTCCATGAGTCTGTTCTATACATCTACGTTTCTTTTGCTGTCTCGCATGCAGGGTTCTCATTATCATCTTTCTAAATTCCATATATATGCATTAGTATACTGTATTGTTTTTCCTTCTGGCTTACTTCACTCTGGATAATAGGCTCCAGTTCCGTCCACCTGAGTAGAACTGATTCAAATGAATTTTTTTTTAATGCTGAGTAATATTCCATTGTGTATATGTACCACAGCTTTCTTATCCATTTGTCAGTTTATGGGCATCTAGGTTGCTTCCATGTCCTGGCTATTGTGAACAATACGGCGATGAACATTGGGGTACACGTGTCTCTTTCAATTCTGGTTTCCTCAGTGTGTATGCCCTACAGCTGGTCACCATAGGTCAGCACATTCTCCTGGTATCATATCTCCTCTTTCAAGAGGATCTGTGCAGAGCTACCCTTTTATTTAAGAAATATTTCTCAGCATGGCTCAGAGATAATAAACTTTACTGGGGAGCGGCAGGGGCTGACTATCCCCAGAAACCTGCTCTTTCAAAGTTTTGCTGTGTTTTATTGGAAAGTCACTGAGTTGGTACTTGTTCTTCCAGATATAATCTTTCTCTAAATAACCACCCAACAACGTGTGGTTATAGATGACTGACAGGATGTAATGAGAACATTTGTTTGCTCAACCACTGAACTTTTTTTTTTCCTAAGAAAGAAATATAAAACTAAATAATTCATATAACATTACCAACTCCCACAGTATTGATTATCATCGTTGTCATCAATTTGCTGCCCCTCCAGCCATCCCAACAGGTTATTACTTACAGATTGTGGTATTATTTGCTGCCAGGATTCCATTTTTAAAAATGAGTATAAACAACAGGAGGAAATTTTGAGCACACCAGAGAGTTCCTTTCCTCTTGAGAATAACATAAGCTCTATCTCTGATTTTTAATTAATCAGATGCCAAGAGCTGATCCTAAAATTTCAAGTAGGATCAAAATGAGTGGCAAATGATAAGACCAAAATAATTGCAAGGAGTAAAGAATGGAAGTTATTAGAATGCATTTCTTTATGATTTAAGACCAATGACAGAGAAATCAAATTTTGATCATTTTTATTGACAAAAGGCTACAATTAAATGATATATTTTAGATTATAAGATAACAACAGTCTGCTTTATTATAAGGTCCAGCTCCTGGATGTAGAGAGAAATATAAAATATGGCAAGCTATTAAAAATTACTTATCATTTATTACCAATGAGGAGATTTTTAGTTAAATATTAAAGAATTACCTTGAAGCATTTCCTTTCCTCTTCAGAAGGCTGAGAGCATTCTATTTATCTTATTTCAATAGCCAGGTTAATGACTAGCTATGTGATATGCAGAAAAGGTAACTAGGGAAAAAACACTCGGTGTCATCGTGCAAAACATACCCTCTGTGCTGCATACAAAAAGAGGGCTGGGGAGAGGTCCTTTCTGCTCTAAAAATGCTTAGTTTGTAAACATTTTTGATAAGTTGTGTCCTCTAAGTCATACAAGCAACCAGAATAATAGCAATTTATAGTTCTAGATTTTCTTGGTGCTGGGTCTATCTGTCAACATAAGCTTTTACAATTTGTTCTAATATTTGTGATAACTGTTTTCTTACCTTCAAAATTATCACCAAGGTATAATTTCAACAGTTTGAACAGAAACAGTTTAAAGAGATCATGAAAACAGTACCCCGAAAACAACAACAAACCCCAAAGCAATTTTCAACACCCATTCATGCACCTAAAAGTGGACACAGGTGTAGGTCAGGGAAGCTGTATTGATTTCTGTGCTTTGATAGCTGAAGAATCACCTTATAGTCTTAACCACCTTGATTACATAATTTTCCCACATATGTTTCCCCCTCAAACTGAGAGGGGCCCCTAATGTCTAAATCTTTAAAAATTCTTAATACCAAATATAGCATTTAATGTATAGAGGATGATAAATTCTACTTGAATTCAATCTACCCAACTTATTCATTATACAGACTTTTAAAATAAAATAACTGAAATTGTTTATTTTTTTCTATGCATTTTCATCAACATGGCCCAAACACATACAAACACAAAGTGCACATCTTTTTATAGCCGTCTGATATACTTTGAATTCAACTACTTATGCCCATTTGGTTTTCAAAGAATGAAATACATTCCGAATTACTTCCCAGTTATAGTCACTGCCCTGCTCCTCCCCACCAGCAAGCTTTGCCCAATCACTCAGTATTCTTATAGTGCTTTGGATTTTCCAAGAATTTTAAAATAATTTTTATTCTCTAGGCTATCATATTCTTGAGGAGTAACCATATTTCAAATGTACTTTATTACCTTATAGTTGCTTCTAGTCTTCCCTGGTGGCTCAGATGGTAAAGAATCTGCCTGCAATGTGAGAGACATGGGTTCGATCCTTGGGTCGGGAAGATCCGTCCCCTGGAGAAGGGAATGGGAACCCACTCCAGTATTCTTGCCTGGAGAATCCCATGGACAGAGGAGCCTGACGGGCTATAGTCCATGGGGTCATGAAGAATTGGACATGACTGAGCGACTAATACACACACATCATTAAGGAGGAGAAATAGGGAATCACAGGGGATGTCCTTGAACAATATTAGCTTCAGAGTTTTTATTCAGATTATTAATATTTCAACCAAGTGGAAAACTCTGGAATAAATAGTATCATGTGAATTAAGTCATCATTCCTTTCCTATAATTTAGATTTATTATTATTCATGTGAAACTGCTGCCTACCCAATCTCCTAAAGCCAACTTTCTGCCAGATCAGACTTGTCAGTAAATCACTAATCCACAGATGACTTTTCAGATTCTGTGACTTTTTTTTTCTCTTCGTTTATATCACATCACTCTGGGTCCCTTGAGATAATCATATTTCACCTTCAACATAAGAAAGAATAAAAATCTGAATAATAGTATGTACATTTCAGTAATTACACTGTTTCAGAAATATATAAGCCATGAATCATGTTGCCTTTAGCAATTTTCAGCATCATTTGCTTATATATACTAAGATTATATATCAATACATCTCAAAATTCAGAAGCAGTAAACGACATAGTGTTACAAACTGAAACTGCAAATCAACAACCAGTGTTGATTGCTATTTGTACAATACAGTATTATTCACCATTACTCTCAGTCATAAACCCTTCAGGCTTTGCACAGTAATTCACGTATTACTAGCAGCACATTGATTCATGACCTGCTTTATTTTATTCTATGATCTTGGATTTCTTTCCTTGTTACCAGTGCTCATTTAAATCCCAGCAATCATTTCTTATCCAATATTCACTTCAAAAACCTACCCCAACTGTAGTAATCCATGAAATTCTTCAGAAGTATGCAATGAAAACATAATGAAAAGCTTTGCATTTGAGACCTGGCTTAAATGTTTACTTCTATAACATGGGGCACATCGTTTATTTCACTTTAGCCTTAGATTCCTCATTTGTAAAACAGAATGGTAATTATACCTATTTCTCAAGTATCCAATTATTCTATAATGAAATAATTTAAAACAAGGAATCATCAGAAGTTATATAACATGTAAATTGTTTTTAAATGTTAAAACATTTCTGTCTGCTTAGTCATTCAGTTGTGTCCGACTCTTTGTGACCCTCTTTGAGGGTGGTAGCCCTCTAGGCTCCTCTGTCCATGGGGATTCTCCAGGCAACAATACTGGAGTGGGTTGCCATGCCCTCCTCCGGGGCATGTAGACATTAAATGTCTAGATGCTACTATTACACTTGGGGTCTAGGCATAGAACCTAGCAGTTGAATAACACAATGTATTCTGTTTGTCTTACCCTCCAGAATAGACTGCAAACTTAGTGATGCAAAAAAAAAAATTGTACAGAAATTTTATTGTCTTCTGCAAAACATATAGTTGAGTACAGTGCTAAAGAAATACCCGTTTCAGATGTATAGAATAGACTCATGGACTTTGTGGATGAGGGTAAGGGTGGGATGATATGGGAGAAGGGCATTGAAACAAGTTAATTATCATATGTCTAATCAATCGCCAGCCCAGGATTGATGCTCGGGGCTGGTGCAGAGAGATTTCCCAGGGGGGAGGGAGGAGGGAGGGGGGTTCTGGAGGGGAAGCATATGTAAACCCATGGTGATATCATGACATTGTATGCCAAAAACAATAAAAAAAAAAAAAAAAAAAAAAATAAAAAAAAAAAAAAAAAAAAAAAAGAAATACCCGTTTCAGTAAAATTTGCTTAGAGATGGATGGGTTCTTTTTCTTATTCTTTAAACTAGTTGACTAAATAGATTAACAAATGAGTTTAACTTGATGGCCTCTCACTTGACATTTCATTACCTCTTTTCTTCATAAGCGATTAAAACATTTGAGTGATTTCTTTTAAAGAGTTTCTCTCTGGAACAAAATTTTGGAGGAGTAAATAAACAAACAAAGCAGGGACTCTCTTATGATGGAAATGAAACCTTGTTTTAGGACAAAGCAATAATAAAAATCACTGAAGAGAAGATCACCTACGCTGAGAAAAGAACAGCTGAGTAGGAATCAGCCAAGAAAGGAAACAGAGGCACTTGAAGATGGACAGCTCCAAGCTCCTGCTACTCTGAGCGCAATTGGGAAGCTATAGGGAAGACGAGCTTTGGTAACCATCATATGCTAGCTTTAAGGTCTTGCACAAATAGGTTAAATTCTGTTTATTCAAGTTTCCCCATCCGTAAGATGTGGCATAATAACATCTCGTTCATAAGAGTAGGGAATATTGTTTAAGCAACTGTTAATTTTATCAAAAAGAAAGTTCTCTGACTGGGTCCCTAACTTTGGAAATTTCCTCCAAAACATTAGTCTTAAGAGGAGTGAGCTAGAATGATCAAATCTGAGTAGATAATGAACTAACATAATTAAGCCAATACCAAGGTCCTGACTTTTCTTTAACTGAAAACTAAACCTTTGTCTCTTACTTATGTAACATGTTTTCTAAAAAACAGTTTCCTAATACCAGATAAATTATTCAGTAATCTGTAATGATTCCATGTAATAAAATACAAAAAAGTATATTAAAAATTTATTAGGTTATGGCATTCACAATTAACTCAAAATGTACCACAGACATAAATGCAAAAGTATAGAATTCCTAAAAGATAATATAAGAGAAGGTCTGGATGACCTTGGGAATGACAATGACTTTTAAGATACAGAGGCATGATTGATGAAAAAAATAATTGATAAGTTAGAATTAATAAAATTAAGTCTTCTGTTTTGTTAAAGATACTGACAATAGAACAAAATGACAGGCTACAGATTGGGAGAAAATATTTGCAAAAGATATAGCTGATAAAAGAATGGATTCCAAAATATACAAATACTCATAAAACTCAACAGTAGGAAAGCAAAAACCCACTTTGAAAATGGGCAAATGATCTGAATAGATACTTCATGAAAGAAGATATACAGATAGAAAATAAGCATTTAAAAGATACTCAACATGATATATCATCAGGGAAACACAAACCGAAACAATTAAAAATTAAAATGACACACCTGTTAGACTGTGGAATCCAAAACACTGACAACACCAAAGCCTCATGAGGATGTGGATTAATAAGAACCCATATTAACTGCTGTTGGAATGTAAATGGGCAGCCACTTGGGAAGACAATTTGACAGTTTCTTACGAAGCATACTTCCTACCCTATGATCTGGCAACTACCTTCCTTGGTGTTTACCTAAAGGAGTTGAGAGCTTACGTGTGTACAAAAAACCTGCACGAGTGCGTTCAGCAGCTTTGTTCATAATTGCCAGAACTGGGAGGCAACCAAGATGTACTTCAGAAGGTGAGTGGATAAATCGACTGTGGTCCATCCAGAGAATGGAATATCACGCAGGGCTAAAAAGAACTGAGTCATCAAGCCATGAAACGTCATGGAGGAACCTTACCGTACATATTACCAAGTGAAAGGACCCGATCTGAAAGCATGACAGTACTGTATGATGCAACTCTAAGGCACTCTGGAAGAGTAAAATGACCAGTGATTGCCAGGAGTTATGGAGAAAGAGGAGTAAATAGGCGCTGCACAGAGGATTTTGGCTGTGAAGATACTCCGTGCGATCCCACAGTGATGGAGAAATGATTGGATATTTCTACTCATCCAACCCTATAGAATGTACAGATGAAGAATGAACCTGAAGGTAAACTATGGACTTTGGATGATTATGATGTGTCACTGTAGACTAACACTTGGTAACAAATGTACCCCTCTGGTTGGGAATGTGGATAACAGGGGAGGCTGTGCTCTTGTGAGTGGGAGAGGGTGGACAGGAAATCTTCATACTCATCACTCAGTTTTGCTGTGAACCTAAAACTAAAATGCAGTTCTAAAAATACAGTTTGTTTGTTTGTTTGTTTTAAAAAGAACTCTAGTAAGACATCTGGAGAGGCACAAATAAGTATAAATCATTGATAACTTCAAGACAAATGCCAGGCTAGTTATGTTGAAAGTTAACATCTGAGCTTGAGTTGGATGAAGGAGATAAGACCGGGTCCCAGAGGTCACAAAGGTTCCACACAGCCCGTCCAGTTTCACCAGTGAACGTGAAACATTTACTTCCTTAACCCCACTGTGTCCAGCCTTCTTTATACCTGACCTCATTCCTGTTTGCAGCCTTTTAAAAAATCAGTTTTCAAATTCCTTATTTCCATGCCCATCCTAACCTGATTCCAATCCATGTAACTCTCTCTTATTGCTCTGGTTTTGATTCCTGGCTGTATCCTGTCTCTATTTAACTTGAAAGAATACAGCAGTAAAAATTCTGGGCCCATTTCTTGGCATTAACTAGAGTATGGCAAAAATGTGTTGAGATGGTATTCACCTATTTTCTCAAAAAGGGTAAATTTAATCCACTTCTGTATACTTACATGTGAAGTTTTATTCTCAAAAAGAACACTTTTGTGGTGTATTAAAATAAAAATTTACTTTTTATTCTGATAAAACACACTGCATAATTGTTTGGAGATAGTTACTGTATAATTTATATCACATATCTGTACAAAGGGCTACCCTGGTGGCTCAGAGGTAAAGAAATCCACTTGCACTGCAGGAGACACAGCAAATGCATGTTTGCTCCCTGGGTTGGGATGATCCCCTGAAGAAAGAATGGCAGTCCACTCCGGTATTCTTGCCTGGGAAATCCCGTGGACAGAGGAGCCTGGCGGGCTAGAGTCTATGGGGTCGCAGAGTTGGACACGACTAAAGCGACTTAGCACACACAGCACCTATATGTATCGAAACAACGATAATCAACCAACAGAAAATACACCAGCAGCAATGAGAAATACACACATTCACACACACAGAGGCATTAGGGATTTAGTTTCTGCCTTCCATCAAGACCAGAGCAAGAGCTGATTTCTTTAAAAGCTAACTTGAAAAGATCTGCTGCTGCAAAAAAAAATGTTATACACTTAGTAAGTTAGGCATTATTTTTTTTCCACCAAAAAGCGACTTATTTTATTCATGTGCATATTAAGAAGATTGCTCAACTTTGACTCAGTTGTCAGGAATTTGTAACTCGCTAGTCAATCTTGAAGGATCATAAAGCAGAAACACATCTATGAATATGAAGTTGGTATCTCCCTTGATCAATATGACAGTGATTACTTATACCTTCATCCTGTGAAGAAATTCCCTTACTACTCATCTTTATCACACTAAATTAGGAAAAAGGGTATAAAAATTTTATTTTCTTAAACATGCCTATTTGATTTTTTTCTCCTCTTTATTTAAATACTAGAAAATAGAGATTAAATGAGAATAGATTTGGAAAATTTACTCAAAAATAAGTATTTGTGTTTTATTTGCATCTATCTGTTCTTCATAAACATTCTGAAAACAGTGGAAGATTTAAGATGCATACAGCTCACAGTAACAGAAAATTTCATCCCAAGCCAATTTAAACAGTGATAAAAATGCTTTATCTCACAAAGCAAAAAGTTCTGAGGAGAGCAGTTGGAGGGCTCAGTGAGTTTAAGCTTAAAGTTCTCTTCATCCTTTCACTCTGCCTACGTGGCTCTCAGCACAGTGTCTCATAGACACAAGATGGATGCCAGAGTTCCAGTCGTCTCATGCTGACTCCACAACAATCAGCAGGAAGATAAGAAATTTCTTCCTGTGTGTCTTTTGTTCTTAGAGTAAGCATTCTGAGGGGAGAAATGACAGAAAATATGCCCCAAGCCCATTTCTAATGGGTGGGTGGTTTCAATCACTGGCAAGGAAAATTGGATTACCATGACTAACTTGGGGACAAGTGAAGAAACTGGATATAGGAATAAATCAATATCTTTTCCTAAGGATAAATCTTGCAGGCACCATCAGTGGCTGTTCTATAACTGAAAAGCAAATATTTTTCCTGGCTTTCTCAAGGTGTAATTGACAAATAAACATTGTATGTCTGTAAGATATACAAGGTAATGTTTTGATATATGTATACATTGTGAAATGATTATCGCAGTCAACTAGTTAACACATCCATCACCTTGTATAGTTTGCTTCTGTGTGTAGGGATAAACACTTAAAATCTACTCTCTTGGCAAATTTCTAGTATATAATACATTATTATTAATGGTAGTCACCATGCAATACATTAGCTCCCCAGAACTTATTCATCCTGCATAATTGAAACTTTGTCCCTTTTGACTAATCTCCCCATTTCCTCCACTCCCCAGCACCTGGAAACCACCATTCTACTCTCCACGTTTGTCAGATTCCACTTATAAAGGGGATCACACAGTATTTGTCCTGGGTTCATTCTCTGGCATACCAATATCCTTTGGGTAGTTCCCTGGCATAATCATGAACATTATAAACTCTGAGAAGCAAATTATAATAATTGAGACACTGCTTAATTGTCCTTTGCTGTTGCTCTTCAGTTGCTAAGTCGTGTCTGACTCTCTGGCGACCCCATGAGCTGCAGCATGCCAGGCTTCCCTGTCCTTCACTGTCTCCTGGAGTTTGCTCAAACTCATGTCCATTGAGTCGGTGATGCCGTCCAACCATCTCATCCTCTGTTGCCCCTTCTCCTCCTGCCTTCAGTCTTTTCCAGCATCAGGGTCTTTTCCAGTGAGTCAACTCTTTGCATCAAGTGGCCAAAGAATTGGCTTCAGCATCAGTCCTTCCAATGAATATTCAGGGTTGATTTCCTCGCTCTCCAAGGGACTCTCAATATATATAAATATATATATGTGGAGTATAATTACTTTACGACATGGTGTTGGTTTCTGCTGTACAATGAACTGAATCGGTTACACACATACATACATCCCCTCCCTCTGGGACTGCCTTCGCAGCACCATCCCCCCATCCCACCCTTATAAGCCATCACAGAGCACTGAGCAGAGCTTCCTGTACTTTTTTTAATACTTGCTTTTACAAACTAAATTCCAAAATCCTTTATGTATTTTCATTATACACAAAGTAGATATGCAGTGAACATTTTTCATAATCCATTATATTGTAATTCAATAAGGCATAAATAAAATGACTCTCTCTAGGGTTTGGCATAAGAAACTTGCCTCCAGTCATGAATTTCAAAAATATAGTGTTTTATTTAGTTTAATGCAAGCTGCTATAATTGTAATTAGTCCCCAAATGTATAAAGTTAAAGCAGGTAAGTTTGTTTCTAGCCTGCTCAACGGTACTTGTCAGCCAACGGCATAATGTGGTTCACTCTCATGCAGTCATTTCTGGACCCAGGATAAGAAAGTTTCTACTATCTTTACCGTCCAAGTTATCCCTAGGGATTATCTCTCTTCCAGCCTGCTGGAATGGGCACAGAGCATGGGACAAACCATACTTTTCTTCTGAACCAGGCTTGGAAATGTTACAAGTCATTTTTCACTCACATCCCGTTGGCTAGTGTGTTGCAGGGTCCCAGCCACGGAGTGTGGCTGGGAAGGGAGCCCAGATGTGTGCTGGCAGGAGGGCAACACAGACAGAGATGCGCTCTGACACATATGGAGCAGGTTGCACACTGGTGACCATGCCTAATTCTCATAATTACCCCATGATGTAAGTGTGATTAATACCTCCATATTGCATATGAGAAAACAGACACATTCAAATAGATTAGTCTATTTTTTTTCCAGTAAGTAAGTAGTGACATGCTAAGTTGCTTCAGTCGTATGCAGCTCTTTTCACCCCCTTGGACTGTAGCCTGCAAGGCTCCTCTGTCCAGGCAAGAATACTTGAGTGGGTTGCCATCCCCTTCTCCAGGGATCTTCCCTACCCAGGGATTGAACCCATGCCCCCTGCACGGACAGGTGGATTCTTTACCACTAGCACCACCTGGGGAGCCCAAGTCTTGTCACCTGGCGTCAAAATTTCCAAGTCTTATCCTTTAATGTTACATTTTGTTCTCTGAGGAGAAATAAACTTTAGTTACGTGTCCTCTCAAGGTTGTCTCAGTCATTCAGAGAGAGTGAGTTCAGCCAGGTTGAACTGCCAGTTCAACTGCCAGAGTCTGCCTTCTGCAGAACGTGCCTCTGCTCCTACATAATTAAGTCTCAGTCACCCACTGTGCTGGATGCTTTACTACACAGCCTTTTTCGGCTGCCTCTGCCCACCTGTATTAGTTCCTCATTTATCCACTGGTGTTCTCAGAAATGTCCACAAAAACTGCTTTCACTCAGACCTTGTTTCAGGGTCTGCTTCTGAGAGAATCAAATCTAGGATAATTAATCTCAAAAACAATTTTGATTGGAAAAAAAGGTGTAGAAGAGTTCACAGAATATTATACAGAGCTTAGAGACATGCAAAACTAACATTGTGTATATATATATGACAAATATATATATATATGACAAATCATTTTTTAAGTGTGAAGGAATCCAACATGCAATTCAGGACAGTGCTGCTTTGTGTGAATGACCACATGAGATGGTTTTGTTATGCATCTACTGGACTGAGCCAAAAAGCATTTTCCAGAATTCTTTTTCTGTATGTTTCCCATTAGTTCCAGCTGCAAGCTTGATTCAGTGGTAAAGAATCCACCTGCCAATGCAGGTGACATGGGTTCAATCTCTGGGTCGGGAAAATACCCTGGAGGAGGGCATGACAACCGACTCCAGTATTCTTGCCTGGAGAATCCCATGGACAGAGGAGCCTGGAGGGCTACGGCCCATGGGGTCACAAAGAGTCAGACATGGCTAAGCGATAGAGCATGCAGGCAAGCCTGAAAAATAAAGTCTGAATTGAATCCCCCAAAAGATGGCCAATGGCCCTCAATCAATTCCCAGTTCACACATCCAGGTCCCATTGATGAAAATATGCTACTACACAGCAAAGAAAAAAAAAAGTGTAAATCATCTTCTTTGATGGTCTTTAAATGTCCTCTTGTCATTTACCAGGATGAAAGCTTTGGGGAAGAAAAAATAATCAGATATTAAGGATTTATGGACATTGGCTCAAAGTGTACAGTACTTCCTGTGGTCCACCAGGAAGAGCAAGGAGCTAGCAGGTCAGATAAGCCATAGGGTTTGGTCTCAAGTCCATCTCACAGCAGCTCTCCCATCTATCTCTGTGATTATTTTCCTGGTTCTGAAATGGATAATTAGAAATAATGTATAGCGCTTCTCAGGGTTTCCATATGTCGCCTGACCATGGCATGAGGGCCATTTAACAGGAATGTTAAATGGAAGTCCCTGAAACTGGCTCTGCCTTTGCTTCCCCCCCCCCCCCATATTTTATTGAAGTATACTTGATCTACATGCAATGTTGTATTAATTTCTGCTGTATAGCAAAATGGTACATTTATACATTTATATACAGACTCTTTTTCACAGTCTTTTCCTTTATGGTTTATCACAGAATAGTGAATACAGTTCTCTGGGCTTGTTGTTTATTCATCCTGTACATAATAGTTTGCATATGCTAACCTCAAATTCCCAATCCTTCCCTCCCCTGATTCAAAGGCTCTGCCTTTGAAAAATAGGAAACCAAAGGCAATACCACATTCCTGGAAGGACTGCAGGACTTATTGCCATCAAGGACATAAAAAATGCAGGGGTGTTGGTTCCATTCAGGTCGTCTGCTGTGCTTATATAGAAAACAGATGGGTGTTGAAGAATGAAAGTGGATTATTGAAAATTTAATCAGGTGGTGACCCCACCTGCAGCTCCTATTCCAGATGTGGCTTCTTTGCTGGAGCACAGAACACACCCCCTCGTATCTGGAATGCAGCTGTTGCTCTGGTAACTACTCTCTACCAGGGAAGCTGAGGCCATGCTGGCCAGATCCAGCCTGTAGCTTGTTTTTGAAGAGGCTTTGAGCTAAAAATAAATATTTTTTTTTTCACATTTTTTTTGAGTTTAAAAAAAAAATAAAGAATATGTGACAGAGTCCATATGTGGTCCTCCAAGCCTAAATTATTTATCACCTGGCCCTTTACAGAAAACAGTTTGCTGACCCCTTGTGGGGCTTTAAAGAAAATGTTTCTATATTGCTGTGTTTTGAGGACTTTCGGAGCCAGTTTTACTCAGTTGGGAAGTGAGCTGAAAACTCACTTTATGAGTGTTTAGAAAAGAAAAAAAAAAGTCTGGCTGTATTTCCAAGATTGCGACAAGGAAACAAGAATTTACTATAATGCTTACTCTGTTTTGTCCCTTAACATTTATTTTTTTAAAAGTTTAAACCTACATAAAACTTGCCAAAATAGTACAATTGGTGATTCTAGGTGAAGGATACATAATACCTGTATATCCTTTACCTAGAATCACCAATTGTAAACATTGAGCCCTATTTGCTTTACTTATTTTCCTCTATATATACACAGTAAGAAATCTTTATAACATGGTTTCGTTAAAAAAAAAAAAAGCTAGAACACATGAACCTGATAAAAAGCAGGATGGCTGGGACAAAGTCGTGGCACCATCTCTCCATGGGCACCTGGACATTTAGTTCTTGTTTTCTTCTTATTTTACAATCTAGAGTCAAATAACCCAATTTCCTAGTGAAGAAACTGCTCTGATCACAAAAGTCCTACTGTCTAGAACTGCACTGCACTCTTAGATGCGTTGTGCCTAGTCACTCGGCCCTGTCCAACTCTCTGCAGCCCCATGCACTGGAGCCCACCAGGCTCCTCTGTCCATGGGGATTCTCCAAGCAAGAGTACTAGAATGGGTTACCAGGTCCTCCTCCAAGGGATCTTCCCAACTCAGGGCTCGAACCCAGGTCTCCCTCACGGCAGTCAGATTCTTTACTGACTGAGCCACCAGAGCAGCACCCTCTAGATGGTCCAGCAGAAACGCCCTCCCCCACAGAACTGTGCGTTGGCTGTTTCTGAATTTTGGTCTTACGTTCCTAAGTGAACATCTTGGCACCCAATTTATATTTGGGACCAGTTACTGGTCACATAAAATCCCGTCCTACATTAGATAATGTAGAAGCAAGAAGCGCCACTGTGAATGCACATTTGCATTTTACATTCTGTTTTCCACACAAGCGACTCATGATGATGAAGCCAGGAAGTCTGAAACTTTGCCAGGCAGGTCACACCTCTCCAAGCTCCCCCATTCGGCACGCCCTCGCCAGCAGAGGCTGATGTCAGCCCATTGCGCCATTGCTCATCTCGAGGGGAAATGAGAATTAAAATGATCTCAGCTGGACATAACCCACTTTCTCACCTTCAGGAATAAAAAACACTTTCCTGAAGCTGTTGCTGTTATGCTGGCAGGTTGGCTCCTGGTCGGCCGGGGCCAAGGGGTCAGCAGGGGGCTACTGAAGCACATCACGCTCTGGCATAGTCTTTGACTTCTGAAAGCTCACACCGAAATCACAAAAACTGCAACTTCTCTCAAAGGCACTGACACTGACCCCTCCTAGTAATCAGTTAAGCCATTGGTTCACCACGTGGAAGACCTCTCAAAATCAACCAGGGAAGGCTTTTTCACTTAGTTTTGGCTTCAAGCAGATGTTCATCCAAGACCAGCCAAATAGTTTTTCTAGGATTTATACGTGTTTCATCAGAGGCAATCGGTGTTCTAATTCTGATAAGCTTGCTGGTTAAGAGTCCCTGATAAGCCCAACTGGGTTAAGAATCTTTAACTTAAAAATATGACTTTGCGAGACCATAGACTGTGGCCCACTGGGCACCTCTGTCCATGGTATTCTCCAGGCAAGAATATTGGAGTGGGTTGCCATGCACTCCTCCAGGGCATCTTGCTGACCCAGGGATTGAACCCAGGTCTCCTGCATTGCAGGTAGATTCTTTACTGTCTTGAGTCACCAGGGAAGCCTATAGTAATTATTACAAAGGCTAAGAATTTTAGATGGACATGTACAAAATAATTATTTTCCCATTATTGAGGGACGGAGAATAAGATTACCTAAAATTTCCCACAGTTCCTGACCCCTAATCTATTCTTATTGTGACCATATAGCTTTTAAGATTTTAGATCCTAAGCTAAGTAATATAACAATTTCCACGTTAATACATATTTTATAAATACAAAAAAATTTCCAAAGCTTATGATTCTGTTAATTATTTTTTATTGCTTAATCATTAAGTATTTAGATACTTCTGGAATATGCATTTAAAATCAACTAAAATAACATGAATGTTTTAAAAAAAATCAGAAACCTTCAACTCTAAAACACACAAGTGATAAATACATCATTATATAAATACACTATATTCAGTTGTTCATTCATTCTACAAGCACTTACTAAATGCATACTTCTTGCCAAGCATGTTTTAGCAACTGGGAGTATAGCCTTGAAAAAAAAGTCTGGCCATTCAGAGCTTACATTTATTGTGTATTTGAGAGGGGAAGCAGTCAACAAACAACATATATCATAAAGAGCTTATACAAAATAAAGCTGTGGGATAACGGGGTTAGGGAGAGTGGGCGGCCAGCAGGTGTAATTGATACAGACTCATTAATAGTGGTGTTAGAGTAGGTGACTTAAAATAGGGAGCGAGCCCTGAGGACATCCAGATTCCAGGCAAAGGGGCGGTCTGGCGACAGGAAGGGGAAGAAGGCTGTGATGGCATGAACAAGCAGCTGGGAGACAAGAAGATGCAAGTGGGAGTACCTGGGGGCTGTGGGAATGCGCCAGAGGGTCTGTTGGAGCACCACACCCAGGCTGACTTAAACAACGGGACTTTATTCTCTGTCCCTGGAGGTCAGCAGTCCAAGATAAAGGTTGGTTGTGGAGGCCATGAGACAGCTTCCGTCCCATGTCTCTCCCCGCCCCGCTTCTGGAGGTTTGTGGGTGTGATCTTTGGCCTTCCTTGACTTGCAGAAGCCTCACCCCAACCTCTGCCCGCATCTTCATTTGGCATTCTTCATGTACATGTCTGTCTCCAGATTTCCCCTTTTGGTGAGGACACTGATCACAAGGAATTAGGACTCACCTCATTTCAATATGGCTTTATGCTGACTGGGGCTTTCCTTCAGATGATAAAGAATCTGCCCGAAACACGGGAGACTTGGATTTGATCCTGGGACAGGAAGATCTCCTGGAGAAGGGCATGGCAACCCACTCCAGTATCCCTGCCTGGAGAATCCTATGGACAGAGGAGCCTGGAAGGCTAGTTCATGGCGTCGTAGAGTCAGAGGTGACTGAGTGACAAACACACTTATGCTAATTATGTCTGTAACAACCCTACTTCCAAATAAGGTCATATTGATACCAGGAGTTGCAACTTCATTCTATGAATCTGAAGGGAAATATTTCAATCAGTAACATGGCTGTTACTGCTGAATGAGAGAAGCCATTGGAATGTTATGAGCAGGCAAATGCCACAATCCCCCTTAAATTCTAAGAGGACACCTTTAGCTGCTCCTGTGACGCTGGGCTGCAGTCAGTCAGGAAGGATGGGGCAGCCAAGCCTGGTACGGGCCTGGACGCGGCAGCCTGAACAGAGGTGGGTCATTCCTGAGCCAGAGACATTCTCACTAAATACGCTCATGGTGTATCCAGTGTGAAAAATACATGATCAAAATAAAGTTGTTTTTTTCAATACACTCTCCCCCTTTGATGCTACTTTAGAGAAGAAATCTTGAGGCTCTAGATTTCCACTTTATTGATAGTGAGAGTGAGGTGGTGGGTCTAAGACTACAACTTAGCAGTTGGATCAAGGACTCAAGTCCAATTATTCTAGCTTTAAACTCTGCAATTAGTACTTAAGATTAGGTTTTACAGATACAAAATATATCACAATCATGAATCTCAGGTTTTTCATCTTCTATATTAAAGAATTAATTACAACCTGATCTCTATCAAATTTGTTTAGATTTTTAAAAACTATGTTTCTATAATTACAAATAACTTCCAATTAACAACAGGGAAAAAAAAAAATTACTTTGTGGAAGATGAGTCTCAACTGCCCTTTTAGCTTGCTGAGAGAAAAACTTACACCCCAGACAACCAAAAGATAAATAGGAAAAATAAAATGTTACATGTTTTCAATTAATTTATTTAGAAAAACAAAGGTTTACAATTTGTGCCTTAAGGCAGGAGATCATGAGTTAAACAAGTTAGTATTAATAATACAGACTTCCAAAAACCTTTATAGATTAGTCCAAAGTAGAAAATTATTTTCTGCCCACTCTTGGACTCAGACACATTCAGAAAAAATATATATATTTATTAAAATAAAATGGCAAACCTAATCCCACCAATGAACTGATAGTCTTCATATCGGCTTGTCTGAATAACCTCTGTGTAAGAATAGCTGAGTGATTTTTCCCTGCCCTACCTCCATATCATATGAAGTGATGATGAAAATATTTACTTTCTGCAAACTCAACAACAACCCTGAAACAAAACACAAGAAACATTAAGAACAAATACCCACTAAATAAACACAGTATAACTAATTATTTACTATTCATTCAGACCCGTCCTTCAGCCTCTAGACATCTGGCTCTTTGTATTATTTCTACTTCAGACACCAGGGAGCACGTGTGTGAAGAAAATGGAAATCCCCGGTCTAATCCACCTAGATTTCAGATGGCAGTTTCAGAAATATTAATGCACACAATGAAACAAAAAGGACTGCCAGCTATAATGAAGTGCGCTGCTGATAAAAAACACTCTCTAGCTGAAACATCTTTAAAAACTGTGAGCACCGGATTAAGCAATAGCAAGCATCTACGATCCTGGATTTCAGAAGTTAGAAAGAGACCTTTATTGCAACTGAAAGAGAAAGCAGATGTCCAACTTACTAAAGGATAGTCCCCCTACTGACATGTGATCACAGTCAGATTCGTCACTGAATTAGGATGTTCAGTGTCTCTATGTTCTGCAAGACTCATTAAGAAACCTACCTTTATTTTGAAGTAACTTTTCCTAAAATGACAACAGCATTCCTAGTAAACCCTGCTACCACACTGAAGGGAAAACCATACTAGTGAGCAAAAATTTTCAATTTGTGTTGTGAGGATACTGTGACAGTATCTTAGACACAACTAAAAAGCAAAATTAAAAAAAAAAAAACCAATCACTTACAAACCATCTATACTTTTTGTTTCCCCAACATCACATTTTGAAAACACAAATAGAATATGAGGCAACAGTACAGAGTTGTGGAAAAGGTAACAAAGAACTAAGGCCTTAATAGATGAGAAAAATCTCAGAATGCAAAGATTACTGAACTGTGTTGATATATACTAAGCTTTATTCTTTTTCTTTTTCCTGTTTTGCTGTTTAATTTATAGGTGCGCTTGACAAAAGACAAAACCACGCAGATGACGGACGTGTAAAACATGAAAAACGCCATGGTACTCTCACAGCCTCCTCTTGCCGCTGGTAGTGGCTAAGCTGTAACTTCCCTGCCAGGCTGAGCCCGAGGCTCTGTGTTTAGCTAAGACTTTCACACCCACAAAACAAAACAAGCCTAACCACTGCCAACATTAATACCTATTTTCCAAAAGACTCACTCATTAGAGAGAAATTTCCTTGGTTTTAACAGTATTTATATTCAATTTCCATTTAAGAATACCATTTCATTTTAGTGTCTCCTGCAATTTCCTGTGACTGCCTATGTGCTTCCTTTATAAAAATGATAATGATGAAGTACCAAGTTTAAGAATAAATAATGACTGTATACTAAAAGGTACAAGAAAGCAATTACTAGTGACTCCTTAGGACTTAAAACGCAAGAGCTTCAGGTTAGTAGTGATTAGCATGGCATCAGAAATAACCCCAGGCTGCCCTGAGGACCACAGCCCTGAACAGCTTCAGTATCAGGACTATAAATTACATTTTTAAAATGATGAAACATTTTTAAATGTTTAATAATTTAATGAATAACTATTCAAATTATAGTCACTTAATAAAAATCCTAAACTCAGCTGAAAAATAAAGGTCTCAAAAATTAGCTAATCTATGATAAACATACCATACTATTGTTTTAAAAAAAATAACAATTTTGCACATTACTTAGGACAGAATTCCTATGTCATTCCATTATGGAGAGATGAGGGGTCACTGGCTGAAATGAGTTAACACCTGGGAGTATGCAGAAAGCACCTGGCAGATCTCTTTAATCACCGGACGTGAATTTTCTTCATAGGCCAATTATGTCACTCATTATGAATAGGCACGCCCATAGTATTACATAACAGATGTCAATAAATTCTATGAGTATATGTATGTGTATGTATATATATATACACACACACACACATTAGATTGTAAAGTTACTATACCATAAACATAAAAATATGATATATATTACTTTTTGAAAAGCAGCAGGAACTTTTTATCAGAGAAAAATTTTAGATGAAATCCCAATATATAAAACAGAGAACCAAGAGTAGGCTGTTCTGGCTAAAGCAGGGGAGGCAGGAATAACAGAGACCCCTGCCCTTCCCACAGTGTTGGCTGAGACACTCAGTGTCCGAACCATCATCTGAAATCACCGATCCAAGTAAATCCTGTTCACACAGCAAAGAATAAACGTAAGACAATATAGGCCCACAATACAGGCTCCTATGAAAGTTTTATAATGCAACTGAGTATAAAGGTAAAAAGTAACAGTTCCTCTCCTTTAAAAATAATAACAAAATAAAATCACTATGCTATATAAAACCTAATTGTTTTATCTCACAATCTTAATTTGATCCTTGGAAAAAGTTACTAGTTCTCTTTAAAGTGCCTGAATTTCAAAGACTTAATTTTGTCCATATAAACCTTATCCAAAACACGAGGAGAATGCATGGTAGGAGGTGGAGGTGTTATTTTTCTCTATCACACATGTATCTTCTACCCTGGCCAATTTAAATATTCTGCCCAAGAATCTTAATTCTGTCACAGAATATTCAGATAGAGAAACATGCAAATAGAACTGGTCTGGTAGAACATCTACAAGGTAAACTCTGACAGAGTGTTTTGACTGTTTTAGACAAACTTCCCATCTCTTTGCTCCAAACATCTCCCCGATTGTGGAAGGACTATTTTATAACCCATGCAATTGATGTTAGCAAAATACAAATACCACGTTCTCTTCTGGAAAGGTCATGATTAAATGTCTAAATTCAATAAATAGACTCTTTAGTAACGTGAAATCCTGTCAAACGGTCTCTCGGCGTCGAGTCAATCCTTCTTCTTTTCTAGCACGTCTTTGGGTTCCTGCGGGGCGGGCCGCGGAGACGCGCCGCTCCCGGGCTCCGGGGCCTCCCGACCCGCTCCGGCCGGTTCCGGGCCGCCGGGCTCGCTCTTGGACCCTTCGCACCGCTCCTCCACGTAGCCCCCGTCCGCGTCGGCTGTGTAGACGCCGTAGCACATGATGCTGATGACGCCCAGGGGCAGGCCGAAGAGGAAGCAGCCCATCAGCGGGGAGCTCCGGAATACGGACTGTGGGGAGACAAGGAGGCCCCTGAGAGGCAGCCTGACAGAGGCACCGGCCAGACGCTGAAAGCCGCTACAAGCTCTTCCTTCCGCGGCCGTCCACCCTGCTTTTGGCTCCAACGAATCAACGTCAGTTTCTCTGCAGTGACTACCCCGTGAAGGACACTTCAGACATTTTATATCTGTGTGTGTGTATGTGGGGCCAAGCTACTGGAGCAAAAAAGGGCACCAAATCCTCCATTATCGCTTTTTTTTAATTAAAACTTTTTATTTTGTATTGGAGGATGGCCAATTAAAAACGCTGCCGATAGTCTCAGGTGGATACCAATCCATTACCTTTTCAAAAGACGTCTGTTTTCCTCACATGAATCACAAAGCTCTCTGAGGTGGCTGTTACGTGCCAACAGCTTTACAGCCATATCCTGGCCTGAGAAGGCTGGTTATTTACCATAAGCAAGGTAATACTCTCTTCACATAATATTTTTTACTTGCATCATTAGAAATCACTAAAACTAACTTAGTAATTTCCCTCAGATCTCAGAAAAGTAAAAGCAACGTGACTGAGCTGTACAACTATACCATAGTCTATGGACTGTGACTATAACTCCTGAGAACCAAACAGACAAATTCAAAGCAGAGCAGGGTCACTTGGGAGTGAGATAATGGAAAACGGCACCACGGAGTCAAGGTGTTGTGAGACAGAAATCTAAGCGTGAGTAAGAACAAGGTGGGCCGGGGGTTCAGCGTGGGCTCAGAAAAATGAGGAAAAAATGTGAGACGGACGGAGAACAGTGACACGAGTCACTGGAAAAGGGGAGGAGGGCGCTCAGACCCGATTACTGCAGTAACACTGATTATGCAGAGGTGCACAGGGGGGACATGGAGACAGCGCAGGAGGAAGTGGGCGGCAAACCACGCGGAGGCCCGTCACACGTGTGTGACCAGGGCCCAACCCACGGACACAAGGTCACGACAAACAGAAGGCGCAGAGTAGGTCAAGGATTAGTAGCGTCTACTTCTCTCCAGTGGAACATCAGTTCTGCTTTAGGCCCCAGTGAATGAAAACACCATGGAGTAGCTCAAGATAGACACTGAGAGCTACTTTTAAGGCTCCAGCAAATTTAGGGCTACTCTGTAGCCAAGCTGACAGCTGAAGCTGGGACAATGAGAGAGATTTCCTAGACTTCTGAGCAAGAGGGTTTCAGATCCAAGGACTGAGAAAGGCAGGAGAAGGAAAGAAACTCTGAAAAACACCAAGTTATGCTATCAAGTTAAGTGATCCTCAATTCCAGTTGCCTCACCAATCATACAGAAATAAACTGGAGAAACTTAATTTCCATCTGATCAGTACCTTTTCTTAACATAAATATGTACTATATCTCATCTTCTAAGATGTATTTTTATCAAATCCTTTGAAACTCCAGATTTTATTAATATCTTAGTTAGACACAACCTATATCCCTGTTCTCAGTTATCAATGCCACTGAACACACGGGCACAACTTACCACAACAGTAGACTTGGCATCAAATACTATTCGTTTCAGTCTCTGCAAAACGCTATCACCTCCTTGGGCCTTAAATTTAACAGGAAAAAACAAATTCTTATTTCAGCACTATCATTTATCTGTTAGGTAATCATCCTTACGATGCTAGGTCAAGAGTTGACTACAAAAGATTACACAGAGCACCTGAAAGAGGCATGGAGTAAATACTTCCTGGTTTCTATCTTTCCCTCGCTTCTTGCTTCTGTCCTCCCGTATGAACGCCGTCTGCCTCTCCTGAAAACGCACCCGCCCAGCACGCTGGCTGAGGCCGCGCCCGGCTCAGGCCCGCCCGTTTCTGAGCTTAGCTGGGCGTGGTAAGGGCTGCTGCAGGGTGTCTTTCCTGTCCTACGGGGGGGGGGGGCCTCCCCGGCGATGAAACCCAAAAGGAAACAGGGCTGGAAGGCAGAGGGGCCAAAACTCCTGATGGAAACCCATCCAGTTCCCGCATTCAGCACCCCCGAAGCGTGGTTCCCCCCCCAAATCTCACTAACTGACACAGCAGGCCTCTCACTCCTACAGGTGAGCCTCACCTGAACTGTTACAAACATAAAACCCCTACTATGTGGTTAAGAGCGTTTTCAAAGAAGGAATACTTGTCACTCTGTGAGCCAACTTTCAAACAGTTTGTGTAAAGCTGAAACCAGTCTCACAAAATTATGCTTCACAAAAGCACAGAAATAACATATTTTCTCTTAAAAAAACCAGTTTAGATTATCCATTCATCTTTCTGAGAAATGTTTTATACAATTATATTTGGAATAGTCCACTCAGGCTGGTTCTAAATACATTTCCTGATCTTTTAAGAAACTGTGGTGTTTGTTAGTCACGGGGTTTTTTCAAGAAAACTAATCCAAGTGACTTTTTCTGTGAATGCAGAGAGGTACTAAGAATCAAGAAGCTCACCGCTGGATGGCTTTGTACCCCGCAGACCTGACTGTGTACCTCCACAGTCCCCCACTCGGACTCTACATACCAAGCACCTCCCCATCACTGTGACAATCTGACAAGCCCTCCTCATGGCATTCTGCCCATCAGTGCCCTCTGCCTCTGACAACCTGCGCAACGGATTCCTGAAAGAACTGGGAGGACAGAGGTCTGCCCCACCCTGGGGGTGGCCGAACCTTCTCAGAATCAGAGGAAAAGAACTCATTTCTCCTCTACGTCCTCTCATCACCTCTTTGAAATTACAGTGAACAACTCACATCTACCGTGCCATCCAAGATGTTATTAATGAACTGGACCATGTCTTCTGCGTTCTTAATCTGTCTATCTAGTAAAAAGTACTGTTGGTTTGAAGTATTCAGTACAACCACAGTTGGGACTTTCAATTCACTGAAAGTAGAAAAACAGAGAAGTCAAAATACACGTTAGGCAAAGAGACAACAGACATTCTGATGTTTGGTGGAATTAAATCCAAATAACTGAAAGTACATAAGGGAGCTATAATAAGTTTTGCCTTCTTCTGCTTATATAATTTCAAATTGTGCATCAACTTAAAAAACAGCTAAATTAACACTTATGAGAACTACCAGCATACAATACCAGACAATTAAATACTCATGATTAAACCTAAAGATAAAAGTTAGTCTGTATGAAGTGCTCATTTCTGGACAGTATGATTCCTTGCACAAATCCATGTTAAATATCATTGCTGTTAACCACACGCAGCCCACTTCAGTTAAAGGGCAAGCAGGCACCCAGAGAGGAAAGGGCGTCGTCTCCAGAGTCACTGCCTGTGGTCCAATCTGCTTTCCCACAATGCAGCTTAAATCTAGTATTTTTCATTTAAAAGTGAATAAAGGTGGGGGTGTGGGGACTTACCTTGTAAAAGAAGTTAAATGAGAAAGTTCAAGTTAAATATCCAGCACATCCCTTGTATGTAACAGTGGTTCAACAAACATGATTTCAAAACCTCTCAACTTGTCACCACCCCACAGTAAAATCATCCCATCCTCCTGGGTGCTCCAGGGACATACTAGATGTCAGTTCAGTTTGCAGACAAAAACCGTTATATAATATTACTAATGTGTCATTTACTTCAAATAACTTTTTTTCCCCCCTCAAGGACAGGATTTTGCATAATTATAGAAAGGGACTTCATTTCGTACATCACCTACATATCAGGTTAGCGTTATTCGTATGTCTATTTATATTAGTTTATGGTTATTTGTGTGTCTCACATTATGCAAAAGTACAGAACTCTACAGTAGGAACAAGCACAGCCCTGTATGATCGCCACGTGAGTAACTGAGTCCAGGAGGCTGCTTTCTTAATATTCCTCAACCCCTCCCTGCACAACATGCTTCTTCCAGGGAGATAACATGCGCATCTTTGTGCATTTCCGTGACTGCCATGAGCAGAGGATCCCCCAGGAAAATACCTGACAAGGATGGGGGCAACAGGTAGGCGAGGCCTGGACCTAACTGGCAGCCTGGAGCCACGTGGGACTGTGCCCAGACAAGGTCAGCCAAGCCCAGACAAGTGAGAGAGAATAAATGATTACTGTTTTACACCAATGAACACTAGCGTACTTTATTATCCAGTATTATTAGGCAATAATTAACTGTGTAATTAAAAAATAATCTTAGCTTCATTCTTATTCACAAAAACAGGAAACAATTTTTTGACTTATAGTAATTATCATTATACTCTATCAGCAGCAAAATTCTATTTTTATGGAATGAATTAAGAACCTGGTCTTCCTACAAAAATATAAAGAAGTTGAACTAGAAACAATATTTTCTGAGATAATTCAATTTCAGTAATGATGAAAAATAACACCGCATTCTATTCCCTCTTAACAATGCTCACAGAAACTTAATACAAAATAATTTAACAGATCAAAGGTCTGAGAGAACCCCATTTCCTTGGATAAAAAGTGAAAATCATAGTCAAAGCTGCTGTGTTAAGCTATCATATAATATCATGTATTTTGCCCTAAGTTAAAAACTTCTAGGCATAAGTACTGATTAAATTCCACTAACTGATGTGTCAGTACTGATGGTACAGTGGTGAGGAGCTACTGGAGTCAGAGATCTGGATTCGGGGCCTGGGTCTCTTTGACTTACTTGCTGGGCATCATTTGGCTTACTGGTTAACTTCCTTGAGTTTCTTCTAAGAAATTTCTATTTCCTCATCTATATAAAATGGAAAGAATAATAGTACTTACACCCTACTGAGTTAGCATAAAAGTCAGAAAACGCACGCTGACCACCCAGTCCAGTGTTGGTCACAAGATAAGTGCTCGCTGATGACTTTCAAGTACTATATAACCATCATTATATGCTTTCTCTCTTCTCTCTCAAAAAAGAAAAAAAGTACAAACTTCTGACCATAGCAGTAGCAAAACTTCTACTATCACATAACTCACATTAGAAGTAATACTCGTGAAGCACTGTCCATTCATCTCTAGAAATTCTGAGTATTACCAAGAATCAAGGAGATGTTTATCAGGCGCAAACTGCTTTGGCTTGCTCACTATGTTTTACTGCATCACTGTGTTGGCTTGCCTCCAAGAACATTATAAAAAGTGACTGCACTGAAGCCCTTACTATACAGTGTTACAAAATCCTATTAAAATATATCTCTGTTGTAACCTGGGGCTTCCCAGGTGGCGCGTGGCACAGAATCCGCCTGCCAGCGCAGGAGACGCAGGTGTTCCTCTGGGTCGGGAGGATCCCCTGGAGGAGGACACAGCAACCCAGGCCCGCGTTCTTGTCTAGAGAATCCCGTGGACAGAGGAGCTCGGCGAGCGACCATCCCTGAGATCTCAGTTGGACACGACTGAGCACACTATAATGTGCCCCTTTATAAGATTACGCAGCATAGCAATTTCCCTTAGGTCTCTACAAGGTCAACCAAACTCCTATAAGCAACAATCATTTTATAGGTGATGGGAAATATGTAAACCATGTTTTTATACTTTGTACTGAGTATTAAAAATTCAAATAAGTACCTTTAATAATTTTATAGATACTTTTATTTTCCTTTGTCTTGATTTCTTCATTACGTATTAAATCTGGTACTTTATATATTTGGTAAAAGAATAAAGCTACTTTATTCTGTAATTTTAAGATTATTAAGATACTTGCTCCCTGGAAGAAACGATGTGACAAACCTAGACAGACTACTAAAAAGCAGAGACATCACTTTACTGACAAAGATCCATGCAGTCAAAGCTATGGTTTTCCAGTAGTCATGTATGGATCCGAGAGTTGGACCATACGGAAAGCTGAGCACCAACAATTGTTGCTTTTGAACTGTGGTGCTGGAGGAGACTCTTGAGAGTCCCTTGGACTGCAAGGAGACCAAACCAGTCAATCCTAAAGGAAATTAATCCTGAATGTTCCTTGGAAGGACTGATGCTGAAGCTCCAATACTTTGGCCGCCTGATGCAAAGAACTGAGTCATTTGAAAAGACCCTGATGCTGGGAAAGACTGAAGGCGAGAGGAGAAGATGAGATGGTTGGATGGCATCATCAACAGATGATGAGATGGTTGGATGGCATCACTGGCTAAATGGACATGAGTTTGAGCAAACTTCAGGAGTTGGTGATGGACAGGGAGGCCTGGTGTGCTGCAGTCCATGGGGGCCAAAGAGCCAAGGAACCGAACTGAACTGAACTTTGTAATTTTAGGCTCTTGAGGGATTTCCCCATTTTCACGCCTGAGCTCTTTTTAAGACCCATTTTCCAAACACTCGTGTGTCTGCTATTACTCCCTGACTGAAATGACCTCTCTGCGTTCTTCATGCAGCTACCTTGTCATTCTTTAGAACTTCTCTTAATCACCACCTCCTCTGGCAAGCGTTTTCTGAGCTCCTGCACTTCTAGGCATTGGGGTGAGGGCGGCAGTGGGGGTCTCTCACATTCTCAGTCTGCAACCGTCATCCTGTCTAACCCAGCAAACTGGAAACACCTGAAGACGGGGACTCCATAATCTACTCACTTTTGTACATCAACAATGCTGTGCCAAACACATCATGTGACATACAGCAAATACTCACTAAATGCCCACTGAATAGAATAGGCTTTCATTTGAGATTTATTAATTTGGTATAGGTTTGGTAAATGTTTTCTAAAATCAACTTTCTGAAGTGACAAATCATATCTTAATATCATAAGCATATCAGTATTATTTTAAAACTGCATAGTTTTCCTATAAAGTTAGTCTGTTAAAATAAATTATTTTAGAATAGTAATTAATCCCTGAATGCTAAAAATTTTCTAATTAAGTTTTATTCATTAAAACTGAACTAAGGTGTGAATTAGACAGAAACTACAAAGTTTACAAATTCTTGAATGATATTCTTTCCAAAACATTATGTTATCAACTAAAATGGGAATGTTTTTAGAATAGAGAATTTTAAAGTTTAGTTAGTTTCAAATAGATTTTAAAAACTAAAGTAAAATATTTAATGGGAGTCTATCTTTATTAACATATACAAAGGTTTGCTTTCTTTCAGCTATTAGTCCTTCTGCCTGTCTTTTAAAAACAGAAACTTAAAAACTGATAGTCAGGGCTAATTGGAAGTCCAACACTGCACCAGCAGTATTTGTTCATTTTGCCCTGGTGGTCTAATGGTTAGGACCTCACACTCCTGCTGCAGGGGACACGCATTCAAACACTGACTGAAGAACTAAAATCCTGTAAGCCACACAGTGTGGCCAAAACAATCCAAAAAAGAGTTGGCAGCAAAATCATTTAGTCATTTAGCATTTTACTTACTCCATCAGCAAGGTATTTATATAGTCATTTCCATCCATATGGCCAAACTGAAAATCCCTAATCAATATCCAAAGAGAAGAGAGAAAAGAAGAGCAATATTAAATACAAAAAAAAAAAAAATACAAAGCACTGAATTTGTTGGCTAACCATGTAAATACTGTAAACATATAACATATAAATTATATAAATAAATATTAAAAAGTGTCAATTTTACTGGCTTTGGAGATACAAACATGAGGTAACAAGCAAATTTTAAGACATTTCTATTTTGTTTCATACTATGTTATAGGAGAAATACACATCATTAAGAGACTCAGCATAAAAAGGGCATAATAAGCAAGTAACGTGACAGATTTACACTGACTGTCTTATGACAGTAACAAACTGACTCAGTACACAGGAAAAACACCACCTACTTTTTATGTTCCATTTTCTGAGTTCCTGTTAAAATCATCATCTATCTGCATCTGACCTGTGACTGCTCACTGAATTGCACCTCAAATGCATGACTAAACAGGCAACCTCATTTTACTGGGCTTCGCTTTACTGTAGTGTCCAGACAGCATGCTTTTTCCTTTCCCCCTAACAAACTGAAGGCCCCTGGAGACTCCGGAGTGAGTCTACCGGCGCTACCGCACCAGCCATATTTGCTCATCTTGTGTCACATTTTTTGATAATTCTCACAATATTGCGAACCTTTTCATTATTTTTATATCTGCTGCTCTGAGGATCCCTGGGCAGTGATCTATGTCACTACCGTGATTTGGGGGTGCTATGAACTGTGCCCATGTAACGCTTCCAATTTAAGTGATAAATGTTGTGCATGTTCTGACTTCTCCACCAACCAGCCATTCTCCCATCTCTCTCCCTGTTCTCTGAGTCACAACAATGTTGAAATCAGAAGGGGTAATCACCCTACAATGGCCTCTAAATGTTCAAGTGAAAGAGTCCCATGTCTCTCACTTTAAATCAAAAGCTATAAAAGACCCAGTTCAGAAAGGGAGGGAAGTTGAAAGTTGAGGTAGGCTGCAAGCTAGGCCTCTTGCAGCAAAACAGTCAGCCAAGTTGTGAATGCAAAGGTGCTACTCCAGTGACTACACAAATGGCAAGCAAAAAACAGCCTTTTTACTGACACACAGAAAGTTGTGGGGGTTCTGGATAGAAGATCAAAGCAGCTACAGCATTTCCTTAAGCCAAAGCCTAACCCAGAGCAAAGCCCTAACTCTCCTCAGTTCTACGGAGGCTGAGAGAGGTGAGGAAGCTGGGGAGAAAATCTGAAGCCAGCAGAGGGTGGTTTGTGAGACTTAAGGACAGAAGCCTTCTCCTTAACAGGAAAGTGCAAGGTGAGGCAGCAAGAGCTGATGCAGAAGCCGCAGCAAGCGATCCAGAAGATCCAGCTCAGATCATTAATGAAGGTGGCTACATTAAAGAAGAGGTTCTCAGTGAAGATGAATGGGAAGAAGATGCCATCTAGGACCTTTGGAGCCAGAGAGAAGACGACGTCAATGCCTATCTTTTAAATCTTCAAACGACAGGCTGACTCTAGGGGCAAACGTAGTTTGTGACTTTAAGTTGAAACCAATGCTCGTTCATCATTTTAAAAATATTAGAAGTCCTTAAAAGTTACGCTCAAGTATGCTAAATCTACCTTGCCTTTTTATGGCAACGTAGCCTGGGTGCAGTGTATCTATTTACAACACGGATTAATAGTATTTTAAGCCCCACTGTTGAGACCTACTGCTCAGGAAAAAAAAAAGATTCCTTTCAAGCTATCTGCTCGTCAACAATGCACTTGGGTGCCCCAGGAGCTCTGATGGAGAGGTACAATGAGATGAATGCTGTGTTCCCTCCTGGTAACTAACACGATACCCATTCTGCAGCCCATGGATCAAGGGATCATTCTGACTCTCAAGTCTTATTATTGAAGAAGCACATTTCCTAAGGCCACAGCTGCCATAGACAGTGGCAGCTCTGGTGCATCTGGGCAGAGTCAAGTGCAAACCTCTGGCAGGGAGCCAGAATCCTAGATGCCACTGACAGCATTCGTGATTCATGGGGAGAGCTCAGATACCAAATACCACCGAGGGGAGTCTGGAAAAAGCAGATTCCAACCCTTGTGGATGACTTTGAGTCGTTCAAGATTTCAGAGAAGGAAATGACTACAGATGTAGTGAACAGTCAGAAAACCAGAGTTAGGAATGGAGCCTGAACTGCTACAATCCTGTGGTAACATATGAGTGGATGAGGAGTTGCTTCTTATGGATGAGCAGAGAAAGCAGTTAAAGGAAATCTACTCCTGGGGAAGAGGTTGCAAAGACTGTTGAAATCACAACATTTAAAAAGACTCAGAGTATTACATAAACTTAGCTGACAAAGGAGCAGGGTTTGAGAGGATCACCTCAGATTTTAAAAGATGTTCCACTGTGGGCAAAACGCTACAGAGAAATTGTTCAGGGAAGGAAGAGTCGATCCATGAGGCAGATGTCACTGTTCTATTTTAAGAAAAAGCCACAGCCACCCCAATCTCTACCACCCTGGTCAGTCAGCAGCCTTCAACACTGGGGCAAGACCTTCCACCAGCAAAACGGTTACGGCTCACTGAAGGCCGGGGTGATGACTGGCATTTTAAAGTATGGACATTTTTTTAGACACAGTGCTGCTGCACACGTCACAGACCACAGTATGTATCAAAACGTAACTTGTATATGTACTAGGGAAACAGAAATTTCCTGTGACTTGCTGTGTTGCAGCGGTCTGGAGCCAAGTCAGCAACACCTCTGAAATATATGCTTGTATATGGGCATGTTTTCTTACCACAAACTTACCCTAAATCCTAACAAGATGCAGGTATGATTCAAATTAGAAGTTTTTTTTCTTCCTAACTTGTAAGATATTTATCAATAAACTTCAGGTCCAAACAATTCATAATGAAATGCAACATGCTGTAATTCATTTCAGCTCCTTGATTCTTCTTTTAAAGTATGGAATACTCTTTACTTTTGCTTTACTGTACTACAAAACATAATGAAACAAAGATAATGGAGCCTTCCAGAATGCAAACACCTACCTGTGGAACTGGTCTCTGTAATCTCTAGCAACTTCCTGAATAACTGATTTTAATCTGTAAGAAAATAAAAAACACATGAACATTCCATCTTGTCAACTTGAAAAAATATAATTATTCAATTATAGTATCTGCTGCTTTATCTAATGTTTAACACTGCAGGAAAAGTAAGATACGGTATCAAGTTTATCTGAAGGCCATGTAAAGTCTGAACTGGATGATGGCTGAAGCATAAAACTATTTCAAGGCACTATACCTGGTATGCTCAACTGATGTATTTTTCTCATCAATTACTGCAATAGCCACAAGCTTTCCTGAAATGAAGAATGACATATCTGAATTCAATAATCCTGATTATACAAACTTTCTAATTATTATTGTACTTACAAACAGGAAATAGTATATAGCTTCTAAATTCAATTATTTTAAACATATTAAGTTTAGCAGAGTGAAACCCTGAATTATCACGAAGTGATACATTCCAACCTACTTCCAATCCCCAAAATGTAAATATCAATTAGTGAGTCAAAGTCGCTCAGTTGCGTCTGACTCTTTGTGACCCCATGAACTATACAGTTCATGGAATTCTCCAGGTCAGAATACTGGAGTGGGTAGCCTTTCCCTTCTCCAGGGGATCTTCTCAACCCAGAGATGAAACCTAGGTCTCCTGCAAGCAGGCAGATTCTTTACCAGCTGAGTCATAAGGGAAGCCCAAGAATACTAGAGAGGGTAACCTATCCCTTCTCCAGCGGATCGTCCCAACTCAGGAATTGAACCGGGGTCTCCTGCATTGCAGGAGCTATCAGGAAAGCCCCAACAATGATAAATATTCGACAATTCATATGCTCAAATCGTATTCTTTCACACAACTCACAACTGATGAAAACAAGTATTTTGTTGAAAATAAATACAAACTAACAAAGTACTTCTTCCTAACACTTACATGGTTGGCGTCTTACAATTTTTGTAGTTTACATCTATTTAAGACCATTCAGCTAGCTTTTTATAGCTTTCTTTTGGCATCTGTATTTATATTTGCTTTGCTTATCATTTTCGAGCACGTAACTTCAAGAAACCATGCCAAGCTGACACCCTGACTCTCTGCACAAGTGGAAGTGTGCTTTCAAAGGCTGTGATAACTTGTATGCCAAATCCTGTTACAAAATCAGTCTTCTGAGGACAGGTTTCTGGTAGCTATTTTTTTCTTATTCCCTTATTATCCAGGCTCTGTTTTCCCTCTGACTACTGATTCTTTAATGAACCCTTTCTAGCTAATCTTTATTCCACATGTATGTTCTTTGGTAATATTCCTCTGTATTCTCATAAAGTTGAACTGGCATTCAGGTCTGAAAAAAGGAATGACATTACGCAATGGAAATTAAAAGCTCACTCCCTACAGATCTATGTAATCAGTTGAGGAAAGCTCTGCAGGATGGAGAGCTGTGCACATGCTGTTACCAGTGTCTCCAAGCTCATACAGGAGGAAGCCGTCCACCGTGAGATAGTTCTGAAACCTCTCCCTGTTGATCCAAGATGACAGATCGCCATCTTCGTACTCTTTAAAGCAAAGTTAGTAGAGTGTAAATATGACATTAACATGTTTACAATGTTTAATCTAGCAATATTTATAAAATGCCTGACACAGGATAATAATCTTAAACTCATAAATTTCATTTTTATAAAGCTAGCTGAAGCAAACAAATGTAAAAAAAGGATTAATACACAAGTCATCATTACAGCCTCATTAACACAGCAAAAGATAAATAAATAAAAATATAGGAAATAACTGAAATACCTGAACAGGAAGTAATTTACATCATTATGGTACATATTAAAGGAAGGCCATGTGAAGATTTTTAAAAATTACAATAATTAAGGGGTAAAGCATGTGACAAAATAATACAACATGACATGACTGTAATACTGCAAAAAATGAAGTATGAAAGAAAACTGACAAAATGATAAAATGAAGGCATATGTATACTCCTACTAAACAGTTTTCCTGGGCTGATGATTATTCTTGGATGATGTCCTTATGGGCAATTTTTTACTATAATTTCTTTGCTCTTCTGTATTTTATGACATCCTTTTTCTTATGTAAAACAAAATCACATAGAACGTCAAACATAGTATTTTAGCCCTTTTCTAACATCATATACTTCCTCTGACAGGAAACATAATATCCAAGAGAATTATGTCCTGATTAGAAATATAATTCCGACAAAATGATCACAACTGCATGAAAAAGCAGCTGATGGAAATGTCTACCAATGTGTCTGGAGGAAGACTGGATTTTATTGACTTCCTGAAAGATGTGCTTTTTCTGTCACTTGCTAAATAGAACATTTTCAAGTTACCAAACCTATAAAAAAATAATATAATGCAAATCTGGATGCATTTATGGATTCAGATTGATGACTTAGGAGAATAAACATAAAACTAGAAGTTGATTATTGGGTCACAATCTCCACTCCAGGTCAAATTTTCTGAAGATTATACACAAAAGTGATAAAAGTAAAACTCATTAGGAAATAAACTATCCTCCTGAGCTTCACCCTTGTGACATTATCAACAACAATGGAAAGACAGCATGAGCAGGCTTCACTGTGGAAGGTGGCTGATTTCTTCCACTTTTTTGTGTGTCTCATATGTCACACCTTTTTAAAATGAATTCTGAATATTTTAAAGTAATGCAGAGAAACCGCACAGGGCTCATTTCTAAAAAGGGAAATAAATGATCTGATCAAAAAAAAGAAAAAGAAATTTATTGTGAGCAAACTCAGAATGAAAGACCACTCAGTGGAAAACATGAAGTTGAAGGGTAAGCAAAAGCCAGCAGTCGCTGAACTAGTGGGTTCTGTAGACAGAGCCGCATCTGACAACACCTAAGGCCTGTAATGACCCAGCACTTTAGTTTGAAGGCGTTTACCTCAGAACTCTGGAACTTACCATCATAAACAAAGTAGGTTTCATCTTTGAAAACAAGCACAGCAGGCATCTCTTTCAGGGTCACATACTGCATAAAGAAGAGTAAGAAGAGTAAGTTTGACAGTTAAAAATTTTCAGTTGGTCATCATGAGTTTAAAACATTGAAAGATAGTTGGGGGAAAACTCAAAATGCTAACAAAAATGTTACAAATGGTTAAAAAGAACACAGTCAATCTCAAGCTCATCCAGTGACCGGGCTTGTCACCTCTTGAGACATCCCCTGGTACGGTGCCCTGTCTGCTATGGGGGAACCACGGGACATCCTCAGACAAAGGAATCACAAGAAGTGGGGTCCAGGCGGCACGCTAAAACGGTGGAGGGGCTGGGGCGGAGGTAGCAGGCTACACAGCCACGTCCTCCCGGCAACTCCCAGGCTGTGTGACAAAGACTCCATCACTGCACCCAGGAGTCGGCTTCCTGTGAACCCAGGATGCATCACCACCTCATGGGAGAGTGAGAGCTGCTAACATCCGGGAGAGGAGATGAGAGAGCGGGCTTAGACGGTAACCTGCCTCATGAATGAGAGCTCACAATGGCAATTAATAAGAAGAAATTCATTCAGTGGGTGCCTGCTTCTTATCCATGTCTGACTCTCTGTGACCCCATGACCTGCAGCCCGCCAGGCTCCTCTGTCCGTGGGATTCTCCAGGCAAGAACACTGGAGCAGGCTGCCATGCCCTCCTCCAGGGGATCTTCCTGACCCAGGGAATGAACCCAGGTCTCCCGCATATTAGGCGGATTCACTACCTGCTGAGCAACCAGGGGAGCTGTGTTGTACTAACTTCAAGAGAGTAAAATTACAGCAGAGAAATCCGCATCAGAACAGGAAAGATGTAACTTGGGTAAGCCACAGAGAATTACTACGTGAGTGTGGTAATGCTGAACCTAACAATGAACACATCAGTAGGTAACTATCAAAATAAAAATAAGAAAAGGAAGGACAGCTGTCCTGGAACGATTAAAACGGAGGGAGGTATGTCTCAGGTGATACAGAATGATCTGGTCACACTGCACTCAAAAATGCCACAGCACCATGAAGACAACCACAGAAGGGCAGCGGTAAAACCCTCAGGAGGCTCTGCCGTCAAGCACGCCACTCGTCACCCATCCTCACTGATGCTCTCGCAGCATTTCAGAACAGCTGCGTCTCTCCCTTCCAAAGGCATCCCTGGGTGAGCCATTCTCTGAAATCACACACCAGTGAGGCGTCTGTCCCCATTACTTCTCGGAAACCGTTTCTCTTAAAACCATCAACTACCTCCATGGGGACAAACACCCTGTTCCTTCCTCTCCTCATCCTGGTGTTTCACAAGCATCTTGCATGTCTTAAACACCTTGTATCCTGGCTTCCCTCTCACCGTGTTTTCCTACTTTACCGGCGAGTTTTTCTCATTGCTCTCTGCTGTCTTTAGGACCTGGGACCTTTTACCCACCACCTTCGCCAAATCTGCACTCCACGTCTGAGAAGTTTATTATTTATGCAGCTATGACTTAACTCCCAACCCTTATATCCAACAACTTATCTGATGTTTGTACTTGGATGCTTAATATATCAACTTAAACCTTCAAAACTCAAATCATTCCTCCCATACTCTTAACTTGTTCCTTCCCCAGTATTCCCAAGCTCATGAGTAACACCACCATCTACCCACCCAGTTGTTCAAACCAAAAACCTAGAGTCATCCTTTTATTAAATTACTAAAGCACATCTTTATTTTGCAATTGAACAAAGTCACGGCCAGAGGTTTTTCACGTTTGAACTTGAACCACCATTTCTCAATCAAAATGAATTACAACCAAGAGAACATGTGTAATGACTTCTTATTCACCTCTTTTCCTCTAGAACAAGCTCCAACAATTCCATCTCCAAACATAATTCTTTCCCTTCTCCCTAATTCTTTTACTTCCTTTCAAGCCTAAATCCTAGATTGTTTCAAGGGCTCAACTGATCTTCCTGATTGAGTCTCATCCTGATCCAGTTCTTTTTGCACTTAGCAGAGGCATGTCCTTAAAACGAACTTGAGACTAAGTCCTTCCCTAGCCCTTCGCATGTGTGGCCAGGACCTACAAGGCTCCCACCGGCCTCTGCCTGCCTCTCGTCCCCTTTCTCACTGCAGTACAGCCTCACTGGCGACTGCTGCTACTCCACTATGCCAGGCAGGCTCTCATCTTGGGCATTTGTATCACCTGGTCCTTGTTTCCCGTTTACTTTGGCCACAGATCTGTGTGGCTCCTTCACATCCCCTAAGTCCCAGTTCAAATACATTTTCTCCACAGATACTTCCTGATCAACCAATCAAGAGCAGCCATCGCACCTCTAAATGGCCGCACTGCTGCTTTTTTTTTTTTTACGGCAGTTATGATATCTTGTTTATAGCTTTGTTTCCTGAGGACCCAAGCAAAGACTCATCTACAATACTAAAATTTAATCCACTTCCCATCCACAAGAACATAACCTCTACCATATGAGGGTCCTGATGAGTTTGGTTGTAATCAATAATCCAGAACTTAAAACTGCATGCCACAACGATTAAAGGACAATAAACAGTTGTTGACTATACATAGTAACACACTACTTAAAATTCATCTTTAAATATTACCGCAGGGACGACTTCTTCGGAGGCAGAAAAGAAGTATGTATATACAATTAACTCTGAAGCAGCATCAATGTATTTCTCCTGTGAAGATACAAACAGAAAAAAGGTGACTTTTAAATATTAACCAAGATCAAAATTCATTCCTCATTAAACATTCAGAACAAATAGCATCATTGCTAAGTTTTACTAGATCACAATTTGCTACCTGAAATCCTTTCATGTGGAAAGATTAAACATAAAGAAATAAACTGTTTCTTAGGCAAAAGATCATTATAACTAAGTGCTTTTATACGCCTTCAAATAATGTTCATTAAATAAAACAAGCTCAAATCATATTTATCAATTTAATCCACACGTGCAAACACACACGAACATGTATACAATGAGCTTAAACAGTGAGCTTGTGTCTGTTACACTCAACTGCATGCTCCAGTCTCAAAGTCTCAAAATGCTGAAAGGCAATACAGAATTTAAATAAACAGGTCAAGAACAGAAGAAAGACTAAGGTAGGCAACATCCACCTACTTTTCACTCAATTGTTTCATGAAGGCAAATACTATAGAGGGTATATGACAAAGTGCTTTTATTATAAAAACACTTAGATTGAACTAAAGTATTCCTAATAAGGGTGAAATAAGTCCTGAGCTTTTCATGAAAGTCTTCATTAAACAAAAAATTAAATTACAATAAGTCTGTGCTTATGGATTAAAAAATAAAATCACTTGATACCTTCAGAGGTGACTCTCCACCTATATAAACAAAAAATACACGATGTCTCTTCTGCATATGTTCAAACATTTGCTGACTTGGAAGTGGCCGAATTAAAGCCCTGTTTGAAAATGGAACAAATGAAAAAAAACCTTGTACTTACACTAAGACTAGTACATACTTTATTTCTACCTATGTCAGCCCATCATGTCTAATGTCACAAACTTTTATTACTATATGAATTGCATTTTAAGTATATCATTCAATCCACATAAATCTTATAAACTACAGCCCATGACCACTATTAAACCCAGATAATAAAAACACAGTACCTACAATTTGATCTACCAGTTTAAAAAAATAAGCTTTAAAATATTTCCCTCTGGAGAATATCACCTTAACCAATGTTTGGATAGGCAAAGATGGGACTATAATCCATTTAGAATCCTCAGCTAAAAACAAAACCATCCAGGTGAGGAGAGGTCATTTTTTTTCTCCCTTTCAAAAGATCATTCATACAAACACACTGTGAAATACTATTCCAGGAGTTAAAAACATTGTATTTAGAGTATTTATGTCTTACTCTGTCCATTTAAATACTACATAGTTTTGAAACACCCTATAAAGATTAAAATCTAAAATGTTCCTAAGTATGTTATTCTTCTTGGGAAAAATAAAATGGAAACTGGTAGCATGTAAGAATTTTATGAAAACAAAACTGTAAGAAGTTTTATTATATATTTCAAAGCCAAATAAACTGAGAAATAAACTACATCAAAGGTGACTATAAAACATATGACTTATGAAATATTATTAAAAGCTAAGAGGCAGTCTTCTTATAAATGTGACCTATAAGATTTTTATTCCATCATATTTGCAAAAGAACAAGATGTATTCTGCAAAGGCAAACATATTTTCAAAATGCACAGTGCTTTAAATGCATTGCATCACTCTAGTCTAGTCTCTATTTTAATGTGTGAGTAATTAACTGGTACGTGACGCAACTCCAGAAGTGATTCCTGAAATTTCCTTTGCAGTAGATTCAGTCCTAGTTACATCAGGAGAAGGCCATATTAAAATTGCCAAAACATAAAGACTAATCTCAACCATAGGGGAATAAAGTAATTCTACTAGAGACCCCCTCATGTAATATAAAGTTACTTCAAAATTATTCACAAAGCAAATAAAATGAAACATGCAATCAGTAAGAAAATACAGTAAAAAATATACCTTATCAAAGCTTTGCAAACTTTAATATTCAAAGATCATTCCTAATTCTGTGTCTTTTCTCAAATAATTTAAGCTAGATAGTACCATGCCACCCAACAAATCCATCCCAGTATTTCAATTTAACTTAAAAATATTTAGAGCTATCAATATATTACATCAGGTCAAATTCATAAACTACTATACTTTCAAAGCAACCTACTTTGATAAATGTTCTCTTCAAGAAGTTATACATAATCCCACTAAATAATTATACGCACTAACTTTCTATATATGCCAACAAAATGTAAATTAAAAAAAAAAAATCACCAAATTCAAACCAAAAGGAAAGACAAAATTTGTTTTCTTAACCGTAAAACTTCAGAGATCTGTAACTCAAAAAGATCTCTGGGTTCTACTTACATTATATCCTAACCAAAATTTGCAACAATACCTCACAGCTAGCATATAGGAGCATGTGAAAGATGAGGGAAAGAATCTAGCTGCATCTAAAAACCATTTTCACGTATCAAAGGCTAGGGATTAAAGCCTAAGGCTATTCAGAATATCATGTTGTGGGGTTTCTCTTAACACTCAAACTAGACAATGAGAAAAATAATGTAAACCAGGTACTACAAAAGCAAAATCATCATAAAATAAAAATTAAGATTCACAAAGCTATTAGAAGTAATCAAGTCTTGAAAATGTATTAAAAAAATCCATTGGGGAAAAGCTCTTCTATACACAAAATAAATTTAAATGTGAGTGAGGTCAACAAGTATGTAACATAAATCATGGGCCCTTTTATTTTCCTAGAGAAGCTCTCTTCATATGCTATGCACCTCTATCTTTCCTCAAAGACAAATTTTATTTAAAAACCTAAAATATGTATATTCAGAGCGGTTTATTAAAATACATTTAATTTTCAAATAAAGGCCCGTCATAATACAAACTTACCCTGACACTCTGTGAGCAAACTCAATTATATCATCTTTTGTCCGTGGTCCTCTATAATTATATGCTAGGTCCCCTTTTAATCTTAAAAGAAGAAAACAAGATAAAGGTTTATATTAATTATTTTCATATTTAATGATAATCACTCTCTATTGTTACACAAATTACAGCATACAAAATAGTAAATGGAGTTTTAGAAGCAGCATAATCATGGGGAAAAAATAGCTGAACACTGCCTTCAGGGGATCAACAACTCAAAATGCAAAGAAAAAGACTATTTTTCTAAAATTATGTGAAAATATTTCACTCTATGTTTGATAGCTGTATGTATTTATGCCTTCTAATAAATGAAAAACATACACATTCATGGTAAGGAACTCAAAGCATAAGCCTTACTATCTTCTCTACTAAAAGGTCAGTGAAAGGACAGGGAATCAAAAATATTTTGGTAAAGATAAAACCAATTTTAAGCAATACAACAGAGTAACGTGATAAATGCGCCAAGATTACAGAGTAAAACAATGCATTAAAAACACCTCTTCTAGAAAATTAGACAATCTTCTAGAACCTTGCCAATGAATTGTGTCCAACTAACTGAAATTTAAACAGCTGTGAAAGTGCAACAGAACACCTATAATTAAACCAAAAGAATAAAAAAGATAATTAACTGAACAGGGGAAACTAAGAGGCTTAGCAAACATTTTTAAACAGTGGGAGAAGGGAGGCCAACACAAAACCCAAGGAATAAAGAAAACAACTTTGTTACAAAACTAAGTTTCCAAGTAATTCCTCAACTCTTCATATTACCAAAATAAGGAAGGATGAGATCAGGATTAAACTCATGAGAAAATTCAATAAAATCATAATTACAAAACAAGGCCTTTAGAATTATCACAAGATATTTTTTACTGTATATGCTCTGCGTCAGACGTGATCAAATCTACAGGTGATAACTAATATCCATCAATTTTATTCTCTTTTTCTTTCACCTCTAATGAAATAGGCCTATTTTAATTATAGGAAAGTAAAATCTGTTACAAGACAAGATTCACAAGTTAGACAGAATACACTCTTGAGCGCCTGAGGAGTAAAAGAAAGACCTGTTGTAATTTACAACTGTACACCTTTGTCCCGCTAAGCACCTCCCACAGTCCAACTCAAAACACATTTGGTGCATTAGCCTTAAACCACATATTAACTTAAGTGCAAAGAAAAGCACAGATGGATCCCTCTCCCTGGACCACACTGCACCTAGAAAGAACTGCTGAACCCAAGTCTTCAATTCTCCAAGGAAGCTACTAGAAATTAATGTAATAAAATGTAAGTTAGAGTGAACTAATAAAAATACACATATAAACATACAACACTCAACTTACAGCTTAATTGTTGGATAACCTCGAACTCCAAACTCTGAAGCAATGCCTTGATAAGAAAAAGAATAAATAATTCTAAATTTTTTAAAAATGAGAAAACTAGGTAATAAATGAGCCTTTTACTTAAAAAGAGTATACTTATACAAACCCATATAGATATGTTGTTCTTAACTCTTAAAAAATAATGTAAACACACAAAAAGGAAAAAACATGACATTCTCATACAAAATAATTACTTGATAATCCAACTTATGACTTACACAAAAATACTATGACAAAATAAAAAATAAATTCCAAAAGAGTAAATTTTATCTCTAAAGTACTTATTTTAAAAGATATTCTTGTTTTTTAAAAAATTACCTGATTACCTTCAACTGCACCTCATTAAAAAGTGCCAATTATATATATATATATATATATATATATATATATATACACACACACACACACCCATGCATATATAAATAAAGTCTCACTCTTGATTTGACTTCATTTACAGGACACATATTTCTCCAAAAAAAGGCCCATCTCTTCCTTTAGTGTTTTCTGAGTCTTAAAAGAACTGCTTTGTACTTTAATTTTAAAAGCATGAATTGTGACTGGAAAATAATTTATGATCTAAAAACAGCATTACTTGTTTTAAAAGTTTCTGCTTCTGTAATAACCTAGGGTATTAATAATTTGTTACTTCAAAGATTATTGTGAAATCCTCACATTAATTAAAATGAGATACAGTCACTACAATGGCATCTTTTTAAGGAAAACAAAAAATGGTAACAAAAATAAGGAAACAATAGAGAACTAGAGGACTTTAAGAGGCATAGTAATTACTATGGAAAATCAAAACTATACTACTTTACAGATTTAAGGCAACTAGGACAGGAAAAAAGAAATTAAATATTCTCAGTTAGTAGACAAAATACAATATATTTATACAACTATCCTAGTTTATGCAAAGTATACTGTATTTAGTCACATAATTGCTCCCTCTGTTCATTTTCTTTTATTTTCAGAATATTTTCTTATGACAGTTGGTTATAAAAAAACTAGGTGCTTCTTTACCAATCACTTTAGTAATCATTAATTTTGGTTTCTCACTCCCCCCCACCCCGCCCGCACCAATACTCAAGAAAAAGACAAAGTGAATTTGTGGCAAATACTACCGAAAATCTCTCCTCCTTCCTTTATCAACTCTAGACCTCCTCCTTTAAACATGGAGAGAGGTGACCATGTCCAAGGTTCTGGCCAGTGATGAACAATGGCTTTTATTAGGGGTGACACAAACAACAGGGGTGACAAAAATAAGAACTAGGTGTATATATATGAAGATACAGGTCCTGTCTTTGAAAAGCCCTGTGAGCTTAGACCAATTATATAATTTACCTGCACCTATCTCTAACCTAGGACTTAATTCTGCCAAGCATTACACACATACATATACATAACTGAAGGAGAGTTGGCTTCCAATATTAGTTACAGCATAGTGACTCAATATTTTCGTAGATTATACTCTAAGATTATTACAAAACATGGCTGTATTTCCCTGTGCTGTACAATATAACCTTGTTGCTTATTTGCACACTAGTTTGTAGCTCTTCATCCCACATTCCTATCTTCCCCTCTTTGCTTCCCTCTCCCTACTGGCATTGGTTTTCTATTATCCATGAGTCCATTTCAGCTTTGATATTAATATATACATTGGTTTTATGTGTCAGATTCCTCAAACAAGTGATAACATACAATATTTATCATTTTTTGCCTGACTTATTTCACTAAGCATACTACTTTTTAGGTCCATTCACGTCCCTGCAAATGGCAGAATTTCATTCTTTTTTATAACTAAATATTCCATTGTGTATATACACGAGTGTGTGTGTGTTTCTGTGTGTGTCTATATATACACATCACATCTTCTTAAACCAATCATCTGTTGATGGGCACTTGGACTGTTTCCATGTCTAAGATATTATAAATAGTGCTGCTATTGGGGTGCATGTATCTTTTCAAATCAGAGTTTTCATTTTCTCCAGATATATACCCAGGAGTGGGATTGCTGGATCATTAGTCGTAGTTCTAGTTTTAATTTTTTAAGGAATCTCCATCCTGTTTTCCAAAGTGGCTACATCAATTTAATTCCCACCTACAGTACACAACTGTTTTCTCCACATCCTCGCCAACATTAATTATTTGTAGACTTTTTCATAATGGCCATTCTGAGATCTGAGAGGTGACCTGCCTTTGTGGCTCTGATTTGCATTTCTCTAATAATTAGTGATGTTGAAACATCTTTTCACGTGCCTGTTAGCCATCTGTATGTCTTTTTTGGAGAAATGTCTATTCAGGTCTTCTGCCCATTTTTTAATCAGGTAGTTTTTTTTTATATTGACTTTTTTTTTTGATATAAGCTGTTTCCATATTTTGGTATTAAACCCTTATTTGTCATATCATTTGCAAATACTTCCAGGCCAAGCATATTCTAACTGAATACTGTTGTTATTGAGACTACCCTCTTCCAAGTAAAAATATAGATTATGTGAGTAAATATGTTCTTAATACTCCTCACCTCAAATTAAGAAAGCAGGCAAACATAAGCCCTGATTACCTTCAACTGCACCTCATTTAGAAGTGCCAAAATAATAGACACAAATGTAACTGATCTGGAGAGGGAGGGTACAGCCAGTAGCAACTGCTTACATAACTCAGTGTAAAATCTGTACACAAATCAAATAAAGAAAATGAAATATGCAATCAGTGAGAAAAATGGTGGTGGAATTTTATAGCTGATGTTATGGTTCTCTAACAGGCTGCAGTGAAAGAATCCCAGCTTCCTGCCATTATCACTTAATCTCCTCGACCTCAGTTTTCTTGCCTATAAGAAGGAGTTGATACCACCCACCCTTTAGCCACTGGTTCTTTAAACATTAACTTCCATCCCTGATAGGATTTCAGCAGACAGTGATGGGGGAGGGAGGAGAAGGGAGCTACCCAAATCCAGTGAGCAGAGGCTAAGGACGCTGCTGAACATCTGACATTGCACAGGAAACTCTTCTCCCCGCAAAATGTTATCTGGCCCCAAATGTCCACCGGACCAAGTGGGAATAACCTTGAAATACAGACACTGACTAGAAGGGCTTATAATCTAGAAACATACGACGGATTTGCAAATATACCTGGAATCACGGAATGAGAATAAGAATCTTCTTGGCCAAATGCCCCTGAAAGTTTATACATCACCGAGAGGTAAAATATGATCTTTATATAAAATGATGTCACACTCAGGCAGAGGAATAGTGGAATTTTCAGTGGTTTCATAATAGAAATCAGTATGTGATTACAGGTAACATCGTAACATTTCTACTTTTGGATGAGAATCTTTTTGTCCTCATTTTTAAAGAAATATATAGAAAAAGAAAGGCCAAAATAACATCTGAATTTACCCTGGACATAGTACATCAAATAACATTAAAAAGTTGTATAATTAAAACCACACCATCAAGAAATACCTGATACAATTCCAAATGCACATTGCAGGAGAATCAGGAAAGTTCAAATCTCTCCCATTCAACAATTCTATTCACAGAGACTTGCTAGATTGAATATGATGATGTTTATTTCAATCACTGCAATTACATGACTGGAAATAAGCTATCCTCAAGTAGTGTAAGAGATTTTCTCTACTTAATCCCTGAATAATCCTATCCCACGCCAAACTGAAATCCTATAGTGATCCATCAAAATTATACTTTACTTCGTGATTCTCTAACTCAAGTATGCAGCAGAATCACCCAAAGTTCATGTTAAAAATACAGATTCTCATGACTCAATCTGATTTTCATTTGGTAGGGGAGGTGTGGGCCTTTGGAATCTGAATTCATACTGAGCACCCAGGTATCCTAACACAGGTAGCCTACAGACTAAACTTGGGGAAACACTTGATTGCGTGACCATCTGAAAAGCCACCTATGGAGATGGAGGAGACACGCAAGAAACTGTCGGTCCTCTAGAGGCAGAACATTCTAGAGGCAGAATATTGCCCACAGCTAGCCTGAAAATGAAATTCAATTTCTTCACCTGTTTGATTCCAAGGTCTACTAAAATGCCTGTATTTGAGCTGCCCTGAAATATTCAAGAAAGCTTTAAGAATTATATGCCAAAAATCTATTTGTAATCTCTAAACAGTAGTTTTTGAATACTTAACAACTTTCTTTTTTTTTTTAAGGAAGATGGTATTTCTTTTCTCCATAGCACAAAAAACATCTTCTTGATTCTCTAAGGTGAAAAATGCATCCATCGCTGACATCTAACACTACCAGATGATTTACTTAAGTTTACTGACTACTCTTTGACTCAGTGAAATGAATGAATTACTATAGATAGATGTATGTGTGTGCACGTCTAATCAACATACATGCCTACACATAAGCATCTACTTCCACGACAGTTAAAAGGAGTGATTTCTTAGACACTGTAAAAGATTATATCAAGAAATACCCCCTCGACCATATTATCTTCTCTAACTTCCTACCGTCCATCTCACCTTCCTCCTGAAGTCGCAGCAGCTCACTTGTGTGACTCAACAACTGTAGTTCTAACATCTCACCTGCACTCTAGTTGCCCGTATTCCCAAGCATCAATAAAGCAAAATACCACAAAGTTGAAACAGCTACTAACACAAAAACACAGAATTAAATGTAATTGTTTTTTTCCTGGTAATGGTAATAGAGTTCAGTGTGAGTTTTGCTAAGACTTACACTATTATTTTCAACTGTTTTCCTTTATACCAGAGCCAATCTACCACATCTGTGATTTAACCCTCAAAAATGTCTATTAAGAACTACTGTCTCTTTACTCCCCTGCCAACCAGCCAAGTCTGGCCTCTCGGTATATCAAGATGTATACAAAAGTCAGCTTAGACAAGCTTTTTGTCTATAATTGCTCTTTTTGTCCTACATGTTTCTGCCAAAAGCATTTTTATTAAAACAGCTGCCTTCTCAAAAATGTGTGTTAGCTCTCTATTGACAACTGACAAAACCCAAACACCCAGCCTCACCTCAAAGGCTCCTCAAGTCTGGTATCACCCTCAGCACCTGACAAGGGCAGGCCACTGTGCTAGGGCTTTTGAGTAAGAGATATTAGTGCAATCCTCACAGCCTTGAGAATCATCACTCTCTCCTTTATGGACAAGGGAACTCACATTCAGAGAGGTTAAGTGATTCTCCAAAGCCACAAAAGCAGATGACGACTGACTTGGATTTAAAACATAGGTCTTCTAAATTTATACCCAGAGTACAATGCTGACTTCCTAAAACTAAACACACATTTCGTATGTCATACTTCCACTTTATTCATTAATTAATGGCAAAAGGAACCTATATTTTATTGCAAACAAGGGACTGTACATGTGCTATACCATTTTAATCTCATAACAACCAATACAAAATGCATCATACTTAAACATTTACTGGTGTAGAAATCAAAGTTTAGAGATTTGTTGAATGTTAATAAACGTTCCCCAGGCTTCGGGAAACAGCAGCAGGCAGAGTGGGATCTGATCTACTTTCTGAGCCATGCTCTCCCCAAGTCTGTGTGACCCCTCATGTTCTCTGAACTTAATTCTGCCTGTTCCCAAATCCTTTAAGACAAATACTGGTAAACTTAACCTGCACAGGGTCTGATAATAAGTATTTTAGGCTTTGTCACTACTTGACTCTGCCTCTGGGTCACAATAGTGAACAGAGGAGTGCCTCTGGTCCAGTGGAGCTCCATGGACAAAGCGGGCAGGGCCCGACCGTCCAGGGCTGCGGTCTGCCAGCCTCTGCCTGAAGACATTCTAGCCTCTGGTACAGACTCGCTGACCGCATCTTCAGCTCGATGATTTCGCTGTAACACCCTCTCTAATGTGAGCGCTGTCCTGATCCCCACTTGCATGTGTCAGCTCGGCTCATCCTTCGAGCTCCCGTGGACTCTGCTACCACACCACTCAGGCTGCCCAGACAGCAAATTCTCATTCTTGCCCCTCACAGTGACATCGAGAGTCCAACACTCCATCTCCTGCAGTTGTCTCAGCAACTGACGACCTCAAGGGGGCTCCCAGTAGGAATAGGGGCTTCTACATCTGTTACTAAGTATAAGATTAGCACAGATTGCAAACCTCCACACAAAGGCTAACCATCTAACTCGTAAAATACACAGTCTCAAATCTCTTCTTCCTGTTACCTTAAACACTTGCGTTACGAGAACAGAAAAATAATAAACTGAGTAGCTGCTTACTGGAATAGGAAGTAGCATCCATCTTTCCCACTTTCACTGGAGAACCAATGCTTTTCATCTCAAGTCCAACTTCATTCCAAATCGGTTCCAGCTTTTTACAATGGCCACACCATGGTGCATAAAACTTGTTTGAAAAAAGAGAGACAGAGAGAAAACCACTAAGATGTTATACTACTGTGGATGCCAATCTTAAAAGAATCTTTTCCCCTAAATGATTGGATAATAATCTATTTTAGACCAAAAGTCTAAACATAATTTTTAAAGAGGTTACAAAATAAACACACACACACACACACACACACACACACACACACACAAATCTAGACATGTCAACTTCCAGGATACAGCTCAACACTGATATTACTTTAAAGTCAATTTAAAAGGCTACTGATATCTATTTAAATTAGCTGATTCGCAGTTAAAAACTGCGAATTAAATTTGCTCCCAAATGAGTACGTCCATGTTACATATAAAATTAAACCACACACTTCATATATCAAAGGCACACCCCTTAAGTGTTGATGATAAACATCAACTTATTTTTATTGCAAAAACTCCAACACAGTAGGCAGGAGGTGACTCTGCTCCTGTAAGTATAACCACTGGTAAGACGGTTTGGCACAGCGACAAGTCAGGCTAATGAAACTAAAATCCTGGTTCTTCTTCAGAATCACCAGATGGCTGGGGTGGTACTTAGGTGCCTCTCGTTAGGTAGCAAAACAAAAACTGTTTGTTGTACTTTTATGAAATAAGATTTAACTCTCTTGTAATATCAGCCTATGGAAATGTTCAAACGTGTATCAAAGGAGACAGACAAGCCAGGGACCTTTACGCTTCGCTGCCTGGCTTCAGTGACCGTCAGCTCCACCAGTCTCATTCCATCTCTCTGGCTGCCACTCACCCCGCTTTTTCACTGAGGCATGTCAAAATGCACCCCAGGCACCACAGGGTTCAAACACATTCAAAACGTCACAGTGAGGAAGAGAGGATGAAAAGCTGATTGTCTCACTACCAAGATGAAAATATGACTCTGACTGCCAAGTGATACTAATATACTCAATCTCTTGGATGAAATGAAATACTGAGAGTGAATTCTGTGATAAAACCATACTATAATCTCCCTCAGACATCATGCACAAGTGGACCCTGTGAGAATTTCATCAAAAACAGGTTCCCCTGCCAGAGATCCTAAGGCGGTGAGGTTCACTTTAATCTAAAAACCCCGACTGTACTACCTGAGAAGACAAAGTGGGTTATGCATGCTGGTACTGTCTGTTACCATACTTGGGTGAGGAGAATGGAAAGTCACATTTAAAATGGGAGGGATAGTTGATCTGTACAAAAAATTTACATACTCACATCTACAAGCCAAATGTCATCTTTTCGATTTTCTTTAAACCTAAAAAACAAGAACACAGATCTTGACTGTAGGTTTCCACTTTACAAGAGGTTAGCAGAGGTAAAGAGAACAAACTGATAAATACAGGGGCACAGGACAAATTTTTCAGTAAGTTTTACTTTAAAAGTTTTACTCAGTGACCTCTAGAGCTTATCCATTACACACCTTAATAAAACAAGAGCAATGACAAATTAGGAGTAAAAATTCAAGTGGGACTCTGTAGAAACATAAATGCTTCAGCTTGGAGGCCCTCTCCTCCACTTTCACCTGCGCCCAACAGCGAACAGAGCAGGGTGGGGGCGGGCAGTGAGCCTTAGGAACGTCTGTTGGCAGGCCTGGCCCCTGGGTGGGATCTGGGAGCCTGACTCTCAGGAGGGCTCCCCCCATTTCCTGTTAAGGGTGGCTCACTGGCCCGCCACTGCACAAACAATGTGATTTTGTGATGAACACCCTCCTTCCTGCAGGGAGTCTGTAGGCAGAGGGGTGCTGACATGGCCAATCCCCAAGAAAAGTTCTTGGGCAGTCTCCACTGAGCCTCCTTGGTGGGTACCATGTCACACGTGGCTGCAGCTCCTGGTGGAGAAATTAAGCGTGTCCTGTGTGACTCTACTGAGAGACGACTCTTGGAAAGTTGTCCCTGGTTCCCCTGGAAGTCGCCCCACGAGCCCTTTCCCTTTGCTGATGGTGCTTTCTGTTCTCTCACTTGGACTGAGTCCCGTGAGGGCTCCCAGTCAATCGCTGAGCCTGGGGGTTCCTGGGAACCCCAACACAACACTCTACAGTCAAAGAATTCTCCTAAAACCTAGTTCTGACCATGTTATTATTGTTATCTTCTAGGTCCCTTCCCACCATCTACAAAGAAAAAGTACAAACGGCTACACTAATCCGGCTCCAGCTTACCTTTCCACTCAAACAGACACCCCCCAAGTTTCTGACACTGTGGTACCTACCATAGATAAACCCACAATGTTTATTTGAGTTTCTACGGTAGTTTTTCATATTCAAATCCTAGCAGTCAAAAGCACTGCTAACTCCATAATGCCTTCCTAAACTCCTCAAAGCTAAAAACAATCTCTCCGTGTCATCTTTACCCTCTTTATGATTCTCATCAATTTCCACACGTTGTGGTTATACACGTCGTCAAACCACAAGACAGAAGTACATTTGTTTTCATCTCCTTGTGCCTCGCAGTGATCTGTATTCAATTTATACTGGATGAAGGGCAGAAGCTCCCTAGGGGAATATTTTAGTAAGATTCTTAACCTTACAGGTAAGACAGAACACACCCCCCATACCAGAGCTCCCAGGTGTTCACATCTACCCAACTGCAACCGTCCGCAGACAAGGAGCACCTTTAATCGGCTCCCAGGCTGGTGAACCTAAAGATTTTCGCTCTGCTCCCTTGGGGTTTACAGTACAAACTTGTATTTTATATTCATCTTGTGGGGCTATCCAGGAAAGTGTCATGGCCACCTTAAGCAAACTGTTCACCCAGAACGCTCTAACTGATGGTCATCATTCTTGATGTCTTTGCAGGCAGCTCTGCACCCAGAGGTAAATGGCGGGGGCCACTATCTCCCATCATTTGATGCTTAATAGCCTCTCTTCTCTCCCGTCGATGGGAAGGAGCTGACAGGTACAGAATCCCAGAAAGGGTCCCACATGGAGAGTAAACGGGCAACAAGTAAAGGAAGGGGGCAGACAGCGTGTTCAAACATGCAGGGCTAACGAGAAGCACCCGACCGGGAAACTGCTGCCTCGAGACCCCAGACTGCGCTCGCCTGAGATGTGTGATCCGGGCCATGGTAACCCTGACCCCTATGTCAGCTGGTCAGACCTGTCCTCCAACTGTTCACTAAGGCGCTCAGCACCCCTGACGGTCAGGGCTAACGTGGAGGGTCCACTGTACACCCGTGACTGCGCTCGCTGACGCGGGGCTTGGGCTGCAAACCGTAGGCCATCCCCAGGTCCAGTACCCTCGGGGAACCTGCACAGCAAACAAACAAGGTCTCACACGGCCTGAGGGTGCAGCCAAGTCAGTGCAAGGATGGGGACGGCTGGACCCAACCTAGGGACAGCGTCATCTGCAGTCAGGACCCAGGGGTCCCTATGGCGGATGAGGAGCGAAGGGTGCTGAGAACACTGGCCCGACATGAAGCCGCCAGTCCCTGGGGAGCTGTTTCAGCCCCGGGCAGGGTTAGGCAGGCAGGGCAGCCTCCTCACTCCGGGTAAGTCTCCCTCAGCCGTGGCAATCCCTGCTCCCCAGCCAAGCTAGGCCAGCGCCTGAATTTCCAAGGGCCGTCCTCTTGTGGGCCACGCCTACTCGCTCTGGGATGAAGAATAACTCAGTCCCTGTGTTCAGCTGACAAGCACGGAAGGCACGTTGGCTACTTCCCTCAGTCAGCACAGGGCCATTCTGGTGAGCGTCACGGACAGAACAGAATGCCTATCCGGGCAGGACTGGCCCTAACCCCCGTGTCTCACCTTCACAGGGGTCCAGCCACAAGCAGGGGCAGAAGCACAAACCCAGAACCGGGGCCCAGCTACCGGCCTCCTGGCTCACTGTCTCTGACCCCTCACCCCAGACGTAGGAGGCTTGCCGGCGGCCATGGCCACTAGGAAGGTGGGCCAGACAAGCTTTTCAGTTACAGGAGACTCTACCGGTGCTGTTGTTCAGTCGCTCAGTCAAGCCCGACTCTTTGTGACCCTGTGGACTAGCATCCCGCCAGGCTCCTCTGCAAGAATTTCCCAGACAAGAATCCTGGAGTGGCTTGCCATTCCCTTCTCCAGGGCATCCTCCCGACCCAGGGATCAAACCTGCATCCCTGCACTGGCAGGCGCCTTCTTTACCACCTGGGAAGCGCATTACAGGAGGGCCAACCCTGTCAGTTCAGCAGCACCCGGCCGAGGAGAGTCAGGGTCCCAGACTCGTGCACCGACTCACCCCCCTTCCCCTCCCACCTCCAGCAAAGTGTCACTGTGAGGACCTCCGAAAGGAGCAGGTCTGGGGTGCCACACCCCTCAAGGCACCACAAACTTGAACAAAGTCACCTCCAGGTTAACAGCGGCTTCTCTGAGGATTGAAGCGCCTGTAACAACCCATGAGGGTGCCCAATACCCACCAGGGAGGCTGCTGAGTGGCCCCCCGGGACCCTGGGTTCTCTGCGCGTTAGAGCAGCCTGCTGCGGGCAGGGGTGGTGAACGAGGACAACCAGTCAAAACTGAGAGTCGGCCGGACTCACTCACTGCGCCAGTGCAGGCCGACAGAGAGAAACAAGCTGCCGGCTCCTCAGCTCTGAGATTCATCTCACCCCGGAGGAGGCCCAAACCAAAGGCATCTGCCTCCCGGAGGACCAACGCACAGTGGGGAGGGAGGAGGGAAGAGACAGGAGAGGAGAGGTACTGAGTCCACGTGCAGAAAGGGTCTCAGCCATGCCCCTCAATAAGGAGGTTTCCCAGGACCCACCAGCAGGTCTCCACAAGGGGCCCCCAGGCTGAGAATGCAGAGGCACACACAGGAGGCGGCTGGGGGGCCCGAGTCCACAGGGCGGGGAGGGCAGCTTCTCCCAGGGCCCTGCCAGGAAAAGCTGGGTCACTGCACACGCTCAGGCCCGAAAGCCAGACAGGATTCCGGTCTGAAGCCAGACTCCTCACCTACAAGCAAGGCCTGGTGATTCACGCTGGGTTACTGGTGGCTACCAAACGTCAGCACCCACTCAGTAGTGACTAACAACGTACAGGTAAAGCAGAAGAGTCCGCCAGGTTTTACTCTTATGACTGTTCATAAAACTCTGCCGAGTGCAATCCCATTTTGTGCATATATAGCCCTTGGTGCAACTCCTAGAGCAAAACCGGCGCTAGGTAAGCACTGGCCATTGTTGTCTGCTATTAAGAGATTAGATTCACAGAACGTAGGGCCCTTGAAACTAAGTCAACTACACTTTAAAGAAAAAAACCTACCTCCAAACAAAATTAGCAAATTACCGTACTATAGGTTTGCATACTCAGTAAAACAAGTGTACTTTAAAAAATATTAGACTCATACGTGTACTCAGATAACATCACAGCTGGAAGAAATGAAGATATTATTTAAAAACAGATATACTCACGAGTCATCTAGATCTTCCACGTGTCCTTTACAGAAAGCCAGATCAAGCAGAAAAACTGAAAACCAAAGACAAAATGTATACAGTAAAATACATGCTAATTTATCTTGTGGCTTACATTATATCCTTATTCACCTATAAAATGTTTCCAGTTTTTTACAGCCTCCCAAAAAACACCCCATTCACCCATCCGAGGACACAAATTAGGCAAAAGCATTAAGTCGTCCACCTGTTTAATATTTATAACCATGTGGTGAAAGCCAGTTCTACCTAGGCCAGTAATTCTAAAGGACGGAAATCCCTTTTAAATTTAGTTTTACTTTCATCTTGCTTTTCACCATCTCATCTTTTGGGGGGTAGATGTGAACACTGTCTATATTTCTTTTCCTCTAGAAGCAATGATCTTCTCAGTGATAAACTTCAAACGCCATTCAAACTACTGACCCCCCACCCTACGTCCAAACTGATAGAAACGAAACTGGGCTGGCCTCCTAACACTGATCACAGCAGCGCCGGGCACGCGCCGGGAGCTAAACGGTCGAGAGGACCCGTCGTGGGGAGGGCGGCCAGCTCTCCCCAGGACAGCCCGGGACCCGGGCAGGATGCGCCCGCGCGGGCGAGGCTGCCTCCGAGCAGACCAGGCCGGAGCCCAGCGCCGAGCAGGTGTGCGCGCCCGCCGGGGAGGGCGCCCCCGGGGCCGGCTCGGGCCCCCGGCGCCCGCTCGGTGTCGGGGCCGGGGCGGGAGGGCGGCTCGGCGGCCGCGCGGGCCTCTCCGCTCCCGGGCCTTCCCGCCCGCACCGCCCGGCGGCCTCTACCTGCTGCGCAGAGCCGCAGAGCGAGCCCGCGCCTCCGGGCGGCCATACTCGCCGCGCAGGCGCTGCCAGAGCCGCCTCAGCGCCCGCGACAGGAACGAGCGCCGGCGGCCGCCGCCCGCACGCCCGGAAGGGGAAGCCCGCCGGCCGGGCCGCGGAAGGGAAGTGCGGGGGTGCGGCCGCGGGCGGGGCGAGCCGGCCTCCGCCGCCGCCCAGGCCCCGCCCGCCGCCGCCTCTGAGCATGCGCGGGGCCGCGGCGCCTGCGCGGGGCTGGCACGCAGGCGCGGGGCTGGCACGCATGCGCGATCGCGGCCCCGACGCCCCGGCACCCGGGACCGCCTCCGGGAGCGTGGGAAGCTAGGGTGCGGGCGTTGCGGAGTGGGGGCCTTTCCCGGAAGTTAATCGCGCGCCGGCCTTTGAACGGAAGGCGAGGTAGACTGGCGGCGCTAGAGGTTTAATCCTGCCGTCTCTGTTCAGTTGGTAGATTCCTGAAAAAAGATGGGTCCTAACAGTGGGCAGAAAGATGGAAGACTCTGGATGTTGAGTGACCCTACATGTATTTGCAGAATGAATTTGGAATTTTCTTTGACCCCCGTTTGCAAAATGCGAGATGTTTCACAGTAGTAAACTCCGTTAATGCGTTTTTGCCAACTAAGACTACCTTTTAAAAAGTTTCCCTTGAAACTTGAAAACATGAAGTCAATCATGGGGTGTACTTTTTTGATGATTTGTTCCAGTTTCGTGATTTTTAAATAAGAAAACTACCTGCTATAAAATACTTATATTGTTGTGTGGTTTTCTGCATAACAAAAGTTATTCGTAACAACTATCTAGTTTTATATGATAGTGATTGCTGCAGGAACTACTACCAATTCTTGAACGTGTCTTATGGGAACAAAAATGGATTATGTTGTCAGCCCATTCACCATAGGTTCAAAATTCTATGAGGCAGAAAGTTCATTAGTTCAGTTCAGTCACTCATTCCAGTGGGACTCTTTGCAACCCCATGGGCTGCAGCATGCCAGTCTTCTCTGTTCATCACCAACTCCTGGAGTTTGCCAAAACTCATGTCCATTGAGTCAGTGATGCCATCCAACCATCTCATCCTCTTGTCCCCTTCTCTTCAATCTTTCCCAGCATCAGGGTCTTTTCCAGTGAGTCAGTTCTTCACATGCGGTAGCCAAAGAACTGGAGCGTCAGCTTCAGCATCAGTCCTTTCAATGAATATTCAGGATTTATTTCCTTTAGGTTGGATTGGTTTGATCTCCCAGCTGCCCAAGGGACTCTCAGGCGTTTTCTCCAATGCCACAATTCAAAAGCATCAATTCTTCTGGCGCTCAGCTTTCTTTGTGGTCTAACTCTCACATCCATAGAAAAGTGAAGTCACTTTTTGCAACTTCATGGACTCTTTGAGACCCCATGGACTGTAGCCTACCAGGATCCTCCATCCATGGGGTTTTCCAGGCAAGAATACTGGGGTGGATTGCCATTTCCTTTTCCAGAAGATCTTCCTGACCCAGGGATTGAACCAAGGTCTCCCACATTGTGGCAGACGCTTTACCGTCTGAGCCACCAGGGAAGTTCACTGGAAAAACCATAGCTTTCACTAGACAAAATTTGGGCAGTAAAATAATGTCTCTGCTTTTTAATATGCTGTCTAGGTTTGTCATAGCTTTTCTTCCAAGGAGTAAGTGTCTTTTAAGTTCATGGCTGCAGTCACCACCTGCAGTGATTTTTGGAGCCCAAGAAAATAAAACACTATTATTCCTAAAGACCAGAAGATTAAGTTATAATCTGATTGAGAGCAAACTCTAGGTTTCATTTTGTTTATGCAGTCAGCTTAGTATCCAGTGCAGGCGTTCAGCAGATCCAAATACATATACTTTTAAACTAAGCACCTAATTTATTCTAAGAGTTTACCATACATAAATATCCATTCCTCGTGAAAGTTCTCAAAGTAAGACATAGTATAAATGAGGGTCTAGGGGCTCAGAGGTAATTTGCTTAATAATTGAAAATGATGGAATTGCTGTTTGAAACCAAGTCTCAGATTCCAGAGCTGGAATTCTTTCTGTAAAAGGACACTACCTCTTAGGATTCCTTTCTACTCCAGAATTTTCTCCCTCTCTCCCTTGTCTCCTTTTTCACTCACCTTGTTTTGGTTAATGGTACAAATGTTTGGCCAATTTCCCTGTTAGGCTAGGTACTTCCCTACTTAATATTTTCCATATCCAACTGCTCACAACATCTTGTTGCTTTTACTACCTCAGTGTCTCTTCAGTCCGCCCCCATTTTCTCCATCTCTATTATCCCCAGGTCAGGGCCTCACCTTCTCTTGCTTGAATAATTGGACTCCTAGCCTCGAGTTTCCCTTCTAAGACACTCTGTGCATCACTTGCTAGATGAATGTTTCCAAAATACCATTTAGAATTTTATTACAAAGTCAGATTACTTTAGCTTTACCACTGCTCACTGGGATACAGGATAAAATTACAGCTCTACACTCCATACTAGTACTTTCACTGTCTGTTGTTCCATCTAACTGATCCCTTTAGTCCCATTCTCCCCTCACGAGGCACCACTAGCAACCGTTTCCTGGTGAACTAGCCATGCGTTCTTCATCTCTTGTACCTTGTGTAAAACAAACTTCATCATTTGATTGAACGTTGCTGCCATCAGTGTGTGTGGCACTTGAGCAAAAATCTGTGTTGCATTTTTTTTAAAGGCTTTATTTTTTTAAGAGCAGTTTTAAGTGCACAGCATAATTGAAAGTTCAAAGGAATCTTCCCCAAAGAAGTAGTCTGAAAAATTTTCAGTCAATTTCAAAATTTTGTGTTCCACAGGATGTAAAAGAAAAAATTCTTTAATTTTTATCACAGCTTAAGTTAGCATGGGGAGGACAACAAAACCACTCTTGACCTAAGCCTGTACTTTTCCAGTAACATAACCACTAGCACCACATGTGGCTAGTGTGATGGAGTTACTGAATACTATTTCTATTTAATTTTAATAAATGTTAAAACTGATACTTGATTCAGTTACTGAACAATGTTTATGTGGCTGGAAAAATGTAAATATGCATTGGACTATGAAGACAGTAAAGTTTCTCATCTTAATTATGTTGAAATTATTATATTTAAGGTAGGAATTCTTAAAATATATTAAAATTAATTTCATCTGTTTATTTTTATTTTTCAGTGTGACTACTAGAAAATTTAAAACTATATACGTAGCTTGCATTATATTTCCATTGCACACCACTGACCTAGACAATCTGAAAATGATCAGAATAGAGTATTGACTGAAAATGGTCAAAACAAACTTGTTAAAAGTGTTTTTGTACAGAAAACAGGCTGCCATATTTAAAATGCATAACCAGCAAGGACCAATTTTACAGCACAGTGAACTCTGCTCAGTGATCTGTGGCAGCCTGGATGGGAGGAGGGTTTGGGGAGAATGGATGAGTGTATGTATGGCTGAGGCCCCTTGCTGCTCACCTGAAACTATCACAACCTTATTAATTGGCTATACCCCAACACAAAATTAAAAAAAAAAATTAAAAGAAAACAGGCTAAATTTACAAATGTTAAAACTTGTAAGTTCACAGTATAATATGAAGTACATTTTAAATATTAATAAAAAAGTGTGTTTTTTCTGCTTATTTGTCTCCAGTGGTGATGAATTTCCTTGACATGTAGAAGGTTCTGTATTAAATATGACATGTTCTTAGAAAGTTTTTCAAGTGAACTACATATTATATATAGATATGCCTTATGTATTATGCATGCACATTCTCACCAAAAGGCAAGTACAAGAATGTCTGTAACAGGTCTGCTTGTGAAAAACTTAACTCAAATGTCTAATAGCAGGATGGATACTATGTGGGTGTGTGTGTTCAGTTGGTCAGTTGTGTCCGACTCTCTGCCACCCCACAGACTGTAGCCCGCCAGGCTCCTCTGTCCATGGGATTTTCCAGGCAAGGATACTGAGTGGGCTGCCATTTCCTCCTTCAGATGGATGCTATAGCAATGTACTACATTGCTATGGCAATGAGAATGAATAAACTTTTGTGGAGGGCACTGTATACGTGGATACATCTCGTGAACAAAATGTCGAGCAAAAATGAGAAACCAAACAAAGGTACTCACTGTATGGTATGGTTTGAATGTAAAGCTCAAACAAAGGCAAATTAATCTTGAGTGTTGAAAAGTCAGTGGTACAGGTGGGGTTTTCTTTCTTGATCTGAGTGCTGTTACACACATGTGTCCACTTTATAAACAAGCACTGAGCTCTGCCTTTTTGGTTAATGCACTTTTCTGTATGTAGACTCTATCAATAAAAGTTCAAAAATAAGAACGAAACTAAAAGATCATTAAAGGAGTGCTTCTCAAAGGAGCTGCACATCAGCTAGCTGGGCAGCCTGGTAAAACACGGTTTCCAACCACTCCTTACAGAATCTGAGTCAGTAGTTTTGAATTTGCATATCTTACAAGTCCCTGGCTGATGTTCTTGCTTCTGGTCTGCAGGTTTCATTTAGTGCTGTTCAGGGAAAATAAATTCAGAATATGCTGTTCATTTTTAGATTGCTTTGCATAACATACATGAGGAGAAAAACTAGAAAAAATTTTTTATAGTTATTTCTTGACATATATAATGGTTATCTTATTAATTTCAAATGAAAATTTTAAATGTTATTTTTAAATGCCTCAGTTTTAATGTCTAATATGGGAAATATTGTTAGATAGAACCCACAGAAAAAAAGAAAGTTGTGTGGTGTCCTCTGTATATTTTTAAGAATATACAGAGGTCCTGAGACCAAAAGTTTGAAAACAAAGTGGACATTTATAGAGCTCTTCATTCAACAAGTGGGGAATATATACACATGGAAAAAGGAAGAGAAAATGATGTGCTTAGTATATCATAAAGTAAGTTTCAACAGATTGAAAAAGATGTGTTATTATCAATATATTTTCTGACCACAACACAATGAGTTTATAAATATGCAACAAAAGAAAATAATACCAAAATCTGGATGTTTAAAGACACAAATAACCTGTTTGTAAAAAATAATTTAGGAAATATTAATAAAATATATACTTAGAACCCCAAAATAGGAAAATATGCTTATTAAAATTGTATGATGCAGGAAATCTATACATTTAGAAAAATTTACAGACATAATCCTTTATTTTAGGATTAAAAAATGAAAATTAGTGAAATATTCTCTTTAAGAAGTGGGAGAAACAGAAAAAGAAGGAAAGCACAAAAGATAAAAAAGGACATTCATTTTATTTTATTGTACCAGAAACTATTCTAGGCACTGAGAACATAGCACTGGATAAGGTGGACTCCAGTGCAGTGCATGTTCTAGTGGGTTATGAGAATTATCACTTCTATGGCATATGAACAGTCAGGCCATGTTCTAAATGCTTTACATTAACTCATTTAGAGAGAGAGAGAGAAAAAGAATAGACTCAAAGAAGTCCTAAAGTGTGTTTTTTGGAGCAGTCAGTAAAATGCATGCACTTATTATAGTGAATCCAGAAACAGAGAACACGTGGAAGGGAATGAAGAAATGAGAAACATCAACAGCATCCAGAAATCACAGGATACAGGCTGAATCACACTTCAGGCCTGAGAAGTGGGAGTCATTTTAATGTTGGGCCTGTTAAGCTAAGAGAGCACCTCCATTCACCCCATTCTGGTTCCCTACATACCAACCCTTGAAGAGTCCAGGCCCGGTTAGCAAGCGGGGAAAGGCGAAAAAGAGAGAAGGTAAGTCAACACCCCCTACCCGACTGCTAGTTTCCAGCCTGAAACAGTCTCTCAGAGGGAAGAAGAAAATGTTTGCTGGTAAATCTAGTTCAGAATTTTGATTAATACTAGAACTGGGAATGCAAATTATTAGATCATATTTGCAGCTTAAAGTTAGTTAGGCTTGTGATCCAAATGGACTTGTTAGTATTTTCAAAGAGGGACAAGAGAAAGTGTTTAATGGGATGGATGGTGGGGGTTCAGTATTTTGATTGTGTATGTGTGTATGTGTGCTCAGTTGCTTCAGTTGTGTCTGACTCTGTGACCCCATGGACCATATCCTGCCAGGCTCCTTTGTCCATAGGATTCTCTGGACAAGAATACTAGAATGGGTTGCCATGTCCTCCTCCTTCTTGACCCGGGGATCAAACCTGAGTCTCTTCCATCTCCTGCGCTGGCAGGTGGGTTCTTTACACCAGTGCCAAGATAAGCAATCTTTAGCAATCAAACATTCTTTTAGTACAACTGGCATTAGATGTGGAATGGCTTAGAAGACTTATGACTCAATGTTCCTAAGGCATTATTTAGAAAGAAAAGGGAGGATTCCAGTAAAGAGGATGAAAATGAACTAATGATGCTGAGGCGGTTTCCAAGCTACACTTGGTTTGAAGTTGCACAGGTTTTGAAATCTGTTGCTGATTTTAAGACTTTACATTGCAGCCTAGAAGTGGTAGAACCTAAATGCCAGGAGCTAGCAAGATTAGAGGACAAGAGCAAACTGATGGCAGGTTGGCTAAATCCATTGCAGTTGATGCTTTTGGGGTTAGCAAAAGTAGAGGTTCAGGATAACCTTTGGTTGGGTTTTATCTTCTCTGACCGGCAAGTGGAGCTCCAACCACAGCAACCTGGGCATGTAACTTCTGATGGGTCAGCTTCTCCTAGGAGACCTGCTACGGCTAAGAAGATAATCCAGGCTGGGCCAGTCGATGATGGAGATCAGCAAACCAGGGGAGTGATTGTCAGTGATGAGGCGCAGGATCGTTACAAGCGTGGTCCCGATGACCCTGGTTATAATACAGCTCCTGAGGATTTCATTTAATTTTTATTTTGGCTGTTCTGGGTCTTTGTTGCTGTGCAGGCTTCTCCCTAGTTGCGGCAGGCGGGGGCTGCTCTTTGTTGCTCTACACAGGCTTTTTCTAGTTGGGGGCTGCTCTCTAGCCTTGGTGCTTGGGCTTCTCATTGTGCTGGCTTCTCATTGCACAGCACAGCCTCTAGCGTGTGCTAGTCCCAGCAGCTGTGGCTCCTAGGGCTCTAGAGAACACGCTCAGGAGTTGCGGTGCATGGGCTCAGGGTGTCTTCCTGGACCAGGGACGGAACCCCTGTCTCCTGCATTGGCAGGTGGATTCTTTACCACTGAGCCACTGGGAAAGCCTCTCCTGAGAGTTTTGGATCAAGTTTCAGTGTCTCTGGCTGTGGACACTGTCGAGTAGAGGGGGCTGTTTGCACTCATCCCGGATCCTCGGTGACTGCTGCCTTTGTGGGGACAGTCCTGGGAAAAATACTTGCTGACTAGAATGGATTAGGACAGAGGCCGTTCACTCCCAGAGAAGAGTAATTGTTCTGTCCTTCCCTTGTCATTGACATGTCAGTATCTACTGAAGCTGCAGAAATGCTGCTGATGCAGGCGCTGCTGAGCTGGCTCTGTGACAGTGAAACGAGCTTCCTAGTCGATGCCCCTCACCCAGGTGAGAGAAGGAGCGCCACCTATGGACCAACATGTAGTTTTGCTCTTGAGACCCCAGAGGATGGCAAAGAGGCAGTTTCGGATCTTTAATCTCGACTTCCTCCTATGAGTCATCAGGGAAGGTCGGTAGGACATCTTTAGAAGTCTGCCAACCACAGACAGTAATAGAGGAAGGACACAACATGACCAATTCCTGTGCGAGGACCAAGGCCTTTTATAAATGCGTCGGTGAAATGGCCTGCAGATGGAGAAGAAGCTCTTTGGGGTCAGGGGGACACAGGAACACAGCCTGGGCCTACTCATGAGCCCCTTACACAGGTGGTAGAATTAATTTAGTTGGACATGGAGATGCTCCTCTAAGACTAAAAATTAAACTCTCATTAAAAGTTGAAATAGTGATTTTTAATAAAAGTCTACTGTGAGAGTGTCTTCCTTACCTGAATGTCTAATTGCTATCAATATAATGATTGGCTGAAACTCCTTCCTGGTGCTGAGGAAACTTACAAAAGGAAACAACTTGTAAATCTGTCCTAAATCTAGTACTAACTGGATTCCAATAATGGGAGCCCTCGTGTACGTGTGTGTGTTAGTTGCTCAGTCATATCCATCTCTGTGACCCCATGGACTGTAGCTGGCCAGCTGGCCATGGACTTTTCTGGGCAAGAATACTTGGGTAGCCAAGTGGGTTGCCATTTCCAACTCCAGGGGATCTTTCCAACCCAGGGATAGAACCTGGGTCTCCTGCACTTCAGGCAGATTCTTTACCATCTGAGCCACCAAGGAAGCCTGATGGGAGCCCTTAAAGAGTTTTCAAATGGTTAATTATAATCACTATCCTATACCTACAGCCACAAAAAATCACTGCCCTAATCAAGGACCTGTTAGATGCAGGCGAGTGGGCCCTGCACCCTCATTCTACAGTAACGGGATGATGCTGGTGAGGAAGACGGATGGATTGTGGAGTTGACCCTGGACTACAGGTGATGCCAGTAAACAGCACCCCAATAGCTTCTGCAGTCCCCGTATGGTCCGGAGTATTCAGCTGCTACACAGATTATTCCACAAGCTAAAGATGACCAGTTTTCCATGGCTGACTTGGCTAAGGCCTTTTTTCTATACTGGTTGCTAGGGAGAGTCATCAACAGTGTGTGTTCATGTGGAATGGTTCCCAACGGACTTCTGCCCCGAGGATATTTGAAATTCCCTGTGTACTGTCACAGCCCAGTGAGGCAGATCTGGTGCGACATTACTAGATTATAGTGTTGTAGTACATGATACAGGTGGCATTATGATTATTTCTGAAACTGACAATCAACCTAAAAGCAAATTTACAATGATCATATGACTAATAGAAAATGGTTTACAAACCCCCAAAAGAATTCAGACTGTAAACTTTGGGAGGATTCCATGCACTGGCATGCCTTGTGATACACTGCAGACCAATAGGAATGAAACCTTCTTGGTCCTCACTTCCCTTTTTAGACTAAATAAGAAGCCTATAGTCTTACAGGCTTTCTTGCTTTTGGAGAAATCATATTCCCCACTTAAGGACACTACTGGGCCCAGTTAATTTTTATTACCTGGAAAAGATCATTCTTGGTTAGAAGCTTGATTAACACAAGACTTCCTGAAACTGCAGAGGCTATAAGTGTAAATAAAAACAAAAAACAGAAGAATTTTCTTGAATATCAGGAACCAGATTAAAAGTTTGTTATTACCACACATATTAAATATTGTGGGCTTCTCAGGTGAAACAGTGGTAAAGAATTCATCTGCCAATGTAGGAGATGCAAGAGATGCAGCTTTGATCCCTGAGTAAGGAAGATCCCCCAGAGGAGGAAATGGCAACCCACTCCAGTATTCTTGCCTGAAACACCTCATGGGCAGAGGAGGCTGGTGGCTACAGTCCATGGGGTCGGACACGACTGAGCACATACAGCACATTAAATATTGCACTGAAAGTCCTGGCTCATGTAGTAAAATAAAGAAGAAAAGGGGATAGTATAAGGATGGGAAGAAAAGGAAATAGAAATTAATCCTGGATATCTATATTAAATTTTTTTTAAAGATCTCATGCAAATTATTAGCTCTAGTTGAGGTTCAGGAAAGTGTTGAGGTTAAGATATTTATGCAAAAATCAATAGTATTTCTTTAAACTAGCAAAAAGAGAAAGCATACATTTAAAAAACACTATTTCTAATAGTAACAAAAATGTTGCCTTGTAATAAAACTAAGAGATATGACAGCCATATGGAGAAAATTGCAAACCTTATTTAAATAATCTAAACAAGACACAAATAAATAGAAAGAAAACAATTTAGTGGATAGAAAACTCAGCATTACACAGGTATCTGTGATCCACAGATTACCTATCCATTCACTGACATTTCATTGAAAATCTCAAGTGTTTTACGAGGACCTTGACAAGCTGATTTAAAAATCTGTACAAAAGAGCAAATCTCCAAATATACCCAGGTTGTTCATACAGAAGAAGATTAAGGTGAGAGAACGTATTCTGCTAGATATCAAGAGTTAAAGCCATTGGAGGATGACGTGGTCTCAGGACAGGGACTATTGATCAACAGAATGGAATAGACAACCCAAAAACAGACTGTGTATGAACGGAAATGACATGTGACAGAGGGAACGCTGAAAAGAACACACTGCTCTGTGCCAATTTCACATCCATAAAGACAAAACAATGTGTATCCAAATCTTACACGGTTAACAAAAATGAACTCCAGCCTGAAAGGAGACACGTGAACAAGAATACTTTAAAACCTTTAGAAGAATACACAAGAATTTCGATTCAAAGGATTTCTTCAAAATTTCTAGTCCAAAGGAAAACATTGATACAATGATTGAAAGATACTCTAGAGAAAGTAAAGTGGAAAGACAAGCAACAGTTGGAAACGTTATGTGCAACATAGACAGCTAAGGATAAGTTAGTTAAAAAATCAATAGGAGAAAATACAAAGCACATAGTGATGAATAAAATACATGACCAGGCATTTTACAGAAGAGGAAACACAAATATCAAACAGTTTGCAAAATGCTCTACTTCTTATTAAGGAATTAACTTCATTGGTGTACTATTTGACTTTCTTTTTGAATGTGGTTGTGGAACATAGGGAATTCTCATACCCTACAAGTAAAATTTATATTTATGGAGACCTAAAGTTCTCTTAGATGTTTTAATACTGAATTATAAAATGTAAAGTTTGGGGGGACAGGGAGGGTGGGATGAATTGAGAGACTAGCATTGACATAAATACACTATGTAAAATACACTATAGTAAAGAATCTACCTGTAATGCAGGATACCGAGGTTCAGTCACTGGGTTGGGAAGGTCCCCTGGAGAAGGAAATGGCAGCCCACTCCAGTATTCGTGCCTGGTGAATTTCATGGACAGAGGAGCCTGGTGGGCTACCGTTCATAGGGTCACAAAGAGTCGGACAGGATTAAATGACTAACATGTTAATCAACAGCTAGGAGAAACTTACAGCATAGTGCAGCGAGCTTAGCTCAGTGCTGTGATGACCTAGAGGGTTGGGATGGGGGTGGATGGGAGGAGGCTCAAGAAGGAGGGGAGATATGTATACATACAGCTGATTCACCTTGTTGTACAGCAGAAAGTAGCACAACATTGTAAAGCAATTATACTCTAACAAAAACTTTTAAAAATTAAATGTAAGGTTTCATTTAAGTAAACTCCTTGATTGCAAATCTCAGATTAGATTCCCGGCTATCATTATAATAGGTCAGATTCTTTTATCCATTAGAAATGCAAAAAAATAGCAATGCTCTATTATAATTTTCACAAAAATACCTATATTTACTTCCAAATGTCCCTCGGGTTAAAAGGTGCTAACCCAATTACCGAAGTCAGTTAATAGTCCAGTTAATTAGGTTATTTGCTGCTAGAGAGTTTGCCCAGGGGAATAAATTTAGATTCTTATCTCTCTGAAGAAACACTTTAAAGCTTTTTAGTTATTATGACAGTTCCTTCCTAATTTCAACAGAAGATGGATGTAATTCTGTCTGCCCACAGAAGTCTGCAGAAGTTTGGTTTCCCGGGTGGCTCAGATGACAGAGAGCTCTCTTTTGATTCGATTTCACTAACCCTTGAATAAAACCTTGGTTTCTGATAAAGAAGTCCTGTGTTCTTTTTTACCTTCCTTTCCTAGACATAGAATCAATTATCTTTCAAAAAAATCCTGCTTCCTTTCCATGGAAAGATAATTTTAGAAACTATAATCTGGGCTTTAATTTACATATTAAACTGGTCCCATCTGAGACGATGTTGCCTCAAGGACATTTCACTGGACAGAAGGAGAAAGTATTAATTTTATAAATAATTATATATGTAAATATATATCTGCTATATAATACACTACATAATAATATTAATTCAGGCATATATCAACTGTCAAATTCATTTAAAGAAAAGTTCAAACAGACAATTGTTAAGACTTTGAATCTCTGAACACTGTTTGCACTTCAATTAAAATTCAGAAAATTATTTGAATTATAGTCCAGGCTCTTTTGGAGGAAATATATATATCCTGTTATTTTTCTTTCAAATAAAAATAATTTCTCAAGCCTCTGACTTTAGTGTTCTAGGATCACTTGGAGGAACTATCTCCATTTCAGTACATGTTCAGTCACTCAAAGATGAAAGAAGAGTTAAGTTCAATAAAATATACTGCTTCAGGGAAGAGATTCTGAATCTCTTTTATGTGGGCCAGGCAGAGTTTATTGGAGTTCAGGGCTTTTATGTGAGTACCCTGTGTATTTAAAGCCCCAGTGGCTCTTTGGGTAGAGAATCTGCCTGCAATGCAGGAGGCACCAGAGACATGAGTTCAATCCTTGGGTTAGGAAGACCCCCAGAGGAAATGGCAACCCACTCCAGTATCCTTGCTGGGAAATTCCATGGACACAGGAACCTGGTAGGTTACAGTCCAAAGAGTCGCAAAAGGTAGGACATGACTGAGCGACTAAGCACAAGCACCCTGTGTATTTTAAGGGTGTCTGGTATTTCTACAATGGACCCCACAAAGAGCTGAGATTATAGGAATCACAGCTTGAGGTCTTATTTCCTATAAATGGGTGCTTGGCATTTCTTGAGTGCTTTTCATAGGAATGTCTCCTATGAAACATTCCTATGTTATCTTTCTTTTCAAACTCTCACAGATAATATGATTCCATCTATTCAGGGTTGAAATTTTCCAGTTTCCTCCTTTATGTTTCAGAATATCATGAATATCAGAATATCAGAATAGGGCATAGAAACCATCATTTTGAGTCCTCCTGCCAGGCCTGGCTCTATAAAGGTTCAACATCGATGGAGCAGGGCCAGGGCCTGATCTGATCTGATCTTTGGACCACGGTACCTTCCCTGCAGGGGTCTAGACCAGAGACACAAAGAAGACATCCATTTTTATAAGGAGAACGATACAGAGATGTAAGAACTGGGGAAAAGTTATGCAGATGCTAAACTAACTCAATTTGTGATCCTTACGGGAATTTCCAAGTCTTTCTGAACAAAAGCAGCTTAGAAATGAGGCCAAAGGCGGGTCAGATCAGCCCTGGACAGTGAAGGGGCCTGAGAGGAGATACCAATTACTCATACCTCTGGCACTCTTGGTGTTTTTCCTGGAAAAATGAGACCACAGACTCAGACCTAAAATAAGTAGTGTTTGCTAAGAAACACATGAAAAAGTACTTGAAGGCAAGGAGTGGAATACGCGTTACATATTGGTTCCTAAGGTATCACAATTACAGACCTGGTCAAGTTCCTTTGAGAATTACCTTCTGGTTACCAGGAGCAGGCAGGAAAGAGAAGATGCTATGCTAGTAACCAAGGGAGAGGAAAGCTGAACTCTGAGCTAGAAACTTCACAAAGGGCTTTGGAACAGGCACTGAAATGTAGATTTCAAGGAGTCGAAAGGGTTTCTAATAAAACATTAGGAACCGGCATATTGTTGAGACTGTGTTGCTCAAATTGCTCCAACTCCTGACTGTTTTGGAGGTCGAGACTTAATAGTTTGTCTTTGCCTTGCAAGTCCTGCTTTTGAAGCACACACAATTTGCCTTTGTCGAAGGCATCCCGGACCATCACATGTGTTACTGTGTAACACGGCGACTTCAAGTGTTCTGACTCTCTGCGACCCCATGGATCTGTAGCCGGCCAGGCTCCTCTGTCCATGGGATTTCCCAGGCAAGAATACTGGCGTGGGTTGCCATGCCCTCCTCCAGGGGATCTTCCCAACACCAGGGATCGAACTCAGATCTCCTGCATTGCAGGCAGATTCTTTACCATCTGAGCCACCAGGGAAACCCATGTAACATTTACAGCAGCTTCAAGTGTTTTGAGTTAGTAACTTCTATATAGGTGAGTAAACCGAGATGTAGAAAATAAATTACCAGTAAATGTCTTAAAATGAGAACTTGCCTAAGAGGCCTTCTAACCAACTGTCTCTACAATTTCAATTATAAAAAAGAAATTTTATACTTGATTGCATATGTTTACTTCTGTTTTGTGATAATTCCTTCTAACAAGGTGTTTTTTTCCAGACTGGAAGAACTCTTAGGCTCAAATTTTGGTTAAGCATGAGAATAGCGACATCTGCTGGAGAATGGGCTTCAGCATCGAAGAGCGACTGACCGGATTTGCCAAAGTCGTCCGTGCCTGCGTTTCCCAGGATAAACAACAGACACACATGCAAATAAATAGTGAATAACAAAGTACAGCTTTAGTTATAATAAAGATTTCTTATGGACGAAGCCTGGCTTTTTAAGGCAAGGTTTTGAAAGACCTGAAAGCTTCTATAATATCTTTGCAAAGAGACTCATAATACTAAGAAGCTTAAAAACTCAAAAAGAAAACAGCAGTAGTTGCTATAGTTACAAAAATAAACCTGTCCTCTGGGAAGAACTGAAAAGAATCGTTCGCTGCCCCTGGGAAGTTGTTTTCAGGGCTCATTAAGGAGCCCAGGGTGACAGGAGAGACGTGGCTTTGAAAAGACAAACAACTAGAGAAGTGTCCCCTGTAGATTTGTTTATTCCACATGGCTGCAGCATCAGAGGTCAAGATTCGCCAAAACAGCAGGGAACCAGTACATGTGTTATTTTAAATCCAGCCTGTATTTTAGGGTCAGTGCAAGGCAGTATGTTTTGAATGCCACAAGATGACAACAGCAACAGATCACTGTCATCACCTTGCTTAGGGAGACATTTCATGCATCACATATATTAAAACCCCAAATAAGAATCCACAAATGCCAAGGGCTGTATGTGGAGTGACTCAAACGGCACAATTTTCAGTCTGTTTTAGATATAAAGGCATGCCTCCCAACTCAGTCTTCTCAAAATGAGTCTCTCCCATTTATTTACACGCAGACTTTCAGCAACGTCAACCTTTTCAGATACTTCAGGCCAAAAAGCACAACCATTTACGTGCATTTTCTTGAAAGAAACACTAAATTGTTTTGGGTACCATTCTCTAAATACAGTTCTATCTTACTTACCACAGCCTGGCAGGACAAAGACAGAGCAAGTGAAGGGTACAAGTAATTACATTGTCTTCTTCCTTGTCATATTTTCTAGAATTTAGAACAGAGTTTTCATGGCTATTCTTCCTTTCAAATTTCTCTGGCTCCTGGTTTTTTACACAGTACTTGACCGTGTCAAGCGATCATCATTCCCACAGCTCTTGAAGCAGTTCATTTTAGTATTTCCTTCATGAGTGTTTATAAAGGGCTTCCTAATTTTGACAATTTTCTGAAGCCTTATCTTGTTGATATTATATATATATAATTATTATTATAGCAACATATTTAAAATGACATTTACTTGGGTATATAATTTTATATCCAAAACTCTTTTCCTTAACTATTAAAAATAATTCTACTTCCTGTTTTCTTTTTATTTGTCACAAGAAACAAATGTGTATTTTCTCTTACCATTGAATGCTTCAACAGTGAGTTAGCACAGTTCTGAAATATGGTGTCTCACCAAACATATACTGCGACCCTGCATCACATGGTTTTACAGTCAGTCATAAACACAAGTTAAGGTACACATCTGCTACAATTTTTTTTGTAAGAATTGTTTTAAAAGTCAATGTTTCAATTAAGTCAAAATGACTCACAGATGTTCTGTCCCCAGAAGAGGTCAGAAAAGTGAAAAATAAAGGTGTGTGAAGTGGGTAGTGTCTCTCCGTGTTGTACCTCCTCGCACCGTGCACTGCAGTGCGGTGTTTCTGGCTGTGTAGCGTCTGTGTGCGTGTCTCCTGGTTGTGAGGGTGCCAGTGGCTCCACAGTGCCTGCACTTTCGGCCTTGGGAGTGCACCTGGTTACCTGCCAGCAGGTAACTGTGTACCTTTGAGCTGTTTGCTTTTAGGTCTATTTTGGCTTTTCTTTCTTTTTTTTTTTTTTTTTTTTTTTTTTTTACCAATATTTTTTTTTGTTTCCACGGGGGTTACATATGTTTCCCCTCCGGGCGCCACTCCCCTCTCCCTCCCCCCCCCGCGACCC
>ML662445.1:8037995-8190954 GCA_007570785.1 Antilocapra americana | reverse complement strand
TCCCCTCCGGGTCCCCCCTCCCTCCTCCCTCCCCCCCGGGAAATCTCGCTGCACCAGTCCCGAGCATCAATCCTGGGCTGGCGATTGATTAGACACATGACAATTAACATGCTTCAATGCCCTTCTCCCATATCATCCCACCCTTACCCTCATCCACAAAGTCCACAAGTCTATTCTATACATCTGCGTTCCTTTTGTTGTCTCCCATGTTGGGTTCTCATTACTGTCTTTCTAAATTCCATATATATGTGTTAATATACTGTATTGTTGTTTTTGCTTCTGGCTTACTTCACTCTGGATAATGGGCTCCAGTTTCGTCCATCTGAGTAGAATTGCTTCAAATGAATTTTTTTTTAATGCTGAGTAATATTCCATTGTGTATATATACCACAGCTTTCTTATCCATTCGTCAGTTGATGGGCATCTAGGTTGCTTCCATGTCCTGGCTATTGTAAACAATGCAGCGATGAACATTGGGGTGCACGTGGCTCTTTCAATTCTGGTTTCCTCGGTGTATATGCCCAGCAGTGGGATTGCCGGGTCATATGGCAGGTCTATTTGCAGCTTTTTAAGGAACCTCCACACTGTTTTCCATAGTGGCTGTACTAGTTTGCATTCCCACCAACAGTGTAAGAGGGTTCCCTTTTCTCCACATCCTCTCCAGCATTTATTGCTTGTAGACTTTTGGATGGCAGCCATTCTGACTGGTGTAAAGTGGTACCTCATTGTGGTTTTGATTTGCATTTCTCTGATAATGAGTGATGTTGAACATCTTTTCATGTGTTTGTTAGCCATTTTTATATCTTCCTTGGAGAAATGTCTGTTAAGTTCTTTGGCCCACTTTTTAATTGGGTTGTTTATTTTTCTAGAATGGAGCTGCAGGAGTTGTTTGTATATTTTTGAGATTAATTGTTTGTCTGTTGCTTCATTGGCTATTATTTTCTCCCATTCTGAAGGCTGTCTTTTCACCTTGCTTATAGTTTCCTTTGTTGTGCAAAAGCTTTTAATTTTAATTAGGTCCCATTTGTTTATTCGTGTTTTTATTTCCAATATTCTGGGAGGTGGGTCATGGAGTATCCCGCTTTGGATTATAGCAGAGAGTGTTTTGCCTATGTTATCCTCTAGGAGTTTTATAGTTTCTGGTCTTATGCTTAGATCTTTGATCCATTTTGAGTTTATCTTTGTGTATGGTGTTAGAAAGTGATCTAGTTTCATTCTTTTACAAGTGGCTGTCCAGTTTTCCCAGCACCACTTGTTAAAGAGGTTGTCTCAAACTCTTCCAGAAAATTGCAGACGAAGGTAAACTTCCAAACTCATTCTATGAGGCCTCCATCACCCTAATTCCAAAACCTGGCAAAGATGCCACAAAAAAAGAAAACTACAGGCCAATATCACTGATGAACTTAGACGCAAAAATCCTCAACAAAATTCTAGCAAATAGAATCCAACAACACATCAAAAAGATCATACATCATGATCAAGTAGGCTTTATCCCAGGGATGCAAGGATTCTTCAATATTCGTAAATCGATCAATGTAATACACCACATTAACAAATTGAAAAATAAAAATCACATGATTATCTCAATAGATGCAGAGAAAGCCTTTGACAAAATTCAACATCCATTTATGATAAAAACCCTCCAAAAAGCAGGAATAGAAGGAACATACCTCAACATAATAAAAGCTATATATGACAAACCCACAGCAAACATTATCCTCAATGGTGAAAAACTGGAAGCATTCCCCCTGAAATCAGGGACAAGACAAGGGTGCCCACTCTCACCACTACTATTCAACATAGTTTTGGAAGTTTTGGCCACAGCAATCAGAGCAGATAAAGAAATCAAAGGAATACAGATTGGAAAAGAAGAAGTAAAACTCTCTCTGTTTGCTGATGACATGATCTCTATATTGAAAACCCTAAAGACTCTACGAGAAAATTACTAGAGCTAATCAGTGAATATAGCAAAGTTTCAGGATACAAAATCAACACACAGAAATCCCTGGCATTCCTATACACTAACAGTGAGAAATCAGAAAGAGAAATTAAGGAAACAATTCCATTCACCATCGAAACAAAAAGAATAAAATACTTAGGAGTATTTCTACCTAAAGAATCAAAAGACTTGTATATAGAAAACTATAGAACACTGATGAAAGAAATCAAGGAGGACACAAACAGATGGAGAAATGTACCGTGCTCATGGATTGGAAGAATCAATATAGTGAAAATGAGTATACTACCTAAAGCAATCTATAGATTCAATGCAATTCCTATCAAGCTACCAGAGGTCTTCTTCAAAGAATTAGAACAAATAATTTCTCAATTTGTATGGAAATACAAAAAACCTCGTATAGCCAAAGCAATCTTGAGAAAGAAGAATGGAACTGGCGGAATCAACCTACCTGACTTTAGGCTATACTACAAATCCACAGTCATTAAGACAGTATGGTACTGGCACAAAGACAGAAACATAGATCAATGGAACAGAATAGAAAGCCCAGAGATAAATCCACGCATCTATGGACACCTTATCTTTGACAAAGGAGGCAAGAATATACAATGGCTTTTCTTTTTTTTTTTTGGTTTCTGATCTTCAGCTGGTGCAGATTATGTTGGCAGCCGATGACTGCGGGGGGTAGGAGGGAAATGAAAACACAAAAGGAAAAAAAAAAAGAAGACCCTCCCCAAAACCAAAGGACTTAAAAGACAAACAAAACCCACGTGGCAAGGAATGGAGAGGATCCTATTTTCTTGGAGGCTCATGAATCCACTTCAGTCTATGAATTGTTCTCTGTAAAGAGCGCCGCTGGCTGGCTGCGAGAGCTCTGTTCTCTGTTTCCTACTTCTGTGTACATTTTCGGGTTCAAGTTTGCTTGGATTTTGACTTTTTTTTTTTTTTAATGTTTAGTGAAAATGCAGTGTCTACGGCCATGTGTCTCCTTCTTTGTCTCTGTCTGCCTCCATCTCCGTGCTTGTAGCTGTTCCTTGAGCGCGGCTGTTTCTGGGGATGTGGTAGAGGCTGCGTGTTCTGTTCTCTCAGGAAGAGCTAGTGGTTTCTACCCTGTGTGTTGGTGAGCAATGGGCAGAGGCAGAGATGCTGGTCTGGTTCCTGAGGGTGAGACAAAGCACCGTCCTCACACCAGTTCCCTTCATTAGCTCTTGGTTTTTTTTTTTTGCTTGTTTGTTTTTTGACCCTGGGCCTGGGGGCAGCCAAAGCTGAGAGGCATCAAAACCAATGCACAGTCAGCCCCTGCCACTAGCCCCTGCTGGCCTCAGTTCAGTTCAGTTTATTGCTCAGTCATGTCCAACGCTTTGCGACCCCATGGACTGCAGCACACCAGGCCTCCCTGACCATCACCAACTCCCGGAGTTTACCCAAACTCATGTCCACTGAGTCGGTGATACCATCCAACCATCTCATCCACTGTCATGCCCTTCTTCTCCCACCTTCAATCTTTCCTAGCATCAGGGTCTTTTCAAATGAGTCTGTTCTTCGCATCAGGTGGCCAGGATACTGGAGTTTCAGCTTCAGCTCAGTCCTCCCAATGAATGTTCAGGACTGATTTCCTTTCGGATGGACTGGTTGGATCTCCTTGCAGTCCAAGGAACTCTCAAGAGTCTCCTCCAACACCACAGTTCAAAAACATCAATTCTTCAGTGCTCAGCTTTCTTTATACTCCAACTCTCACATCCACATGTGACTACTGGAAAAACCACAGCTTTGACTAGACAGACCTTTTTTGGCAAGATAATGTTTCTGCTTCTTAATATGCTGGTCTGCACATCTTCTATTTATGTTCCTTGGAGGAAAAATGGTTGGTTGCCATGTTTCTATTAGCAATCATGGAATGCCACTGCCCGCTCTGGTACATTCACTTGGTCACCAATTTGCCTCTGATGTCTGGAGGGGGCAGCCTGCCACACAGCACCCATTCTGAGGGTCCTAGGGAAGAGTCTAGCCCACCTGGCCCAAAGCTTCCCAGCAGCAAAAGCAAGCAGAACAGGCCTGCCTAGAAACAGGAGCCTCTGGCTTCCCAGGGCCGGTGAGATGTCAGCGACCAGCCATCTCCCTCAGCCCATGGCATAGACCAACCAATCAGACCAAGACAAAAAGAGATGGGGGGGTTTGGCTGAGGAAGTGCTGCTGGTTTTCAAAGGCAATGCTTCACCTTTCCCTCCTACCCAAGGCAAACCATTCCTGATAGATTCTAGGAAGAGGGTTGTCCATCTGGGCCCCCAGCAGAGATGCTGTGTGCTCTCTACAAGTGAGGCCAGGTGTGTCTGCCCGGCTCCAATCCGAGGCGTCTCACCTCCACAGGTCAGTCTGCTAAAGGCTCTGCTGCAAAGGGCCGGCAGCCCTCATCACCTGCATCCCTCCTCCCCCTGAGGCAGACCCTGTTAATAGTGGACAGCAAGAGGACCATTCCTGGCCCAGTGAGAATGGGGTCAGTGAGTCTACGAAGGCTCCCAGAAGGTAAGCAGCTGAACCCGTCTGGGAGCTGCTACTGGTTTGTAAGCCACTGCCAGGGCCTGTGCTTGGTGAGGCCCTATTCCCCACCCCACCCAGGCCTCTGCCTTGACCTTGCATCCTTAGTTGCATCAAAGGGCCACAAGCAGCAGCTAGGACCTAGCAACCCCTCATTCACCCTCTTACTCAGGAGTGCATTCTCCAAGAGCTGACCCCCAGGCCCTCCCATGTCCACAGGGAGCCCAGGGGCATGGCATAACCCTGAGACAAGGCCTACGAAGTGCGCTGGTCAAGTGAAGGCAGGGTGGGTGTGTTCAGAATCAAGCGGCCGTCGGGATTACCTTGTGCGCTGAGATTGGGGTTTGCGTGGTCCCAAGTATCCTGATCATTCTTGAACACCTTGAAGCGTGTAGGCTTCACATGTTCGCTCTTCAGCGTGCAACAGCCTGAGGAGATGCCAGCCCCAGTGAGTGAGGCCTTAGCTCGCCAGGCCTGGACGCCATTCTTCCGGAAAAATCACAATTCTCTGGACAGGACCACAAGGGTTACAGATAGTGTAAAGAACGCCCATGGTGATGGACCTGACGGGGTTCGGGGTTGTAAAGAGCAGCCCACTGCTGGCGCTCCGGGAGTCCTCTGAGTCTCGGGGGTGGGAGATTTTCTAGCGGGTAAAGTAACTGACCAAAGCTGCGCGGCCCGCCGGTAGACCTGGTGGTCGGCTGTGGAGTTCGCGGCGTTGCAAGCCCCCAGCACGTCTTCAAACGCCACCAACGCTTGTCTCTTTTTAGGCAACACCGCCACAGAACCCATGGGTCCAAACTCCGGCAAGGCCTCCCCAAGGCCGCTTCCACCACGCCGTCCCCCGGGCCCCTCATGCAAACACATGGGGAGGCAGGGGTTTTACGAAGGTCACCGTCGTCCTCCCTGCCGCCCGCCGCCCGCCGCCGCCTCCACGCTGGCCGCTGGCACTGTCAGTTTTGAGCTCTGTGGGGGCCCGGCTGCCCTCAGCGCCACCTCCGTAGTTACGCTTCCCCTGCCCGCCGCCATCTTCACCGGCGCCCCCGCCCGCCGCCATCTTCGCCGCGCTCCCGACAGCCTCCGCGGCTCTTCCTACTTCCTGTTTCCGGGCATCCACTTTTGTTGTTCGCCCTGAGGTCTTTCTGGCCTTTGTTACCTTTGTAGGTGACCTCTAACACGCTGTAAACTTTATAAATTTGTCTAGGTCCTTGACCTACTGCTGCATTTCCGGGTGTCGTGTTTTTGTTTGTTATGTAACCTGTTTGACAGGAAGGCAGTTCCGATAAGAAAGTGCACACACACTCATGACTTCCTGGACGTGTCTTACCAGGGGGTCCAACCAAGCTGCAGGTTGCTGTATGTCGAGGCTCTCTGAAAAGAAGTCCTCTTTAGATAAGTGATATGTGCGATTACAGGTAAACCCACCAATAGAAATGGCTAATGTTGTAGCATCTGTGTTGCTTACAATAGTTCTTACTGAACGTTTTTATTCACAAAGTGTGTCTTTTGACATTTTTTCTGATTTTATTTCCGTCCTTTGAACCTTGCATTAGAGCGCCACCATGTGGTGATACGAGGTAATGCAGGCAGCCGTGCTATTCTTTACCACCTGGGCCACCAGGGAAGGGCTTGTTGGCAACATCACTTGTTTAATATAGTGATCAGATACACTACTCCTATTAATAATAGCTTTCCCATAACAAATGCATTACCCTTTTATACCTAAACAATATTTTATCATTGCATAATAGAGTTAAACTGAACAAGAATTTTTAGAAAATATGTTTTGAAATAAACATTTGGAGTAACAAAAGGCTGTCCTAGGACAAACACCGATCAAAAGATTAAAACTCGCCAGTGGACATAACGTTTGAGAAAGCCTTAAAATTAAGGTTATTTAAAATTCAAAACCTAGTCCCATCTTATTCTATGAATACCCAAAGAAGTGCAGATTTTTATTTGTTCATCAAAACAACAATAATCTTAAATATTGAGCCCAGGAATGACATCTGTAAAACACAAAAATTTCTCCCCAACTCTCCCCAATTCATGCTGAGTGTGACCCAACATGAGACCTGTCTGATTTAAGTAGTGTTTTTGTAGCACTCTGGCCAAAACCATATTCATGTCAGTGCACTTGGCATTGTGTCCTAATGCTGTGGGTTAAGCACATCGTTCTCAAGGAAGCTTTTCTTGATGCCTTAGTCCTAGTTACTTTATTTGCATTGTTTTGTTCATACATTTTTATCTCGACAATTTGCTTCGTAACTGTTTCTTTCCAGAGAACCACAAACTTAAGTCATACAAGAGATCACATGTTTTAGGTTTGGCTCCTAGGAGAGCCTGGGATGGGGGTTGTGTTTCCATGACATTATGAAGGAGTGTTCCTTGGAGAAGAGCACTGGGAGGAGGGAAAGAGCAAGAGAATCCAGGGCAGTGTAGTCCTAGCTGGAGACTTGACTCAGATTGATCTCAGGGAAAGCTCTGGAGCAACACTGTCCAGAAGAAATAACATTAAATACACTGCATGCTGCGTATGTAATTTTAAGCTGTCTAATAGCCACACATAAAAGGTAAAAAGAAACAGATGGTTTAAACAGATTTTACTTAAATATTGTCATTTCAGTGTATGTCAATATTAAACCTATTGATGGAATAGCTTCCATTTTTTTCGTATTAAATCTTTGAAATCCCACATGTGAACAGCATGTCTCATCTCAGGAGCTCGGTAGCCCTGTGTGGCTGGTGGCTGTCATATTCAGCAGTGCAGCCTGCATGCATGCATGCTCGGTCACTTCAGTCCTGTCCCACTCTTTATGACCCTATGGACTGTAGCCCCCCATGACTCCTCTGTTCATGGAATTCTCCAGGCAAGAATACTTGAGTGGATTGCCATGCCCTTCTCCAGGGGATCTTCCCAACCCAGAGATCGAACCCATGTCTCTTACATCTCCTGCATTGGCAAGCGGGTTCTTTACCAGATGGGAATGAATGGGCTCTATTTGTTGGGCTCTCTTAAGATCCTGAGACAGTTCCTCTGTGTTTATCTCATACATTCAACCCTATTATTTATAGTGTCATGTGAGTTCCCTAACACAGGGCAGAGTAGACCTTTCATGTTTTTACTAACTTATAGCAAGTTTTAAAATATATATCGTGTGCAGCATCTTGTCTTAATCCTTTAAAATGGGCTCCAGATGTACGCTTGAAACCAGACTCTGGATATTTTACCACCATATTAAGAGCTTCTTTTAAAAGAACCAAACTGTGCATTATTTCTGGGCCCTTAGACTTACCCTTATGGCCACTATATCTGAATACAATTCATCACCTGAAGAGGTGATGAAACATTTGGAGATTACAAAAAAAGACGTGTTAAGTCTTTTCAGCTGAAAATCCTGTTCTATCAAAAATAAATTTCAAAGGACTGTTGGAAGATTTATTAACTTCTCAGGAAAGCATCTCACCCAATAGGCTATGCTTCTTTTCTAATCCAAACCATGCTGAGGCTGCACAAAGGAATGACAAAGTCCCTGATCACAGCATTTCTGAGGAGTAGTGATGGTCTGGCTTCAGAACTAACAAGAGCCCCGTGTCTTCTTTGGTCTTAAGGTAAATGCCATCATGAAATTTTTACATCTATAGACAAAAATGGTCTTCTGAAATTCTCTTTCTGAGTGTTTGGTTTTATACTCTAGTCCTTAAATTACCTGCTTTTATTTTTTTTTTCTCTTTAGCCCCACAGAATCTACAGCATTTCAAGGTTATCATCTTTTATTTTAAAAAGCAATTGCTAATATATTTTGTTCTTTCTTAAATGTAAATCTTAAATAATTTATACATTTTAATAGCTTTTCATAGGAATAATTGATACACAAAGAGCCAAACTTATTTAATGTGTACAATTTGATGAGTTTGGACACAGGCAAACACCAGCATCAAAAGAACGGGTATTTCCCACATCTTTCTGGGTTTTCTTATGTCTCCACCTCCCTTTTGCTTTTTCTGGTGGTAAGAACACTTCCCCAGGTGGCTCGGTGGTAGGAGATGCATGTTTGATCCCTGGGTCATAGAGGTTCTATGGAGGAGAAAATGCTACCCGCTTTAGTATTCTTGCCTGAAAAAACCACAGACAGAGGAACCTGGTAGACTACAGTCAATAGGTCACAAGGAGTCAGAAGGCACAGCTGAGTGGTGGAGCGTGCACGCGCGCGCACACACACACACACACACACGGACACTTAACATGGGATCTACCTCTTAACAAGCTTTAAAGTGTGCAATACCGTATTGTCAACAGCACGTTCTAGGTTACATGGCAGATCTCTAGAACTTATTCATCGAGCAAGCTGAAACTTTATATCCATTAAACAGCAACTCCTATTTCTCCCACACCCTGCCCATCTCCTGGAACCACTATTCGATTCTTGCTTCTGTGAGTTTGTTTTAGATCCCTTATCTAGGTAGAAACAGTATTTGTCCTTCTATGACTGGCTTACTTCCCTTAGCACAATATCCTCCAGGTTCATTTATGTTGTTTTGAACATTTTATTTAAATTTTGTATGTGCTGTGCTAACTTGCTTCAGTTGTGTCTAACTCCTTGCGACCCCATGGACTATAGCCTGCCAGGATCCTCTGTCCGTGGGATTCTCCAGGCAGGAACTCTGGAGTGGATAGCTATTCCCTTCTCCAGGGGATCTTCCCAACCCAGGGATTGAATCCGAGTGTCCTGTACTGCAGGTGGATTCTTTACCATCTGAGCCACCAGGGAAACCCATGTTAGGGCAGGATTTCTTAAGCAATACATAAAAATCTCCAATAAGAAGGAGAATATTGTTAAATGTACATTAAAAACGTTCCAGATCTTAAGTAATTAAAAATTATCAGTCGACTTAGGTTACCATAAGAAAATACTATATACTGGATGACTTAAGCAATGCCAATTTGTTATTTTTTTTCCAGTTCTGGAGACTGTGAAGTCCCACATGAAGGTGTGGCTGGTCTGACTCCCCAGTAAGTGATTGTACCTCAGCTTCAGGTGGCCCTCTTCCAGCTGTGTCCTCACCACGGTGGAGAGAAAAAGGAAGCAAGGTCCCTGGTGTTTCTCCTTATAAGGTCACCAACCCCACTTCCATGACCTCATCTGAATCTAATTACCCTCCAAAGACTCCATTTCTGGGTGCTGTCACACTCGGAGTTAGCACCTCAACGTGTGAGTTTTGAAAGGGACACAACCCATTCAGAGCATAGCCTACTTTCCATTTTCTTTTTTTTTTTTTTTATTATTGTTTTTGCCATACATTGTCATGATATCACCATGCGTTTACATATGCTTCCCCTCCGGGTCCCCCCTCCCTCCTCCCTCCCCCCCGGGAAATCTCGCTGCACCAGTCCCGAGCATCAATCCTGGGCTGGCGATTGATTAGACACATGACAATTAACATGCTTCAATGCCCTTCTCCCATCTCATCCCACCCTTACCCTCATCCACAAAGTCTCACTTTCGCTACACCTCCCCTTGCTGCTGGAATCTTACCCAGGTAAACTAACTGCACCCAAACTTTTGTCTCAAGTTCTGGGCTTCCCTGGTGGCTCAGACGGTAAAGAGTCTACTCTCAGTGCAGGAGACCCAGGTTCTATCCCTGGGTCAGGAAGATCTCCTGGAGGAGGAAATGGCAGCCCACTCCAGTATCCTTGCCTGGAAAATCCCATGGACGGAGGAGCCTGGCAGGCTACAGTCCATGAGCTCACAAAAAGTGGACATGACTGAGTGAATTCACTTTCTTTCTGTGTTCAACAGGAATCTGGACTAAGGAGTTGTTACTCAGTTGCTAAGTGTGTCTGACTCTGTGGCCATGTGGACTGCATCACTTCAGGCTCCTCTGTCTTCCACTATCTCCTGGGGTTTGCTCAGATGCATGTCCATTGAGCTGATGATGCCATCCAACCATCTCATCCTCTGCTGCTCCTTTGTCCTTTTGCCTTCAATCTTTTCCCAGCATCATTTTCTGATGAGTTGGCTCTTTGCATCAAGGCTAAGGAAACAGCAGGGGAATTGAGGAACTTGCTCCCCAACTGGCAAGAAGACTCTGGCTAGTGGTTTAAGGCTATGAGTGAAAAAGAGGCAAGATCTGTTCAAGGAACTGACAGTGATTATCCTAGCTGGTCTGCACTGAGCATGGCTGAGCTCAAGAGCCAAGGCTAGAGAGGCAACAAGGGGCCAGAAGATGTTGATCCTTAAAGGACAGGTTTCAGTTTGGTCTTTCTCCTAAAGCAAACAGGAAGGTGCTGAAGGATTTTAAGCTGTGGAGCAACATGGTCATATTTGCATTGAACAGATTTGCATGCATGCGTGTGTGCTAAGTTGCTTCAGTGATGTCCGACTCTTTGCAACTCCACGGGCTGTAGCCCTCCAGGCTCCTTTGGTCCATAGTATTCTCCAGGCAAGAATACTGGAGTGGGTTGCCATGCCCTCCTCCAGGGGCTTTCTGGCCCAGGGATCGAACCTGTGTCTCTGATGTCTCCTACATTGGCAGACGGGTTCTTTACCACTAGCGCCAGCTGCAAAGCCCATGTTAGCATGAGGAACAGACTAGAAAGGGGTCCGTGGTGATGACAGTGGGTGCTGGAGGTGGGTTTAGAGGCTTTAATGAGTCCAGTTGAGACAAGGTGGTAGCTCAGACAAGGAGGTTGGTGGGAAGCAGAGGCCATGGGAACTTTGCCTCAATTTTAAAAAGAACAGACATTTCTGCCTTTAACGGACAATTTGACTATAGCGCCTCCTTTGAATACCCTTTGAGAGACTGCTGATTTCACTCAAAAGCAAGAAGTGAAAGATGTTCAATCTTGTCTGACTCTACGACCCCATGGACTGTCGCCTACCAGGCTCCTCTGTCCATGAGATTCTCCAGGCAGGAAAACCATTTAATAAAAATCCCGATTTCCTCCGTTTTATTGTGCTGTTAAATCTCTACTAGTTGGTACAACACCAGGAAAACAATATCTGTCTTTCTCCATTCTGAATAGAACCGTCAGCCTGCTTAACCAGCCCCCAAGCCTCTCCAGGAGCATACAGCAGTTAAGAGTCTCTTTCTTGTGCATCTGCGTGTCAGCTGGCGGTCAGCTGATCTCGCCGAGGCTCAGCTGTGGTTTCTCCTCCAAGGTGTGTATTTGTCTGGGCTTCGAGCCTGCCCCGGGGCTTGGGCTGACAGGTGCGATCCATGAATAATCTGCATTCTGAGGTCTGTCTGCAGTTGGAGTGGCCACCCAGGGAGAGATGCTTCTTGGCAGCGACAGACGCACAAGAAGAACTAACTGAAGCTTCTTCCGTTTTCTTCTGGAGGAAGTGGGTCTCAAGGTGAAGACCAGTACACGTGAGCTGGGGAAACTGTACCCCGCCTCTGAGAGGTCAAGGCAGGTTGTGGATGCAGGCTGCCCTTATCGGGAAGGGAGGGTTGCGGCTGATACCAGCCCTTCACAGAAACGAAACGAGGTCCTCTTCTGCCCCGCACAACCTGAAAGAATTTTGACGGTTTCTTTTACTCCAGTTCCTTGTGGTTGTTGGTCAGTCGCTCAGTCGTGTCTGACTCTTTGCGACCCCATGGACTGCAGTGCGCCAGGCTTCCCTGTTCTTCACTGTCTCCCTGAGCGTGCTCAAACTCATGTCTGTTTTGAGTCGGTGATGCCACCCAAACATGCCATCTTGTGTTGCCCCCTTCTCTTCCTGTCCTCAATCTTTCTCAGCATCAGGATCTTTTCCAATGAGTTGGCTCTTCGCCTCAGGTGGCTAAAGTAGTCAGAAGGGGTTCTTTGCTGTGTATGTCTTTCTTAAAGAATGGTTGATAAATTCTTTCACAGAGAAGTCTATGTACTTTTATAAGGTGTTTTTCAGACTTGAGTTTGCAGCAACTGTTGCAAAGACAAATATATTTTGATTCCTTAGAGCCAGGCTTTGTAGAAAGCAGAAAGGATTTTCTGTGATTTTAAAAAGCTATGCTATATAAATGCAGAGCCGAGTCCAGAGTCCAGAGCATAGGCTTCTACACAAAAGACAAACTGCTGTACCCTGAAAGAAAGAGCAACTAGCTGTCAGTAGGTTAGAAGAGATGGTTCCGAGGGCACCTAGACTGGTGTCAGTGCTAGTAGGTTAAGGCCTCTGAGTGAGGTGTTAGATTTGGGGGGGCTCATAGACTAGAGGTTTGGGCTTGGCCTTCCAGACCACAAGGGGCAAAATATAAAATCTGTTTAAACTAGCAACACCTGGGGATGGTGTTTAGGCAAAAGGACTCAGAGATAGTCTCAGAATTTGTCATACTCCAAGGGTGTGTACTCAAAGTAGCCAAGGAGTTCCTGAGCCCCATAAAGGGGAGAAGAAATCCTTAGATGAGACCTTGAATCCAAATGAGAAAATGTGGAATGTATGACTGGTCAAGACAAGCAGCCATAAGGGAGTGGTGATACTCACCATGAATATGTGCTCAATCCTGTCTGACTCTCTACGACCCTGTGGACTGTAGCCCACCAGGCTCCTCTGTCCATGGGATTCTCCAGACAACAATACTGGAGTGGGTTGCCATGCCCTCCTCCAGGGGATCTTCCTGACTCAGGGCTTGAGCCTGGGTTTCGTGAGTCTCCTGCATTGACAGGCTGATTCTTTACCACTAGCACCACCTGGGAAGCCCGTACCACTTCTAAATACTGAAAATCATCAGTGATATACTATGTCAGGCCACCAAACAGCAATACTAAAGGAGCTCTCCATGCAGGAGAAGTGCAAGTCACGCACCTTTTACTAGACTGCCTCTCCTTACCTCTTGCTCTCTGTGATTTAGGTAACTCCTAGAGAAAAGGAAAGGAGAAGGAAATCTGGAGAAATCTTGAGCACAGCTTTTTCATGCTTGTGTTACATGGGGCCAGCTTGTAAAGCAGGGGCCGATGGGACCACTTGCTCTGCAGAATGAGGCGGGGTCGTGTTTGGGGAGCATGAACTTTGGAGCTGTGCAAACATGTGGTTGTAACACATTTGGATATCAACCAGCAGAATCTAAAGTTTCAACCTGGAATTTACTGAGTTACCTTGAACTGGGAAAAATATTAATAAGAGCTTTCTGTCATGAGTGGAAGTAGAGGTCAAAACTGAAGTCACTTGGAAGCTGAGTTTCTTCATTAGAGAGAAAGTCACATTTCTGCACATGTGACTTGTTTCAATGAGATATACACACACTCATACCATTTGGAAATAAGAATCCCCAAGTTGCTGAGTTCTTAAATGTCTGGTCAGAGCCTCTTAAGGTAAATAGGTCTCTCCTGTTTTGTAATGCTTTTAAGATTATGTGCAGTTATTTTAATTTCTATTGTTTCATTTCCAAGGTTAGAGATTAAGGTAACAAAGCACACAACCCAGTGTAATGAGGAGCAGAATCAAATTCTTCTTCTGCCGTGTCAGCCAAAGATCCAAGACTTCTTGACCCCAAATCTGAACGTGCTGGCTCAACTATGAAAGTAACAGCAGGCCAGAGCCTTCCTCACAGTCTAGTACCATTCAACAGAAGGAAGACTTGTCCACTGAAATGGATTTATTGGTATTTTACTGAAATCTCTTTGTGTTGCCAGCACAAGGTGAAATGGAACATTGGAAGTAAACCTGTAAAGCTGGTCCGCAGAGGCAGCCAAACCAGATAATTAGGAGAGAGCCACACTCAGCACCATATTGTTAGAACGCATACAATACAAATTATCTGCAGCTGTGAATCACTTCTAATATTTAAGCTTTGGGTAAAATTTTTACTTTTTGACCCAAACTGTCTGGCTTGGCTCTCTCCCCAAGCATGATGGCCAACTTTCCGTTTTGCTTTGTACTTTATGGACTTGGGCAAAATCTGGACAGCTACGAAACAGGATAATTTTGTGCTTAATTCTGTAAAACAAAGCTGAACTATTTAGCAAGTCATTTATTATTCATTGAGATATACTATCTGTTGATAAATGATTGGAATAATCAAAATATTAATTTTAGGTTTATTTGGAAATAGAGATTTGGAAATAATTTGTCCAGTCCAAGGCAAGAAGGAATGTTAACACTGGAGCCAGTTTTGTCTTGATCACTCTAAACAGACCAATTAAAAGAATACGCTTATTATTTTCTTTGGGAGAGCAAGCTAGTGCAGATTGCCAGAGCATTCAATAGTTTAACAGAAAAAATTTCTGGAAGAAAGAATATAAAATACATGAAAAATTTATTTAAGGGAGAAAGAGAGTGAGAAAAAAATAACTAGCATGAGTCTGGAAAAGGGAATGAAAGCTCTTTGGTAAGTGAAGAAAGGGCAAATGAATGTTACAGAATTTTGATTCCGGGGACAGAGAGCATGAAAGATGGACTCTAAAAGAGAATTATCAAGTGAAGAAAAGGACTGAGTTAGCATCAACATGCACTCAAAAATGTATCATTAGCTATGAGAACTTCTTCCAAAGTAATAGAGTGTGTTTTCATTTTTGAAGAGCTCCCCTGGTGGCTCAGATGGTAAAGAATCTGCCTGCAGTGCAGGAGGCCTAGGTTCAATTCCTGGGCTGGGAAGATCCCTTGGAGAAGGGAATGGCAACCTACTCCAGTGTTCTTGCCTGGAGGATTCCATGGACAGAGGCGCCTGGCTGGCTGCAGTCCATGGGGTCACAACAAAGAGTCGGACAAGACTGAGGGACTAATACTTTCTACTTTTGTAATAAAACACTCTTTGATTCTTGGAAGTTATATCTTCATAACTAGAAAAAAAATGCCAAGACAATGGAATCAGATTGTGAGTCCTGTCCCTTAAATGTTACACCAGATCACTGTTTTCAGGGTAGGAGGGTGTCTACAGCTGTGAATCGTTTGTACTTTGAAAGTGCTAAGAATGAGGTGGCGTGAAGTGCTAGTGGCTCTGGAAGGGAGCCAGGGAGAAAGGGAAGGTTAATTTGACACGTCCTGCAGGATCCAGAATGTTTACTTCATGTGCAGTGAAAGCAGATACAAATCTACCCAAAATAAATGTTTTTAAAGTTAATCTTCTAAATCTTATTTTTTCCATAAAGTTTTAATTTGAATGTACCCACTGGAATTTTTAAGAAGTTAAATGACTGAAACTGTTGCATAATAGCCTAATATAAATTTATCTTAATAGTAAATTAATACTGAAGTATGATTGTTTTTAAGCTGCTTTCCTTAGAATAATTTTATTTCTTAAAATTAAATACAATTTTCTCTAGTAAAAATACACTTTGCAAATATATAAAAATATAAAGCATGTTCTTCACTGGCTGCCATTTAAGGGTGAAGAGTCTGAGAAGTGTAAAAACATTCATTTTAAAGATAATTGCCTGAAATATAAGCATGTTTGATGTGATTGGTATTAAAATATTTGCATGAAAAAACACTAAGATGTTATAACTTATTTTCACATAGACAGATACTTAGTTTTGACTACATAGTCTCTTCAAACATCCATTCCTTTCTTTGAACAATAAAAACAATAATAATAATACCACAGTTAAAAAAACAGTTAAAAAAAAGGTAACCAAATATTATATTAACTCAGTACACATTTTGCCTATGATTTAAATTTTGCTTGTACTTAAGAGAAAAACATGTTTGCCAAAATGCCTACTTTTTCTTTAAATGGTATCTATTATTTGTTAAGGGCTTCCCTTGTGGTTCAGCTAGTAAAGAATCTGCCTGCAATGTAGGAGACCTGGGTTCAATCTCTGGGTAGGGGAGATCCCCTGGAGAAGGGAAAGGCTACCCACTCCAGTATTCTGGCCTGAAGAATTCCATGAACTGTATAGTCCATGGGGTCGAAAAGAGTTGGACACAACCGAGCGACTTTCACTTTATATAAAATACAGAATAAATTTTCACTGATACATTCATTAACAATCAGGACTGGGATTTATACCAACCTTTTCCATCTTGCATTTGTATCTCTCTTTTCCCATTTTGCAATTCCTGGAATAATAACAAACATATCACAGATGACATAATTTTTCACTATATGCACAATACACATGTAACAGTCTCAAAATGACAATATTGACTAACATCAAGAATTTGATGACTGAAAATAATTTAAAGTGTTTGCAGTTTTTTGGGGGAGTCAAATTATCATGCTTTAAATATCTTGGGATCATTCATTACTCTGTGGTTATAAGTCTAACTGGATATACATGTTCATACATGTGTTCCATTTTACTTTGGTGTTTAGAGATTGATTACTTTTTCATTTATTGTAACATGTTCCCAAAGTTGGATCTACTAACCAAAGACTATGCAAACAACTTTAAATTCTGTTCTCTTCATCCAAGAATCCCAATAGCTGTCATTTTAAAAGCCTTATTTATCCTTTCATTTTTAATATATTTGACTATATAAGCAATACTACTCATTTTGTCACTTAAAGAGTCTATTTATTTTTAATATATATGCATATTGGACTTCCCTTGTGTCTCAGCTGGTAAAGAATCCACCTGCAATGCGGGAGATCTGGGTTCGATCCCTGGATTGGGAAGATCCCCTTGAGAAGGGAAAGGCTACCCACTCCAGTATTCTGGCCTGGAGAATTTCATTGACTCTATAGTCCATGGGGTTGCAAAGAGTCAGACATGACTGAGCGACTTTGATTTTTAAGCAATAGTACTCATATTTTGTCACTTAAATAGTCTACTTTATCTATTTATTTTTAATATATAATATATACATATATTATAGAAATTATATGTATTTATTCAAATCCTTCCTAGGTAATTTGTAGCATACAATATTTTCTTTTCTGGTTTTTATTTAATTTTTTAAGCACTAGATTCTAGGTCTCACTTTATAGTCATAAATAGAAATATCTCTTCATTCCTTTTTATAACTGGACAGATCTTTTTCGTGTTAATATGCTACTACTTAGCATTCTAATATTGACACATATTTGTGCTATTTCCAATCAATGCTTTTAAAATCATTCTTATAATTAATGGCATTGGGTATATGTCTTTTTGTATTTTTACTAGTTTATCTTTGGTATATATTTATAAAAGGGGCATAGCTACTGTATGAAAAGATAAAAGATATTTTTCATTTTGCTAGTAGTGTAACGTTCCCTTTATTATATGTGAACTCATTTTTTATGTTGTTCCTCTAGAAGTAGATCTAGATAAGATTCATGTGTTACATTGCATTGATAAGTATTTTATGTTTCTTTTAATCTATATATCTCTGTTCTTTCTTTTTCCCTTGGGAATGTATTTATAAATGTCACCATGTATAGAATTTAATTTTCTTCTCTTCCCTATATTTCTTATAAACTCACTGGATGATCTAAAGGTTTGATTTAATTTAAGTTTTCTTTTTTCATCATGAAGTGCTAAAAACTTCTATACAAAGGGAGTTGGGTATTCCACGAGGAGATATGTAACAATTAAATGGCTTTCTTTGTGATGTTGTGATGTTGACCGTCATTGATAACAATTTCCTGGATTCATTATTAGTGACTCACAGAATGATACTCTAACTCTATTGTATTTGTGATTATTTATTTGCTCCATTCTCCCCGTGTTCTCTTTCTGGAATTAGGATTAGATGTATGTTCTATGTCCCTTCATTATTGTGTATATTTTGTACCCTCTATTTCATATTCTCCATATCTTTAATTTCTGGGGTGTATTCTAGATTTTCTTTTGATTCTGTTTTCAAGTTCACTAACTGTCACCTCAGCTGAGTCTAATCTGTGGGTTAACCACTTCCAATGAAGTTTTAAATATTCAGTCATTTAGATTTGCGCTTAGAATATCTTTTTATTTTAAAGCTGTGTGGACAACTTTCATAGCTTGATTTTGCTTATATTTTTAAGATATTGACACACTTTGGACATACTTGTTTTGTGGTTGTCTCAGTCGTTTTATGACAGAAGGCTTTGTATTTTTTATCATACTTTGTTTTTCCTTCCTGGTTTCATGCATTGCATCATGTACCTTTATGCACTGCGTTGTCTGTACACATGTGTGGTTATGCAGATCATTTTCCTTCAAACTTTGTCTGTGAGAGCTGTTTGAGGCCCTAGGAGTATTTTCAAGTCAGATTCATTTTTAAATAGATTTGCTGAGAAATTTTAAACTAAGCAGGTCACGGGAAGGCTCACAGTTAACTCATACAGGTCCAGTTCTGCTTCCAGATGTTCTGGGATTATTTCCACCTCTAACATTGAACACAAGTCCAAGAGATGCAGTGTTGAAATGATAGCTGTGTAGAGTTCCAGAATGTGACGGTCTATGCTGATGGGCCCCCACCTTGACAGGTTCTAGGCTCAAGTTTATTGGTTTTTGGAAAATAATCTCACAATGAAAGCAGACATTACCATTTTATTTCTTGATTTCTAACTTTAACTTGTCATTTGGCCTAATATTTCTGAGTTGTTTTGCAGTCCAGCAAAAATGTTTCTTCTTACTGTTGTTCATTTGCTTGGCTGTGTCCAACTCTTTGTGACCCCCGTGGACTGCAGCACACCAGGCTTCCCTGTCCATCACCATCTCCTGGAGCTTGCTCAAACTCCTGTCCATTGAGTCAATGATACCATCCAACCATCTCGGCCTCTGTCATCCCCTTCTCTTCCTGCCTTCGGTCTTTCCCAGTATCATACCAGCTATTTAAAATCTTATCATTAGTCTTCAGGGGATATTTAGATCTCCATGCTGCCAGAGAGCACTAATTCATGGTATACAGAAATTTAAAGTAATCAGAGTAAAAAGAGTTTCTTGCCTGGAAGTAAAAAACAAAGAAAAGCTAAGAACCGTTTCCTAAATACATCAAACATGGTTAATCCGATTGTTTGAATCTCTAGGGACAATAGAAAGTTTCAGGGTTGACAGGCATATTGCTATGAACTCAATGGAAATTTTTCTTTGCTGTTTTAAAGAAAAATTCTTACTCATAAGTTATCATTTGCTGGCATGTTAAAGGTACTAGATTAGAAACTAGAAATGATAGGGCTTGTGTGAGGGTCTTATTGTAATTAAACCACTGATGCACAAGTTTAACAAAGGAGGCAACCCTTTTGGGCAAGAAAGGGAGAGATAAAATTCACAATATTTTCAGCTATAGTCTAACAGTAGAAAGACAACTTAATTGCAGTTTGATGTACTTGAGAATTTTAAGCAACATTTCCCCTTTCCATATGTGTAACTGTCCTTTAATTAATGGCAAAAGTTACCAATTCCTGACTCTAAAAATCTTTATTTGCCAAAGGAATTTTCTTGATTAATATTCCACATGTAACATCATTTAGATTTATCTAAGTTTTGCCATTTCCTTTTCATCAACCAATATACTCTTTTGGAGTTCATATTGTCTATCTACCATTTTTGTATGAATCGGATAGCCAAGAATGATTTCTTTTACCTCTGACAATCTTGGATTTGTAATTGGGTAGCTGTTACCATTTGGTGTGAGATTTACTCAGTTTTAGTTTAGTACCTCATCAAATGTCAGAGACACATAGGACTGAGGATATTAACCAAATCCTTAAGAAAAAAATACAAAGCAAACAAACGGCAAACAAAAAAGACTAAATCACAGTGACTGATTTGAAGAACTTTTTCCAAAATCATTTACTTACATGTGTTTATATGTAAAAACTGGTCACATCCCTGATGCATAACTGAAGAAGTAAATCATATGCTCATTTGTACTGTTTTATTGAAAACCTAGTCCTTTTCAAGCAGTGTACTGGAAATTGGAGATAAAGTGTAAGCAAGGCATGGGAACTACTCTCAAGGAATTCAGAGTCAGAGGAGTGTAACTGTAAAGAAATAGTTCAGACTTCTGGTCAAAACACTTTCTAGTTCTGGCCTTCAGTACAGCCTTCCAAATTTATCATTGCAAAGAAGGAAAAGGAGAAAACTCAAGGAAGCACCAGAACAAAACATAAACTGAGAAAATCTTGTGCTGGAATTTTGAAGAGTTGAAGACAGTTTTATAAGATAGATATGGTGTGTATGTGAAAAACTAATCTTCAGCATCCGACTTATCCTAAATTTTGATAGGGGTCATTCTGAATAATCAAATGAGGATGCTTTTCATGTTCCTGTTTAATGACATACTAAGCATCCAGAGATGCTTAAAACTCGGCATTCAAAAAACTAAGATCATGGCATGTGGGGTCCTATCACTTCATGGCAAATAGATGAGGAAACAATGGAAACAGTGAGAGTCTTTATTTTCTTGGTCTCCAAAATGATTGCAGATGGTGACTGCAGCCTTGAAATTAAAAGATGTTTGCTCCTTGGAAGAGAAGCTATGATCAACCTAGGCAGCATATTAAAAAGCAGAGACATCACTTTGCCAACAAATGTCCATCTAGTCAAAGCTATGGTTTTTCCAGTAGCCATGTATGGATGTGAGAGTTGGACTATAAAGAAAGCTGAGCACTGAAGTGTTGATGCTTTTGAACTGTGGTGTTGGAGAAGACTCTTGAGAGTCCCTTGGACTACAGGGAGATCCACCCAGTCCATCCTAAAGGAAATCAGTGCTGAATATTCATTGGAAGGACTGATGCTGAAGCTGAAACTCCAATACTTTGGCCACCTGATGTGAAGAACTGAGTCATTAGAAAAGACCCTTAAGCTGGGAAAGATTGAAGGCAGGAGAAGGCTTGACAGAGAATGACGTGGTTGGATGGCATCACCGACTCGAAGGACATGAGTGTGAGCAAGCTCTGGGAGTTGGTGATAGACAGGGAGGCCTGGTGTGCTACACTCCATGAGGGTGCAAAGAGTTGGACACGACTGAGAAACTGAACTGAACTGACTGAGGATTTTATATCAGTTGCAGATATACCTAGTAATGGAATTGCTGGGTCATATGGAAATTCTGTGTTCAGCATTTTGAGGAAGTATCAGGTTGTTTTCCAAAGCAGCTGCACCATTCCTACCAACAAAATATGAGGATCCTATTTCTTCACATCCTCGCCAATACCTGTTGTTATATGTCTTTTTGGTATTAGCTATCTTGGTGGATATAAAGTAGTCTCTCCTTATGGCTTTAATTTGTGTTTCCTAATGACTAAGATGCTGAGCATCTTCCATGTATTTTTATCTGTTTGTATATTGTTTTTGAAGATATGTCTTTTCAAGTTCTTTGAACATTTATTAATTGGGTTGTCTGTCTCTGTTGTTGAGTTGTAAAATTTCTTTATATATCCGGGATGCTTGGTTATTATCATATATGTGATTTGCAAATGTTTTCTCTCATACTCTGGGTTGTTTTTATTTTCTTTTTCTCCATATTGCCCTTTTATGAACACAAAGTTTTAAATTCTGGTAAGTTCAATTTATCTATTTTGTTATTGCTTATGCTTGGTGTCACTTTAAAGAAGTCACTGCCAAAATCCATGGAAATGAAGATTCATCCCTATGTTTATTTCCAAGGGTTTTAGAGTCTTAACTCTTAAATGTAAGTATTTGGTACATTTTGAGGGGTTTTATTTTTATGTTTGATGTGAGATAAAGGTCCAATTTCATTTCTTTGCATGTGGATTATCTACTTGTCCCAGTCCTGTTGGTTCAATAGATTGCCCTTTCCCTACTTTAGCACTCTTGATGAAACTTATTGGTCATTGACGTGTAACTTTCTTCTTGGATTCTCAATTCTATCTCACTGATCTATATGTTTATCTTTATTCTAGCACCACACTGTTTTGATAAGAAATTTTGTAAATTTGTAAACTTTGTAGTGAATTTTAAAATTGAGACCTATATGTCTCCCAACTTTATTATTCTTTTTTTCAAGATTATTTGGCTGTTTGAATACCTTGCAATTACATATGAATTTTAGGATTATATTTTCCACTTCTGCAGGAAAAAAAGGCTGCATTTGAGTTGATAGTAACTGCATTAAATCTGCAGATCATTTTGAGAAACATTGCCATTTAACAATATTAAGTTGTCTAATTTTAAGCATGAGGTATTCTTTCCACTTGTTTATATATTTGTTAATATCTGTCATTAATTTAAATTTTTTTTTACTGTTTTGACATCAATGTTTTTTGGCTTTTAGTATACAGTACTTGTACTTCCTTGTTTAAATTTATTATTAGGTTTTTTTTCTTTTGGATGCTGTTGTAAATGGAATTGTTTTCTTAATATCCTTTCAGATTGTCTGTTGCTACTCTATAGAAAACTAAGTGATATTTGTGTTAATCTTGTAGTCTGAAAATTTGCAGAATTTGTTTATGCGCTTCAACAGTTTTAATATGGGTTCTTTAGGATTTGCTGCTTATAAGATCTTTTCACCTATGAAGAGAGATAAAGTTTATATCCAGTTTTGATGCCTTTCAGTTTAGTTTTCTTGCCTAATTACTCTGCTCAAACTTCTAGCACAATATTGAAGAGAAGTTGTGAAAGTGAGCATTCTTTCTCATTATATTAGAGAGATAGTAGAAGGAAAACTTTCAGTGTTTTATGATTGAGCTTTAGGTTAGGTATGGGTTTTTCATATATACTATTTATCATGTTGAAAATATTCCTTTCTATTCCTAGTTTAGTGAGTGTTTCTATCATAAAAGACTGTTGGATTTTGCAAACTGCTTTTTCTAGTATCTATTGACATGATCATATGTATTTTTTCTTTCCTTCTATTATTAGTAGTATATTACATTGATTGATTTCCATATGTTGAAATTTCTTTATATTCCTAGGGTATATATCACTTGCTTATGGTATATAATCTTTTTGATATGCATTAAATTCTAATTTTTAGAATTTTATTTGGGAATCTTTTACTCACACTTATAAGGGACATTGTGCTATATTTTATTGTGATGTTTTTGTTTGGCTTTGGTATTAGGGTAATGTTGGCTTTCTTGAATCAGTTAGGCAGTGTTATCTCTTCTATTTTTGGAAGGGCTTGAGAAGGATTGGTATTAATTCTTCTTTCAGTGTTATTTTAGAATCCATCTTCTGGTCCTGGGCTTTGTTTTGTTTGGAAGTCTTTGATGATTCATTGTTCTTTATTTATTATAGGTCTGTGAGGTATTCTTTTGTTTCCTGAGTCAGTTTTGGTAGTTTGTGAATTTCTAGGAATCTGTTGATTTCATTTAGGCTATCTAGTTTGTTGATGTATAATTGTTCATAGTACTTTCTTAGAATCCTTTTTAAAAATTTGTTTGTTTGGTAGAAATGTCCCCACTTTTTATTTCTATTCCATTAATATGATTATATTCTTTTTCTCTTTCTCATTAATCTGACTAAAGGTTGTCAATTATGTTGACCTTTTAAAGAACAGACTTTTCTTTTGTTCATGCTCTATGTTTATTCTTTATATTATTCATCTCTGATCTAATCTTTCTTATATTCTTTCTGCTAGCTTTGGGTTTAGTTTTCTTTTCTTTATAAATTTCCATAAGGAGTAAAGTTATTGGTTGGAGCCACAGAGATCTCCTACTCTGTTTCAGCAGACATTCTCCTGGTTAATGATTTGCTTGGTTACCATAAACCTTTGCCTGTCTTCCAGAGTTCTAGTAAGTGGAGTCTGACAATTTTAACATGTTGTCAGTATTTTTAAACTCCAAAAATTGCCTGCTCCACCATTTTGCTGATGTTGTTAGAGACAAAAACATGTTGTAGTCTCTTGGAATTGACAGTTTTGCCGTAGATCTATGTTAATTCATCTATTCTCTGTCATAATATGTTCTGAAGAGACCTGGACCAGTGTCAGAAAAATAACTTCATGCTAATCACATCAGATTAGGGAGAAATAGCTAGTACACTGATGACCTTGATAAGACACATGCTTTATCAAGAATCGAAACTCTACATCATTAAAAGTTTTAGGTATACAGGGCAAGACCACCATGATAAAGGAAACACAAATGATCTATTGGTCATCTATAGTGATGACCAATAAACTGGATAGCATATTGAAAAGCAGAGACATCACTTTGCCAACGAAGGTTCATCTAGTCAAGGCTATAGTTTTTCTAGTAGTCATGTATGGAATGTGAGAGTTGGACAGTGAAAAAGGCTGAGTGCCAAAGAATTGATGCTTTTGAACTATGGTGTTGGAGAAGACTCTTGCAAGTCCCTTGGACTGCAAGAAGATCCAACCAGTCCATCCTAAAGGAAATCAGTCCTGGGTGTTCATTGGAAGAACTGATGTTGAAGCTGAAACTCCAATACTTTGGCTGCCTGATGTGAAGAGCTGACTCATTGGAAAAGACCCTGATACTGGGAAGGATTGGGGGCAGGAGGAAAAGGGGACGGCAGAGGATGAGATGGCTGGATGGCATCACTGCCTCGATGGACATGGGTTTGGGTGGACTCCAAGAGTTGGTGACAGACAGGGAGGCCTGGCGTACTTCGGTTCATGGGGTCACAAAGAGTCGGACATGACTGAGTGACTGAATTGAACTGAACTGATAATGATTAATTAATGATATCATGGATAGCACATAACAAGATATCTTCTTATTTGATCATGGGGGTTGGGGATAATAGTCTTATTTTTGCTTATTTGTATTTTCTAATCTCTAAAAAGAAATATCCATTAATTATGTAGTAAATGTTTTTGACCAAAACTTATTTAAGTACTCAAGAAATTAATATAAGAAGGCTGAGTGGGTGGACAAAAAAATCTGGACATGTAATTTTTCTTTGCCGAAGTCAAGATTCTTTATCTGTAACATAATGACTTTATTATATTAGTTGTTTTCCAAAGTGCTCCTTAGAGTCTAGGGAGTCTGTGGATGACCTCCAAAGGCCATCGTTGGAGGAAATTAGATAGGAGGAGACTTTCCAAGTGGGCAGGTATCCAAGCCTTCCTCAAAGCTTTAATGGAAGAAGTTCCACTTTTGACATACAAGACTTATGTATAATATATACTGTACTTTTTATTCTTAAAAGAAAGGCTTCTACTACATTAAAAACATTTTGAAAGCCAATGTGAAAAATAATTTCTTGGGTTAATTCTGACTATAAACTGTCAAAATACTAAAATATAATTGTTATTTTTTTTAAATTGCTGGTGGTGTCCTTTGACTTTGGCCTGTATAAAGATTTGGGGAATAAATAGAAGGCAAAAGTCTCCAGTATGGGTATTTTAAAAGTTTTTTATAACAACACTTATTGCCAAGCCTTATATATTATTTCAGGTAAAGTGATAATATACTTTTATATTTTATATACTTATATATATATAATTTTAATTTTGAGATCTAAGAGATATTATAAATAGAATAGTCCTCGAGGTATTTTGAGTGTTTATAAAAAATCAACAAAAGATTGTAAAAACACAAACTTCCTTTATTAGAGTTATCTTTTGTTAATTTTCTGTTGTGTAACCAGAGAGATAAATTTTCTGGTCTGAAGTTTTGGATCTGAACCAGTAACAATGCAATTTCTGCTTGAAGAAACAATTATAGTCCTGTTCTTATACTATCCTACCAAATACATTGTCATCATTGAATTCTCTTGGGAAGATGTTTAATCATGTTTATAGGCACAATAAATTAGCATATTTCTAGTTTTGAATTTCGAGGATTGGATTAAACTATACATTTTTATTTGACTCATCACCAAATTGTTTCTATTTTTATTGATTTGGGACGTTTTAAAATTCATGAAAAAATTAACGTATATATCTGTGCATACTTATTGTGTAGGAATATACCAAAATAAAAGAGAAGGCAATAGCACCCCACTCCAGTACTCTTGCCTGGAAAACTCCATGGATGGAGGAGCCTGGTAGGCTGGAGTATATGGGGTCGCTGAGTTGGATACAACTGCATGACTAAGCAGCAGCAGCAGCATACCAAAATAAAATTGCCTTTCAAAAATATTTTAAAAAATATGAACTTCAATTCCTTGTTTCTTTTCTCCCATAGTTTTCCAAAGTCAGTAGAAGTTAAGCCTGGGTAATGAGATATGTGTATTGAATATATCAGTGCCTTTAATTAGCTAGTGGTTCTATATAGTTCATTTTTACAGAAGTTTGTTAAACTTTTACAGAAGTTTGTTAAGCAAACCAGTGTTTTTGTTTATCTTTTGCTTCTGTGTTAGAGTTTAATATTCTCAATCATGCATGATCTTTATCAGAGGTTAATTTCCCTCTGGCAGTTCAGAGATGCCACTGTAACACTGTAATTTACAATACATGGAAATAAAAAAGATTTGAATTCTGCAATAGTGATTTGCCTGAATTAAATAAAATCCTGAGGGACATTTACTCCTTTAAAGTGTTTAGAATAAAAAGAATATCATTCATTTTTTTCATGTTTGCTGTATAATCAAATCTATATGATGATGGTGGTGATGATGTTACTGTTTTTATACCCGCCATTTAATTGAGTGTATGCTATATGCTAGAGGCATCCCTGGTGGCCCAGCAGTAAACAATCCACCTACATTGAAGTAGTTGGAGGAGTCGCAGTTTCGCTATCTGGATCAGGAAGATACCCTGGAGAAGGGCATGGCAACCCACTCCAGTATTCCTGCCTGGAGAATCTCATGGACAGAGGAGCTTGGCCGGCTACAGCCCATGGGGTCTCTAAGAGTTGGACATGACTGAAGAGACTTAGCACACACGCATGCACACATATGCCGGACTCTGCTGGATTCTGTTTTCACAGATTCAGAAGAATCCTTACCTCCTCATGTTGTAGGTGAGGTGCTGGTGTCAATGGAGGGGACATTTGTTTACCCAACATACCTGGCCCCTGAAGGGACCCCCGGACAAGGACTTTGTGAGCCTGATCCAGGAGGTTTCCCACTGTGGTGTGTGGGTAGAGAGCAGGAAAGCAAGCTCTAGATACCACAGGCTCTTTTCTTTAAGTCTTATTTTTGAGCAGATTATTTCAGTGCATTTCACTACCAGTGGGGTCTCTTTTCTTCATTCTTCAGGGTCTTGGACTTTCCTGAAGCTTTGCCACACATTTTACGTTTTGCCACACTTCACTCGCTGACCTGTGCTCTTTCAAGAAAAAGTGATTCTTGGCGTTATTGGTTGAGATGCATCAAGGAGAAGCTTTTCAGTTTTTGAATTTGTGGTCATTCTGGAGTTGAATTTACCAAGAAAAAATGATCATAATATTGTAAAACCAATTCGAAATGGGTTCCCTGCAGTAAAAATGTCTTCTGTAACATTTAAACATTTTGTTTTCCTTCCCTTTGCATTTGAAGCCCTAACATGCAATGACTGCATGAGGGACCATGTTTGAAAAGTGTGAGTAGAGTGGTGGGGGGTGTGTCTGTGTCTACGTGTGTGTGTCTCTGTGTGTGAGAGAGAAAGAGAGTAGGACACTTAGTGAGAGTGTCTAATTTCCTGGCTGTATATATGGGGAGGACAAGGCTCGGAATGAGAAAGTCCCTTTACCCACAGCTGACAGCTCGTTATTCGCAGAGCAAAGCCCTGTCTTAGTCTCACCCTCCCACTACTCCATCACTCTAAACAAAGAATCTCCATCAGTAGAATTTTTGCCCCTTAGGGGACATTTGGCAATGTCTGGAAACATTCGTGGTCATCATAGTTTGGGTGTTCTGCTGGTAACTAATGGGCAGAAGCCAGGGATGCTGCTAAATACCCTACAGTGCCCAAGACAGCCCCATACAACAGGTATTTGATCCAAATGTCAACAGGGAGGAGTTTGAGAAATCCTACCAAAATGTGAAGTACATCACACCGTGATCAATTAAGAGGTGACAAATTGACTTCTACTATGAGCTTGATCAAAATCCAGTGACTGAATATTTAATCCTAATTATGTAAAATATATCTGATGATTTAAAAGGAAAGTATTGTCTCTGAACCATTGTCTCATAAGTAGGCATTCCCAAGGACTGCTCAAAGTCTCACAAAGATGAATTTATTATAATTTCACAAAGTCTCACTGAGAAGTTCACCACCTGCTTAATACAAGCCCGAGTAATATATCTAATTATTTTTGTTAGGCCTATGAGTTGGGCACCAGAGAAAGATCATGACCTTGAAGCTCCCATGTAGAGAAGCAACAAAATAAATTATATCATCAAAATGATCTGTGCTCATATATGCTTCCTGCTCTTATTTAGAGTAGAAAAAATTGCATTAAAATATTTTGAAGACATTGGAATTAAGTCAACAGACTACTTTAAAAATATAATTAACAAGGGGCATAGTTAGGGGGTTTGGGATGGACATGTTCACACTACTATATTTTAAATGAATCACCAACAAGGGACTACTGTATAGCCCGTGGAACTCTGCTCAATGTTATGTGCCAGCCTGGATTTGCAAAGAAGCCAATTTTGGTTTTGATTGAAATGCACTAGGTGATTTGAAATCACAGATTAGAAACGTGTATGCACAAAATCATGGCGCACACTGTCACTTTACAAATACATCCTCCATCAATCAAGAGACAGGCTGGGAAGCCACATCTTTTATTAAACTAACTTGTGCCTACCCACATCCATCAGTTACATAAATCTGAATGTCAATGTGTGAGTCTTACTGCTGAGTTAGAGAAAGTATTACTTTTCTCTCATTATTTTAGAAATGGAAATTATTGTCTCAAAGTCCAGAATTTCTTTACAAGCACAATGTACAATTTGTAATACAAAGCCACCTCTATTTATATTTTTTCAATCAAGGGAAAAGTTAAGGCAAAAGATGTGATAAAAGTAAATCAGATTCCTGTTAGAACATATTTTAAAAAGAAGAGGCCCTGATATCAGACAGACCTCAAAGTCACATCTCTGAGAATATCAGTCCCTTCATTCATAAAACATTACCAAGGCAGTTATATGTTGCTTTAGGATAACCTACAAATACTGTTAATGATATTAAAAATGTAACAATTAAAAGTTAACAGCTGAATCCAAGGTCCACAGGAGAATCTTTTCCATTTGTCATACTTTGTCAATTTTCTGTTTTTCTTACTTGGTCAGTGAGAGGCATACATGTGTAATGTTTGGCACTATTCTTTCAATTATAAAAGCAGAAAAAAAATTAGGAAAAAATTTTAAATCACCGAACGCTAGTTCAGTGTTTTAAAGTATATCTTTCTAATTCATTTTCTCTACAAGTTGCCCCATCTTGAGATACCCTCAGTAATTTTGCTTTTTTCATTGCTTTTATAGATCATCCATGCATTTATTCACCTATCCATTTATACCTTCGTTCATTTACTCATTGATTTTTTTCCCTATTTGATAAAGATTGGAAGACAAACACAGCATTATATCCTTAAGAAACTCACAAGATTTCCTTGGTGATCCAGTGGTTAAGAAACCACCCACCAACACAAGGGTCATGGGTTCGACCCCTAGTTGGGGAGGATCCCATATGCCCTGGGGAAACGAAGCGCCTGCACCACAACTACTGAGCCCACGTTCTCGAACCCCTGCTCTGTAACAAGACAAGCCACCACGATGAGAAGCCCGCCCACCACAACTAGAGTAGATCCTGTTCACCGCAACGGGAGAAAACCCGTGCCCAACAACGAAGACCCAGCACAGCTGAAATAAAATATTTTAAAAAATAAAGAAAAAATAATGTTTTAAAAAAAGAAATTCACAGTTCACTAAGGAAACATACATGTAAATAAGTCATGAACATTGCCTTTGGCTGTAGCATCAACTCTTTCCGTGGGAATCAGGGAAAGCCTGGCCGAGACGGTGAGAAACAGCTGTAAAACCGGGTAAAGGTTGCGGCGGGAGTGTTCAGTTTCATGGCTTCTTCAGCCTTCCTCCGCTAGGCGATAAGGATCCCGAGGAAAGTCCGTTCTGATGAGGACTTAATCCCCGCGGTTCCTGCAGTTAGACGCCGTTACAGCTCTTTATTGGCCTGCAGCTCCCGTGCTAATAAAAGAGGCTGGAGGAGAAACCTGATGCCAGTGGTTTACAGACGACTTATCTTTTCCTCCCATCCCCAAAGTCGACACGAGCCAACCGTGGCCCCAGCTCCTCCTGCCCTTCCCACCTCGGGACTTTGCAATAGATTAAAGGCTGCTTCTCCGGGCATCCCTGTTGGCTCAGTGGCAAAGGATCCCACTGCCAATGCAGGAGACGCAAGTTTGATCCCTGGTCCAGGAAGATCCCCTGAGCTTCGGAGCAGCTAAGCCCAAGCGCCACAACTCCTAAGCCTGTGCTCTAGAGCCCACGAGCCCCAGAGCCCCTGGGCCACAGCAAGAAAGCCAACCCCACGACTGGAGAGGAGCCCTGGCTCCCAGAAACTAGAGAGAGGCCTGGGCAGCAGGGGAGACCCAGCACAGCTAAAATTAAATAAATACTAAAATTAAAAAAAAAAAAAAAAGACTGCTTCTCCACTTTGAGCCTCCTATCCTTGTTCACGGAAGGAAGAAGAGGAAAGAATGATGAGGCAGCCCCATCAGCAAGACAAAGCTTCCCAAGAATGTGCTTCAGACTCTCACTGGCATCTCACTGGTAAAACCGTGCAGTGTGGCCCAATGTGTTTATGCTGGGAGTCTTGGTAATATAAGGTGTTTCTTTGGTCTGCCTTTTTAAGCTGACCACACTGTTGCCCCAAACAAAAATAAAAATTCTGTTCGTAGGGAGGAAGTAGAAAATAACACTGGTTAGCAAATATCAGAATTCACGGGGAAGACCTAGCATATAAAGTGAAACTGGAATAAACACAGAAACCAGCTTTCAGTGATGTCTGCAGAGTGCCTTAAGCAAACTGTGAAAACCCCAAGGCTGAATCTTCTCTTTTTTAATTAGGTGCCTCTTCCTTTAATGCGATATGGAATGTTAGCATAATGGGGTGTGTGTGGTGTGTGTAAGTCATAGTGGCAGTGCACTCTCTGAAATAAGACGGAGGTGGTCTGCCTTCTTAGCGCAGTAGGCAGCACATCAGTCTCATAATCTGAAATAAGACGGAGGTGAGGGATAACCCTGTTTCTATGATGCTAAAAGGTACCATGCTATCAGTCAGTAAAGCATTTGTGAGCCAGGTTTGGCAAAACGGACAAAGCAGGACACCGACTCCACTTTCTGACCCCAAGGAAAGTAAAGCTGTGTGGAACAAAAAAAGAGCCTTCACTGACAGTCCAACAGTGTATATGGACAGTGCCCTCCGTACACAGCCAGAGTTTACTGGTTTAATTTACAAATTTCCCAGTAAAAAAAAAATTGATGTGTTAAAGCATAAATCTGATTGGTGTGAATTCAAAAGAGCTGGGGGAGATGAAGTGCAGATAAATAGACATTCTTTCAGGATTTGCTATGAAAGTGTGTTGTTACATTCAAAGGGTGAAGAGGAGTGAGGACTCAGGTATAATAAAATTGTTTCTAGCTCGAGAGACTGGATGGTGGCATACAAGATGTAAAAATCAAGAAAAGTTGCATTCTGGCAAATGTATTTTGAAGAAGGGATTTGATAAGACAGTTAAAAATCATTAGCGATTTCAAGTAGCAGGAATAATGGAAATAAGCAACCGTAACTCTTCCTAAGGGCTTCCCAGGTGGCGTCCGTGGTAAAGAACCTCCCTGCCAATTCAGGAGATATAAAAGATGTGGGCTTGATCCCTGGGTCAGGAAGATCCCCAGGAAGAGGGCATGGCAACCCACTCCAGCATTCATGCCTGGAGAATCCCATGGACAGAGGAGCCTGGTGGGCTACAGCCCACTGGGTCGCAAAGAGTCAGACACAACTGAAGCGACTTAACACACACAACGTGAACTCTTACTACAGATGTAGAGGAGCAAGCTTGGAGGAAGGGAGGTCATTTAGGAAGCCACTGCAGTGATCCAGACAGATTATGATGGTTGCCTGAATCAGGATGGTTGCAGGGGGAGAGGACCGGGCAGATTACTGAAATAAAATCAAAAGCAAGTGATGCTGCATTGAATACAGACAGAAGTCAAGGATGATGTCCAGACGATTTATTTTTTTTAGCAAAGTGTAAGACAGGTTGGCATTACTGAGGCAAACAATGCAGCTAGACCATGGAGATATGATGATTTCAGTTTTAAATACCTTGATGCTATATTGTCATCTTTTCTAGTAGCAGAGTGTAGTGTGTTGATATGTAAGAGTGTTGGAGACTCAGAAGAGGGTTGGATCCAAATGTAAGTACTTGGAAATCAGTTGGAAGGAAAGGTGATCATTGAAACCATTAGAATGGGTAACATTATCCAGAGAGGTCATAGATTTACATGAAGACACACTTAAGGATGTAAGGATGAGGAGGAAAAGGGACACCTCCAGAGAGAGGGGAGAGAAAAGTGAGTGGTCACATGGGAGACCAGGAAGGTGTAGTGCTGAGATCCGAGAAGTCTTCATGCCGGCGCTGTTGTGAACAGTATCAAATGCTACACAGATCCAAGGAGCGTGGAGGCTGAGGAGTCTATGAAATGAATAGTGCCTGTGTGTGAACACATGTGCCTCTGAGTGGGGAGGGGCAAGTGTGTGTTTTCAGACAGTCACTTGGGTGAGCTAAAGGGAATAGTGGGCAGATTAAGTGGAATTCTTGGCTGGAAAGAGGTCTTTCAGTCATCTTACCGTGAAACAGAAGAGAGTGCTAATTCCAAGGGAAAATGACCCACCCGAAAGCAAGGTCCATCGGCATACCCGAGACTCTCCGAAGAACTGATGGTGTTTAAGATCTCATGGGGAAAACCCAGAGGAAAGGAGAGTTCAGTGAGGGAAGGGTATAGTAACTGAGCACGCCTTCTAAAAATACAGGATGAAAGGAAACCTCCGAGGGTTAGTTAACTCTCTGTGGGAGAGCGGTCACCCCTTCACTGTATCGGGAAGGATGCAAGGATGCTCTTCACTAGCAAATAGATGACAGAGCTGTTATACAGCTGGGACTTCCCCGATGGCTCAGCAGGTGAAGAACCTGCCCGCAACCCGGGAGACACACCGGACGCGCGTTTGATCCCTGGGTCAGGAAGACCACCTCGACCCACAGAAGGAAATGGCAACCCAGTCCAGTACTCTGTCCTGGAAAATCCCATGGACAGAGGAGCCTGGCGGGCTACAGTCCATGGAGTCGCCAAGAGTCAGACAGGACTGAGCGGCTAAGCACAAGCAGGTTATATAGCCAAGAATATCCCTCTGGATTGAAAAGGGAGGAGGAATAAAATCATTTGAAAACATTAACTCCCTAACTTTCAAATGCTGTTTTCATGCTATTTATTAATATAAGAATACAGTGACTGTGTTTCTTCTGCCCTCTCCTCTGAAAAAATATTTGGACATTCTATGCTGTTAGTTCAACTAGAAAAACTTTTTTTTTTTTTTTTTGTGGTCTACCATCACCCATTCATCAGGACACTTCCTGACAGCTGCATCATGTCGCTGGAAGGTCACTCCATTTTTTTCCCCCCAGGGCAAGGGCCAGAGAGCTCTCTTTGGGGGCCCAGGAGACTGCAACTCACAGTTCTTGCCTACACGACTGAAATTAAAGGTTCTGACATACAGTTTCTGTATCTTGATTTCTATACCCAAGTAGTTTATTACACTTTTTTTTTTTTCTTTGGGGGCACAATCTAATAAAGATCAGATTGAACCAATGATGCTTCCTATTATTCCTGTCATCTGCATTATGATCTTTCTTTAAATCTTTTGCAGATAGATATTTTTGCTTTGCCAATTTTTCTGTTACTGCTGCAATTTATGTAAATTACTATTAAACATTAAACACACTGGTGGATGATGAAGCGGTGAGTGTTTCTCCCTTTATTATGCACAGTAAAATTTCAAATAGGTTGTGTAGAAGCATTGGATTACCGTGCTGAGTTAGGGAACAATAAAACGATTTCCTTTTGGATTGCTCACTTGTGATCCACAGAGGGTGTTGTGGTATTGGTTTTGATAAAACTTCACAACCAATGGGAATCTTCTTCGAGTTAGTGCGGAGTGGCCTTAATGCTGGAAATAATCCTGTTGGCCTGGACCCCAGAGCTATACAGATGAGAAAAGGATGCAGGGAAAAATCCTGTTTACACATGTGTCTGTAACACTGAGCCGCCGGAGCAGCCCAGCCAGCCCAGAGGGTAAGATGCTTAATAACCTGTGGCTTTTTATTTAATTTTTATATTTTCCTGTTGAGGCAGAACCTGTGTTGTTCTCGGAGCAAAGAAAAAGACAGTTGCTTATAAGATCCAGAACAAAACTACCATAGGTCTGGGAAACAGAATGGACGTTTCGTCTTAAAGTGGATGTGATTTCTTCCTTCCCTTTTCTATTTCCCACATTGGTATTATTTCTCCTGGCAGCTTGTCATACATTTCCAGCTTTGTTAAAAAAAAAAAGAGAGAATAACTATATACTAATAAAACTCAGGTAAGATTTTTCAACTCTAAATTTAGACAGCAAGATAATATGTTGATAATAAGACCTTGTCTTGTAGTTCCAAATGAATATAAATTAGCCAATGTGTTTGAAGTAGTTTATATTCTTAGAGTAAAAATAAAGTAGAATTGCTATGCAAATCCTCATACGTATGCCTCGTGCATTTAGAGTTATTTTCATTTTGCTGGTCCTTGTGCTGAATTCCTGTCACTGGTAGCAGAAAAGTATACTTTAAACTTAGCACTAATATTGATTTCTCTATATAAGTTACCTGGGTAGTGTGGAGGAGAAGAGACATAAAATAATACAATCCTATATAAAATAAAAGGAAATGGATATTTAGAGAAAGTCATTACAGAACTGAAGAAAACATAGCCTCTGGGAAGTATTTGCTTATGTTTCCTGCAAAGATAAATTATGAAATGAAGGTTGAGTGGGCAACGCTGTTAAACAGAAATAAAAAGGAGATATTCTTTTAAAAAATATAATTATAAATGTGTAACATAGCTTTGAAATGCGCGGTGATATTTCTTGATATTCTTGCTTACAGAAATACTAGCTTTCTTATTTTCTACAATCATCTAAATACACTTTTGCTAATACTTTTGTAGGGTAGAGTTTGTTACAACTTTTGATTAAATATTTTGTTGCTAATCATTTCATTGTCAGATATCCTCACATATGACTTAGTCTCTAATTCTGACTTTTCTCCATATTTTTGCAGAAGCATTAGATTAGAAAGGAGTCTTGAAAAGCTAGTGATAAAATAGTTGTATAAGTTTTGTGTAATTTTGCAATATCGATTTAAAATATCAATGTCTATTTGAGTATTTGGAAAAATGTTTTATATGAATTGCATTTCCCTCCAAAACTTTAAAAAAATAGTTTTCTTGTGTGATAACATCATTTAGTGGAGTCTCTTTTGAAGCTTTCAAATGTTTTCATTGGATTCAATATTTGCTTGACACGGGGACACAGCTTGTGGTGCCTCACTATGAGTGTGGCCTTGAAATTTATGAGGGTTTCATCTAGTTATTAGAGCTATACTCATAATGGCAGTAATTCTTTACAATTGAAAATGATCTCAGGCCACTTCTATTTGGAGAAGCATCATCTCTCCTCCTCTTGTATTACAAGATCAGTTGAATTCTGCCATAAAGCCAAAACCTTCTAAATACCCCCTTTTAGCAAGATTTTAGAGACACCTTGAAAGAAAAGCCTGGATACCTGAGCTGAGGTTTAAAAACTCAGTGGAACTTGCACAGTGATAAGAGAACAGACTATGTAGGATTTTAATACCTTTAAACCGTGGAATTTTTGCACCTTGTTTTATGTCCCTGGATATGTTCCAGTGTCTCCTATTTTATAGTCTATGGGAACTTGAATAGAATTTGTATCCTACTGTTGTGTGAAAATTGTATAAACCTTAATTATGTTGAATTGGTTCAGAATACTTTTCAGGTCTACTGTATCCTTCTACTTTTCTGTCTACTTTTCTTTCTATTAAAATTTTTGAGCATTTGATACTGAAACTCCAATTTAAAATCTTATCTACTGAAACAAATGATTGTAATATATAGTGGAACTGCATGTAACTTTGTTCTGTATTTTCCAAGTCTCCTATAAATCTGTTATCATACTTTCATAATCTAAAAAAGAAAAAAAAATCAGTGGAACTTGAATAGTTGCTAAAAACCCAGAAGACTCTTCTACGATGTAGAAGTGATTGGAGCAAAGGGTTTTGAGGCAAAAATTAATATACAGCCAGGTAGACTAGGGATGAGTAACCCATCTCACTGAAGCAGAAAATATATGCACCTTGTGAGCAGTAGACACTGTGTTCAATAGAAAGAGCAGGATAGAGCTATGGAGCATTTTACAACTCACACATTATTGTCCTTATTTATTGTACAGAGATGCCAATTACAAATTTCTGAAGTTGCAAATTTCTTCTACTCATCCTCTTCTTCCTTCTTCTTCGTCATCTTATTTATCAGCTTCTTCTTCATCATTGGAATACTTTCAACATATAAGTATGCTTCTGTGTGCAAGGTAATTGCATACATATCTACAATCTTGACAGGTATGCAATCAAATGAGCTTCATTTTACACAGTATCTTCATGTTGTGCATGAAGGAATCTGATGTTCAAAAATGTTAGCTGATTTCTTCAAAGCCACAGATATAGTAGTGAGGCAGGATTCCAAACAATGTCTTTCTGGCTCCAGAGCTCTTCCACTCTGCTGCACTGGTATTTTAGGAATGTGAATCTGGCGGGAGTTAGCTAGATGGTTGGGAGTGGGCTTGGGGTAAGCGAGCCCCGGGAGTGGGTGGTGAGACCACAGGCAGATCAATTCCAGCAACTATAGACCAAGCCAATCACAGCCCCTTGAGGTGGCCCGCTCTTGCCTTCAGAATTGAAAGAAGAAAAGTTGGCTGTTCTCATATTCAGCTCTTTTGTTTTTCTCTGTTATTTTCTTCAATATTGTATTCATACTCAAAGAAGATATATTTTGATTTATCAAAGAAAATTTCATCTCTGATTTTCATCTAATATTACTTATTCACAAATGAATAAATGAAGTGACTGGAAGTGAAATGACATTGGGAACACACTGTCGTTCCTTTTTGTTTTTAATGTGTGCTATGAATGAATGCCTAGTGATCACATCTTCCTAAAATTATGGAGACACAATTATTACCAAAGAAAATTATCCTGTAAGTTTTAGTCCAGTGGGTGAAGAGCATATATAAAATTTATGCTGCTAATGGATTATGTTGAGAACAATGCACAGGTAGTAAAAAGAATAGAACCTGTTAACAACACTTTCTCCTTCAAATAGCCAAACCTTAATGTATTATTTTGCTTTTCCTCTAAAGAGCACAGAACTAGTCTCTTCAATAATATTCATTTTCTTCTTTTCTATATTTCAGTATTTTTAATGAAATGAAGATATAAAACATATTCCTTATGTTATAATAATGAGTTTTGAATATATATGTATAATTTCTATGATATCATTTTAGAAATATACTATTTTAGAAACTTGCTATCACTTAAGTAGGCTTTATTGAAGTAATATCTTTTGCCAAGCATCCAAAGAGATAAAGATAGTTGAAATGTAAAGAATCATCCTTTTAAACTTTTCATTGTTAAAGTTATTTGTCATTTCAAATGCTTTGGTCACTGGCTTTATGATATTATAATTATTTAATTTAATTAAATAACTAGATCTAGGCTGACTTCCAAGACTGTTTCCCAAAGAGGGGATTTTGTATAGCCCCACCCTCTGTGGCCTCACCAATTATAGATGCTCATCTGTGATCAACTGTGAGTTGATAATCTGATTATAAAAAAAGAAAATTAAACAGGTATTTTATTGGAGAAAATCAGATCATCAAAGAGAAGATGGGTTGGGTTCAAGGCCATTTCACTGAAATCATAGCTTTGCAGAGGATTATTTATCTTTCTGTATATGTAAATACTACTTGGGTGATTTATAGTCAATGATATTTGCCAAGAAATGCTGTTAGGTGTAACAAAGATATAAAGATATTTGAAATTAAAATTCTGATAGAAGCATTTTTTTGGTATATGAAGACAGAGATATCCTTAGTATTGGGTAGGAAAAATATGCTCATTGCAGAACTTACAAATGGTATTTTATCCCTATGCTTGCTTTTAATTTGTAGAATTAAAGTTTTAAAAAAATAGAAGTGAGTCTTTCAGCCACTGACTCATGAACATATGTTTCTAAGATGCAGGAACCATTTAGAAATGTAACAGGAGGTAAAGCAACAATATTTCGATGAAGAGGAGCCTGAAACAACTTTAGTTTTCATGGAAATAGTTCTGAGGGTTTTTCACAGAGTCTTTCATTTCCTCCCTTAGTGAATTTAGGATTATGAAGGCATTATGTCAAAAGTTGAATTTATGATGGCTGCCAAAGGTCTAATGGCTTTATTATTCAGTGTATATTCATAGATTCCTTTCTTCTGTTTGCTCATCATCTGAACAAGGTAAAAACATAACTCACATACTGTAAAAGTGCTCAGGAGATAGTAACCCTCTGTAGCAAAGATGAGGGGTGACAGTGGAAGCACTAGACAACCCCTGGAGTTTAACATAGTTCTGGAAGATTCTATCTGTAAGCTTTTCCTAGGTTGAAGCTTGAGTAATTGCAGGCATTGTGTAAGGATTCAGGTGTGCTTCATTCCATCGTTTTTTTTTTAATTAAAAAATTATTTCTTTATTTTTGGCTTCACTGGGTCTTCTTTGCTACGTGTGGACTTTCTCTAGTTGTGGCGAGCAGGGGCTACTCTCTAGTCGCAAAGAGTGGGCTTCTCATTGCAGTGGCTTCTTGTTGCAGAGTGCCGGCTCTAGAGCGTGGGCTCAGTAGCTGTGGTGCATGGGCTCAGTTGTTCTGTGGGATCTTCCCCGACCAGGGGCCGAAGTATCTCCTGCATTGCAAGGCAGACTCTTAACCGCTGGACCACCCTTCATTTCATCCTTTGTTCAGGATCTCCTGGAGTTTAACCTAACAGCAGAACTGAGTCAGGCCAAAACCAGATGGCATAGAGCTGCTCTCATGTCATTCTCAGATGCTGCCCAGGCTTCTCTGTTCTTTTTATGATGACAGAGATTAAGTTATAAAACTTACAATTGTGTGGACTGAAAACACCGATTGAGACAACTATGACTTAATAAATGGATCTAAGGATGTTGACACTGTATGAATCTACTTACTGGCTTCGGAACCTTGGCTGTGGGACTACAGTAAATTTGACCTATTAGCACAGCTTGATGGGAAAGACTCCAGTATTCATGGAATCATAAGCAGGACCACTCTCTTGCATGTGCAGTGTGAAAAAAAGAGGAATCAGAGATGACCTCTTGGCTTGATCCAAGAAGCTGGAATAATAAAATGTTTGTTGACACAGGGAGGCCAGGAAAAAGAGTAGTTTAGATTAGAGGGTGGTGTTTAAAAACTTATTTTTGGAAGTGTGAAATTTGAGATGCCGATTAAATATTGAAATGCTGATGTTGTCAGCTGGATACACGAATCAAGAGCTAAAAGAAGATCTCAGGATGGATAAATAATTGTGGTACACATCAGGAAGTAGGAGGACTTGAAGGCAAAAGGACTGGATGCATTCAGCTAGACCCATTGCCCCTAGGGAAGAGGAAAGAATACAAAAGCCCAACACTAGAGTACTTCCTTCTCAGGAGTGTGCGATGGGACAGACTCACTAAAGTGGAATAAGCAGCAGCAATCAGCAAGGTGGGGCTTCCCAGGTGACTCAATGGTAATGAATCTACCTGCCAATGCAGGGGACTGGGTTCAATCTCTGGGTCAGGAAGATCCCTGGAGGAGGAAATGGCAACCCACTCCAGTATTCTTGCCTGAAAAATCCCATGGTCAGAGGAGCTTTGTGGGCTATAGTCCATGGGGTCACAAAGAGTTAAGCATGACTGAGCACATACCACCAGCAAGGTAGAAAACCATGAGAAATGGGTTTTTTAGAAGCCAAGTAAATGAGTGATCTGGAAAGTTGGAATGGCCAGTTATACAAATGCTACTAACTGGTCAAGTAAGACAGGAATTTCAAGCCTGGAATTAAACATTAATTAGATTTAGCAATGTGGAAGTCATTGTTTTTGTAGAGATCTAGGCTTGCATATTGTTAAAGCTGAAGCTCCAAATTTGACCACCTGATTCGAAGAACTGACTCATTGGAAAAGACCCTGATGCTGGGAAAGATGGAAGGCAGGAGAAGAAGGGGACGACAGAGGATGAGATGGTTGGATGGTATCACTGATGCCATCACCAATTCATGTGGATGGGCACGAGTTTGAGCAAACTCCGGGAGTTGGTGATGGACAGGGAAGCTTGGAGTCCTGTAGTCCATCAGGTCAAAGAGTCAAACTTGATTGAGTGACTGAACAACAACAGGCATTAGTTCTTTCATTGAATTTCCACTATCGATAGCATGCAGTTTCTAAGCATATATTTATAAATACCATTGTTATTAATCATGTAATCTTGAAGTATAGGTTGAAAACCTCTGAAAGATAGAAAAATATTGCCAAAAGGCACAGAACATATTTTTTTTAATTAAAAAAAATTGAAATGTAATTTTCTACTCCTGTACAATTCTCTATGAAAAAGAAACCCCTTAGTTTTTTTTAGATATTTTAGAGTAGAACTGTCTAATTGGAATATCATTCAAGCCACATATGCAATTTAAAGTTACATTAAAAAGTCAGAAAATAAACATGGAAGTAACTTAATAGTATAGTTTACTTAATGAAAGTGAATTTGTTAGTTGTTCAGTTGTGTCCAATTCTTTGAGATCCCATGGACTTCAGACTACCAGGCTCCTCCATCTATGGAAATCTACCAACATGAACACTGGGATGGGTAGACATTCCTTTCTCCAGGGGATCTTCCAGACTCAGGGATCAAACCTGTGTCTCCCACATCACAAGCATGAGCCACCAGGAAAGTCCCAATTTGCTAAATGTGGAAAAGTCTGTAACTCATATGTTAAAATATTATTCTAAAATATAGTCAATGTAAAATTTTGAATGAGAAAATTTTACATTTTCATTTTCTATGCTGTGCCTAATTTACACACACAGTACATCTCTGTTCAGATGACCCTCATTTCAAGAGTTCATCAGCTCTGCCTGGTCAATGACTGCCATGTTGGATAGCACAGGCCCCAAAGTATAAACAAAGTGTTCCCATAGTAACCATAGGTCGTATTTAGGCATTATATTTATGTCTGTGTTGTAAATAAATGAAGATGTGTCTTTGGGTGACCTTCTCAAGGAACAGGTTTACCTTAGGTTTTCTGATTCTGAAAAATTAGGTATTCTCTGGGTTTCACTATATCATTCTGATGATGTTCCATGGCTAAATTTTTGTTATACTGAGAAGTATGTGACATATGGTGACCTATGGAAATAACTAGTGCCAGAATGTTCTTTCCTTGCCACAATTTAAGAAAACCTAATTGGTGTAAAGAGCAGAAATGATAAAAATGATGAAACACAGTTTCTAGGAATCCACACATTTCTTAGGTTTTTTTTTTCTTCCTTTTATGAATTAAGGAAAAGATAAAAATTGGTGGGGGAGGAGAGAGAGAAAAAAAAGTAAAACTAGAGTTTTTGAGGAAGATTTTAAATTGTGGCATCATCAGGATTACCTGGGAAAGAGTTGAAGAGAAAATTTTTATATGATTGAAAGGTAAATATAAACAAAGCAACTTTAAAAAAATGGGTTTAATCTGGTTTCAGCTCTTTGCAGTTTTCCTGCTGTGTCTTATGTTTTCTATTTTAGGGGCTGGAATACCAGATCTTTTGAGAAATACAAACACTGGCTATTAACTTCCTGTTATTTTGACATTTTAAATCCAATTCCTTACTTGTCTTTACTAAGGAAATAAGAAAACTAAGCATACAATAAAATAAACACATGAAAACTGATTCTGATCAATTAGCAATTGTGCTAAGAACTGTTTTATGGTTAAATTGTTTCTTTCTTTAGTGTTATCTGTTTTTATATCAAAGGACCAAAAAAAATAAAAAATAAAAAAACAGAATCATCAACCCTTAGAAAGATAATTGGAGAAGTTGAGAGACTCTGTGTCTAAACAAATCACTAATACATTTTGGCTAAAATGGAGAAAGCGTAGCCAGGGAAGAAGTTACACAATCTCATAAAGTAACTGATCTTCAAATAAAAATCTAACATTTATATCTTTAAATAGTTCAAGTCTTTTCTTTCTTAAGATTACATGTGTGCATCCTCACTCACGTCCCACTTTTTGGGACCTTATGGACTGTGGCCCTCCAGGGTCCTCTGTCCATGGGATTCTCCTGGCAAGAATACTGGAGCAGGTTGCCATTTCCTCCCCCAGAAGATCTTGCTGACCCAGAGATTGAACTCACATCTCTTGCTTCTCCTGCTTTACAGGTGGTTTCTTTACCACTGAGCCACTGCATAAGCCCCTCTTAAGATTACAGAACCTTACAAATGAAATGTTCTCAGTGAAATCAAGATTTTGGATATATTATTATAAGAGTAGCTTAAGTATTATACAACCACCATATCTGTTTTTTGAAGCTAAGTTTCCCCCCTCCCCCAATGATATATCTGAAAACTGATTGCTTGTTTTATACTAATTAAAATTTAAAGAATTAGAACAAAATGTATGATTGATATTATTTTTATCTTAGTAGAGTCCATAGATCTATAGGCTATAAATCAAGTGACAGTGACTAAGATAAGAAGTCAACATATTTTCTAAATGTCAAGATCTTATTGGCTGCTATTCTGATAGTTTGTGATGAAATATATGCCTGTATTAATACATCTCAGTTTGTTACATAAGAATGTTCAGTTTTGAGCAATTTCATTGCTCTGCTTTGCTTTTTCTATATTATTTCAGGGGCTTCCCTTGTAGCTCAGTCAGTAGAGTCTGCCTGCAATGCAGGAGACCCTGGTTTGATGCCTGGGTCAGGAAAATCCCCTAGAGAGGAAATGGCAACCACTTCAGTATCCTTGCCTGGAGAATCCCATGGACAGAGGAGCCTTGCAGGCTATAGTCCATGAGGTCGCAAGAGTCAGTCATGACTTAGTGACTAAATCACATATTATTTCAATTCAGTTTTTCTTAGAGTTAAAATACTCCTTAGCAAGAAAAAACAATTGGTTTAATATCCTTAATACCATAAATAAATATAGTGCTATAAATGCATAGTTTTAATTATATACAAAATCAATTTTGCATGTTCCTTTTATATTTTTTCCATTCATGTCATAAGAGGTATAATATACTCTCTGTAGTTTATAATACTCCTGTTCAGAGCCTTGTGATTTCAAGCCAAATTAATCATGTGTTTTAAGGAAACAAAATAATTGTGAAAGTAGAGAGGTCCATATTCACGAATAATTCTATTTTCTCAGCATCTTCTGTAATCTTATTTGCACGGGCATACAATTCAAGGACTACATCTGACTTGTAGTAATTTGGAGCCGTCAGAGCCTTCACTGAACTCCTGCAGTTCTGCACTTTGAACATATTGCCATGGGTGGGTGGAGGCAGCTGGTTTCCTGTTTAAAATACTTTGAGAACTTTTGAAAGTTCAGTTCATTCTCAGCCCGAAGTTTCTTCATTTTCCATCAAGAAAGAAGAACTGAACACGTGTAAATATTTATATTTGGAAGATTAATCAGGAATATGTGATTAAACTCCAAGAATTGGGTTAGTCTGTGTTATATTTTATGCAATTCTATTATTTCCAGTTCTTTCAACATGTTTAAAGTAATAGTTTTGTTTGGTTCAGAACCTACTTTTTGTTATATTTTAAAAAGTGGAAGCATCTAGATTATTTGCTACAAGTAAATCTTTGGAGACAAAAATTTAATATACTTGAATTTGACTTGAATTTCCATGAGTATATTTCATGTGTAATCAGAATGTAAGCTCCATGAGGATGGACATTTAAATCTATTTATTTACTGATATATTTTTAACTCCTGGAACAGTGTGCCTGGCACCTGGGAGAAATTCAGTAAATATTAGATAAATGGATGGGCTTCCCTTGTGGCTCAGTCGGTAAAGAATCTGCCTGCAATGCAAGAGATTTGATCCCTGATTAGGAAGATCCCCTGGAGAAAGAAATGGCTGCCCACTCCAGAATTCTTGCCTGGAGAATTCCAAGGACAGAGGAACCTGGCAAGCTATTTAGTCCATGGGGTCACAAAGAGTCAGATATGACTGAGTGAGTAATACTTCACTTAGGTGAGTGAATGCCTGAATATTCAAGGCTCAAAAGCTGAAAAATTATGTTGTTCTACTTTAGCAGCTTGTATAAATAAGTAGACATTATTGCATAAGCATGTCTGTGTTTTAGTAAAATGATCCTCAAAATGTATTGTTTTACATTTATTTCCTGGTTTGTGTGTCTCATTTTGCCTTTGCTTCTTACAAGTTACAGAAATAATTTTAAAACCTTTAACTGAATGAAAATAAAAGACAACTGGAGATAAATATGGTACTTTAGAAATTTTAAAATTACTATCATTAAATTAATTAAACAAGGAGGTCTTTAGATGGAGGGGTTCAAATGCTGTGGTGGCCTGTGGACGCAAAACAAAATCTAAGCCCATTAATACCTCAAGGTCATTGAATTGAAACTTAAGGACAGCTAATCACAAACAGGCAACTTGGGGTAAACTACAGCTAATCAATCATTTCCTTATTTTGCTTCCACTTTTTCTTTGTAAAAGTCTCTTCTCAGCCTCCGTCCATGAAATCTTCTGGTTTTGTACTACCTGACTGGAATTAAATTTTGCTCCAATAAAGTCTTAACATTTTTAATATGCCTCAGTTTATCTTTTAACACTATTTACCACTGCTTGTTTTTAATTATGTGTATTTTAGATTGTATAATAATTTTCCAGTCACATTTAGAGCTGTTAGGAGAGTGTTTATTTTGGAACAGGGTGTGTCACGCTGAAAAAATACAAAAAGCAAACAAAACCCTAATAGGACCAAAACTTTGGAAAGAAGTATTGAGCAGCGTCTTTCAGAGGAATTAGATTCTACCTACCTATTTTTTTTTTAACCAAGGAAATTATTTGTAAACTTCAGTGAAGAACTTTCATAATGAACAGGCGTTTGCATCAACATCCTGTTGGCGATGGACAGGGAGGCCTGGCGAGCTGCGATTCATGGGGTTGCAAAGAGTCAGACAAGACTGAGTGACTGAACTGCACTCAGCAGGTGGTGAAGTCCTGTTCAGAGGTGGTTATGCATCACCTATATGGCTTCTATCTGTTTGAAAATGGGACAATAACATTTCCCAAAGTTTTTTGTGTTTTTCAATTCTACAATGCCATTAGAAAGAAAATTGAGGCAGAATTTACTCCCAATCTGCTTCAACCTAGAAAATAAAACCTCGAGTGCTAGTGTGTTTCGTTGTTATTCCGTTGCTAAGTCGTGTCTGACGTTTTGCGACCCCGCGGCCTGCAGCCCACCTGTCCTTCAGTATCTCCCGGAGTTTGCTCACACTCCAGTCCGCTGAGTCTGTGAAGACACCCCTTCTCCTGCCCTCAATCTCCCCCAAGCGTGTTTTTGTTCTGCAATATTTTGGGATGCTTACTGAGTGCAGGTTATTCTCTGGGTATGTAGCAACTTAGCAATTTTTAGAGACATTGTTTTGAAGAATTTTCTTCATTAGAAAGACTAAATGTATAAAACTGTATCGAGCCCCATGGAAAGGTTCAGGAGAACAGTTTTCCTTCTGTGTTGATACGATGCAGACTCTAAGAAAGGGGGAAATGAATAGCCAAGGTGATTAAGTGATCGAAAGGTACAGGGCTCTTGGGAGAGATGACAGGAGAAGACCTTGGGTTTCGTGGCGCATGAAGGACAGCCATCTGACCCTCAGGTAGAGGGAGAAGCTGAATCAGATAACGAACATGTGGATCTGGCAGAGACAAACATGAGACTGAGTTTGGCTTTAAAGGACTGAGCATAGTCACGTAAACAGTAAATGATTCTGTCACCAAATGTAAGTACCTTTGAAGTTTTCCACAATGGAAATAAATAAAAGATTCTCCTACTGACCCCAAATGAAAGTAAAACTCTCATGAGGTATAGGCAAAAATATACTTATAGTATTAGATTTTCATCATCACATGCTTAATCTCTTATTCTGAAACACTCTAGTGTAGAAAATAAAGAAGATTGCAAAAGCTTAAGTCATGATTGGGGTTTATAGAAAGGAAAAGAAGCTTTCCATATTTCCATGAGGAAGGTTCAGTATTTTAATGGGAAAATATAATTTCATTTTAAAATAGATTCAAAATCCACATTACATTAACATGTCAAATAGTCTTTGTTCTACTTTATGAAAAATATTATATTTTAAAATATATGTTGTGACAAAAATTTAAATGTTAACCAAAGCATTTATTTCAGAAAAATTTTTCCTTTTAAGGTCACTGAGCTTTATATTCATTAAGAAATGATGACTATATCTGATCACTGGACTATAGATATTATAAAGCATTAGAAAATCACTTTCATGTGGTGGTGAAATTAAAATAATATAAGAGTTTTTAAAGAATATAATAAATGATTTGAATAGTCTCTCTACTTGTTAGAATTACAAATATGTAGAACCTGTTACGTCTTTTAGATGATGAGTGTTAACTGAGTAGATTAATGTTTTGAATAAATTTGTCCCAGGTGGTGCTAGTGGTAAAGAGCCTGCCTGTCAATGCAGGAGACAAAAGAGACGTGGGTTCCATCCCTGAGTTGGGAAGATCCTCAGGGAGAAAATGGCAACCCACTCCATTATTCTTGCCTGGGAAATCCCATGGACAGAGGAGCCTGGTGGGCTACAATCCATGGAGTGACAAAGAGTTGGACACGACAGAAGTAACTTAGCACAAAATAACATTAATACTAATGAATCATCAGGCTTTTTCTGCTTTTGTTTGTTACAGAATATTTGGGGAAATGCATAAAAGCCAAAATTAAGCCAAAATTATGCATAATCTGTGCATAACTTTGTATTTTATATAGCATACTTATTTTAGTTCCAACTAGAACTGCATTTCTCATACAAGAAATATTCTTTCTGAAGAATGAACATATAGGAATTGAGCACTGACACCAGAGGAATTTATCTTAATAATCCAAGACTAAAAGCTTGGCTAGAATGAGAAGTGAAATCCAGCAAAGGAAACTTGGAAATTCTGAAAAGGAGAGGAATAAAAAGGAGAGCAGCAGGTAAGATGGGTGCAGCTGTACGAAGGACTTTGAACGTAACCCTAAGGATACAGTAAGTACCCTACACATGAACCTTCAAGCTGAAAACTTCCAAAGATGCAAGCATGTGTTCACATGTCCAATCACTTCCGGTGTGAGTGACCTCGCAGCTTGCCCGCTGTCTCCTATTGCTGATGTTCCTCCAGCTCTGTCATCTCCGACCTCCTCTTTTCCCTCCAGTTGGTAACTCTTCTAACTTGTTCACTCAATGCCAGCCCCTGGATGCCAGCTGTTGTTTTGTATTATGGTACTTTTCTAGGTACTGTGCTGTAAGAATAAATGTGCTGTCTTTGTTTTTTTGTGCTTGTTATGTATTATTTGTGTGACAAGCATTATAAACCCATTACAGTACCGTGCTACATAGCTATTGTGTTAGTCGGATACCTAGGCTAACTTTATTGGACTTACAAACAAATTGGACTTTCAAACAAATGCACTCTCAGAACAGAACTCATTCATATGTAACGGGGCTTACTGTAATAGGGAAGCACTTACACAATGCTGTAAATCAATTATTCTTCAATCAAAAATAATGGGAAAGCAACTGAAAGATTTTCAGCAAAGGTGAAATAATCAAATGGGAAATATAAAAATATTTCTCTGGTTATTGAGCAGTGAACAGTGTTGAAAGGGAAGCAGTCACAGACCTGTTTCAGTAACTTACGAGTGAGGTGACTGTCCTTGGACCAAGGGGCTGAGGTGGAGAAGTGAACGTAGAGGTGAAACTTCTTAGAAAGTAAAATGAGCAGGATGAGGTAATTGATTGAGTGCAGGGGATGATGAAGAAGAATTAGTAAGGAAGTCTAAATTTTTGGTTTGCACAGCTGAAGGGGTATTGGTGATTTTAATTAATAGGAAAAAATGGAGGAAAGCCAGAGTTAATCTTGTACAGAATAAGAAATATAGAGTTTTCTCTAACCTCCCTGAAACAGCAAAATTCACACTTTCCATTTCCACATAAATACACACACATACACACACAAGAACTACAATTTTCATTTCCAAGAAGCCTGAGGATTCCAGATTAATGAAATAAGATTTGTGTGGCATAACAAACATACATAAACATAATCGCATGCATATGCATTTTGGCAGCTGTAAACGCCTTTCTAATAGAATGAAAAGAGTAACATTAGTCCCCTCTGGAATAATCAGATGAATATGTTCTATGTTCTAGTCACTATAAGGACAAGAATAAATAAGATGCAAGCTCATAGAAGGTGGTAGAAACAGATGTATTAAAATTATTCTGTGGTATCATAAATCCAGAATAAAGTAATTAACCAGTGTGTGGGGCCACCGATAAAGGAAGAACAGTCTGGCAGTGAAATATAGTGTAGATCCATTGTTCTCTCTTTATATTAGCCAGCCTTCACCACCATTGCACACACACAGGGGAACTCTATGTTTATTGTCAGCTTCTTCACCTACATATTTTAAAGGCACAGACATGTCTTTATCTAGACCGGGTACCTTAGAGTACAAGTGTAAGCTGATTCTTGATGACAGGATTAGTGTAGCCTTGCCTCTGTTTAGGCACTCTCTAAGAAACATGAATCTTATCTGGGCAGGAACCAAGGAAAAATCAGTTTGAGTTACTTACTTCAACTTATCATTTCTTGTTCCCATAGCTTCCGGTAATTCAGAAGTGGGATTGTTTACATTCCTTTATCTTGTTCTTCATTTCATCTTTAAGTGCTTTGCTGTCTCAGTTGTAATAATCTCATTTCCTCTGATTCCATTTTACCAGATATTTTGTTGCCCAAAGGAGTGATAGAAAATAGATTGTTCAAAAAACTGATTCTCAGGATAATATCCTCTAGCTTCAACTGAAATTTTGGTACTAAGCGATTAGAAATGTGTGGACATTGGTTCTGTATCATGCATCTTCATTTCAGTCACAAATTCATGACATACAGAAAAGAAATTTTATTTAGTAAAAAGAATCATAAAATAATAGCTACCATTTATTAAATGTCTACATCATACCTAGATCTTTACATATATGATAGTGTTGCATTCTCACAGAAAGTTGATAAGGTATTCTTCCGGTTTAGCACTAAAACGATATGGGAAAAATTAACTTCTCCAAAATTTTAACACCCAGTCAGAAGTTAAATCAAGTCCTTTTCCACTACCTTTCTGTCTATTTCTTTCTCACTTTTTATAGTAACAAAGAAATTGCAGACATTTTCTTTGAGAGCCAATAGTTATTTTAAAATCAGGAATAATGGCTAAAATCAGCAGGAAACAGGAAAAAGAGATGGGTCTGGCTTTATTGTATGGCAAAATCAGAAAATATTTTTGTATTCATGTTAACTTCTTCTGTTATGATTAACAAGATGTGCTTGACTCTTGTTTCCCATGTGGCAGAAAAAAGAAAAAAAAAATTGTGCATTGTATTCAGGCCAGCACAGTTCCCAAGATAATCAGAACACTTATTCCTTAACTGGTTAGAAAAAAAGCAGTTTTTAAAAATTGTTATCTTGAATTTATTTTACTAGTAGGGACAATCTGTTACTATAAAATGTTACATGTGTTTTTCTATTTTCTATTTCCATTTATTACTACTTTTATGAAATGCTTATTATATTTGAGAATTCTTTTGACTTGTAATAGTCCAGATAATCTCAAAGCAGAAAAGTATATGAGTTAGTTCTCTAGATTTTATTCAACAGAGATCCAGGAGACCAGGGACTTTGAGATTAGATTTTTTATGCTGTTAAGCATTACTAGAAATTTAAAAGTAGATCTGGCCATTGTAAACACAACGAACAAATGGAAATTGACATCTGAATTTAGTCTTCTTCCAAAATATCAGTTACTTTATTTTTCACATTTTCCATTTTGATTTTAGCATTTGAATAGCAAAATAATTACCTGGATTCTGTTTTTATGTTTCCCAAATGTTTGAGAAAGGAAATGTGTTCCAAGAAGATGGAGGAAGTGCTTGAGTTTGCTTTTTCTACTTTTTCCCTCAAGTCCAGTTATCTGTGTGCTATTAACACACACCAGTTTAAAGCAGGCCTAGACATTTCATTGGTGATCTATTTAAGTTGAATAGTTTAAAAAATGCAAGAAAGATAACTGAGGAGATGTTATTAAGCAAATGATCATAAGGGTGTGTGCAGGGGTGCGTGTGTGTGTATATGGGGGAAAAGGCTGAATGACTACTCTGTCATGAGACTTGTTAAGGACTTTACAAACCATTTGTTTGCTCTCACTTGTGTCTTTGTTTCCATCCATAATGAAATTCTGATTATCTGAACATGATTGTTTTAATGAGACTTAGTTTCTTAAGGCAAGGAAGCATCTGAAGAACTTGACCTGAGTAGTTACATAACTCAACTATGAGTCAACTAGTGGATCACAGTATGTCTCCTTGTATTAAAGAGACATGATTGAGGGGAAAAAAACAGGCGAACGTCTTAATTGTGTTCTATAGGTACAAACTTCGTTAATCACTCGATTGGAATTAGACTTTACAGGAAGTTTCTGGATTTTATGCCCATTTTAAATCTCCACGCTAAACCACCCTAGTTCACCACAGCGAATTGAGAAACACTGAGTTCAAGCAAGGTTGAAAGGTTGTCTTTCCATGGACTACATCTCCTTTCGAGCAGAACTGATGGCTCTATGATTTTCGAGGGCTGTGAAACACATGGACTGGTCCATGTTGTCATGGTCTTCCCCTTGTATGACTGACAAATTCTTACTCATACAGTAATGCTTCCTCCTCAGCCAGCAACTAGAATGACGTGTCCCCTCTCCTATGCTGTCCTGTGCTCGGTACTCCTGTTAGAGCTCATGTGACTGTGTTGTGATGATAATATTCTCTTGGTTATGTTTCTTCTGCTGCCTCACCTAAAAGCTGCTTATTGACACCTGGAACTCTGGGTAGATGTAATAAAGACAGTACCAGGCCACTGGCTTCTTTCTGATTCTCTAAATGATGGCGTTCGGCCTTGATGACTTCATGTTAAGTGAACAAACTGGAACCATAAACCTTTCAATGAATTTTTAGAAAGGACATACCTATTTAGCCACCACCCAGCTCAAATAAACAATAGGAACTAGTACGCATTCTCTAACCTTCCCTCGTGCCCACTGCCTGTCATTCCCACTCTCCCCAAAGGTAAACACTATTCTGACCCCTGTCATGAGAGTAGCTGTACTTCTTTTTGATTTTATTATAAATGGGATCATGCAGAGTGGATCATTTTGTACCGGCTCCTTTCACTTACCATTTTGTGAGATGCCTCTTTCTCTGGCACCCATGAATCCATTTTTACTCTTATATAGCATTCTATCACATGACTATAGCAAAATTTATACATCCATTTTTAGTTTACAGACTATAAACAAGATCACTTTTGAGCTGTTGTGCATGCGTTCAAGTTGCTTCAGTCTTTGCAACCCCATGGACTGTAGCCCACCAGACTCCTCTGTCCATGGGATTCTCCAGGCAAGAATACTGGAGTGGGTTACTATTTCCATCTCCAGGGGATCTTCCTGACCCAAGGATTGAACCCATGTCTCCTGCACTGCAGGCAGATTCTTAACCATCTGAACCACCAGGGAAGCTTGAAAAATTAGGAATAATGTATAATTATTCTTATGGGTAGTGGTTTTACAGTGTGGTTTTAATTTGCATTTCCTTGCTAACTAATGATGTCAGACCATTCCATGTGTCTATTGTCTATGGGAATATCATCTTTCATGAAGTATATATTTTTAAATTTCCCATTGCTGTTCAGTCGCTAAGTTGTGTCTGATTCTTTGTGACCCCATGAACTGCGGTATGCCAGGCTTCCCTGTCCTTCACTATCTCCTGGAGTTTGCTCAGACTCATGTCCATTGAGTCAATGATGCCATCCAACCATCTCATCCTCTGTCACCCTCTTCTCCTCTTGTCCTCAATCTTTCCCAGCTAGCATGTCTCAAGAAATCACATTAACTTTTTCTTGAAGATTTATAGTAATTCATTATACATTCTAGATGTGAATCCCTAGTGAGAATACCTATAGGTAACACCTTCTCCCAAGCTATTGTTGGCATTTTTCATTCTGTTGACAGTATCTTTTCTGGAACAGAAATTCTTAGTTTTAATAAAGCTTTATTTTTTAATTATTTACCTTATGGTCAGTGTTGACTGTCCTAGTTGGAAGTCTTTGCTTAAGAAAGGTAATGATTTTTCTGAGTTAACTTTCAGAGCTTTATTGTTTTCTCTTAGATTTATAGGTCAGTGCGTTATTTGAAATTGATCTTTTATTTGGTGTGATGTCGGAATTAGTTCCATGTGGATAGATGTTTGAGCTGGTACTTTTTTTGAAGAAAAGGAAATAAATTTCCAAACAGAACTGCCATAAATCAGGGACCACACTGGTCTGGGTCTGTATTTGGACCCTCTCTCTTCCATTCATCTGTCTTCCCTCTGGCCAACAACCTCACTGTCATAACTACTATAGATTTATATTGTTCTAACACCCAGTCATTTAATTCCTCAAAGTTTATTCTCCTGTAACTTTTTCTTGACTATTTTTAACTCTTAGTATTTCCAAATGAATGTTAGAAACAACTTTTCAGTTTCCACAAAATAAACTTTCTGAGGGTTTTGATTGGAATTACATTGAATCTACAGGTTAATTTGTATGAATTGTGCTATTTTTATAGTTTTGAGCTTCCCAGTTCATAAACATGATATATTCCTCTGTTTATTTAGTTAGCCTTTAGTTTCTCCCAATAACATATTGCAGTTTATAGAACATATGCTTTACCATCTTCTGTTATAGCCTTATTTTGATGTAGTTGATACTATTGTAAAATAATGTTGGTTTTTAACATTGGATATTCCATATATAAGTATTAGTTTCTAGAATTGAGAAATATGTATGTTGAATTTATATCCAGTAACCTTACTAAGTTCACTTACTATTTCTATAGTTTGTGGACTACTTTTAAAATTTCTACTAATACAATTATATTGTAGGAAAATGACAATTTCATTTCTGCCTTTCTACTTCTGTTTGATTTCTTTTCCACTTGCCAAGATCTCTCCTCTTGTGTAATACTGAGCAGTAGTAGTTTTTGCAGGTACTCCTTTCTCATTTATGATTTGCCAGAGAATGCTTTCAATAATTCACCACTAAAGATTATTGCTTTGGGTTTTTGACGGATAGCTATCATCTCACATATTTTCCCTTCTATTTTTGGTTTGCTAAAGTTTTAAAAAAATATCAACGAGTTCAATTTTTTTCAAATGCATTTTGTTTATCTTTTGAAATTGTTTTTATTTTGTTAATATGGCTTATTACATGAATTGCAATGATTGGTAATCAAATGCTAAGTCACTTTTATATTCCTGGAATATAATCAACTCCTTTGCCTTATATAAATCCTTTTAACTACCAGATTTTTCTTGCTAATGTTTTTGTGTGTTTTTTGTAGGAGATATCTGTCATAAAGTTCTTATCAGGTCTTCATATCAAGGTTGTTTTGACCTTGTAAAGTATATTAGGGTGTGTTCACTTAGTTTCTTTTATCTGGAAAAGTTTGTGAAAAATTAGTGTCATTTCCTGGTGTGAATATATTGTCTTTATAAATCATTTATAAATAATCTTTGCTGGGTGTTAGAGACTCTTTTCTCTTAAATATCTCTCATTCATTCATACAATACATATTTACTTAATGTCCATTCTAACATATTTCACTTAATGTCCATTCCAACTCAGGCATTGTGCTAGACCCTGGGAATGGAATGATAAGCAAATATGGTCCTTATCCATAGTGAACTCACAGCTTAGTCAGTGGGAGAGATAATAAAGAAAGCGTTAGTACTTAGTTGTGTCCAACTCTTCACGACCCCATGGACTGTAGCCTGCCAAGCTCCTCTGTCCAGGGACTCTCCAGGCAAGAATACTGGAGTGGGGTGCGATTACCTTCTCCAGGGGATCTTTCTGACCCAGGGATTGAACTTGGGTCTCCTGAATTGCAGGCAGATTCTTTAATATCTGAGCCACTAGGGAAGTGGGGGAGATAGAGAGTGATAAAATAATTTTAAAACAGAGACAACAACTCTGTTATACATTTATGAAGGATGAGTATCAGTGTCCAGAGATCATAGGAGGGGATATGATAAAATTTATGACTATGGAAGCTTCCTGAGGAAACCAATAGTCAGAAATAGATCAATTAATTTAAACTGGCATCTAATTCATACAGTTAGAATACTATAAATGAGAATAACTAATTACCCAGCAAGGATAGTCATTTTCTGTGGAGCCCATTCCAAATATCACAAAAACTGCTGTGAGGTTTTCCAACAATGGATATTTCTATTGTTTAAAACAGATTTTACAGATGCATATGGATAAATATTTAACATGTCAAATTGGCATTTTAGTTTGAAATAGGGAATTTTTAAAAGCTGAGTTTTAATCACATTCCTAAAGTATAGTAGATTTTATTGGAAAAAGTTGATCCAGAAAAATAAAAATATTGAAGTATGCCAGAGTCATCATTTGAATAATACAGAATAGTCAGACTAAAAAGGCTAATATATGGGCAACGCTTAGGAAAATTCTTGACAATTTCACATTTTCTCTGTCTCCAAATTTCAGTTTAAGGTACAAATAATTTAGTTTATCTATCGTTTGATTTGCAAAAATTATTCTTACTTAAAGATAATTATAAAATATTTTAAGTGGTTAGTATTTAAAAAACCAAGTATCCTCAAATCAAATTTGATGGATGAAATTGCAAAACTTCATGATTTTAATGCTGCCTTATGTATTCAAAATAAGCACTATTGGACTTTAAAAAGTGCTATTGAATAGAAAGATTTTCTCATATGGTTGTACTTCATACTCAAAAAATGGATGAGACTTCCATTAAAACTCTGTGCCTCTACTGCAGGGGGCACAGGTTGGATCCTGTTCGCTGCATGGTGTGGTAAAAAAAAAGAAAAATTCTAAACAACTAGTAGACAGTTTTTCTTTCTCCAAAAGTGAAACAACATCTTGCTGTCAGTGGAAAATATACTTTTAATAATTTAACCTATCAGCATATTAAAATGAAAAAATTAGCATGTTCATTTTTACTTAGAGAAGAAAAAATCATTAGAGAAGAAAATTATGTGCACTGAATTAAATAAATTAAATTATGCTAGCAGCTTCAAGTCTTCTATAATTGTAGACAGTCATGTGCTCTTGAGAAACGTTTTAGGAAAGTGAATTGTACTCTGCCCTCATTTTCTAATTTTAACTTGTTAAAGGCATTGTTGAATGTCAGTTTATATTTCCTGTTACCATTACCTCTTCAAAGGGCCAAAACATACTAACCCGAAAACCCCAAATATTTCTCCCTTGTGGTTTTTGACTTTCCAAATATCAACAGAGACTAAAAATTGATTTTTCGGACAATTCAATATATTTTTGTGCCGACTGCAGTCTTTTAGCTATTTCAATGTAATCTATAAAGAAACTTTTCTCTGTTGTCAAACTAACACCAAAACTTTAGAAAAGTGATTGATAAACTGAAGCTGTCTATAGGTTCTAAAGTTGCACTATTTTCAATTGAAGGATAAACATAATATAATATTTGTTATATTTATTTCCTTAAATACAATACATCTGTACTGCCATGAACCCTTTACATGTTAGCACTGTCTGAAGAAACATAAAATGTGTTTTCTCTTAACCTATGATTGGCATTTGGATTAATATTTACTGTTTTCTTTCCCCTCTTTTATATCATTTAAATTTTCCATTGATACTGACTTTAATTGGTAAAATTTAACATCTCTTAAGTACTTAGACTTTTGTGTGAGGTTCCCCTGAATTGTCATGATAATTGACGATTTGAGGAAGGGGTTTAATAGTCATGGATTGTCTCTCTGTATTGCTGCATGACAGACTGTACCAAAATTTTGTGTCTTAAAACAGCATTTATTGTCTCACTGTTTCTGTGGCTCTGGAATCAGGTGTGGCTCAGTTGTGTCCTGTCTCTGAGTCTCTCAAAGGGCTTCAGTTAAAGTGCCAGCTGGGGCTGCAGCAATATTTAGGTTCAACTTGGGGTGGGTCTGCTTCCAAGCTCCCTCAAATTGTTGTGGGCAGGGTTTAATTTTTCATAAGCTGATGGCCAGGATAAGCCCCCAGTTCCTTGCTGTGTGAGTCCCTCTGCAGGAAAGCTTATGCTGTGGTTCTTGACTTCATCAGAATGACCAAGAAAGTAGAGTGCTACCAAGATGGAGGTGGTGTCCTTCCCTAATGTAATTTCAGAAGTGATACCCCATCACTTTTATAAGATTATATTTATTAGAATGAGGTCATTAGGACTAGGCGCAGTGCATGGGAAAGAATTACATACAGTTATGATTATCAACACCCTGTAGCAGAAAGCGAAGAGAAACTAAAGAGCCTCTTGATGAAGGTGAAAGAGGAGTGTGAAAAAGCTGGCTTAAAACTCAACATTCAGAAAACAAAGATCATGGCATCTGGTCTCATCACTTCATGGCAAATGGATGGGGAAACAGTGAAGACATTTTATTGGGCTCCAAAATCACTGCAGATGGTGACTGCAGCCATGAAATTTAAAGACACTTGCTCCTTGAAAGAAAAGCCATGACAAACCTAAAGAGCATGTTACAAAGCAGAGACATTATCTTGCCGACAAAGATCCTTATGGTTTAAGCTATGGTTTTTCCAGTAGCCATATATGGATGTGAGAGTTGGACCAAAAAGAAGGCTGAGCACAGAAGAATTGATGCTTTTTAACTTTGGTGTTGGAGAAGACTCTTGAAAATCCCTTGGACTGCAAGGAGATGAAGCCAGTCAATCCTAAAGGAAATCAGTCCTGAATATTCACTGGAAGGACTGATGGTGAAGCTCCAATATTTTGGCCACCTGATGTGAAGAGCCAACTCATTAGAAAAGACTCCGATGCTGGGAAAGATTGAAGGAAGGAGGAGAAGGGGATGACAGAGGACGAGATGGTTGGATGGCATCACTGATATCCATCCATGTCCACCGACTCGATGGACATGAGTTTGAACAAGCTCTGGAGCTGCTGAAGGACAGGGAAGCTTGGCGTGCTGCAGTCCAAGGGGCCGCAAAGAGTCCAACATGACTGAGCAACTGAACAACAACAACAAAAGATATGAAAGGAAGTTTCATCAAAAATTATATACATTATAGTATATAAACACACAAAAATACATTGTTTATCTATCAAGGAAATGCAGATTAACACCACACTAAGATATGCCTATCAGAAAGGATAAAATGAAAAACATGAGTGACAATACCTATGCTAGAGAGAGTGAAAATGTAAAATGGTACAAACACTCTGGCAAACAGTTTGGAAGTTTCTGATAAAACAAGACATCTATTACTTTATTTCCCAATGGTTGAGATCATGGCCATTTATACTAGAAAAATGAAAATTTATGTTCATACAAAACTATGTATATAAATTTTTATAGCTGCTTTGTCTCTAATAACCAAAGACTGAACACAGCTCAGATGTCTTTCAGTAGGTCAGCAGGGTAAACAAACAGTGGCCCATATGTACCATGGGATACTCCTCAGCAATAAAAACAAGCAAAAATTCAAACCCAGAGTATGCACACTTAACAGCAACTTGGAGAATTTATAGACTATTGCACAGAGTGAATGAGTGAAACTGTCTCTAAAGATTGTATGATTCATCCTTAAACTTTCGTAATGTTTTGGTGATGAGAAACTTTTAGAAATGAGAACATTTAGAAGTGGAAATAATTTAGTGGCTTACAATGGTTGGGGACAGGATGAAGGACATGAAGATGGTGGGTTGTGTCTTGACTGGATTGGATACACAAACCATATATGTGATAAAATTGTATGGAAAAACACACAGACAAACAAAATTGTTGTTCAGTTGCTAAGTCATGTCCAAATCTTTGCAACTCCATGGACTGCAGCGCGCCAGGCTCCTCTGTCCTTCACTATCTCCCAGAGTTTTTTCAGATTCACGTCCATTGAGTTGATGATGTTATCTAACCATCTCATCCTCTGCTGCCCCCTTCTCCTTTTGCCTTCAATCTTTTCCAGCATCAAGGTCTTTTCTAACGAGTAGGCTCTTTGCATCAGGTGGCCAAAGTATTAGAGCTTCAGCTTCAGCAACAATCTTTCCAATAAATATTCAGGATTGATTTCCAAATGGGTACAAGCTAAATTGAGAAAATCTGAATACAGTTAATTGTTTTGATTTCAGTATCCTGGTTGGGACATCACACATGGTTTTGGAAGATGTCATCAGGAGGTGAAATTAGTTCACAAGTACGTGGGTTATATTGGTATTGTTTCTTTAACTGTATATGAATTTACAATTATCTCAATAAAAATTCAATTATAAAAAAGTATATACCTTCCTTATTTTGCATTTTCTCTTGATTTCTTAGTTTTTCTGGCTCCAGAATGTAAAAGCAAATAACAAATAGAAGCTTCTCAACTAACATAGAGAGTCATTAATATTTATTACAAAGTTACATAATAAGGATTGACATTTTAATTGTAAAGTACAGATATTTCAAAATACTAGGCAATAAGGTTCAGTTTACTCAATTTTAGAGTGGAAATCTCTCCTGTCTTTAGGGTAGTTGAATTCCTTGTTTAACTTTCAAATGTTTTGTGTTATGGAAACCTCAAATGTGTTTTTAAAAAATTCTTTCCCTTAAGGTTTAGACTCAGGAGTAATTTAAAGGAAATTCCATCCACATGTTTATAATTTAATATGTTAGACTTCTTTTTTCTTTTCCTTATTATATTTGATGTCTGAGAACTCTCTTGAACTATTTCTTTCAAGGATCTTTTGGCAAGATTAGACTAAGTCAGAAACCAAAATTTTCAGTTTGGATTTCAACATACATCAATAATGTGTAGATTCTGTACCATGCCAAGAATTTTTCTCATTTCAAATCTAAATGCCATAAATACAGAGTTGAAGATAAACTGTGGCATTGAAAGACATTGAAAACAATTCTGGTTAATGTTAATTCAGAGTCAATAAATTTTCTTAATCTTCAATTATACTTGATTTTTGAAATTTGTTAGTTTTCTTATTAATTCTTTAAATAATTTTGTATCTTATCACTTACTATGTAACAGAAATGAATGTTCAGCAAACTATCTCAAATGCACACCTGCGTCTATTTAACCATATCTGTCAAGTAATTTTTAAAAATTTACTGTTTTCAAATGGGCCCTGCTCTTTTCTAACATAGCATAAACCATGCTTAGCAAACATGTAGGATTTGGATGTAAATATAATCTTAGTGTATATTAGTGATTATTAATTTATGGTCTTACAATGAAATGAACATTTACTGAGAGTTTGATAGTCTCTGCAGATGCTTTATATTTTTTGAATCTGAAAAAAGACTTTATAAGCATATGAGACAAACCTTGGAAACAATAGTGAAACAGAAATTCATATCCAAAATATACTGAAAGTAACTATGATTTTCCCTTACATCTTTGCCCCTACATAATTACAGCTAAAATATATTAAACAGAAAAGTGATTTGTCATGAAGGAGTCATTTGCTCCAAGTACTGTTGACATTCCTAAATACACACAAAATTGTAGTCCAAGCTCCTAAATACCACTATTAAAATCATACACAATGCAGTTAAAATATGTGCTTTCTGTATCTTTAGATATGCATATGTACATTGTATCTACATGTACAAACATGTGCACACATGTATGTATATGAACATATGTACACAGGTATATACATAAACACATATATGGTATATATTTTTGGAGGTGGCTTATAAGAGCACCTTAAGGGTATTGAGGCCTAAATACCTTAATTTCCTTCTTTTGAACAAGCAATTTAAAGCTACGTTGATGGCGGAAAGCTGAGCTCCAAAAGAAAATCTTGTTTTGAATAGGGCTTGGAGTGTTCACGACCCAGCCTTCTTCAAACAGTCCTCCTGGTGTTTAGCTGTTTCTGTTACAAGTAACATAGAAAGTGATATTGGCTGCTAAGTTCTGTAGCCTTGTGGATCAATGAGCTAAAACTAAATTCTTCCCCCAAGCCCTCAGTCTTCTTAAATTAAGAGACAATGAGATCACACACTTTTGCTGTGGTGTTTGGGTCGCTTGCTGGTATTTATCCTGAATGTTTGTGAAGGAAACAATTCAATATAGTGGCAATAATGCTGAACTTTGAGATGAAAGATCTAAATTAAGTCCTGTGTCTTCAACTTTTGGACATTGAACAAGGCACCCATACCTACTGAATAGAACTTCCATAAGCATCATGTAAAACATACATTAAAGGTGCTTTTAAAATCATTTTATTATATGTGTGTGTGTGTGTGTGTGTGTGTGTGTGTGTGTGTGTGTGTGTGTATAACATGTGTTATACCTTCAATGCCTTTAAAATTTTAAATGCTCAGTGCAGCACATATTGAGATCTAGGCTTTAGGGCAGGTTCAAAGGCAGGAATGAGCAAGGTCTCTTAAAGCATCAGGAAGAAGCTCAGCTTAACCGGAGCAAGAAGGGAAAGTGAAGAAACTGGTAGAAATTGAGGTTTGGAAGGGAGGCTGGAGCCAGGTCATGTGGAACTGAGACTGTGATTAAACGTTTTCATTTATTCTAATTGTTAAAAGGAGGCAATGGTAAGTTTTAATTAGAGAGTTATACATTCATACTTAAAAATTTTAAAGGATTCTTTGGCTGCTGCCTACAAGCTAGATAAAGTGTTAGCAGGCATTTCAATAGTAGCAATGTTAAGAGAGCGGGTGATTGTTTTTACAAGACAGAGGCAGCAAAGGTGGGCAGAAGTGCTTGGATCTAGGAAATAATTGGAAGGAACAAGACAATAGAACTTACTGACTACACATGGGTTGGAGAGAAACTAGGTTTTGGACCTGAGCTGTTGAATGGACGGTGGTGCCATTTTCTGTGACACTCGTGTGAATGAGTGCGAAGTCGCTTCAGTCGTGTCCCACTCTTCACGACCCCATGCACTCGCTCTTGCCAGACTTCTCTGTCCAAAGGATTCTCAAGGCAAGAGTACTGGGGTGGATAGCCATGCTCTCCTCCAGGGGATCTTCCGGACCCAGAGATTGAATCTGTGTCTCCTGTGACTCTTGCACTGCTGGCTGATTCCTTCCCCCTGAGCCACCAGGGAGGCCCTACTGTGATGTTAATCACGGGGAAAACCCCCACATTTGCAGAGGGCTGGGGCTCAAGAGTCCAGTTTGATCAATGTTAAGGTTGAGATAGAGATTCCAATTAAACACCAAGTGGAGATATAGAGAAAAATAACTTGGTACTGCATTAGTCTAGAGCTCAGGTGAAATGGCAGAGAAGGAAATGGCACGGCACCCCACTCCAGTACTCTTGCGGGGAAACTCCCATGGACGGAGGAGCCTGGTAGGCTGCAGTCCATAGGGTCCCTAAGAGTCAGAAACTACTGAGTGACTTCACTTTCACTGTTCACTTCCCTGCATTGGAGAAGGCAATGGCAACCCACTCCAGTGTTCTTGCCTGGAGAATCCCAGGAGTGCGGGAGCCTGGTGGGCTGCCGTCTATGGGGTCACACGGAGTCAGACATGACTGAAGCGACTTAGCAGCAGTAGCAGCCGGTGAAATGGAGCGACTAGGGATAGGAATTTGATGATCAATGGCAAAGGCGTTCTCTTTAGTGTCATCAAGTTTTGACTCTCCACTATGTAGGGAGGAGCAGCAGGGGGAAACAAATGAGAACAAGTAGGAGGAAGTGCTGGAATAATCAGAAGGTGGTGGTGACAAGGAGAACAGAAGACACATGTGTTTAAAAAGCAAGGACTTTTCAATTGTTTTGAAAGTTACTGAAGTCACATTAGGCAAGGGAAAAGATGAGTATCATGACTTGGCAACTGTGATCTTGACAAGCTGGATTCCTATGGAGTGGTGTGTACAGATTTCCAGGTGAAATGGGCAGGTGAGAAAACGGGATGTGAGGAAATGGAAAGAGTGGAAATAAACACATGTGATAATTGTCTCTTTGGTCCCGAGGATAGAGAAATAGGACATTTACTTGGTGAGGAAGGTGGTAAAGATGCAATTGGTGTGTGAAAGGGAATGATCCAATGGGGATGAAATTTTCAGCTAGAGAGCTTTATTTAGGCTTCTGAACTTTAGAAATGTAAGATAATACATTTGTGTTGTTTTTCAGGCATTGAGTTTGTGGTATTTTGCTACAGGAGCAACAGAAAACTAATATATCACCTTTGTTGTGGTTGTTTAGTTGGTTAAGTCGTGTTCGACTCTTTTGTGATGCTATGGACTGTAGCCTGCAAGGCTCCACCCTTGCCTTGGATTTCCCAGGCAAGAATACTAAAGTAGGTTGTCTCTTCCTTCTCTAGGCGATCTTCCTGAGCCAGGGATCAAATCTGTGTTTCCTCCATTGGCAGGTGGATTCTTTACTGCTGAGCCACCTGAGAAGCCCCCAATATACCACCTTTGCTTCTGCTGCTAAGTCGCTTCAGTCATGTCCGACTCTGTGCGACCCCATAGATGGCAGCCCACCAGGCTCCGCCGTCCATGGGATTTTGCAGGCAAGAGTACTGGAGTGGGGTGCCATTGCCTTCTCCGTACCACCTTTATTATGGTAGTTATTTGCAGAATTGTCCACTACCCCTTAGTTGAACTTAAGTGTATTTTATCATGACACTGTCTAATGATTATACTGAATAAATAAATTGTGCTCAGTCGTAGCCTCCTCTTTGTGGCCTCAGAGACTGTAGCCCACTGGACTCTGCCCATGGACTTTTCCATACAAGAATACTGGAGTGCAGTGCCCTTTCCTCCTCCAGGGGATCTTCCTGACACAGGGATCGAACCCATGTGTCTTGTGTGTCCTGCTTGTGCACTGGCAGGTGGATTCTTTACCACTAGTGTCACCTGGGAAGCCTACAATTAAATACTAAGTTCTGTATTTAAAATATTGCTCTACTTGACCATCAAGGCAAAGATGGCTATATTTGTCAACCTTTGACAACTTCTTAGGGGGTAATTTTGAAATTTCTGAAGATTACGGTGGCAAATATTTTGGGTATGAGGTCCTCATTAGCTCTCACAAAGAGGAACTGTAAGTTCAAGGGCTGACAAGTTACCTTTTGAACTCTAGGGGGTGTGGGTTCCTTAAGTCTGGTCTTTTTCTTGTTCAGAATAAGACTTAATCCTGTCCCATCTCTACTGTATGCTCCCTATAGCATAAGATGAATCAATAGTATTGTGATTTCCTTGAGTTGGACTTTTTAAGACTTTTTGTTTGATCATTCAAAAGGGTGAATTTTAATCTCTGCCACCAATATGGTCATAGATCTTCACACTGAGAATTAAATTCCAGATCATGTTTAAGAAATAGAGCCTCACGGACAATATCATTCAATCCTATGTGTGAATATTGTTTTGCTTTAGTAAGAAGTGTGTGCGTGTATGCTCAGTCCCTTCAGTTGTGTCTGACTCTTTGCTACCTTATCGACTGTAGCCTGCCAGGCTTCTCTCTCCATGGGATCCTCCAGGTAAGAATACTGGAGCGGGTTTCCATGCCCTCCTCCAGGGGATCTTTCCGACACAGGGATCGCACCCACGTCTACTGCATTTCCTGCATTGCAGGTGGATTCTGAACCACTAAGCCACCCGGGGAAGCTCTTAGAAAGAAATAAGGTGAATGAAACAAAGTATTTGGGAATATCATGTGTAGGTATAGCTCATAAGTATGCAGATACATTAGGACATTTCTGCTTCTGATTTTAATTTTTCCTCTTGGCTTTTTGCAGTGGGATACATTTTAGTCGATTTGGATTATTGATGTAAAGAATATACTGTTGGGAAAATTGAACAGGGGTCACAAAGAGTTGGGCACGACTGAGTGATGAACAGACAGACTAAGAATAAATATTTTTATTAAAAATTTATATAACTGCATTTCAAGAGCAAATATGACAGCCATTTGGTTTGTATTCTCCAAATTTCATTATGAAGCCTGTGAAAACTTGCTGGTCAGCTGATGCAGAGCAATTTGGCAGCTCCACACATGCCATCAAGTGGGTGTGAGAAAACATCCTGAGTCCTACTGACATGAGAAGAGCTTTCTCTTGTTCATGACAAAGTGGTAACCAGATCCACGAAGAATTTCTGACTTAGCTGCACACATTCTTTAAGAGCAAATGGGAATGGCATAAAAGGCTTAGAGATTTTGCTTAGGAAATGCATAGCAAAATTGGGGTGGTTTGTGGTCTTCTTCACTGCAAAATGAACATAAATAATGGAAAATATTGATGAATTCTATATTAAAGGAAATATAACAATTTAAATTATTAAAACAATTTTAACAAAGGAATAGCTTTTAAATAAAGAATAGGAAAAAAAAGTCATAGGTCCTCTCAGTACCACTTGGCTTGTCATGCAACTGATTAGGAGTTATTTCATTAGTTCGTTTGCTCTCACATTAAGACTTAATAATTAGAATTTTGAGTTGTTGGGTATATGTGCTTCTGGATTTTTAAAATTTTCTAACTAATATTTATAGACACAGCCTTTTAGTCCTCTACAGTATTTAATGTCTATGAAATTACACAAAATGATATTAACATTGTGGCCGTTGTTCAGTTGCTTAGTTGTGTCTGACTCTTTGCAATTCCATGGACTGCAGCACGCCAGGCTTTCCTGTCCTTCACTGGACAGGAGGCCCTGGAGTTTGCTCAAACTCATGTCCATTGTGATGTAAATTCCAGATTCAGAGTCACCTGCTCAGCTTTGGAAGGTGGTAGGATCTTTGACATGACCAGGTTTTTGCTGTTCTTTCCAATAACATGTGCACCCTGTTAGCCACCTGGAGATACCTGGAAATTGTAGCAAGGTTATTCTTACATAAAAATAAATATGACTGGGCTCTCCGGTTCTACCGCAGCTAATACTAACTTCAGTTTTTGGCTCAAAATCTCAACGGATATTTTGGCTTATTTATTTGGCACTATTAAATTGGATTAGATTACATGAGAAAATTGGGGTAGTTTGTGATTTCCTTCACTGAAACCTTGAAATAAGCATAAATACTAAAAAATGCTAAGGAATTCAAGAAATGTCAGGCTTCCATATAAATAGGTAGTAAGTAGCATAGATTTTATATGTTTTGTTAGAAGAAATATACTTAAGCTATGAGCTCAAATCTTAAAGTATCTTTCTATCCTAATATTTGTTTACAAGTGAGACATTTCATAAATATTTTAAACTAGAACTTTCTTGAACCTGATTTATGTCCCCAGTACTACAGAAGAGTAGTTAAATTATGCTATATCTTTCAAGAAATTCTAAATTATCTGAACCTAAATTTGTGCTTGGCAGGCAGAGCACTACAAAAACTTCAAGGTGATCAGCCTGCCAAACCCCAGAAATTTTATTTTTCCAAGACTCATTACCATGATATCTTGGTACTTTATAAAGTAGATTGCGGATTTTGGATCTTTATGTCTACAATCACATTCCAAAGAGATAAGATTGATAAGTTTACCTGTGACCCAAAAGTTTATTCTTTTAATGTGTAATAGTAATTCTTTTTTTAGCCTCTAAAAATATAGAAAACACTGATACTGTCTGGAAATGGTAACAATAATATCGAGATGCTATGTGGAGAGATAATTCTCAATTTATAAGAAATGAGATTAGTTTTTTATCATGGAGCATTATCTTAGAAACATTATTTTTCTCAAATAATTTTTCTTGAAAACCTAAAGAAAAGACATTTCATTGAAATAAAACAGTGATACATGGCTTCAACAATTCTAAGGAATAGTAAGAAGTTAGAAAGATAGGAAGCAATGAATAGTTGGCTAAGAAAAGGCAGGGCCTATCACATGAGTTCCAATTCTTTAAAATAAAGATAATTTCTATTTGATCAGATATTGCAATTTAAATTCAATAATGACTTTTGGAAAACATAAATATACATGTTTTTAAATGTTTACATTTGTGCTTATTTTATGCTATACTGATTTTGGAAAATAAAGTACACTTTTATAGGCAATCTGTACATATTTATTTTATATTATTTAGTTGCCTTCTTTGTGTAAATATTTCCTGCTTCTATATGATTCTAAAATCTTGCATTCACATCAACAAATGTAGACTATAACTATCTGTATAATTTGACACTGTGTATGGATTTTTAAAATATATTTTAAAAATATTGTTGGCAACACTTGATCTGTCTTGATGTGATGGTATATGGTCATTCATTGTAATTGTTTAATTTACCTATCACAGCTGCAGTGTTCACATATAATATTTAGTGTTTTCTTGCAAAACACTCCTAAAAATATATTGTATTTTTCTGCTTTGACCTGTACAAATTGCATAGGTTTTCATGATAATCACTTGTGCATGTTTAACAGGCCACATTTTATAGTGTAATATGATGTTTTACTTTCTGAATATTAAAAATTGGTTCTTCTTTTTCTTTTTATCACAGTGAATGGCGTCATGTATATAGCAACAAATGTTCCCTAGCATTATCTTTAGTATCTGAATCAATCTATTTTCTCCTTGCTTATGGCTTTTATTAACATTATTGCGTGTGCATTAGAGATCCTATACTTCTTAGGAAAAAAAAAACCAAGACAGGTTTCATTTAGAATTCATTTCCTATAGGTTAATGGAAAGCAATAAGTATAAACAATAAAACAAAAATCTCTTTGGACATGGTTTTGTTTTGCTCTGATAAAGTAACTTCTGCCAAAAATGCTTTTATTTCTGGTCCACCTCATACTTTTGATAACATAAGACATCATATGAGAGACTTCTTTCAGTATGTAGGTGTGTGTTAAATCACAAAACACTGCTTATTTCTTTCAAAGAGAGTTAAAATTTGTAATGGTTAGCTTGATTGGCTGGTGTTGGTAATTAGCAAGATGACAAAATGGCAGAAGACATGTCACTATCACAGAGGAGGCCAAAGGGAGGACCTCAGATGTAGGGCCTCCAGGGGATGGGAGAGAGGCAAGCATAGTTCCCACAAGCTGCTACCTGAAGGATGGGGTGGTGGGCATGTGGGAGAGGGGATCGGGCTCCTGCCTAGCAATTGGGTTGCACAGAGATCACTGAGGCAAGGTTTATGCAAGGAACAAACACACGAGGGTAGCCGGAGCACAGAGCAGTGGACAAGGCCAGGCCTTGCATCTCCTTTAAGAGATGAGGAGGAGAATGAATTCACTCAGAACACAACATCAGGATCAGCTGGCTACTTGTAGAATGGTTTAATGGGAGCTGTCTGAACATAAAAATATCCAGAATGGAACTCTACCCAGCGTATTTATGAATTAACCTAGATGATCTCACCAGAGTGGATATGGAAAGGCACTGGCCCTGGATTCAAAGTTCCTTACTTCCCCAAATGGTCTGACCTCTTTTTTTTTTATCTTTCATTTTTCTTTAATTTTTTCCTTAATAAAGTATAGCCAATTTATAATATTGAATTAGTTTTAGGTACACAGCAAAGTGATTAAGTTATATGTATATGCATGTATTTTTTCAGGTTATTTTCCACTATACATTGTCATAAAATGTTCACTATTGTTCCCTGTATTACACAGTAAGTCTGGTGCTTATCTGTTTTATGTATAGTTTGTACTGCTAATCCCATTCTCCTAATTTATTTCTCCCCTGGCTCTCTTTTCACTTTGATAACCATACGTTTTTCTGTGGGTTGACTGACTTGGATTGGGACCAAGTCTGACCTGCATCGGGACCCTCAGCCCTAGTTTCTTCGTATCTGGGATAGAGATAATTATAGAACTGAATATTTCACTGAATAATATGTGTTATAAAAATTGAGATAATATACCCTTATTCCATGATATTCAGACCTTTTTTATAAATCACATTTATCGGTTGCTATCCCTAATCTTAAAGCACTGCTTTCGCCTACAATGCGGGAGATCTGGGTTTGATCCCTGGGTTGGGAAGATCCCCTGAGAAGAGAAGGCTACCCACTCCAGTACTCTGGCCTGGAGAATTCCACGGACTATAGTCCATGGACTCACAGAGTCTGACACGACTGAGTGACTTTCACTTTCACTTTTCTCTTTCAAAAGAGAGGAAAGGAGGGGACTTGCTTGGCAGTCCAGTAGTTAAGGCCCCTTGCTTCCAGAACTAGGGTCATGGGATTGATCCATGGTGGGGGAACTAAGATCTCAAATGCCGCACAATGCGGCCAATTTTTTTTTTTAACTAAACCAAAATAGAGGAAAGAAACTGAAAAAATTAAATAGTACAACTGTCCACGGTGACATATGAGTGACTTGTGTAGCCCTGAGAATAACAGTCACCTTGCCTAAGAGACAGCCTGGGCTAGCCGATCTGTAGGCAGTTTCCCATTTAATGGTCACAAGAACTCAACAAGGCACGTGATAATTCTGTCTTCCTTTACAAATAAGGATATGAGTCAAAGGCAATTTGTGTGATTTGTCCACGATCACCTACCTAGAAAATGACAGTCAGAACTTGCACCAATAGACTCTGGAGTCCAATGTCTCATACATAAAACTCCTTGTGGGCAAGAAATAATACATTTAGTAATGTAGCCTATACATTGTGGACCCATCAAATTTTATTAATATGGCTATATACTGCATTCAAAACTACTTGCAGTAATCACGGCAGCTTGATATTTTAAAAAACTGCTTTATTGAGGTGTCACTGGTATAAAATACTGCATGTATTTACTCTACACAATTTGATGCGCTTGGCCCTATGTGTGCATTCATGAAACCATCATTTTCAAGGCAATAAACATGTCCATCACCTCCAAGAGTTTCCTGGTGCTCCCCACTCCTTTTTATTGTGGTAAAAAAACAATAAAAAATCAACATAAGAAACCAGATCCAATAGCATTAGAAATACTTTAGGACAGGAAATATTGTTCAAGTTCAAGGGCTGGATAATTAAATCCCACTCAATTTTGTTTAGTCAGAGGTGAAAAAATACAGAGTTAATTGACAGGTAAGATCTCCATGTACCAGAATCCAATTATTGAGTCTTCAAAAAACTAGTGAGATAAAAGTTAATGAGACATTTTAAAGACATTACAATTTTATGATACTGATTTATTTTTTTAAATAGTAAGGTTAAATTGAAGTTTAATATGTTTAAATATATTTTCTGTCTTCATTTTGAAATTTCTACCAAAATAAATACAGCATTAAATATTTATATATATATATATACATATATATATATATATATACATACATATACAGATACCAGGGTGGTGCAGTGGTAAAGAATCCACTCGCCAATGCAGGAGGCACAAGACACAGTCTCAGAGTCAGGAAGATCCCCTGGAAAAGGAAATGGGAACCCACTCCAGTATTCTCGCCTGGAAAGTCCCACAGAGGAGCCTGGTGGGCTACAGTCCATGGTGTTGCAAAGAATCAGACATGACTGAGCGAGTGAGCATGGCACAGTACATGCTTGTAATTAAGAGTTTTTTTTTTTTTTAAATATTAGTCTTGGTTACTAGCAGTCCAAGAAATTTGGTCAGTTATATTACCATTGTTTCTGAATTATAGTGAATGAAAGGAACATTTACTCCAAGTCAGCACTAATTCAAATATGATTGGACATATACTAACACTAACAAAAATAATTACCATGAGTCTGTATTATTATCATAAATACTATAATAAGGAGTGAATTGGTTGGTATCTCTACTGAATACTTATTAAAATGTTTTTTTTTCTACAACTGAAAGTAATATGTATTTAATATTCTATCGTCTTTTTTTCCCAGTGAATCAAAGTTTATTTTGTAACTTAATTGAGATAATGAAACCACTTCAGTTGATTAAATAGATGGTTCATAAAAAGGCAGTTTATGATCTGTAACTATATAAAAGGAAATGAAAAAGGGAGTAACTAATGTCATGAATGTAAAATGTTATCTAAGATTATTTACACCAGAAAAATCTTCTTTGATAATAAAAATGGGTAATCTTATACAAACACAGAACTTTATGAATTTGTAAATTAACCTGCATGTTCTGAATATTTATTTTAAAGAAAATGTTCCACTTGCTAAATCCTCAATGTGGCTATGTTGCTATACTGAATAGGTAATCGGTGTGGTGTACATACTGATAAGAAAGGTTTGCATTTACCAATTAATTTGTCTTTGCTATTTATACATGAAGCTGTTTTTAATTCCCTTTTAAAGCTTTGAAATTGCTGAGACTCTGTTCAGTGTCATCTGTGAAGCCTCTTAATTTCTGGAAAACAGTCCATCATTTCTTTAGCGGTGCTTCCTGGAGGATGCTGTAAACACTCTAGAAAGCTAACACTGATTTGACACATAGTGTAATACTAAATTTGATTAAAAATATTTTTATAGGCATAGTCAGTTCATTTCTGTCGCTCAGTTGTGTCCGACTCTTTGCGACCCCATGAATCGCAGCACGCCAAGCCTCCCTATCCATCACCAACTCCCGGAGTCCACCCAAACCCATGTTCATTGAGTCGTTGACACCATCCAACCATCTCATCCTCTGTCGTCCCCTTCTTCTTCTGCCCTCAATCTTTCCCAGCATCAGGGTCTTTTCCAATGTCTTTTCCAGGTCTTCGCATGAGGTGGCCAAAGTATCGGAGTTTCAGCTTCAACATCAGTCCTTCCAATGAACACCCAGGACTAATCTCCTTTAGGATAGACTGACTGGATCTCCTTGCAGTCCAGGGGTCTCTCAACAGTCGTCTCCAACACCACAGTTCAGAAGCATCAATTCTTCTGCACTCAGCTTTCTTTATAGTCCAACTCTCACATCCATACATGACCACTGGAAAAACAATAGCCTTGACTAGATGGACCTTTGTTGGCAAAGTACTGTCTCTGCTTTTTAATATGCTGTCTAGGTTGGTCATAACTTTCCTTCCAAGGAGTAAGCATCTTTTAATTTCATGGCTGCAATTACCATCTGCAGTGATTTTGGAGCCCCCCAAAATAAAGGCAGCCACTGTTTCCACTGTTTCCCCATCTATTTCCCATGAAGTGATGGGACCAGATGCCATGATATTAGCTTTCTGAATGTTGAGCTTTAAGCCAACTTTTTCACTCTCCTCTCTCACTTTCATCAAGAGGCTCTTTAGTTCCTCTTCACTTTCTGCCATAAGGGTTGTGTCATCTGCATATCTGAGGTTATTGATATTTCTCCTGGCAATCTTGATTCCAGCTTGTGCTTCCTCCAGCCCAGCATTTCTCATGATGTTCTCTGCATATAATGTAAATAAGCAGGGTGACAATATACAGCCTTGACATACTCCTTTTCCTATTTGGAACCAGTCTGTTGTTCCATGTCCAGTTCAATTGTTGCTTCCTGACCTGCATACAGATTTCTCAAGAGGCAGGTCAGAAGGTCTGGTATTCCCATCTCTTTCAGAATTTTCCAGTTTATTGTGATCCACGCAGTCAAAGGCTTTGGCATAGTCAATAAAGCAGAAATGGATGTTTCTCTAGAATACTCTTGCTTTTTTGATGATCCAGCGGATGTTGGCAATTTGATCTCTATCTAATATAGGCATATTACGTATTTTAAATCTGGACTATAAAATCTTTAAGAACAAAGACTACCTCTTACTCATATTTTACTTTTTGAACTTACAATGATATGAGCCATGGTAGGAAATTAATCCATGTATCAGTTAGACGTCATTATGACTGCAAGTAACAGAAAACTCATTATAGCTTAAGTAAATATGGGTAATGGTTCTCACACAGCAAGGATACTAGAGGCATGGCTTCCATGTTCCATGCTGCAGTGCCATCATTACATCAGGTGCTTTTTCTCCTTCTGTTGCACCATTTTTAATGCCATAGGACGCCTTTTACACTTGTCTTTCTAGATCATGACTTTGTTCAGGTAGGAAGAAGGCAGAAGGAAAGTGTTCTCTTTCTCATATTTTTACATTTTTCTAGCAGACTTCCCCTCCCTCACATCTCATTAGCCAGAACCAAGTCATATGTTGCTTTAAGAGTTAAATGGGGGTCTGTAATGGGAGACTTAGACCACTCATGATTTAGCTCCTGGGATTGAAGTAGGGTTTTACCCTTCCAGAGATCAATAGCTTCTGCCTTCTACTTGAACAAATCGTGGTTTAGTTAGCAGGGAAAAGGGACCATTGAGCAGTTAATGGACAATATGTTGCGATAAATATTACCTGTAAAGAACCAGATTTGTTAAGATGAATTATTCATGTCTCATGCTAGCCCCAATTGGGTCTCTATATTTATTTGTATTTATTCGGCAAAATTAAATGGGAGCAATTTCTGTTTCTTTGAGGATAATTACGAACGCACAAATTCCTCTATATTTTTAGTTAGAGTAGAAAGAAAAACAGGCAGTGGTGAAAAGATACCTTGTTTGCATCAACGTTCGTTTTAAAGGTAGGTCTTGCTCTTATCACTGCAGAGGAAATTCAAATGTTCTCTGTCCTTTCTTAGGCCTGAAAAGATAAACATGAATTTGGATTCCATTCATCGGTTAATCGAGGAAACACACATCTTCGGGATGCAGCCGTCGGGGCCTGGATCACCGTGCGACCCGGCGGCACCTGCCGCGGCCCGCAGGGACCCCGGTAGCTCCCGTCCGGCTCCTCTCGGGCCGCCGCCTCCTGCCGCTCCCGGTGGCCGCGCTCCCTCGTGGAGCACCGGCGAGTGGGACATCGGCGCAGAGCTCCGCCTGCGGGAGCTGGAGGAGGTCAAGGCCCGCGCCGCCCAGATGGAGAAGACCATGCGGTGGTGGTCGGACTGCACCGCTAACTGGAGAGAAAAGTGGAGCAAGGTCCGAGCCGAGAGGAACAGCGCCAGGGAGGAAGGCCGGCAGCTCCGCCTCAAGCTAGACATGGCGGCGAAGGAACTGAGTGCTCTCAAAAAGCAGCCGCGCTTGCCGCATCCGGCGGAAGCCAGCCGGGACCGGAAGCTCCCTGGGTTCCTCGGAGTGGCCCGGGCGCAGGCAGACCCGTTGCAAGTCGGTTCCAGAACGTGTGAGTCCGTCAGAGAGTGTTTGGGAAAAAGAGAATTTCCCACCAAGGAGAACGCAAATAGTAAGGTCAGGAGAAGAATCCAGAGATCCTGTGCGTGTGTGAATGCTGTGTATGGTCACAAGCAGGGGCGGGGAGATAGCAAAGCCAGTGGTGACTGGATTTGTTGTTGAGGCTGCTAGAACAGAGTACCACAGACTGGGTGACTTCAGAAGCAGGAATTTTCTCATGCATCCTAGAGGCTAGAAGTCCGAGGTCAAGGTGTTAGCAGGGCTGGCTTCCACTGAGGCCTTCTTCCTTGGCTAACAGACAGTCGTCTTCTCCTTATATTTTCACATCCTTTTTCCTCTGTGTGTGTCTGTTGTCCAAATTTCCTCCTCCTCTTATTTTATTTTATTGAGGTATAGTTGATTTACAATGATGTGTTAATTTCTGCTGTACAGCAAAGTGATTCAGTTACACACACATTGTTTTTCATGACAATCTCTAGGTCCATCCATGATGCTGCAGATGGCATTATTTCATTTTTTTAATGGTTGAGTAACGTTCCATGCTGTACGTGTACCTTCTTTATCCATGCCTCTGTTGAGGGACATTTAGGTTGTTTCCATGCCTCAGATATGCTGCAGTGAACATCAGGGTGCATGTATCATTTGGGGCATGTTTTTATCTGGATATGTGCCCAGGAGTGGGGTTGCAATGTGGTAATTTGAGAAATACTGGGCTTCCTTTCTGGCTCAGCTGGTAAAACAAGTCCTCTGCAATGCAGGAGATCTGAGTTTGATCCCTGGGTTGGGAAGATCCTCTGGAGAAGGGAAAGGCTACCCACTTCAATGTTCTGGCCTGGAGAATTACATGTACTGTTGCAAAGAGTTGGACTTGACTAAGCGACTTTCACTTTCTTTCATTAACAGCTCACAGAGTATGCTTAAGAAAACTAGGAATTCATGTTATCTCTTTAAATAGTTTATACTATCTACTCTTTACATTATTACTCCTTTTTATTTACTTCTACCTCTAAAACAAAAAAATAAATGAATATCTTGCTCTTCTATGATTCCATCTAAAATGTTAAGCTTTACCATGATGTATAGGATTTATGGTAGATATAATGTAGATTTCATTGTAAATGAAAACTTTTATAACACTTTGGGGGTAGAACATTGAAAGGGAAAAAAGGCCTGAGAAATTATAAGTTAAACTTTCACCATATACCACTATTAGAAAATGATAAATAAGTGAAAATAAAAATTTGATGTGGAATCATAACATTTTATTTGCTTTCAAAAATGTTTTTTTCATGATTTCTCTACATTGAATTTTAAAATTCAACACTGATCATTGTTTTGTTTTGTTTTTCTTCTTTCAGGAAGGAAGTTTGATTATTGACCCATTAAAATTAAGTGAGGAGATGAAACTCAGTCTAGACTGTCCTGATTTATTCAAGAATGGTGGTTCTGAAAATTGTACAGTGAAACTGGGATTAAGACCGCAGGCAATAAATCTTCCTCTGGAGAATGAAGTGCCTGAAATTTCAGCTTTGCAGGGGCATATGGATGATTTCCAAAAAGTCTTTTGGAAAGAAAGGGAGTGAGTACTAATCAATGTCTTCCTTAATCAAGTCTGTCTTTCAAACTTCTTAAAATTGTGAAGTCTTGTAAGCTGGCCATTTAGTAAAGTATTTTACCTATGACTAAAATATTAATTAACTAATATTTAAAAATGTGTTGAATTTTATATTCATTTTTTGAATTTTGAGAAGTTATAACATGTTAGTTTTTTATCATTTTTTTGTCATAGCCTTGTTCTCATTGTCCCTGGTAGATTCACCTTTATTATGTTTGAATTATTAATGTATATAGTTAAAATAGCCTGTGTATTATCTAACTTTTACAGCACTCATAGGTTTCAGTAAGTCAGTAAAATTGGATACATTAATATTCATAATGGACAGCTCACAATTTTTGAGGTATTGATTGCCAAAAAAAGATGCTTTCTTCACTGACCATTTGAGGTGTAGGGGAAGGACACAAGACTTGAGATTAATATACCCTGACATTCATCTTGTTCGACATACTCTAAATATGTGATATTGGATTAACCAAGAGTGTGCTGTTGTCAGCTTCATAAAATATGGATAGTGATGCCTTTGTTCCAAAGGTCTATTGTTTTATAACAAAACTTCCCAAATGATGATTATTATTGAGGTAGCAATCACCAGGTATTCTGCTCATGAATCTTGAGCATAAATCTGTGTGGACAGCTCGTCTCTTGCTACGTGTGTCTTCAGCCCAAAGGACAGGGTGATTTTAGGTGTGTGGGGGTGTAGTATATCATCTGAAGCCTCACTTACTCCCAGATCTGGCAGTTTGTCTGTTTTTCTCCTCTGGGTCTTAGTTGGAACATCTTCATGTGGCCTATTTGTGAGGCCACTTGGCTTCCTTGTGGCATAATGGCTTGGCTGAAAGGGAACAATGAAGGGCCCAGAGAGAAATAGATGGTATTTTAATGACTTTGCTTCACAAGTCACATAGTATCACTTCTGCTCTCTGCACTGAAATCTTATGAGGATCAAACACGATGCCTAGGAAAGCAGCCTCTCATATGAATTACCCAACGTGAGTCTTTTGTTGTTGTTCCCTCTTGATTACCCTAGAAAATTATTAGCATTGTGTGGAGTATTCGATGGTACTTTAAAATGTGGCCCCCAGATCTGAAAATAATAATTTTTCCCATTCTCTTTTGTTATAAGATTCTTAATGGACAGCAAAAAAAAAAAAAACAAAAAACTGAGAGTGATGTATATTACCACTAAGTATGCATACAACTCTATATTATATATTGGTTTTAATTCCCCTGGTTTAAATGGATCAAAATAGTGATAAATATGCACACAGACCTCTCACAAATACTCTAAGCTCTATGCCTGTCAATCCTTTTCTGTCAGCCACAAGTCTCTTGTGAGTCCCTCTGAAATTTATTCCTACCGCTAATTCCCTTTTTCAAATTCTTTGTCTGTATCTCAGCATATGCACATATTGTGATAACACAAGTATCTGTGTAGGTAATAGATATTTATTATTCTGCTATCAAGTGTAAATTCCTAACAGAGGTGATCAACATTAGTAGCAAAAGAGAATAAAATTGAATTTTATGCCTGCACCCATGTGCTGTGCTTAGTCACTCCATCACATCTAACTCTTTGCGACCCCATGGACTGTAGCCCGCCAGGCTCCTCTGTTCATGGGGATTCTCCGGGCAAGAATCCTGCACCCATATTAACAATTAATTTACTCTGGAACTACAAATCTCAGTCAAGTTCTAACCTCTGGGCTTCATTTCTTAAAGGATTTAACTTTTTAGTGATTATAGACTTCTCTCCAACCCACTCACAGTGTTACTTCACCAACATATCGTAACAGGAATGATGTGAAAATGCTGTTTCCAATATGTAAACTCCCCAAGGTGCCAGCTTGAATGATACGCCTTTGTGTCTTTACACTCTCACTTGACCACATGTACTCATGTATACATCGTTTATGTTTTGATTTCCTGGGATAAATGAATAATTCCCATGGTAAGTAAATCCTCCAATTCTCAGCAGCTTCCATATATAAACTGTAGACAGGCTAGAGAGAATGAGGGTGGAGATGGGACTTTTGAGTCCATTTTGCTTTCTTACTCTCCCATTTAAGAAATAGTCCCAAGAGTCCATGAGTTAACATTGGCCAGCAATCCACAGGAGGAAGTTGCAGGGTCTTTTTTTTTCCTTCTATATAAGAGAATGTTTCCCAAGGAGATAGTATACACTGTTACAATAAATATGTCTAATCTTTTAAATTCTTCCTCCTGGAATCTCAGTGAGTGGGTGGCTGGAGTTGAGAAGATGGGAATGTATGTTTTTCTATGTTCCCAGTTAGTGGGAAACTTCTCTTGACTAGAGTACAGCAATTAACCTAGAGAGCTCAGGGATTCATTCCCAGCATCGTCACTGACTAGAACCCCCTCAACGAAAACACTTAGGTTTTTCTCTTATTTGTACTGAGTATTGTTCAATTTGATAATTGCTCAGTATCTGGAAGTGGCTTGTGTACTGAGAACTTGTTTATTTATGATCTCTTTTAAAGAAGGACTTCCCAGGTAGGAAGTTTGAGATGAGAGAGAGAAAACTGATCCTCACAGAGAATAGGTGTACCTAAACATTTAGGAAGAGGAACTTTAGCAAATTACATTGTGAGTAAGAGAGACGATGAGGTGAACTCTTCTGATGCACTGTTTTAGCATTTAGAGTTAGTTCTAAAGTTAAACTGCAGGTGGCACCTGCAGTCCTTAGAAAACTCTGGCTTTGTGTTGATTAATCTGAGTTTTAGTCTCCCTTTTAATTTAATTTAATTAATTTATTTTTAATATAAGGATAATTGCTTTACAGTATTGCATTGATGTCTACAAAACATCAACATGAATCAGCCATAGGTTTGCCCATGTTTCTTGATTTGTTTTCAATATAAGAAGAGTTTTGCTTTGCTTCATTAAATGTTGTGTTTTTCCTTAATGAAATTAGATTTTAAATCTTGTTGAGATGGTATCCCAAGTTGAAAATGCTCTAATGATTAGCATGAGGTAGAAATATAGATACACACACACATACACACAGGCATGAATATATGTGTGTATTTCTCAATTAACACAATGAATAATTTCATGCAAGTCTGGTAATGTGCGTATGTGCTCAGTCCTGTTCGACTCTTTGCGACCCCGTGGATTCTAGCCTGCCAGACTCCTCTGTGCCTGAGATTTTTCAGGCAAGAATCCTGGAGTGGGTTGCCATTTCTTCCACCAGCAGATATTCCCGACCCAGGGATTGAAGCTTTATCTCCTGTGTCTCCTGCATTGCAGGCGGATTCTTTGCCACCGAGCCACCTGGGAAGCCCATTTTATTATGCCCTTTGACCACATCACCTTGCTTTGCCCACCTCCTAGCTCTGGGCATCCACCACTCTACTCTCTCTTTTTCTTTTTAATTTATTTTTTTACTGAAGGATAATTGCTTTTCAGAATTTTGTTGTTTTCTGTCAAACCTCAACTGAATCAGCCATGGTTATATATGTACATCTCTGTTTCTTTAAGTTCAACTTAAATTTAAGCCTTTGATCCATTTCAAGTTAATTTTTGCATTTTTGTTGTTTTTTTACTATAAAGTATCTCTTTTGTGTTTGGGCAGTCCTCTACCTATGGGAGAATCTCTCTCTCTGTATAGACTATAAAAATGCTAGTACATTTCTACCTCAGTTTCCTTTGCAGGAAGGCTGCAGACCCTTGACATAGCCTTCTGGATATTTTAGCAGATGGCATTACTCCAGAAATAAGAGTGCTCCAAAATCCAGCCTGGTGAGGGGGATGACAGTGGATGTGGTCAGATCCTGTTTTCAGAGCCAGAAGTGATCTCTCGTGTCTGGTGACACCACCCTGTGACTTGAGCTGGGAGTACTGAGGTTGTGCTGTGATGTCTGTGCCTAAAGGTGACTGTGGTACCGTGCTGATGGGAGGATTTTCTATGGCTTTATCTCAGGTGTTTCTGACTCTGCATGTTCCCCATTTGCTTTTCTAGCTCTCCCAGAGATTCCTTGTGCTATTAATATCCCTTTTTACTTAAATGAGCTGATTCGAGTGTATTGTTTGTCAATCACATAGTTGATATCCAGATAATGTAAGGCAACAGGCAGTGGGGTCATCTGAGGACCAGTTCTGTGACATGAGGTGGATTTTTCTCCTGGCTGTGGGCCTCCATACCTTGGTCTCTGATCCTCTTGGGCATCTCCAAGCTTAACAATATTCTTTAAAGTCATCTCTTTTCCAATTAAGTTACCTATATATGGCTTTGGCTGTTTGTTGAAAGATGCTGAAAATGAAAGATAGTGGGAGATGTTACTGCTGAAAGATGTAGTTATGAATAGGAGTGAAATCTCAAAGTGACAACTATGTGCTTATTGAAAATATACTTGTATAATTTTTTTATTATTCATCATGTAATATTAACTCTAAATTTTAGACTAATGGAAAATGGATATGTAGATTTTATTACAAATAAATTATTTTTGCTTGGCAAAATAATTGACATTTATAGGTCTCTAAGAAAATACTGACTAGATACTTTACAATGAAATTTCACATAGGTTTGAAAAATGAATTAATATCTATTGCCAGAAAGTAGTATTTCAAGGATTTTATTTCTGAAAAATATTTTGATTAATCTTCTTATCTAGATGTTTAAATTTTATGCTCACTTATTATGAGGTTACTGTGGGAAGGTTAACAAAATATCAAAAGATTTCATGGAAATGTAATCATATTCATATCTGTTTATAAAACCATTTTAGTTCATATATTGTTTTTAGATCATGAAATATATATTTTAGCAGCTTGATTTTTAAAAGTTTATATCATCATATTAAAATATTGTATTTTTTCTGAGCTTTGTCTTAGTAATTTTGTTTTTTTAAAGAATCTGTGCATAAAAAAATGCAATATCCTTTAAAGTAAATTAGGTTTGGTTTTTTTCTTTTTTGCCTTCTTATAGTTCAAATAATATGATGATATTTTAAATTCCACTTATAAATTTAACTATAATTATCAATTTTGAAAATCTCTCTGAAATGTAGAATAAATGGATTAGGCCAGAAAATTAAAGTTTTAAAGACTGCCCTTTGTTGCATAAATTTAAGTGTTCACTGCCCTTATGTCCTAATGCTTGAAACAGTCACAAATTTTTTTAATAAAGCTATGCTAAAAAAAAATCCAAGTATCACATTGCTATTAAATAAATTTTAATGAATTGCCTGTTCTTTCACTTTTATGAGTAAATTGTGCCATTTTACATAATAAAATGTATAATTTTCTTTTACTAAATAATAGAAATAATTTATTCTATTTTTACTAAATAATAAGTAGATAATAATAACTTTTAATAAATATTAGTGTTTTTATTTAAAATGCATACCTAAATAGAGAAATAATGCAGTATTTTAAAAGTGACTAATCTACCTTAAATAAAGAATACAAATGGTTATATATTCATTTTAATATACTTTGTAAAATTCAATTATTTTTCTTTCATGAACTGGCTTTGATAACTTATTCTGAGTCTAGATATAATCTAAATATAGTTGTTTCTTTAGACTATATCTATATTTTATATATCAAACTAAGATTAAGAGTTTGACATATCATTTGAAAGGTTCTTCTTGAATTTCCTATAAAACGCTTGAGAGAATAGTTACCCCAATAATTTTGATGACATTTTTGAGGATCAGCATTTATTCTACAGTAATTATAAATCATTTTAATATTAATATGAGCTTCTTTTGCTAACATTATCATCTGATTTATTAAAGTGTAATGTTATAAGCTGACAATGATTTCTCAACACATATAATTTTGAATTTATAAATTTAGACTTTTCTCAAATTTTCAAGTATAATTTTTATATTCTATTTATAAATACAATAAGCCTCAAAATTAATTTTGAGAAAATTTGTCACTGTACACTTCGTTACACGAATATAGTTGATTAATGTCCCTTAATAAATTTATTTTATTAATTTAAGGTTTTCCTTTTCCTTTTAAAAATTATCAATTACTGACAACATACCTACTCATGTAATTCTAATAAATTAAAATTGTAAATTCAGTAATTCTTAAACATTTCAATGAAATCATAAATAGTACAATTTTATTATATTTTCAACTTAAATTTCCAAGTTCAAGTCAATACTTCCAAATATTTAAATATGCCTTATCATCTAAAACTTCAAAAACTAAATGCCAAACATCTTTGTTGATGTACAATTGACTTTTATATATTCTTTCTATATTCAACACAAAATATTAGTATTTGGAAGCTTGTTCATTGTTTCTGTACCTAGTGCTATTCTTGAAATCCCAGGCAGAGTTACTAAGGCAAAAATCATAGCATGGTAAGCAACTGGGGTGTCATCAGCTGGCTAAGTCTGTTTATCTGTCAGAATTTCTAGAGTCTTTGCAGGACCTCGACTTCAATATTGAGCATTTTTCTTTGTTCATTGCCATGTATTTGCTGTGTTAATAAGGGATTCCAAAATATAGCCCTATAAATGGTGCTGGTGTTTTATTTTACAGTTGAGTCTTTTGAGGCGAAGTAAAGCCATAACAAATTCTTTTACGTCCTCTCATTTTATGGCTTGATGCATGCAAATATAATAATGAACAACTGTTTAGTTGTTTGGTTGCTTTTGCTTTTGCAGCCCTAAGGACTGACTGTAGCCTACCAGGCTCCTCTGTCCATGGAATTTCCCAGGTAAGAATACTGGAGTGGGTTGCCATTTCCTTCTGTAGCAGATCTTCTTGACCCAAGGATCGAACCTGTGTCTCCTGCATTGGCAGGCAGACTCTTTATCACTGAGTCATCAGGGAGCACCCTCCGTGGGCTTCTTACCCACTGACTGAATTAAACTAATATGTTAATGACCTAGTTGTATTTTAAATTATTTTCATAGTATTGCTAGCTAGAAGATTCATGTTTCTTGTAAATATGGAAATGACATTCCATTGATAATGTCAGACACATTTTCTATTTCCAAGACACTGCAAGTGACCATTTTTCCATGTGTTCACCAAAAAATAACTTGTATCATTATCTTTCTAGCTCCTTAAGTTTTACCACTGTTTTTTTCCCAGCCTTTGTCCACCATCTGACCCCCAAATTAAGTCTATGTATTTTTCATTTTGTTATTGCAGCCACCCTCTGTAAGTATTATTTCCTCTATCAGCTCTCTTCAGCTGCATAAAAAGATAATTATAATTCAGTGGCTTAGGACAATATATTTTGTTCATATGGATGAAAGGTCAGCTGACCTCCACTGGCCCAGCTGGGCTCAGCTTCTTGATAAGGTTGGACTCAGATCTGCTTCCTATGTTTATTTGGGGGAAAGAAGTTCCCGGGGATGCTCTTTCCACAGTGCTGGCTGAGGCATAACACAAGAAGCCTAACCACACAAATTCAGTTCAGATTTCTGCAGTCCGTCATTTTGGCTACTGTCTCATTGTCAAAGCCTAGAATCGAGGGCTGGGAGAAGCAACTCTGTCCGTAGAAGTAGAGGAGAGAGAATTAGTATTTATAACAGTAATCTAGTGGCACTAGTGGTAAAGAACCAGTCTGCCAGTGCAGGAGACATAAGAGATGCAGGTTTGATCCCTGGGTCCTGAAGATCCCCTGGAGGAGGGCACGGCAACCCACTCCAGTATTCTTGCCTGGAGAATCCTACGGACAGAGGAGCCTGGTGGGCTATAGTCTATAGGATCTCAAAGAGTCAGACACATCTGAAGCAATTTACCTCACACCCCATACAATCTACTACACGAATGAGGACTGGGTGTGTAAAGGTTGACCTTTGTTAATTACAACCAGAAATAAACAATTATTTTCAGTGATTCACTCTAACAGACATGTGGCCATGGGAGAAATAATCAGTGATGAGATACTAAAGGACCAGATTTTAATACAGGTTTTGTCACTTATTTTACAAATAGAGAAATTAATTTCAATTATTTTAACTAATTTAAAGATCCCAGGGAAGTTGCTTTATTAAAACAGAATTGCAAAAAATACAGTATTTTTGTGTCTCTAATAAATGATTGATTGCTTAAATTGTTAGGTGGGCTCCTTAGTATTCCTTGTCATATCAAAGAATTCACTGTCATATCAAATATACAGTTGGATTAAAACGATATGAAGTTGGATTAAAACGATATTAAACTTAGAAACATATATACCTCCTATGTAAGGAAACAATATGAATAATAAACATTGAAAGAAATGAATGAACAATGCAGGAGAAAGTAGGCAGTCAATTATTTGATACTGGCAAATCCAAATTAAATATATTTAAACTACTATAAAGCCAGTTGGCAGAAAAACAAACTGACTTTTATCCAATATTTGCAATTTTTAATAAGCTACAAGAAAGTTTTCTGTCATAACAATGATCATATGCAAATATCAAAAATTAGGAAAATAGAAAATCTAAAATTGAATGTATTCCTAAGTCTGTTTCCCTTTTGGTTCTCTATTTAGAATGCGATTATCTTTGGGAAAAGAGATAGAACGACTGGAGTCGGCTTTGTCTGTGTGGAAACGGAAGTATGAAGAACTGAAAGAATCAAAGGCAAAAAGTCTCAAACAGGTAGGGCGGTGTACAGTGTAAAGGGAGCATGGAAGTATTTTCTCTGTTCCATGTGTAACCTGGTGGGTAGAAGACTGAGTAGAAAGAGAAAAGGAGGTTAACAGATTGAATTCCCTCTATAAGAGAGATATTTTAACTCCTGTATCAATAGTGGAATCAATAGTGGAATCAAACTTGAACCATAAGAAATCTTGTACTACTTTTTTAATGAATATTTTCAAAATAACACACTTTTTTTCCATTTTTTATTAACAAGCAAAATAATAATTAAAAAACAACAACACAACAACAAAAACCTTAAAGTTGGAACTGCAATAAGTCAAACTGCTGCTGGAGTTCACAGATGTACCTGGGGTACATGCTCCCTCACTGTAAGGCAGGACCTAGGCACATAACTGTGCATTTAGGTATTTATGTGAAAAGTCAAAGAGATGGAAACCACTGGAGAAGAGAAAGCATCAACAACTTTTCATCAGGCAATTCCAAAGCGCTCTGCTCTTTTCCTCTTCTTTGCCTCTGTATCCTCTGTGGTTCCTGTTCCAGCTGAACTTGTGACAATCCCAAATCGCTCCTTCCTCTTTTTCAGCTTTTCATCATCCTCCGACTTTCTGGAGATTGAAGAGACATTCAAACCAAACCTTTGAGCTCTTTCTTTTAGCTTATCCAGGTTAACCATAGGCTTGGTGTCAGACGACAAGCCTTTTGATGGAACTGGAGAAATTCCAAATCTAGCTGCCCGGGCAGCTTTCTTACTCTCCAAACTCACAGGTACATTGAATCGCTCGGCTCTCTTCTGCATCCTCTCAGTCTGTGGTATTTCAGATGTAATTTTTACCACTTTTTTCTCTGCTGCCACATCAACAGTTTTTTCAGGAGGTTCTTCCTCTTTGACAGGCAGTTCTAAGGGCTTTGGTTCTTCTTCCTCTGTTTCATCTCCCAGTACATCTTCTTCATTTGCCTCCTCTTCAGCATGCTCTGCAAGATATGCCTGGAGCCTGTTGATGAGATCTTGTTTTATTCCGTTGGTCTCCAAACCACGAGCAAGACACTCCTGCTTTAGTTCAGCAAGCTTCAGCTTATGAAGCTCCACTGTCTCAGCCGCCATCTTGTTACCCCCTCCCAATAACACACATTTTTAATAATCAACCACATGACACAATTAACTCTCCAGTTCTGCACATGTGAGGAGATAGCTGAAGATGCTGTCTTATCAGAGCATCTATAAAAAACAGCTTTATAAAACTGTCTTTATAAAACTCTTTTATAAAGCTGTCTGAAAATATTCATTTATCTTAAATGTATTTAGGTTCTTTTCATATTGGCATTGTAGTTATTCAGAATTAGCCATTAGCCTTTATACATATTCCTTTGTGCTTTCATCAATAAAATGCTGTCATGAATGCTTTCCATGATTTATTAATATTCATTATTTAAATAATATTGTGTGTATTCTGTGTACTAAGACACTGCGCTAGGCAAGTGTGTGAGATAGAATAATAAGCAGAGCAAAGTAAAGCAAAATATTGAGTGAAAGTACTGACACACTGCTGCTGCTGCTGCTGCTAAGTCGCTTCAGTTGTGTCTGATTCTGTGCGACTCCATAGACGGCAGCCCACCAGGCTCCCCCGTCCCTGGGATTCTCCAGGCAAGAACACTGGAGTGGGCTGCCGCTGCCTTCTCTGACGCGCTAAGTGCTCTCAAATGAATTACAGTTTAGTTCATATGTATGCTATATACATCCATACACACAGATGATGGAGAAGACTCTTGAGAGTCCCTTGGACTGCAAGGCAACCAAATCCATCAATCCTAAAGGAAATCAACCATGAATGCTCATTGGAAAGACTGATGCTGAAGCTGAAGCTCCAATACTTTGGCCACCTCACGTGAAGAATTGACTCGTTGGACAAGACTCTCCCTGGTGCTGGGAAAGATTGAAGGCAGGAGGAGAAGGGGAAGACAGAGGATGAGATGGTTGGGTGGCATCACCAACTCGATGGACATGAGTTTGAGCAAGCTCCAGGAGACAGCGAAGGACGGGGAAGCCTGGCGTGCTGCAGACCGTGGGGTCACAAAGAGTTGAATGCGACTGAGGGACTGAACCAGCAAAAAGTACACATAGGATCTGTTGGTGTGCTGACAGCTGTCTAAAGAAGCTGTGTATCAACATGTTATGTAACCCTGCCTTAATCTAAAACACTCCTCCACCAGTTGCATCAGAAGCAACAGTTTCTGTTTATGAAATTCCATATGAATGTTGCTGCAGGTTTGTTTCCAGCAAGTCTGCTGAAATACAGTGAGGGATTACTCACAAACCTTTGTTGCCCCCGCACGCCTTCCTTATTATGGGTCATTTGCAGGCATCCTGGCATTCGAAGAGCACAGTTATCGTTATTCACAGGTTTACAACCAGTCTGCTGTGTCAACCCAACATCTCTTGCCTAAAAATCATGTAGTAAATAAAGATAATTCCAGACTCTGAGAACCACAGACAGTTTGGGAACATTTCTCAATGAGACATAAATTTTAAAAAGTTAAGCTAGATAAAGTTTATTTCTGCCTTATGGATTCATGTTATACCGTTAGAGGGGTTTTGTTTCCATCATAAACCGTGGGTATGTATGTGATGTATGTGTGTATACAAACTCAAATTTATGATGGATTCACCATATTTATATTCATGGGTACCTAATGAACATGATCTCTCTGGGTGTGAACACTGACAGTAAATTGATGTTCTATAGGGAAAATATAACGCAAAAACCTTGTTATGCTTAGGATGTATGTGTATGTGCCTTAGAATGAGTTCTAAATCTGATTGAGAAAATTAATACTTAAGATAGAATGCATCTTTAATTGAGACCATGCATTTACAGTCTTCCGCCACTAGTGGGCAGTGCAGACTTGATAACATCAACTTAGCTTTTCCAAAGCAACTGTTTCTGAAAAAGCTCATGGTTTTGAGTTGGTTCACAAAATAATAATTATATTTTAAAACATTTAATGATTTATATTCAAAGATGCTATTTGAGGGTATCAAATTGGAAAATGTCTACTTTAAACTGCTTAACACAGCTTTATAGATGAGAAAAAATAAAACCAATGTAGCGTTTCACAGTGTAAACAGGGTCTATATTTTGATGCCCATGCAGAAATGCATGTTAAAACATATGTGATCCTTTTACTAGATAAAATGATAGAATGTCTGGAATATAGGAAGCTTCAAAATTGTTGAGGAAATTTTGTTTAAATATTTGAACTTTTGAATGCATCTTTCAGGTAAATGAACTAAACATTTGAAAAATGAAGAAAAGTGGCAATGAATGAAAAAAAGAGTGTTTATTTCAGAGGATGAAAGGTTAACAGAGATTTAAAAAATATTGTTTGAATTATTTACATGGAATTATTTTTCTAAAATACGTTTATTTATTTATTTGGCTGTAGCAAACCTTAGTTGTGACATGTGGGAGCTAGTTCCCTGATCAGGGATGGAACCTAGGCCCCTTGCATTGGGAGCACAGTCTTAATCACTGGACCACCAGAGAAATTCCTACAAGGGACTTCCCCCCCCCACTTCTTAAAAAGGAATTTGTGATATTCAGAAACTTTGGAAGTCATATGGTATACCCGTATAATTTACTTTTATAAAACATTATAGAATGTTTAAAAAAATCTAGACACTAAAAATACCTAGTCACATGTAATTTTTATATATTCTTTGTTTGTTTTATAATAGATGATAAGAAACAGGAATCTTACAGTACATTTAGAAAGTTCATTGTACAGTAGTTATAAATGTGAAATACTTAAAATTCAAATAAGTTGATTGACAGTCAGAAAAAGCATGATACATCCTCTGGGACTTCATGTGAATTCTCCTCTCTTACTCCACTTCTCAACAATTCTGATAAATGACCCTCCCTTTCACTGTAGCTTTTCATCTAAAAAAGTTTTTGAAGATTGCATAATTCTTTTTAAATGCCTGAAACTTACAAGCAAATACATGTCTGGCTAAAAACTGCTAATGGAGAGATTAGCTTTTATTAGAGTTGGAAACAGATGTGCTTAATAGACCAAGTTTTTAAAAAAATGTATTTGAAAGTGTGGTGTGCTTTAGAGGGAAATCATTCTTAAATCACTGACATTTAGAGAAGAGTAAATATGAGAATTTAATTGTAAAATCTAATAGGTATTTAAAAGTCAACTTAGACAATGAGCAGCAGTAGAGATGGTTATATTCAAAATGCTGTTCCCATGCTGAATTTAATATTCAGTCAGCTCTCCCTCTGTGAGTCTGTGAATATTGATTTGAAATTAGATTATGAATTCCAAGAGTGTTGTAATGACCATTTTTATGAAACTCATAGAGAATCAAATATTCAGATAAGTATTATCAATTACAAACAAGTATGATCCTTTGCTTTAACAAGAAGTGACTGATTCTTTACATAATTGAAATATTTTTTTAACTATATGTAGAGAAAACTGCTAGCATTTTAAAATTGGCCTTAAGCTAAAATATGAAATTGTAACTTTTTAATCTTTCTTTGAAACGTTTGTTCTTTTACCTGGTGTCTTTTTAGGGACTTTATTTAGAAATCTTCTATCTTCTTGTGATAATAGCAACGATCCTAGTAGTTTATCATTTACAGTGTTCTTTTATAAATATTTGTTTTAAATACTTGTAGTGTTAGTTGCTCAGTCATGTCCATTTCTTTGTGATCTCGTGGACTGTAACCCTCCAGGCTCCTCTGTCCACAGAATTTCCCAGGCAAGTATACTGGAATGGGTTGCCATTTCCTTCTCCAAGGGGTCTTCCTGACTCAGGGGTAGAACTCCAGTCTCCTATGTCTGCTGCATTGGTGGGCAGATTCTTTTACACGGCAACACCTGGAGAGAGTAGGTGAAATCCTAGACTAGTCTTTTTATTACCTGAGAGGCTGGTGCCCTACATCGCTGAAGATTTTAGATTTTCCAGGGCACTAAAGTGAACCTTGACATCTATTGTCCCCTGCATCATGAAAATCTGTTCAACTTGTTCTTTGCAAGACATAAATTAGCCTATCAGGAGAAAGAGTGAGATTAATAAAATACCATATTAGAATTCTATAAATGTATAAGAACAATGAAGCCTATGGGACACCACTTTGCTCATACAAGTGCCTTTAAGACCTTTTAAACAAACGTAGTTAAGAATAATGTAAGCACTAAATTATGTAAGTCAGAATTAATTGAACTGCTAGTGGATAATTTATAGACATCGTCAAGGTAACCCTCAGAACACTGAGATGACTGACTTAACTCTGAGGCTATTATAAGTATTATGAAAGAAAATGAGGCTACTCAGAACCTACTTTACTTGTACTAATAGAAACATAAAATGGTAAAGAAAAATGATAGGTTTAAATCAGATGTTTTAGCATCTGGTTAAGTTAACCTATACTATTTTAAAATTTTAAATATATTACAAAGAAGTCAGCTGATATTTAATTTATCGACATAAATGAATACTTTGAGAATGATGATTAAAGGAGGTTGAAAAGATTAAAGATAAGGTCTCTAAGGGAGTTACACAGTGGCCATGGTCCCACATAGTGGGGAATAGTTTGTCTGTGAATATCTTTATTCTCTATTCCAGCTGACAGGACACTTTCCAGCGATGTATGCCTCATAAATCCAAAAATTCTGGTTTTATCTTTTCGTGGAAGAAATCCCTATACAGGGATACTGAGTTAAGACCATTCTGGAGATAAGGAGCCTGCTTTTAGTAAATAGCATGAGCTTTTGTTTTTACCTGCAAGGCAGTTTTCATGTTGCAAAGGAGATTGGATCAAGGCATTCTGCTCCTGTCAGCTCTGCTATGTATATACTGACACCAAAGATATTGATTGTATACACTTGAGTGAAAGAAGCAGCTATAAAACAGGAATGAGAAGTGCACTATTTAAAAAATTGTGATATTAAAAAATCTGAAAAATTTGTGTCCATTATTTTCGTCTACATTACCATTTGATAACTCTATAAACATCTTTTTTTTTTTTTCAAATATACACTTTAAAGACAAGGACTGGAGTTAGGAATTCATGATATTTGGGGGTAGAAGGTGGCATGTTTTTTGGTGGGGGGAGTTCCAAGTATTTCTGAAGATTTTGTTTGGCTTGATGGGGGTATAATTGATACGCACACAATGTACACATCTTGAAGGGCTTGGACACACACTCATGTGGTCATCATGGCAACGTGGCTTGTGCCCTAAACTTGCCCATCACCTCCAGCATTTGTCTTGCGTTCTTATGTGTGTGTGTGCTTGCTGTGTTGTAAGAACACTTCACATGAGATCTATCCTTTCAACGTATCGCATTGGCCTAAAGGTTTGTTCAGATTTAAACCTGAACATTTTAAAGGGTACAATACCATATGGTTGGGCTTCCCAGGTGACTGAGTGGTAAAGAATCCACCTGCCAAGTGGGAGACGTGGGTTCAGTCCCTGGGTCACAAAGACCCCCTGGAGAAGGAAATGGCAGCCCACTCCAGTATTCTTGCCTGGGAAATCCCAGGGACAGAGGAGCCTGGCGGGCGACAGTCCAAAGAGTTGGGCGTGACTCGGCGACTAAACAGCAACAACCGCAATGGTATATTGTTAACTACAAGAACAGTGTTGTACTGCAGATCTCTCAAACTTGTTCAACAGAAACTCTCTATTCATTTAAGCACCATTCCTCATTCTGCCCTCCCTTGCCCCTAGCCCCTGCTAACCATTCTATTCTATATCTCTGTAAATTGGCTATTTTAGATATACCGCAGATGAGCATCATGACGCATTTGTCTTTTTGTTACTGACTTATTTCACTTGGCAGAATGCCCTCTAGGTTCACCCATGTTGCAAATGGCAGGATTTCCTTACTTTTAAGGCAGAGTGAGACTCCATTGTATGTATATACCTCATTGTTTTTATTCATTCACTGCCCACGGGCCATTTGGCTTGTTTCCACATCTTGGCTGTTGTGAATAACGCTGCAGTAAACATGAGGATGGGCTTCCCTGGTGGCTCAGCAGTAGAGAATCCACCTGCAATGCAGGAGCTGTGGGTTTGATCCCTGGGTCAGGAAGATACCCTGGAGGAGGGCAGGGCAACCCACTCCAGTATTCTTGGACAGAGGAACCTGGAGGGCTACAGTCCCTAGGCCCCAAATAGTCAGACTTGACCGAAACGACAGCATGCACCCACATATGTGCGTGTAGGTATCTCTTAGAGACCCTGATTTCAATTGTTTTGGTTATATACCCGGAAGTGGGATTGCTGGGTCACATGGTACTTACATTTTTAATTTTTTGAAGGAACCCCTGAACTGTTCTCCATAGTGGAGATTTCCCATATACCTCCTGTCCCTACCCATACAAGCCTTTCCAATGGATACATGTTTTACCAAGGATGAAAGTACATTGACACATAATCACCCAGAGTCTACAATTTACCCTACGGTTCAGTCTCAGTGTGAATGTACCTTAGGGTATGTTCTATGGGTTGTGACAAATGTATCCTGATATATATCCACCATGATGCTATCAAATGTAGTGTTTTTACCATCTTAAAAATCCTCTGATCCATGCATTCATCCTTCCTTGCCCCACCCCTTCCAACACCTGGTAAGCACTGATATTTTATTGTCTCCATAGATTTGCCTTTTCAGAATGTCATAGAGTTGGAATCACACAGTATGTAACCTTTTTAGATTGACTTCTTTCATTTAATGATATACTTTCCTTCATGTCTTCTCATGGATTAATAGCTCCTTTCCTTTATTGCTAAGTAATATTCCCTTGAAAGGATGTACCAAAGTTTATCAATCACCTGCTGAGGGAGATCTTGGTTGCTTCCAAGTTTTAGCAATTATGGATAAGGCTGGTATGAACGTCTATGTCCAGGGTTTTATGTGGTTTTCAATTCCTTTCTCCTGGTAGCTCAGCTGGTAAAGAATCCACCTGCAATGCAGGAGACCCCAGTTTGATTCCTGGATTGGTAATATCCCCTGGAGAAGGGAACAGCTACCCACTCCAGTATTCTTGCCTGGAGAATTCCATGGACTGTATTAGTAAATCTGCCTGTGGTGCAGGAGACCCACATTTGATCCCTGAGTTGGGAAAATCCCCAGGAGTAGGAATGGCAACCCACTCCAGTATTCTTGCCTGGAAAATCCCATGGACAGAGGAACCTGGTAGGCTACAGTCCATGGGGTCACAAGAGTTGGACATGACTTAGTGACTAAATCACCACCTCTACAATCCCTTTTCATTTTTCAAAATTTTGTTTTTAATTGGAGAATAATTACAATGTGTTGATTTCTGCCATTCAGCACACATGAATCAGCCAGAAGTATACATATATCCTCTCTCTCTGGAACATCCCTCCCACCCCACTCCCCTCATCTCACCCCTCAAGATCATCACAGAGTATGGGGCTGAAGCTTCCTGTGTTGTACAACAATTTCCCACTAGCCAAGATTGCTTCAGTCATGTCCGACTCTTTGCAACCCTATGGACTGTAGCCTTCCAGGCTCCTCTGTCCATGGGGATTGTCCAGGCAAGAATACTGGAGTGGGTTGCCATGCCCTCCTCCATGGTATCTTCTCTACCAAGAATTGAACCTCAGTCTCTTATGTCTATTGCGTTGACATGTAGGTTCTTTACCATTAGTGCCACCTGGGAAGCTATCTATTTTACACGTGATAATGTATATATTTCAATGCTATTCTCTCAATTGGTACCCTCTCTCCTTCCCCTGCTGTATCCTCTAATTATTGGCCCCTGCTGAAATGGGTTCCTGTCTTAGATTATTTTCTAGGTCACTGATCACCTTCTAGACAGCAGCGTCTGAATGAGGCATTCTCAGGGTTGTGTCCAGGATAGCAGCTGCAAGTATGGCAAATTATGTGGGAGAAACCGAGTGTAGCTGCTCAGATGACAAAGAGCCCTGGATGTGGTGGAGACTCAGAGCATCATGCACTCCTCTTCTGGGCTCTGCTGCTGCTGCTAAGTTGCGTCAGTCATGTCCGACTCTGTGCGACCCCATAGATGGCAGCCCACCAGGCTCCTCTGTCCCTGGGACTCTCCAGGCAAGAACACTGGAATGGCTTGCCATTGCCTTCTCCAGTGCATGAAAGTGAAAAGTGAAAGTGAAGTTGCTCAGTCGTGTCCGACTCTTAGCGACCCCATGGGCTGCAGCCCACCGGGCTCCTCTCTCCATGGGATTTTCCAGGCAAGAGGACTGGAGTGGGGTGCCATTGCCTTCTCCTGGGCTCTGGTGCGTCCTAATTAGTACCAGTAGTTTTAAAGAGAGTGGAGAAATCATAAAGGCTCCTTTAGCTGGTATTTTTACAGAGATCATATGGGAGAACTGAAAAGGCACAGATGACACACTAGAACAAAGAGTATTCTTTGAAATGCACTTTAGAATGTGTAATTGTCACTTGAGGCAATTTTCTTTTGTAATATAGTTCTGAGGTTACGATCAAAGCAAATGGAATATATAATTCTACATTCACGTTAACATCATCTAGTATACACAAAAGGAGGTGCTGATGAAGTCTCACGAGGGTCCTCACATGGATAATCTGGATATTATAAAAAGAATAGTAAATAATCTTTTTCTTCAGTTGTACCAAGTTAGCAAAATGTACTAGATTCAACTGAAAATAATTTTTAAAAATATATATGTCCAAGTATCTCTTGAAGGATTTTGATTTAATTAGTTAGAGCGGATTATATATCTGTGTTTTTAGAAGCTGATTATCCTGGTGTGCACCTTAAGTTGATTATCTGCTGCTCTAAAACATGACCTAGAGAGGAGGGTGGGAAGTGTGGAAATCCCCAAAACCCGTTGTGATAAGTCTACACTAAAGCTCAACTTGGCTTGGCCTCCACCATGTGCCCATGTATCTCGTCAAACATTCTGAGTGTGTCCATGAGGGTGTTTTGAGATGAGAGTAGCATTTGAATGACCAGACTCAGTAAAGCATATTGCCCTTCCTGATGTGGGTGGTCCTCGTCTAATAAGCCGAAGGCCTGAACAAACAAAAAGTCCGACCTACATGCAAGTAAGAGGGAATTCCTTTGGTCTTTGCCTTTGACCTAGAATACCAGTTCGTCTCTAGCTTTGGACTAAAATGGAAACCAGTTTTCATGCAGGCTCTTGAGCCTGTTGGACTTAGACTGGAGCCCCACCACGAGCCTTTCTGGTTCTCAGGTCTTTTGACTTGGACTGGAGCTTTTACCACTGGGTCTCTTCGGTTTCCAGCTTGCTGACTGTACATATTGGGAATTGTCAGCCTCCATAAACAAGTGAGCCAGTTCCCTATGACAGACATTTTTATGGAAAATAAAAATAAATGAAATTCTATGTATGTATCAGTTCAGTTCATTTGCTCAGTAATATCCAACTCTTTGTGAACCCCGAAGACTGTAGCACGTCTGTCTTCCCTGTCCTTCACTGTCTCCCAGAGTTTGCTCAAACTCATGTTCATTGAGTCATTAATGTCATCCAACCATCTCATCATCTGTTGCTTATTTCTCCTCCTGCTCTCAATCTTTCCCAGCAGCAGGGTCTTTCCCAATGAGTTGGATCTTTGCATCAGGTGGCCAAAGGATGGGAGCTCCAGCTTCAGCATCAGTCCTTCCAAAGAATGTTCAGGGTTGATTTCTTTTAGGATTGACTGGTTTGATCTCCTTGCTGTTCAAGGGACTCTCAAGAGTCTTCTCCAGCACCACAGTTTGAAAGTATCAATTCTTCAGTGCTTAGCCTTCTTTATGGTCCAGCTCTCATATCTGTACATAACTACCAGAAAAATCAGAGCTTTGACTATATGGACCTAAATATATATGTGTGTATATATATATACATATATATATATATGTATATATATAGGCTTGCCAGGTAGTTCAGCTGGTTAAAGAATCTGCCTGCAATGCGATCCATGGGTTGGGAAGTTCCACTGGAGAAGGGATAGGCTACCCACTCCAGTATTCTTGGGCTTCCCTGGTGGCTCAGATGGCAGAGAATCTTCCTGCAATGCGGGAGACCTGGGTTCAATCCCTGGGTCACAAAGATTCCCTGGAGAAGGAAATGGCAACCCACTCTATTATTCTTGCCTGGAGAATCCCCATAGACAGAAGAGCCTGGCAGGCTATGTAGTCCATGGGGTTGGAAAGAGTCAGACATGACTGAGTGACTAAGCATGTGTGTGAGTGTGCACACACGCACACACACACATACACACATCTTGGTCTGTTTCTCTAAAGAACCTTAATGCATCAACTTCACCAAAAGAGCTATTATCTGACCATATCTTCTCTCTTCAAGTCCTAGTTTCTTTCTGTTCAATGTTTTTTTTCTTCTTTTTTCCAGTTGTATTAATATAACTGGCATTGAAAGAGCTATATGTACTCCTAGTTAGTCACATCAGTAATAAAAAGAAAATACTTTATATAGTTTATGACATCTTACTTCTGGCCTATTTTCCATTGTTCTGGTTTTCACTGATTCTAGATAATGCATTGTTTATACAAAAGCCACAAAGTCCCAAAGAAGAAAACTGATTTTGTCAGCTCTTTCATCATGGGAAAGACTTATACAGATCAGGTTCAAATCTCCAGTGATTTTTGCAATACCATATGTTAGGGGAAAGGAAGAACATATTAACAAGTTTCAAGTCACCAAATTAGTGAAAAATCATGTAAAATGGAATATTGCCAAGAGTAGCATAATTACGTTACAAACAGCATCATATTCAAAAGTTCCAGTGCCATTTTAATATTGACAGAGAGAGTTTAAGTATGAAATCTTTGAATTGATTTTGAGTCACATTCACAATGATAAATTACAAAGAGAAGTGGATGAGGAGGCTTCTTGATTCTTCCTAAAATAGGGATGCCAAGGAGACAAATTAAGAGGTGAAAACTAGTTTTATGTTTCAGATTGTTTTATTAAGAATGCTTCTAACAGATGCTCTTTGTGACTTAAAATTAAATTAGAAGATTTAATTGCTGTAATTCTTTTGATTAAATTAATCTTTCCTTTTTACCTATTTTAGTAGGTTTATTTGTATATAATACAGGCTTACCAGGTGGCTCAGTGGTAAAGAATCCAGCTGCCAGTGCAGGAGATATGCATTCAATATCTGGATTGGGAAGATCCTCTGGGAAGGAAATGGCAACCTATGCTAGTATTCTTGTCTGGAGAATCTTATGGACAGAGGAACCTGGTAGGCTGAAGCCCACTGGGAGTCAGATATGATTTAACAAGTAAGCAACAACAAGGGATATAATTTACATACCATACAATTCAATGTAAAGGGCATAAAACAATGGTTTTTAAATATTCACAGACTTGTGCAGCTATCACCATAATCATCATCAGTTGAGAAAGAAACCCTAGATCCTTTAGCGTGCATGCAGCTTAGTGTTGTCTGACCCTTTGTGACCCCGTGGACTGTAGCCCACAGGGCTTCTCTGTCCATGGGACTCTCCAGGCAAGAACTCTGGAGTGGGTTGCCATTTCCTTCTCCAGCGGATCTTCCCAAGCCAGGGATCGGACCCATGTCTCCTGTGTTGGCAGCCAGATTCTTTACCATCTGTGCCACCAAGGAAGCAGATCTTTCAGCAGGCACTTCTTAGTTCCCTAAAATCCCCACAGCTTTAGGTAATCACTGATTTAATGTAGTACTATAGGTTTACCCATGCTGGACATCTCATAGAAATGCAACTTTAAATGGCTTCTTTCAACTTATGTAGATTTTTAAATTGAGTTTCTATAATCTGCATTCTTACCAATTATTCCTATGACAACTCAATTAAGAACATAAACACGCTGATTTTTTTAATGGAAACCTCATTTAGAAAAAAAATTAGGAGGCATAATTTTCTGTTTCCCGTGCATGCTTAGTTGCTCAGTCGTGTCCAACTCTTTGTAATCCCGTGGGCCATAATCTGCCAAGCTCCTCTGGCCCTGGAATTCTCCAGGCAAGAATACTGGAGTGGGTTGCTATTTCCTACTCCATCTGTTTCCCATAAGAAAATATATTAGCATTTAGATGTTTCATGCATGTCTGAAGCAAGAGGTTAACATTTTAAAATGATGTTATTTTTCTAAACCAAAGCTTTGATTTTGACAGATGTTCGGGTGCATATACTTAGTTGCTCAGTCGTGTCCAACTCTTTGCAACCCCATGGACTGTAGCCTGCAAGATTCCTCTGTCCATGGGGATTCTCCAGGCAAGAATACTGGAGTGGGTTGCCATGCCTTCCTCCAGGGGATCTTCCAGACCTAGGGATTGAACCCAGATCTCCCGCATTGCAGGTGGATTATTTACTGTCTGAGCCACTAGGGAAGCCCAAGATTACTGAAGTGGGTAGCCTATCCCTTCTTCAGGGCATCTTCCCCATCCAGGAGTTGAACTGGTCTCTCCTGACTTGCAGGCGAATTCTTTACCAGCTGAGCTACCAGGGTCAGATACATAGGTCATCAAGATGTAAAGGTCATCGAGAGACCGAGACTAAAAAGGAAAACAAAGAAAAACATTTCAGTTTCTAAAACTTTGCAGAAAAAAAAGATATTCTTTCATTATTACCAAAGTTGGTACTAATTTCTTATTTGGTGACGTTAAATCACACACTTTAGCCCTAGTAAAATATATTCAAACATGAGTATTTGATTTTTCTTACACTATGGTAATTATGTGCAGCTTCAGGCAATATTTAATTAAGAATTAAATGATGCTAATCCTTAAAAATCCTGTTTTCTAAAATTAAAAATCTAAAACACGCTTTTGCCTCCCTAAAAACTTTAATGTTCTGTAGTTTCATGTTCTATATATAAAAACAGAAAATACTATAAAGAATCCCAGTGAACTCCATACACTGTATTTAATAATTATTGTCTCATGGCCACGCTTTTTTTTAATCTCTGTGGTCTTCCTCCCCATTCCTAGTTGTATTATTCCATCTGGAAGCATTTTCATTTACATCTCAAAACATAAGGCCTCTTTTTTTGTTAAACACAGAAATATCATTTTCAAACCTAAGAAATTAACATTACTTTGCTAATATCAAATATTCAGTGTTCAAATGTCCAGTTTTTAAATAAACATCAATTTTATTTTCACAGATGACTCATTTGAATAAAAACTCAAATGAAGCTGAGACATTTTAATTGGATATGTCTTTGTGTGTTTTAACATGTAGATTTTTCTTTTATTTCTTTATCCTCTTCTCCTTCTTATAATTTATTTAAAAAGACAAATCATTTATCTTGTAAAGTTTTCTTTTGGATTTTAGAGATTGCATCCTGTGGTGGTATTTAATGTGTTTCTCTGTCCTATATATTTCTCATAAAATGTTGGTTGGATCAATAAGTTTAATGTAAGTGATCATTTCAGAGTGTTCTCTTAGGTAGTGTGTTCTTCCTAAAAGAAGCACATGGTTTTTGAATGTCCCCGTAGCACTAGCAAACTGATGTGTGATCACCTTTCTCAGGGTTCATATTTGAAAAAGAATAAATAAAACTGATGATAATTCTTATTTCATTTCTATCAATAAGTAATTTCATCCATGGATACACAAACTAATTGGAAAAATGCATCTATCTCATTAAAAGATGCATTGTCAGTAAATGATTAATTAATATTTAATAATTATATATCACAATATGTGCTATCTGATCTTATTTTTATGAAACCAGGTACCTGAAATAATTTTTAAGATAATTCAATCCAAAATGTACTTTTTAACATTTGGAACCTTATAATCTTAATATATGCATACATATTTTATGTATATATGTCTATTGCATCTTGTAGAGTAAAAACCTTTTCAAGTAAAAACATATGTTACCATATGATGACATGAAAGAGATGGAATAGAAATTAAAATTTAAGAAATAAAATTAACAATATAATTTTTTTAAAGGATGAGAGTGAATATCACATTTCTGTGGTTTTTAGATGTCATTTTGTGAAGCATGATACAACCATTTTAGTTAAAATGTCAATAAAAATTCGCCAGGAATTTTATTTTTTGAATCTAAATAAATATAATGTTTTGAGACACTCTTTAAAAAGGTAAAGGATACTTTAGCATGAGAGCAAAAGAGTTTAAAGACCACTAAAATCAATGTTTTATTTTGACTTGAAAGATATAAATTTGTGTTAATGGCAGTTGCACATTCTTTAGTCTGTTTACTACCATTCTTTCAGGCTGAGGGAGGGAAGTAGGTAAAGTTGACTTAAAAGAATATTTGACTAAGTTTTGAATCTGTAAGTGATGAAATTTTGGAGGTTTCTCTATATGCTTATGGTTAATTACAGTTATTTGAATGAGCTGAACCTTGTTGCTAGCTGTCCCTAGGTCCATGGCGTTTGGAGAGCCTTCTTCTAGTTTTCTTTTCAGTCTTCATTCAATTTGTCACAATATTCCTTCTGGTTTTTTTTTTTTTTTTTGGCTTCGAGGCAGGTAGGATCTTAGCTGCCTGTCCAGAGATGGAACCTGTGCCCTCTACGTAGGAAGGTGACGGCATAGCCCCTGGAGCACCAGGGAGGCGCCTGCGTGGCCTTCTGTGGGGGCAGTCTCCATCCTGCATGCCTCATTTTTCATGAGAATCTGGTATCCTCACCCGCCTAACTGTTAAACACTTGGTCATATCTTCTGAACTAGTTGATAATCAATACTTATCCCCAAAGTCAAATTACAAATGTATGTTTCAACATGAAGGCAATGGGAAGAGCCACTGAAGTGTGTTGACCAAGGTCAATCTGATTATAATAAAAAAGGCATGGGTGATGAAAAATCGGTTCTGATTAAATAAGAACAATATTTTAATTTATGTTTACACAATATTTTTGTTTTCTAGACATCATCCCCAGAAAGACTTTTCCACTCTATGCTAATCTAAATGTATTAGAGTAAATATTTACATGTAATGTTGCTGATTTTCCAGAAGCAAATTATGGCAGATATTTCTGAAGTCAGAGATATGATAAGTTGCCTGGTTTAACCTTTCACAAATACTGCAGTATGAAAAGAGGAACTTTGAAGAGGAATTTTGGAATTACGATGCAATTTCCAAAAAAACTATTGCAGCAAGAGGCTACACTTAAATGAATTTTACATAAAAGGACATAAACTTGGAAAATGTTTTCTGATGCTGACTCATTTGCTTCATCAGACACCTCCTATTTCTGTCATATCCAGTTTAACTAATGTGATATATCACTTGTGGATGACATTCATAATTCTGCTGAATTAATAACCTTTAGCATCTGCCTGTCCATGATTTTTAACTTTTCAGTTGCTAAATAGAGATTTTTAGTTACAGCTCCATTAAGCTAAAGGTTTCCCAGGTAGTGCCAGTGGTAAAGAATCCACGTGCCAATGGAGGAGACACAAGAGACATGGGTTCGATGCCTGTGTCTGGAAGGTTCTTGGAGTAGGAGATGGCAACTCACTCCAGTATTCTAGCCCGGAAAATTCTATGAACGAGCCTGGGGGGCTACAGTCCACGGAGCTACAGAGAGTTGGACAAGACTGAAAGACTAAGCACACACCATTAATTTAAACCTTAAGTTGAAGAGCTAAGTGGCAAAATTAAGGTGGTTTTGAGTTCAAAATATTTTTAAATTATCAAAATAACTCATTTATTTTTTTACATGTGTAACGAAGATATTTATAATGTAGCAAGGTGTGGTTGGGGAACTTAAATACCGTGACTCTAGAATCTTTTAGAGTAGGAAGGAATCTAGAGTTCTGTTTTGTTTTCCACTCTTCTCATTTTCATTATTTGAAACAAGGCTGGGAAGAATTCAGTGATTTGCCCCCAGCAAGAACCTGTTAAGGAAAATAACTCCTTGTTTTAATAGGAGGGAGTATAGTTCTTTCATTAATATGCTAATCATTTTTTTTCTGTTATATTTTTTAATTGCTTTAGTTCTATAATATTTTATTTACTATTTTTATTTTCTTTTTGTTCTTGCTTGTCTGAAGTCTGTAGGAACCATGAGGTCAGAGTGGTTAGTATAGAATCAAGGGTTGGAGTAGGAGACCAGAACTGAGGGTTATAGAACCAAGAGGCTAATAAAGATTTTGATTTATACTCTGAATGGAATGGGAAGCCTGAGGAAAGGTTTGAATACAGGAATTACATAATTTGACTCTCTTTATAAAAAGCTTTATTTGACTGCTGTTTTGAGAAAGGATATGCAGATCTACAAGGAGAAGCAGAGAGTGTGGCAGCTTATTAAAGTAACCGAGATCATGGTGGTTGACCAGGGCAGTAGTGGTGAAGTTAGAAAGTGAATGGATTTATTAAGTTATGTGAAGGCTAAGTTCAGTTGGTTTGTTTTTAGTCTGAATATGGCATATCAAAGAAACAATATGAAGCATAAGTCAAATATTTTTGGCTTGGTCAAAGGGAAGAATGGAAGTGATATTTGCTGAGATGGCAAAGACTAACAGAGGAACGGAGCTGGTGGCTCAGCTGGTAAAGAATCTGCCTGCAGTGCAGGAGACCCTGGTTCGATCCTTGGGTTGGGAAGATCCCCTGGAGAAGGGATAGGCTACCCACTCCAGTTTTCTTGCCCTTTCCCTGGAAGCTCAGATGGTAAAGAATCCGCTTGTGATGCAGGAGATCTGGGTTTGATCTCTGGGTTGGGAAGATCCCCTGGAGGAGGGCATGGCAACCCACTCCAGTGTTCTTGCCTGGAGAATCCCCATGGACAGAGGAGCCTGGAGGGCTACATTCCATGAGGTCGCAAAGAGTTGGACACTACTGAGTGACTAAGCACACCACAGCAGAGGAACATTTGAAGGAGCAGTCTTTTCAGTGTTAAAGCTTTGGAATCCTATGGAAGTGATAAATAGAAAGTTGGGTGTGTGGATCAGGAGTTCAGGGGAACACCTTCAGGACAGAACTAGACATTTGGAGGTTGTTAGAGTTCTGACTGACGTGCAATACCGTGAGTGTGTGTGAGCTGTCCAAAGGACTGAATGCATCAAGGGAATGGGTTCACTCCAGTGTTTAACTCTGTCTTCTAACTTTTCTAGTAAATTTTATCTGAAGGAAGGATGACTAAACATCTTCTAAAATATTGCTTTATTGTTCTTTAACATTTGAAATTGCTTTGTCCTTAATTTAGGAATGTAACATGTATTTATAAATACCTAAACCTAGACAGCATATTAAACATGTAAACCTAGCCAGCATATTAAAAAGCAGAGACATTACTTTGCAACAAAAGTCTGTATAGTCAAAGCTATGGTTTTTCTGGTATTCATGTTTGGGTATAAGAATTGGACCATAAAGAAGGCTGGGCACTGAAAAATTGATGCTTTGTAATTGTGGTGCTGGAGAAAACTCTTGAGAGTCCTTTGAACAGCACAGAGATGAAACCAGTCAGTCCTAAAGGAAATCAACCCTGGAAGGACTAATGCTGGAAGGACTGATGCTGAAGCTGAAGCTCCAGTGCTTTGACCACCTGATGCGAAAGAGCTGACTCATTGGAAGGACAACCTTTCCTGATGCTGGGAAAGACGGTGGACAAGAGGAGAAGGGGGTGGCAGAGGATGAGATGGTTAGATAGCATGACTGACTCAATGGACATGAATCTGAGCAAACTCCAGGAGGTATTGAAGGACAGAGGAGCCTGGCGTGCTTCAGTCCATGGGGTTACAAAGAGTTGGACATGACTTAGGCACTGAACAACGAAAACAATTATGTATCCATTTTCCCCTCAAGATCATGATTAAATTTTTAATAAAACATTCTCATTAATATCTTAAATTGAATTATTTTTCCATCATACATTCTATTCCTTAGTCCTGGTCACTTTTTTTTCATACTCTTGAAGTTCTACCTATGTCCAGAGATCTTCGATTTTCCACTCACAATGATGAATGAAAATGGAATTATTTTAGGTAATTGATGTGGATTCCCTTTAGTGCCATGTATTAAAATGTATTTTCCTACCTCTTCTCTCCTTTGAGGGGTTTATTGAAAGTTCTGTTGACGGTGGAAAGGCTCATTATTGATCTAGTTCCCTGGGAAGTAATGACCAAGATTTCAGAAGTGAAGTGAGGGGCAACTCAATTACAAGCACGAGTTAAATTTTACTCTGGTGAACACAGTCCAAAACCTGTTGCTTGCAATTTGTTATTCTTTTATTAGAAAAGTGACTTTTATTTTATTTTGGCCAGAGATTAATGCCATGCTGTCTATTTAACTGACGTGAAAGTGGAGTGAAACGTGGAGACAGCCTTTTAGTGGACTTTGTTGCATGATGTCCTGTTTCACTCGCGCCTTGCATGGTGAATTTTCCACATTACCAGCTCTGAACATGGGGCCTTTATGTAGTTGGCAAATCAGCCCCTCCTTTCATGTTGGTCCATTTCTAGTATGTTGGGTGGTGGTGCCTTCTGTTATGCTCCTTCTGCTATCTATTTCTATAAGCTTATGGCCTTTCAGAAAATTATTAAGACACTTAGTTTTATAATTATAGATAGAATATTGGTTTATGATTAATAACTCAGGTAATGAATTTGGCAGGAACATTCTCAAATTTTCTTCATCCAGTTATTAGCTTTGTGAATTTGGGAATGTTACTTGAGCCTAGTAAAAGTATGGTTTATTTTTCTTTAAGGGGTAATAATCAGACCTAACACAAAGGATTACTGTCAGCATTAAGTAAGGAACTATATATCAAGTGTGGTTCCTCGAGATTAGTATATGCTTAATATTACTATTTGGAGTAGGAAATGGCAACCCATTCCAGCATCCTTGCCTGGAGAATTCCATGGACAGAGGAGCCTGGTGAGCTGCAGTCCATGGGGTCTCAAAGAGTTGGACATGACTGAGTGACTAAGCGTGCAATATTACTATTAACAACAATAACATGAGTAGCATTATTTAAAAATTTTACATAAGTAGTATAATGATAGCTTTTATATTCTGATTTATTGTCTGATTGTATGCCAATTATGTAACTTTAATTCTGGAAACACCTACATAATATGGGGAAAACATGTTAATGAAACAAAGAGTACATGTGTATATATCCACATATTAAATGTATAACAAATGTCATGATTCTGCTAAAGACTTCTAATTATAAGAACAGCTACAGGGAAAAATCATTGTTTGCATTTCTAGGATTTTTCTCATTCTTATGTTTCTTTTTATAGACTATTTTTTTCCAGTAGTTGTAGGTTCACAGTGAGATTGAATGGAAAGTGGTGTTTCCTGGTAGCTCAGTTGGTAAAGAATCTGCCTGCATTGCAGGAGACCCCAGTTCGATTCCTGGGTCAGGAAGATTTGGTGGAGGAGGAATAGGCTACTCACTCTAGCATTCTTGGGCTTCCCTTGTGGCTCAGGTGGTAAAGAATCCACTTGCAGTGGGGAGACCTTGATTTAGATCCCTGGGTTGGGAAGATCCCCTGGAGAAGAGAAGGACTATGCACTCCAGTATTCTGGCCTGGAGAATTCCATGGACTGTACAGACAATGGTCCATAAGGTTGCAAAGAGTCGGACACGATTGAGTGACTTTCACTTACACTTACTTACATATAATTCCTGCCCCACTTTCATATGTGGCTTCCCCTGTTATCAAAATCCTCCATCCCATTTATTCATTTATTGACACACAGTCACCCAAATTACTTTAAGGTTCACTTGGTGTTCTACATTTGATTGGTTTGGACAAATATATAGCAACATGTTATACATGTAGAACTGCGTGGGCTTCTCTCATGGATCAGATGTTAAAGAATCTGCCTGCAATGCAGGAGACCCAGGTTTGATCTCTGGGTCAGGAAGATCCCCTGGAGAAGGGAATGGCTCCCCAGTCTAGTTTTCTTGCCTGGAGAACCCCATGGACAGAGGAGTCTGGTGGGCTACAGTCCATGGGGTTTCAAAGAGTTGAACACAACTGAGCGACTTTCACCATTGTAACAACAGGTATCCATCATTAGAGCATCATACAGAGTAATTTCTCTGCCCTAAAAATCCTCTATGCTCCACCAATTCATCCCTTCTTCCTCCTGTCCCTGGAAACCACTGATCTTTTTACTTTCTCCATAGTTTTGCCTTTTCTAGAATGTCATTAAGTTGGAATCATAGAGTAGGTAGCCTTTTCAGATAGACTTCTTTGACTTAGTAATATGCATTAAATTTCCTCCATATCTCTTCATGGTCTGACAGCTCATTTCTTCTTAGTGTTGAACAATATTCCATTGTCTGCATGTGCCAGAGTTTCTTGTATTATCTTCCTACTGTAGTTTTCTATGGCAATTAATTGGCATCTTCTAAAGATGTTCTAAATATGTCTCACAAGCTTGAGTGTCATCTAGATGTATTGTTTCCAGTTCCCAAATGTATCACTGCTACAATCTATGCACTATTTACATTTCAGCAAATATACATAAGTAGGATTACAAAGAGTATTATGATACTAATATTCAAGACTGAAAGATCAGAATTAGTCGGATTAGTTTAGAATCTGGTTGGTCAGTTATTAAGAATCTGTGGAGGTAATGAAGATTTGTCTAATTTTCAATTGTTGGATTTAGATTAATGAAGATTTGCTGATTTGCTTTTCTAACAACACAGGATTTTTCAGCTGCAAGTAAAAAAAAAAATACACGGTTCAACTGCAAAAACTGTACAGCAACAACAAAACCTATCAGACTCCACATAGCAAAAAAGAAACTGAAAGCAAGATGAAAGACTAATGTGAATTATCCTGGAACCAGCCTTTGTAATTTGTGATTATGAGTTTTTCTTTTTGCAGTTTGACATTCTTCATGGTCAACATAAAAATGAAATGGAAGAAGTATCAGGACTTATAAGGGAAGAATCAAAATCTCAAAACAGCAATGACAGAGTGGTCCGTGAGCTAAAAGCAGAGGTAAGATTTTGGATAAAGGGTGGTGTACTAAAACATATCTGAAGGTTATTAAATGATATGGAGTCCTAAGAAGTATAACTGGGCAGTCTTTGGTTATTTTATGAAAAAGAATGCTGCTGAAAATAAAAAATAGTACATCAGTTTGCACGCGATTTACTTATTTATTTGGCCACAGTGCAAGGCATGTGGAATCTTAAGTTCACTGTCCAGAGATTGAACCCATGCCTTCTGCAGTGGAATCACAGAGTCTTAACCATGATACATTTTACTGTAAATAAACACTTATTAAAATTTTGATTAGCTGCCTGGGATCTGATATGTTAAGGTATTGTCTGGAACAATGACATACAATTTTTGTTGCATGTAGTTCCTGGTTGAATTTCACACGGCCTTTGGCAACTAGCTATGGGCAGAACAATGTCATTTTGGTTATAGTTAATCCATTTCTTAGATATACCAAGTAAAATAGTGGAAATCTCTATATTCCACTCCCACACCACCAACAACAAATTAATTTTCAGATAATACACTCTGTTTTCTTTGCCTTGTTGATAAAGAAGGCATTATCCTTGGAGATAGGAGGGGAGAATCAATTGTTTGTACTTTATAGAACACTGTGTTAGTGCATTAAAAGTGGGAAATCATAAATTATTAATTTTGTAACAGGTAATTCTGGAAGATGTCTTAGATACAGATGTGTAGGAACAATTCAGGAAATGGAATTAAGCAAGTGAAAAATAGACTGGGAGGAAAGTAATTTGTATTAGAAGATTTCTCCCTTATAAAATTCTGTCAAGACTGAATTCACACCACGGTATGTTTTATATCAGATGAACATAGCACAATGGAAAATGCATAGATTTTGGAGCAAAAACGGCTCCATCCCTTACTGATTACTTTATCCTGGTCCACCGCTTAAGGCTCTGAGTCTCAGTTTACAGGTTGTAATAAAGGAAGTAAGAGGGAATACTGGTTACCACACAGGATTTTTCAGAAGATCACACATTGCAGGGGAAAAAATGTCAGAGGCAGAGTGTTTTACTGTTGGGAATTAGCCAAGATAATTAGCTCTGCCTGAGATTAGTTTTACCCTTGTCACCTCTTCTGAGGCATATAAGGGGTGTTGGGTGAGGCAGGGCATATGGAGACACCCCGATGAGAAAGAATGAACTGTTGGAAACATCTCTTCCTAAGAATTACGTCAAAGGGGAAAAAATAATGGCTCTTTAACTTTTGTTTTCTAAGAGGAGCCAAACCATCAGGGTAGATGCCACTTCTCCTTGGCCCTGAGATCTGAGAAGCATCTTTGATGAAGCGCTGAACAGCACGTAGAATACAGGTTTATTTAGGAGTTACAGACAAATGCATGGAGTCACGTATGGATATTATTCCTCTCTTCAAAAGCTGGCAGTTGTGTCTTAGACCCTCGTTTTCAGGGTATTTTGGGGACCATAGCGATACAGCATCTCTGATACGCAACTTTTTTAGTTTGGTGTAATAGAAGGCTCCTAGACTCATTTGAGGAAGCCATTTCACCTCTGTTAGCTCAGTCATGTATCTTAAGTTCGTATACACTTTGCCCACCTAAAGACACTTTCCCATAAGACATTCAAGCACTATGAGACATAATTTTGCTATTTTGAAATTCTTAGTGAAGCTCTTAATGCTGAAAGCTAATGTAGACATGAATTGGCTGTGTCTTTAGCTGTGTGCACTTGAATGCTATATTCTGTTGAATTAAACTGAAGAAAGACTTTGTTCAAAAGAAAACAAATATTGGGACAAATTCTTAGAAAAACAGTGAGCCCTTGTGTGTGTGTTGTGTAGGTGGGTATATGTGTTCATTTGAATTTTAAACCAGGATAGAAGCTATGATCTTTTTTTTTTTTGAAAAGAAGACATAACCATTGAATTGTTTGCTTTTTACACTGGTTATGTTCAGGTCTTAAGATCATATCATGACTTTTTATGTTTGCGTAAAAGTCATTGGGTGATTATACTGTAATTTAATATAATCTATTTTTTTTAATCTGCTTATTTTTATTATTAGATATATAAATCTGCCTGCAATGTGGGAGACCTGAGTTTAGCCCCTGGGTTGGGAAGATCCCCTGGAGAAGGGAATGGCTACCCAGTCCAATATTCTTGCCTGGATAATTCTGTGGAAAGAGGAGCCTGGCAGGCTCTGATCCATGGGGTCTCAAAGAGTGAGCCACGACTGACAGACTAACATTTTCACTTTCACATGTAATCAACACTGCAATAAATATGCTTGGGCAGATACATCTTTAGACATTTAAAAAATGGTTTAGGTTAAATTCCTAGAAATAGTAGGCTTCTCCAAAAGAATGTTTATTTTTTTCAGTATTTTACACACACTGCCAAATTGTCCATTAGAAAATATATCAATTTATATTTGGACTCACTACAATATATAAGCATGCTCACTGTATAGCCAACAATATATAGTATTGTTTTTTAATACTGCCCTAGTTGATAGGCCAAAAAGTTCATTTTAATTTGTATTTGATTGAACTAAATATACACTTCTAGTTGTTTGCTCATTTTTATTGGTACAATGTTTATTGTAATAGCTACCATTTGCTGAGAACTTACTGCATACATCAACATATATTGCTGGGTTGTTGAAATATAAAATCTTCTTTCATATTTTAACACTTTTAGGTTCTGTGTATTCTTAGCTGCTTTTAATGGAATGCATCTCAGAATTTAACCTTGCTCAAGGTTACAAAGACAGCTTCAAACGTTATTGAGATCATCTTTTACCTCTGTCCTCCTTCAGTTCCAATTTCTCAGGAGCGCACACTCAGGTCAGAGTTCAGCAGGCTAGGCACTCAGTTAGCAAAGGTTACCAGCTCTGAGTTAAATCCTGAAGCCAAGTGTTAGCAGCAGCCAGTAACTGGCATTGCTACCTTGGTCTCTCCTCTTCCTGTGGATTTACTAAAGCAATGACTCTGGAAATGTGATTGATTTTAATGGTTGGAATTAAAAAATAGGATTTTCGTATCAAACATCCTGATTTTCTAACCATTGATGATTCTTACACATCATGGACACCTTTTTTGAAACTGTTTACTGTGAACACCCACTGATTTGATAACAATACTGTTTTAACCTGTAGTTTAGTCCCTCAGTCGTGTCTGACTCTGTGCGGCCCCATTTACTGCAGCACACCAGGCTTCTGTGTCCATCACCATCTCCCTGAGTTTGCTCCGACTCCTGCCCATTGAGTCAGAGATTGCTGTTGTTCAGTCATTCAGTCGTGTCCGACTCTTTGAGGAGTGTGTTTTTCTTGTCTCTCAATCTACTCAGCCTCTTTAAGAAGTAGTTTGATGAGGATCTTGGAGATCTGATTGGTCAAAGAAATTAAAAATGCAGCCTGATTTAACAAAAGGCTCCACAGTATTTAAATAATTGACTCTTCTGGTCAGTGTGTAATGAGGTATATACTATAAGCATGGGGTCATTTGATAAATATTTGTTAACATATACACGTATGCGTATGTTAATGGGGCTTCCCTGGTGGCTCATACCATAAGGAATCTCCTTGCAGTGCAGGAGATGTGGGTTCAATCGCTGGGGCAAGAAGATCTTCTGGAGAAAGGAATGGCTACCCACTGCAGTATTCTTTCCTGGAAAGTTCCATGGACAGAGGAGCCTCGTGGGCTACTGTCCATGAGGTCACAAAGAGTCGGACGTGACTGAGACTAACGCCACCATACTGTTGCTGCTGCTAAGTCACTACAGTCGTGTCCGACTCTGTGCAACCCCATAGATGGCAGCTCACCAGGCTCCCCCATCCTTGGGATTCTCCAGGCAAGAACACTGGAGTGGGTTGCCATTTCCTTTTCCAATGCATGAAAGTGAACAGTGAAAGTGAAGACACTCAGCCGTGTCCGACTCTTTGTGACCCCATGGACTGCAGCCTACCAGGCTCCTCCGTCCATGGGGTTTTCCAGGCAAGAGTACTGGAGTGGGGTGCCATTGCCTTCTCGAACGCCACCATACATATATGCATTTGCATAACCAATGCATTTCATCTTTTTCCCATGTTTAAGATCAAGACCCCTTGAACTAGAAAGGAGAGTTTATTTCGAATGGACATGGACTGGCATTCCAAGTGAAGAAATCATTACTTCTTTCTACAACCTAGCTCCTGCTGGAAAGCAAACTCATAATCAGGAGACACTTGCATTACATTTTTTAGGCCAAATTTTTGGGATAATTATTTTCCAAGAGAAAAGAGTTTATCTCATATTATTCCAAAGAATAATGTATCACTTTCAATTCAGTTTCAAATTTTCAGGAGTTTTGACTTCATATTTCTTTTCTGTGGTTTATTGTTTTTTTCTGCTCACCTATTCACACATTTATATCCTATTCCTGTTTCATTTCAGAAAGATTAAGTAGATATGCTTTTCCCTTACTTGTTGTAGTTTAGTCACTCAGTTGTGTCCAACTCTTTTGTGACCCCATGAACTGTAACCTGCCAGGCTCCCCTGTCCATGGAATTTCCCAGCAAGGATACTCAAGTGGGTTGGCATTTCACACTCCAGGGGATCTTCCCATAGTTTTCCCTATTTAACTCAATAAGTCACATAGAAACTCTGAACACTATATTTAAAGCAAACATAATGGACTCTCCAAGTTGAAGAGAAGTGGCATTCAGCCAGGTACCTTGGAACCTAAGAAATGACATAAGATGAGTTGCCTGATTTTCTTTTCCATGCATATATCCCAGAATTGGAGCTGAAAGGGCCAGAAACTGGAAATACAATAGAACCAGATGAAAACAAAACACAACTGAAGTCTGTTTGCTCTCGTCAAAGGACTAGGGAATGGCCAGCTTAGCAAGACAGGAAACTTCTAGACGAGAAATGTTCTAACCCACCAAATAACTACAGAAAATAGTGGTACTCTACTTCAACTCTCATTAATGAAGCTGACTGGGGAGCCTACACTTCCACGCTCGCAAAGCAGTAGAAAGTTGCTCAGTCCTTTCTTCTGAAGTGGTGGCATCGAAGACCAAGTTGGAGCCAGAGTCTCATCCCCATTCGGCAGTAGTGAGACCCCCAGACCTTTTCACTGGTGTGAGTGAAAAATCATGTGCGGAGCCTGTAGGTTCACCTCCACCCTCTCCCAGCTAACAAGATCCAGTGGAAGTGGGGACTCCCATCCTCTCCAGCAGGAATCAAGGGGCATCCCCACCCAGGTATCAGTGGAGGTTTGTGGGGAACTTAGACTTGCACCTTCATCTGGAAGTAATGAGTTAGTGCTGCCTCTTTACCTTCCAGAATGCTGTGTCAGAGGAACCCACTTATGTTTAGATAAAATATAAGATAATACCAAATATGTTCAGAACATAACTGAATAGTACTCATCATATCAAGAACCAAAATATCTCAGAGTGAATGAAAAGGACAAGCAACAAATGCCGATTCTGTAAAGACAGAGATGTTTGCATTCCTTGGCAAACATTTTAAAGTGGCCATCATAAAAATGCTTTCATCAGCAATAGTAACCATGCTTGAAACAAGCAGAAAAAGTAGCTATGCTTAGCTACTTGTGCTTAGCTGCTCAGTCATGTCTGACTCTTTGTGACCCCATGGACTGTAGCCCACCAGGCTCCTCCATCAATAGGATTCTTCAGTCAAGAATACTGGAGTGAATTGCCATGCCCTGCTCCAGAGGATCTTCCCAACCCAGGGATCGAACCCAAGTCTAACGTCTCCTGCATTGATGGTGAGTTCTTTACCACTGGTCCCACCAGAGAAATAGAAAATACAAAGAAGAAACAAACAGAAAGGTTAGAAGGGAAAAGCATAGTAACAAAAATTAAAAAAAAAATTATGGATGGAAGGGAGAGGGAAAAGGATCTAGTCTGAAACAGTCTGGAAGAGAAAAAGCCTTTGCTAACAAGGATTGTGATAGGGGGCCTGTGGGATGCTAACAAATATCAAACACTTAAGCCACTGCAGGCCAGTGTGAGAGGAGAAATTATGTGGGCTGAATAAAACTCAGAGAAATAGAGTGAAAATTTTCCAAATTTAGGAAACAGGTCAAATCTGCAGTCAAGATGCTTAGCAAACCCCAATCAGTATAACCTCAAGTAGGTCCACATCAAGACACATTAGTCAATGTGTGGAGAATTAAGAAAAAATAATCTTGACAACAAGAAGGAAATTACACCTGAGCTATAGGGAAGAAATAATCCAAAGGACAGTGAAATTGCATCAGAAACCATGGAGGCCAGAAGAACAGTAGCACACACTTGTCCAAATTCTAAAAGAATTGTCAACTCAAAGTACTATATCCAGTCAACATGTCCTTTAGGACATTCTCAGATGAAAGAAAACTAAAATAAATTGTCTCCAGTAAGTAAGCACATGAAAAGATGTCAATACATGAGCCATCAAGGGAATGCAAATTAAAAGCACAGTGAGCTTGTAATTGCATACTTATCAGAATGGCTAAAAATAGAAATTAGTAACAATAGCAATGCTTTGAGAATGCAGAGCTACTGGCCATGCAGCTTTCTGCAGGAAATGTAAATGATACAATCACATTGGAGATCAGTCTGGTGGGTTTCCAGATAACAGTTCTCGTTTGACCAAGAGGTTGCACTCCTGGGTATTTCTCTCAGAGAAATGAGAATGTGTACCTGCAAACATGTATCCACACAAACTTATGCATGGATCTTTAAAGTAGTTTTGTTTGTAAATGCCAAAACTTGGATACAAAAACAATACCTTCAATGAGGAAACAGTCAGCCTTTACAACCATACCTTGGGATACACGGCAGCAGTTAAATGGAATGAATTCTTGATCTATACAGCAATCTGGATGCATCTTTGGAGAAGTATTTTGAGTGAAAAATACCAATCTTTGAGGATAACATAAGCCCATAGTTCCATTTGTATTACAGTACTGAAATTACAAAATTTTCGAAACAGCAGATTAGTGGTTTCAGGGGATGAAGGAGGGATGGGAGGGGAGTGTGTGTGGCTATAAAGAGGCAACATGGTACATCTTTGTGATGAAAATGGCCCCTATTTTGACTATATTATTGTTGACATCTGGTTGTTACATTGTTTAAACTAAACTATAGAGTTATAAGATGTTACCACTGGGCCAAACAGGATATAGGGCACTTGGGATTTATTTTGATCATTTCTTACAAATGCTTAAGAATGTACAATTATCTCAAAAATACAGTTAAAAACTGCCAGTCTTCTCTCAGATATGACAAGTTCTACCCTTTCTATATACTCCTCTGAAAATAGGCATCTTTAGCTTTATTTCCATTTTTGGGGTCCCAGAGATGTGAGTCCAAATTCTTACCTTGGCACCTTCTTACCATCTGGCTTCCTAACAACTACATAGGTTTTCTTCTTTTTTTTAGAAAATACTTTTTATTTATCTATATTTGGCTGTCCTGGGTCTTTGTTGTGGTGGGGTCCTTTCTCCAGTTGCAGTGAACAGGCTTCTCAATGCAGTGGCTTCTCTTGCTGAGGAGCGTGGGCTCAGGGCACGTGGGCTTCAGTACTTGCAGCCTGTGGCTCGGTAGCTGTGGCTCCCAGCATTAAAGCACGGGTTCAGTAGTGTGGTTCTCGTGTTTAGTTGTTCGATGGCTTGTGGGATCTTCTCAACCCAAGGATCAAACAAATGTCTCTTGTATTGGCAGGCAGATTCTTTACCTCTGAGCCACAAGAGAAGGCCCTATGTAGGCTTTCTGAGTCTGTTTAATTGTCTGCAAAATAGTGTTTAAGTAATAGCTCATCTAAAGGATTAATTCATCCATATATATGAAGTATTAAACATTGTACATTATATATATGTAGTTGGCATGTAAGGAATACATTTTTTCTCCCTTTCACTCAAATTTCATTTTGTAGATCCTATATTGGAATGACAATCAGATTTTTACACATTGGTAATGCTGTAGATAATTCTGTGATATCCCATAGAAGACTTCAGAATACTTCTGTAATATGCTTATGTTCTTCCTCTCCTCAGCTGTGAACTTTTTGGAATTTAAGGGCACTGTCTTACAGCAATGCACTGACCAGTTTCGGTTCCAAATAGGGCTCCAATAAATGTTTGCTGGGGGAATTGCATCTTTTAAGGTGAATAATCTGCTTTAAAATTAGTCTGTATACCTTCCAGAGGAGGAGAATCCTCTCCCATTCTTGAATCCCTAAGTGTTTTGAATTATACCTTTCCATGCATTGACACTTAGGCAAATCTTCAGTGATTATATGGACAAAGACCATGAGAGTCTGGAGCTGGAAAGAACCTAAAAGTTACCACCTAGTCCTTCATTTCACAGGGTCCCTTTCTGACATTAGTGAATTACCCCCACAATGGCACTGGATGTGTCCCCCTCCCCACGCCTTTGACACTTTGTCTCTGATGCTTCATTAGAATTAAAATCTTTTCACATCATATGAGAATACGCTCTTTACTTTTTAATTTATTTTTAATTGGAGGATAATTCCTTTACTATGTTTTGTTAGTTTACACCGCACAACAACATGAATCAACGGTAAGAATACACATATCCCTTCTCTGTAGAGCCTCCCTCCCACCAATGCTCTTTAAATGATTTCTTTTTCTTCCTAATCCTAACTGAATGCAGTATGATGTAAGCTGAAGGGACCAAATATATTCATTTTTCTCTTTTTCAGAAAGTCTATATTTATTTACTTTTAAAATGTTGCTTATTAAGAAAAAAAGGCCCAGATGGGTAACATGTTAAATTTAACTTGTGATTATAGAAGTAATCCTCTTTATTTTGCTTATGCAGGATAAAACATAAACATTTTGTAACATAAGATCTTTTCGTGTTCAGAAATTGTGTCATTGTTGGGGTTTAAGGCAAATTTTCTCCATGTGTGCATACCAACTGAATTCTCAAAATGAAAGTGAAATGAAAAACAAAGCCATGCAATGAAGTAGTAGTTTATATGCTCATCCACTCATTGTCTAATTCACTCATTTAGTCAGCAAATATTTATCAAAACTATCCAATATACTTGGTACTAGAATTAAGCACTGGGGGTTCAGTAGAGTGGTTACCACCTTGGGAAGCAAACCAGCCAACCCAGACAGTTAAACGCAGTGTGCTACGTACTTAGATGGGTGGAGAATAGTGATCTATGTGAGTTCATAGAAAAGGTGCTGAGGACGAGATGTGAAGGATGAATAGCGTCGAAGATATGTAAAGAGGAAAGGTAGAGGTAAGGACTGTGAGTGGTAAAGGGAGGAGCAGGTGAGACAGCTAAAGATTGAAGTATTGCCAGCAAATAAATGTAATACCAAGAATGTTCTATTACCCAATAGGGAGGGTCGAAGAGGACCCTTCCTCGTGAGCCTCTGTTCTTAGTAAGGACACAAAGAAGAATCTGAAGTCTTAGCAGTGGCAAAAACTAGCTTATTGAAGAAAGAACTGAAGAACACCTCAAGGAAGAAGTGAGCCAAACCAGGAGAGGGACTGGCAACAGAATGATGAGATACACGGTTTTCAAGACAGGGCTTTTACATATTCATCTAGGTGGGCGTGGAATGACAGTTTTGATTGATTGTTGCAAGTTGCAAAGCAACAGGCTCTATTGCTCATGTCTTTCCCATAATTCAGTCTGTTGTAATTAGATGTATGCATGTATAGAATATTTATGAGCTCTTTATAGGCTCCAGGCTGCCTAAGGTCACTTGAGGACACAGCTGTGCATCAGGGTGTCATGCGCCCAAGTTGGAGAAGCCCCTGTGGTTAGTTTGTATCCACTGTGTGCCTAGGGAGCCCTGGAGTTGGAAAAGTCTGTGGTTATTTTGTATTAATAGCCAATCCATGAGCTCTCCCGGGCCACACTGCAGGGTGTCTGGGGTGGGTTGTAGAGATTATCTTGAATCTTTTTCTGTTAGACCACCCTGTGTTGCTCATGTCTAACTTCATTAAAAAAAAAATTAGAGCATTTTTGTTGAGTAGGAGAATATATTGAAGAGTTGGGTTTTGTTTTGTTTTGGGGGGGGATATTGACAGTAAATAAAAAATTCCTCCTTTTCTTCTTACTCAGCTGTAGATTACGTTTGTGCGAATAATTTGATTTCTAGGAGAGGAACATAGTCTAATGAGGAGCAATTCATTCTCAAATTTTTTTCAAGGTAGGGTGGGGACAAATGGGAAACGCAGAGGGTAGAGAGTGTTTTGTTCTCTGTTTTAAAAGAGAAAATGTTTTCAAGGTGTTTTCTTAAATTATAAATTCAATTTTTAATTCTGGAAATATTGTACAGTCCTCCTGTGCTTCCCTGGCTCATCTGGTAAAGAATCTGCCTGCAATGAGGGAGACCTTGGTTCGATCCCAGGGTTGGGAAGATCCCCTGGAGAAGGGAATGGTTAACCACTCCAGTATTCTGGCCTGGAGAATTCCGTGGACTGTATAGTTCAAGGGTTTGCCAAGAACGTTCACTTTCACTTTCACTGTGCTTCCCAGGTGGCGCTAGTGGTAAAGAATCTTTCTGCCAAGGCAGGAGACACTGGTTCAATTCCTGGGTGAGGAACTTCCCCTAGGGGAGGAAATGGCAATCCATTCCAGTACTCTTGCTGGAGAATCCCATGGACAGAGGAGCCTGGTGGGCTATAGTCCTTAGGATCACAAAGAGTCGAACAGGACTGAAGCAACTTAGCGCATGCTGTGCTAGGATCTATTAATAGTAATTCATTGGTGTCCAAAGTAGAAATGAGCCTGACCTCAGAGAACTGCCTTCAATGAGAGACACAGCATCCATCAAAAAATCGTACAGTTCGTTGCATATGTTCAGCTCTAGGGGAGCTACAACGTAGATGTGCGTGATGGGGTTTGGGGGAGTTGGGCTAGTTAGGAATTTTAGATGAAGAAATGCGTGAGACTTTATTTATTGGTGTGGTTAGATGGAATCTTCTTTAATGAGAAGGGTGTCATACAGTTAGAAATCTGGCGCTGTCATAATTTAATTTTCTGAGATTGCCGCAATAGGTGTTGATTTGAATTCATTTAAATCACTTATATCACATACCTCTTACTGACTTTACATGTTCTAGGAAAGAGACCTAGATTACTGAGAATACAATGAATGTATCAGAAATGATTATATAATTTTGAAAGAGCATATTGACGTTTGCAAGCAGATTAATTTAGAAGCCTGTTAGTGTTATGGATTTAAGCATTCTGGCACATTCTGAGTTCTTATTGAGAATCTATAAAAAGATGTGATATGAGTAAAAACCATCAGAGAAAAATAATATTCTGGGAAAAGTGCAAATCAAACTGTCATACATGGATATGCATTCTGGTCATTTAGACAAATAAAAGTCTAAATAGTTCAATTATCCAAGATGAAATCTGTCACTTGTCCTGGAGTTACAGAAAGCTGATAAATATAAAACCAAATAATGGATGAAAACCAGTGATCATTTATCTGGAAAGTATTAAATGCCTCAGTAACAGACTTTATTTTTTCAGAAAGGGTTTTAAATGATGTGGAGTGAAATGCAGGATTTGAATGTCTCTGCTTGGGTACCTCAACAGCAATATCTTTTCTGGGTGACTAGGTCTTTGGGAAAGTTTTCTGGCTAAGTTAGATTGATGATTTAATTGTTGTTGTTCAGTCACTAAGTTGTGTCCAATTCTTTGCAACTTCATGGACTGCAGCATGCCAGGCTCCTCTGTCCATGCAGTTCTATAAGCAAGAATACTAGAGTGAGTGCCATTTTCTTCTCCAGGGGAGTTTTCCTGACCCAGGGATTAAACCGGGATCTCCTGCATTGCAGGCAGATTCTTTACTGTCTGAGCCACCAGGGAAGCTCAGTGTCTCCCGGAGTATGCTCAAATTCACATCCATTGAGCTGGTGATTTAATTACAATCTGAGATTTAATGTTTTTAACTCTTAAGTTCTTACTAACTTTCAATCAGTGGAAAACAGTCTACTGAAGATTGGGATGTGGAGGTAATAGAAGAAATTGCGTTAATCAAAATTCTTAAGTGTTAGAGTCTCAGGATCAGCCTATGTCTTCAGAAATCCCTGCACATTTCTGAAATGCCAGCCTCAAGCCACCTTGGGTTTTCTCAGTGTCCTCTGGTTTCTTAAGATCTCTGCTGTGATGCTCTCTGGGTCTTATTTTCTTTGGTTCACATGCATGCATTTGGGACTTCTGTTCCTTTGGCCTGCAGATTCTGTACAGTTTTTTTCAAGATCCTGCCTACTGCTTTCCATGCGGGCAATAACAGAATTTAGCTAATTCATTTTATAATGCTATTAACACTTTTGTGTCTTCATATCAAGTATTCCCCTCAGTGCTTCAAATTCAAAATGGCTTTACTACATGTGTTACAGTTTAGTTGTATTGAATCAGGATTCAAATCTCCAGTAGAGAGAAATATTCTTTTTCATGCTAGAGGCATTTGATTAAGAACTTTCCTATTATCATCCTCAAAAATGCTTCCCTTAGAAAACATGCTTTCGTATCAAGAGAGACCTTGTGTAAACATATGCCTTAAACTAGATGAGTAGATGAGAAGAAGATAAGGTACATTATCAAAAAGATGAGAGCCTTCTGTTTCAAACTTTTGTGAGGTTGAAAGAAAAAAAAAATCAAAATGGAAGGAGGGCATAATGAGCATAACATGCTCCTTGGGAGTATGATTTGATGTGTTTATATTTGACTACATTTGATGTATTCAAAATGGGCTTCCCAGGTGGCGCAGTGGTAAAGAATCTGCCTGCCAATGCAGGAGACTCAGGAGACCTGAGTTCAATCCCTGGGTTGGGAAGATCCCCTGGAGAAGGGCATGGCAACCCACTCGGGTATTCTTGCCTGGGAAATCCCATGGACGGAGGAGCCTGGCAGGGTACAGTCCATGGGATGGCAGAAGAGTCGGACTTGACTGAGCAACTGAGCAAGATGCATGATGTGTTCAAAATACATCGGTTTCCTATGTACCTCTTAATACCACCTAGTGAGTATAACGTTTTAAGGGCCAAGCATGTCGAGAAACCAGTGGCTAGTTCTGATCCTCCAGGTCTCACATCCCTTGTTGGGATCAATACTTCCCTCTGTAGGTGGTGCGTCTCCTCTTGCAGGATGTCCACCCTGATTGGTGTGCTCTCTTCTGTACAGTTTCTCTCTGAATGTGCCACCTGGTCTCCAGAGAATGCTCTGTGACTCTTGGATATTTATTTCCCCTGTTGTGTGTGAATCAAGGTTTCTATACCATCTCTAAATTATACTCATGGAACAGGTGATTTTATTTCTTTCCATTTTTGATTTTTGGAGGCTATGTTGAAAAAGAAAGATTTAGTCTATGGTCATGTTTCTAAATGATGTGATCCCCAAAGGATACTCTTTTTTGATCCCAGGTGGTCATTTATCATAGCATTGCTTATAGAAAAATAACTTTAAGAAACTTGTTTATTTGATATTGTAAAACAGACGTTTAAGTAACATAGGTCAAAGAGAAATTTAATGGAATTTAAGGCTGAAGGATAAAAACACTGAAATCTTGAGGGATGCTGCAGAATTCAGGGATATTTTTAACATTAGTGACTATATTAGGAAACAGTTATGTCTGCCGTGGGACAGTGCTTCTCAGATCTCAGTTACAATGAGTGCAATTAACCCAGAACCCCAGCTGCCGTCGTCTGAAATCTGGGGAATGACAGTGCGCTTCTCATAGACAACTCCCAGCCAAAGACAGGCCTCCTGGTATGGGGACATGCAACCCTTCTCACTAATGACTTTGACTCAAAAGCTCCTCCGTGGCCTCACCTACCTTTCCAAGGAAGGCACTGTTGTCTGAGATGACCGGACCCAATCTGCCTTCCTTCCCTGTCTCTCCCTTACTCAGAGTCATTCCTGATCCCAATCTGACTGTCCTCGGCGTTTCCTGTCTCTCCCCCATTCTCTCCCATGTGCAGTACCCACAGTAAATTTATTGTATTTTAAATGCCAGTTGTAAGAGCTGCTTCTTGAAATATCCAGACTAACCCAATATCAAAGACAAAAATTAGCAAACTGAATCCTAACAGGAAAAAAGTAAAAACACGATGAATGTAGAAAGAGGGAAAGTCAATGTTAGGAATTAATACCGGAAAAAAAATAAATAAAGGAGAATAGAGTTAGCAAAGACAGAAGTTGTTTTTTTGAGAGAAAAAAAAAAGCATTCAGGCAAAATTAAGACCTATAATTTAAAAACTCTAGCAATAAAAAAGGGACAAAATTTTAGATAGAGCAGAGGTTTACAAAGATAGAGAACCACTCTGCAGAGAGAATTCTAATAAAAATAAAATCTTACATGAAATGAATTATTGATCAGAAAATATAACTTAGTATGATTCTTGTAAAAATAGAAAGCTGAAATCAATTTATAACATTAAATAAAGTAAATTAAAAGTTAATGAATTAAAACTTTTTGTAATAAAACTCTAGCATCAGAATACTTTATGGTAAAATTCCACCATTCTGAGTAGATGATTCCAATTTTATAGAGCATCTTCCAAAAAAGAGAAAGAGGAAAAACTTCCCAATTCTTTCTGTTGTATTAGTTTAATCCTTATGCTGCATCTACACAAGGGTAATATAAGCAAGGAAGATTATAATCAATTTCACACATAAATATAATGGCAACAATAACCAAATATGAGTATTCTTAATATTTTTATGAATAAAATATTCATCAAGGGAATACAAGGTATACTGTAACATTAGATCTCTTATTATGTAAGTCAGCACAAAGCAGAGTACAAGAAAAAATCAATTATGTAGTTATCGCTAAAGTTGCTTAAAAAAAAAGTTGCTACAACTAAATTCATGGTTATAGGGAAAACGTTTTAACACATTAGGACTCAAAGTGAACTTTATAAACCTGATAGAGTAACAAAATTTTGGAGCAAATATTTTGTTTAGTGATGAAGTATTAGAAGTATGAAAAACCTAGATAGCATATTAAAAAGCAGAGACAAAGGTCTGTATAGTCAAAGCTATGGTTTTTCTAGTAGTCATGTATGGATGTGAGAGTTGGACCATGAAGAAGGCTGAGCACTGAAGAATTGATGTTTTCAAATTGTGGTGCTGAAAAGACTCTTGAGAGTCCCCTGGGCTGCAAGGAGATCCAACCAGTAAATTCTAAAGGAAATCAATCCTGAACATTCATTGGAAGGACTGATGCTGAATCTCTAATACTTTGGCCACCTGATGTGAAGAGCTGACTCATTGGAAAAGATCCAGATGCTGGGAAAGATTGAGGGCAGGAAGAGAAGGGGACGACAGAGGATGAGATGGTTACATAGCATCACTGACTTAATCGACATGAATTTGAGCAAATCCCTGGAGATAGTGAATAACAAGGAAGCCTGGTTTGTCCATGGGGTCGGAAAGAGTTGGATACGACTTAGCGAGTGAACAACAAAGTCAGAAGCATGGTACCACTTTTTATTTAATATTCTATTTCAGGTGCCAGGCAGTTCAACAAAAGAAGAAAGGTAATAAAGTTATAAGAATTGGAACGATACAAAATTGTAATGATCACAGAAGGTATAATTATCTGTTTAGAGAACACAAGCTAATCTATGGGCTTCCCTGGTGGCTCAGACAGTAAAGTGTCTGCCTGCACTTCCTGGGTCAGGAAGATCCCCTGGAGAAGGAAATGGCAACCCATTCCAGTACTCTTGCCTGGAAAATTCCATGGATGGAGAAATCTCCTGGGCTACAGTCCATGGGGCCGCAAAGAGTCGGACATGACTGAGCGACTTCACTTTCTTTCTTTCTTTTAAGCTAATCTATAAAACATAATTCATGCATGTTAATTGTCATATGTGAAATCAATCACCAGCCCAGGTCTGATGCTCTGGGCTGGTGCACCGGGATGACCCAGGGGGAGGGAATCAGGAGGGAGGAGGGACGGGGGTTCTGGAGGGGGAGCATATGTATACCCATGGCGGATTCATGTCAATGTATGGCAAAAACCAACACAATAAAGTAAAGAAAATTAAAAAAAAACATAATTCATGAGAGTTTAAGAATACAAGACCAATTAAGTGTACATATATATATATATATCACAGCAAAAATCATACTTATATATATAATATATATGTATTATAAATAGAGTAGTATCTGGGTAAGTATTGGGAGACTAAAGACAACAGAGTAAGAGCCCAGACTCAGAGTCACCCACGTGTGGACAGTTGATCTATCAAGAGCTGTCACTGGATAAGTAGAGGAGACTGTAAAAAGTACTGACTTTAGATTAAAGATGAATGGAAGGAATTAACTTATTATAATGTTAATATTAGTCTTTTTAATGAACAATCTTATTTTAATACTTAAAAAGTTTGTGTGATCAACGAAACAAACTCATTTTTTATTCTTCACTAAGTTTTTTGAAAGAATTCATCAATGTATCTCTTCTGTCAGATTTACCCCCAAAGCAGATATTAAAAAAAGCAATATTAAAGCATAAAATTGTTACATTAAGTCATTCTTGACATAAAGTGATGATTTAGGGGGTTCTCATTAATACTTTTGCCACTATTTCATTTTTATCATCATCCTCTAGATCTAATTCATTCTACCATCTTCTTTTCTACTATTTCCCCCATATAAATCATGTACTATGTACTTTTTCCTTCTTTATAGTGCAGTGTTAATAATTAAGGTTAAGTTTCTATTTTATTTGAACCATCAGAGTATAATACAATAGTCAATGTAACTTTTAATTAAAATGGTGGTTAATCCTTTAGAAAATATAAATACATTGATTAACATGAAATATAATCTCAGTTGAGTGGAAAACCTTACTTTAGGTGATTTCCACAGATTTCATGTTCTTTCAGTTCAGTTCAGTTCAGTCGCTCAGTCACGTCCGACTCTTTGTGACCCCATGAACCGCAGCACGCCAGGCCTCCCTGTCCATCACCAACTCCCAGAGTCCACCCAAACCCATGTCCATCGAGTCGGTGATGCCATCCAGCCATCTCATCCTCTGACACTGAGAACTCTCAAAATCTCTGAGAAGACCATCCCTGGGGCCAAGACAGTTTGTCTACTTCTAAAATGACTGTTAGAAGAGATTTTGGAAATAAAGAGGATCTACCCCTTATGATTTGCTTAATAGATCTTATGAAGTATTTTATATTTACACAGTTTTTCCTAGTTGTTGTTTTTCAGTCGCTAAGTTGTGTCCAGTTCTTTGCAACCCCATGGACTGCAGCATGCCAGGCTTCCCTGTCCTTCACTATCTCCTGGAGTTTTCTCAAGTTCATGTCCATTGAGTCAGTGATGCCATCCAACCATCTCCCCCTTCTCCTTTTTCCTTTGATCTTTCACAGCATCAGGATGTTTTCCTATGAGTTGGCTCTTTGTATCAGGGGGCCAAAATATCAGAGCTTCAGCTTCAGAGTCAATCCTTCCAGTGAATATTCAGGGTTGATTTCCTTGAGGATTGACTGGTGTGATCTCCTTACTACAGTGCAGCACAGTGGATTCAGAATGTGGTTGTATCTATATATAAGTGAGTATCTGTTAGTCTTGTGTGGTGGGATGAACTCATATTGAGATCAGAGAGGAACTTTAAGTGAGCCATGGCTTGGACTCTTTGTCCACCTTGACATTACCTCTACTGTTAGAATCCCAGTTTCCCTCCTCATGTGTAGCACACACAAACTCACAGAATGGTTGTAAGGATAAGAAATAACCTATACAGCTATTTACCAGAAACATACTAGGTCCTCAGTAGAAGGGTAATCATCTTTTACTGCTAGGAAGTGACAAGCTTCCTGCCTTTTATCACTTCCTTCCAAAAGCACAGTGATTGTAATGAGGTTTTAAAGCTGACTTGTCTGCAATGAAAACTCTGAATATTTGCAAATCTGTTACTGGAAGATGCACACTGTTTTTATGAGACACTCACTGACCTGAAGAACACCGTATAGTGCATTTTGTTGGAGGTTTTTCTCAGTCGACAAGGTCCATTTACACAATGATTGTTGTCTTGATAAAACCTGCTGAAAAATAATACACCATTTCACCTGTTATTATTTGAATTGGCTGTTGGTATGCTTTGTTCCTTAGAAAACATATTTATGACAAGAAAGATTTATGTTGAGCTTGAAAGTTTAATAACTATTTTCCCTAAATCATTCCTATCTCATAAAACACTAAGTTGTAGGAAATACTTTCCATATTTTATAAATGAAAAATAGTGTCTCGGGATAAAAAGAATTGGGACCCAACTCTTGGTCATTCTCCTGAAAAATCCTGTCTTTACCTCACTCCTATGACAAAATACAAAGCAACTATGACAACAGTGATAAGAGTTAAATGTGCTGAGAAATTCTGTTGGCAGTTGGATTGGTGAGTGAGTAACTGGCTCTGCTAGGATGCTGTCTTAATTTCACTTTGTGCCCAATTGCTGTGACTGAAATGCAAAGGCGCTTCTTCTGAGAGACACGAGTACATGCTTTCCTTCCTTCAACAGGTCCTTGTGAGGTGCTGACCTCACAGGCCTCAGGTGCAGATGATGAGCAAGACGGTCCAACTCTGGTTTCATAAAACTTAAGTTCTGCTTATCTTGTTCATTGCAATCTATTACTGATGTCCTTTCAGCAGTATTAATCAAAGATGATTGGGGAGGATTGAGTTTGTAGATGAATATGATTAGAAATGACCAAATTGTTAGGATATATACACATATGTCACTCATATGTCAGTAACACTGGAAGGAAGGAAGCAAAGACATAAGCACATACATACAGACATAGGAATAAAAGAAATGACTCAATATTTGGTCCTTGGGAATAATCACAATATTTCATTTTTTTCATAAGAAACTCATAATGATCCTTTAAATCACACTTACTTCTAAGTGTAAGTATCCGCTTGTTTAACTTGCTTTCATACCTACTCTTCTAAGCTCCTAATTGTCATGATTGGACTCTCGGCTCCTAGAAGATTCAAATCCATCTCCCACTTCCTTTTATTGAGATACTCTTAGCTTGATTCGCCTTCCCTGGCTGTTCAGATGGTAAAGAATTTGCCTACAGTGCAGGAGACCCAGGTTCAATCCCTGGGTTGGGAAGATCCCCTGGAGAAGGGAATGGTTGCCCACTCCAGTATCCTTGTCTGGAGAATCCCCATGGACAGAGAAGCCTGGTGGGCTGCAGTCCATGGGGTCGCAAAAAGTCGGACATGGCTAAGAGACTAACACTTTCACTTTCAATATTAGTTAAAATTCATAGTGTATTATAGTTAGAATTAAAATGTTTTAGAATTTTTCTGTTGATCATTGGAGGTGAATCAATAGAAATCCATTTCAATTTGATCAGTTGTTAGAACTGGTACAAAATACTCTGAAAGCTTAAAGTAGTACCTGATCTTTCTTTCATCCTTTTAACTCACATTTAATTGAATGGCTTTTATGGTAGTAGATTTTGTATGATTCTTAGAAAAGAATAATCTGACAAGAAAGAATCTTTAAAAATGAAATAAAAAATAAAACCGCTAATAAAATTTATGATCCAGTTTTCACAAACCCATACTTTTTTGATATATATCGTATGCCTAAATTTATCAGATAATTGGTATGTCAATAAAAACTTTCAAATAGTAAATAATAACACATCATTATTCAAGTTTTGTTGTTGTTGTTGTTAATATAATTCCTTTTTTCAACTTTTTTAATTCAGAATTTTTCATTCAAGCCATCTATTATTTATTTAAAATCCTATTTCTACTTGTTATCTATTATTAGGTATAAATTGAACTTCAGCAATGTTTTTTAAATGCCTAAAGTTTTACAAAGACTTGACATAGTATCCTATTTGTCCTTGACCAAGAATACATTTATTCTCATAAAATTAATTTTTCATCACTAAGTTGATGACTTTTTATTACAACTTTATTATTTTCATTCTGATAAGTGATGTGATGCTAGTCAAAAAGTTTAAGCATTAATCTTAATAATTAAAGTCATGTCATGATCTAAATTGGATTGTGAAATACTGTTTTCACCTCATATCCAAAACAGGCACCCCAAGTGTCAAATCACATCATCTAAAATTTGATCCCTTAGTTTATTATATTTAATGATAGAGAAAGTCTAGTGCCAAGAATGTAATTTTAGTTTCCTGTTGTTTTCAGAAACCCAGAGCCTCACTTAGATTTGGGAACAGACCATTTCTACAATAATGACACAATTATGTGTGTATGAAAAAGCAGTTTTTAGACTTTTTAATCAAAATTAATTTCCAAAGATATTATTGAAGTCTAACATTTTCTTAATGTTGATTTCTTTTAAAATTTAAAGTCATGGAAACTACTTTATAATAGTGCAATACTATTCAATACTTTGCCATCAAATCATTTAAAACTAACAATGTAAAAATAAGAATTTTCAACCTTGATCCATAACAAATAGTTTTAAAATACCTCTGATTTTAATCATGTTGCCAGCTTCTATTCCCTGAAAATCAAATTGGCCATTCACTCAGGTGAATTTGACTATATTGTACAGTACTTTAATTATGGAATTCATGATATCTTATTACATTCTCTTGTTTATATTTGCAGTGACTAGCATAGTGCCTGGAAGTTGAAAGGTATGGTAAATAAGTGGATGAGTGAATGAATATATGAACTATATCCATCCAATCATAATTGCCCAAGAAATGATTTTGTTCCTTCTCAACTGATAACTGCTCATCAACTGAGTGGAGATTGATGGCAAAATTATCATTAATGTTTCACTTAATATACTTATTTGACAAATATGGTCTGTTTGGTTCTAGAAATAGTCCCATGAACCAAGAGGAAAGGTAAATTTATCTAGCATGTGATCTGGTCTTAAGGCTTTTGTGTTGTTCTCAACTTTGCAGATGAATAGAGTTCTCTTTTTAAAAATTGTGTAGAGACTTCCCTGGTGGTTCAGTGGTTAAAACACCACACTTTCATTGCAGGGGGCACAGGTTCAATCCCTAGCCAAGGAACTAACTTCCTGCATGCCTTGCGTGTGGCCCCAAAATAGGAAAGTTAATGTGTGAATGGACATATTCACCTTGACAATTGCGGATGCTACATGTTGCTTTTCTGCATTTTCTGTGTTTAGCTAGAGAGATTGCAGGCTGAAAATACATCTGCGTGGGACAAGAGGGAGCTACTTGAAACAGAAAAACAAGGACTGGAGAGGGAAAATAGGAGGCTAAAGGTCCAGGTGAGAGAAATGGAAGAACTCCTGCATGGGAGAAATAGATTAAGTGAAAACTCCAAAGGTCCTGTTTTCAAGACATCGAATGTTGAACTACAGGAGAGAAACAAGGTATGGGAGCTCTTTGGAAGCAAATGTCCTCACTTCCTTTGTATTTCTGCCCTGGGGACTGGTGGGTGCTGCGTTAACTTTCATAGCCTCGAGTCTGAATACACTTCTTTATGCTATCTCATATCTGATAGTTTGATCTTTTCCCATGGTAATATAAAATATATCTCAAATGTTGTTCATGCATAGGAAAAGAGAGCGTGACAGACTTTGAGTGAACATGTTAGAGTATGTTCACTGAAAATCTGAGAGTTTCAGGCTTTTCCAAAAGGAAGAAAAGCATGATGTTAGGAAAGGACCTCTGTGTGTTTGGTTTCCTGTTATAGTTTTGTCTCAGTTATCCAAGCAGTCGATCTTATTTTTCAGTGAGTGTTTCTCTCCATTAGTTTGGGCAGCTATACAATTCAGATTTGTTGGTGGCTAAGGTAAGTATCCACATAAACATTTAAACATAGCTGTTACACATCTCTTTGGTTTCTTTTCAATTCAGTTCATTTCAGTCGCTCAGTCGTGTCCGACTCTTTGTGACCCCATGAACTGCAGCACGCCAGGCCTCCCTGTCCATCACCAACTCCTGGAGTCTACCCAAACCCATGTCCATCGAGTCAGTGATGCCATCCAGCCATCTCATCCTCTGTCATCCTCTTCTCCTCCTGCCCGCAAACCTTCCCAGCATCAGATTCTTTTCCAATGAGTCAACTCTTCACATGAGGTGGCCAAAGGATTGGAGTTTCAGCTTCAACATCAGTCCTGCCAATGAACGCCCGGGACTGATCTCCCTTAGCATGGACTGGTTGGGTCTTCCTGCAGTCCAAGGGACTCTCAAGAGTCTTCTCCAACACCACAGTTCAAAAGCATCAATTCTTTGGCGCTCAGCTTTCTTCACTGTCCAACTCTCACATCCATACATGACCACTGGAAAAACCACAGCCTTGACTAGACGGATGTTTGTTGGCAAAGTAATGTCTCTGCTTTTCAGTATGCTGTCTAGATTGGTCATAACCTTCCTTCCAAGGAGTAAGCATCTTTTAATTTCATGGCTGCAGTCACCATCTGCAGTGATTTTGGAGCCCCCCAAAATAAAGTTTGACACTGTTTCCACTGTTTCCCCATCTACTTCCCATGAAGTGATGGGACCAGATGCCATGATCTTAGTTTTCTGAATGTTGAGCTTTAAGCCAACTTTTTCACTCTCCTCTTTCACTTTCATCAAGAGGCTTTTTAGTTCCTCTTCACTTTCTGCCATAAGGGTGGTGTCATCTGCATATCTGAGGTTATAGATATTTCTCCCGGCAATCTTGATTCCAGCTTGTGCTTCTTCCAGCCTAGCATTTCTCATGATGTACTCTGCATATAAGTTAAATAAGCAGGGTGACAGTATACAGCCTTGACGTACTCCTTTTTCTATTTGGAACTAGTCTGTTGTTCCATGCCCAGTTCTTTTATTTTATTTTTATTTATTTTAAGCAGCTTCATTGAGATAAAATTTTCATACCATTCAACTCACTCTTTTAAAATTTACTATTCAGTTTTTTTTTTAGTATATTTACCAGATTGTACAAATATCACTACTATTTAATTTTTGTCCACCTTGTAAAGAGATACCATACCCTCCATATTCTCCACCACCATTCCCCTCCCTCTCCAGGAACCCTATGAAACTACTCAATCTATTGTATGTCTATATAGATTTGGCTGTTCTGAGAATTTCATATAAATGTAACCATATAATGTGTAGTCTTTTGGAACTGGCGTCTTTCACTTAGCATAACATTTTCAAGGTTCATCCATGTTGTAACATGTATTAATACTTCATTATTTATTAATATAATAATATTCAATTATATGGCTATAATGCATTTTGTTGCTCTCTTCATCAGTTGATGGATATATGGATTTTTTTCCCCTACTTCTTGTATACTATAAGTAGTATTTCAATAAACCTTCACAATATAATTTATTTTTTATTTATTTATTTTTTTTAAAATTTTCTTTCCTTTATTGTGTTGGTTTTGCCATACATTGACATGAATTTGCCATGGGTATACATATGTTCCCCTTCCAGAACCCCCCTCCCTCCTCCTTCCCGATTCCCTCTCTTTGGGTCATCCCAGTGCACCAGCCCTGAGCATCAAACCTGGGCTGGTGATTGATTTCACATGTGATAATTAACATGTTTCAATGCCGTTCTCCCATATCATCCCACCCTTGCCCTCTTCCACAGAGTCCACAAGACTGTTCTATACATCTGCGTTCCTTTTGCTGTCTCACATACACGGTTCTCGTTACCATCTTTCTAAATTCCATATATATGCGTTAGTATACTGTATTTTTGTTTTTCCTTCTGGCTTACTTCACTCTATATAATAGGCTTCAGTTCCGTCCACCTGAGTAGAACTGATTCAAATGAATTCTTTTTAATGGCTGAGTAATATTCCATTGTGTATATGTACCACAGCTTGCTTGCTTTCTTTTTTTTTTAATTTTTTTTATTTTATTGTGTTGGTTTTGCCATACGTTGACATGAATCCGCCATGGGTATACATATGTCCCCCTCCAGAATCCCCCCTCCCTCCTCCGTCCCAATTCCCTCCCCCTGGGTCATCCCGGTGCACCAGCCCCGAGCATCAGACCTGGGCTGGCGATTGATTTCACATATGATAATTAACATGTTTCAATGCCATTCTCCCATATCATCCCACCCTTGCCCTCTTCCACAGAGTCCACGAGACTGTTCTATACATCTGCGTTTCTTTTGCTGTCTCGCATGCAAGGTTCTCGCTGCCATCTTTCTAAATTCCATATATATGCGTTAGTATACTGTATTTTTGTTTTTCCTTCTGGCTTACTTCACTCTGGATAATAGGCTCCAGTTCCGCCCACCTGAGTAGAAGTGATTCAAATGAATTTTTTTAATGCTGAGTAATATTCCATTGTGTATATGTACCACAGCTTCCTTATCCATTCTTCTGTCGATGGACATCTAGGTTGCTCCCATGTCCTGGCTATTGTAAACAATGCGGCGATGAACCTTGGGGTACACGTGTCTCTTTCAATTCTGGTTTCCTCGGTGTGTATGCCCAGCAGTGGGATTGCTGGGTCATATGGCAGTTCTATTTTCAGTTTTTTAAGGAATCTCCACACTGTCTTCCATAGTGGCTGTACTAGTTTGCATTCCCACCAACAGTGTAAGAGGGCTCCCTTTTCTCCACATCCTCTCCAGCATTTATTGCTTGTAGATTTTGGATGGCAGCCATTCTGACTGGTGTAAAATGGTACCTCATTGTGGTTTTGATTTGCATTTCTCTGATAATGAGTGATGTTGAGCATCTTTTCATGTATTTGTTAGCCATTTTTATGTCTTCTTTGGAGAAATATCTGTTTAGTTCTTTGGCCCACTTTTTGATTGGGTCGTTTATTTTTCTGGAATGGAGCTGCAGGAGTTGCTTGTATATTTTTGAGATTAATTGTCCGTTACTTCGTTTGCTATTATTTTCTCCCATTCTGAAGGCTGCCTTTTCACCTTGCTTTTAATTTCCTTTGTTGTGCAGAAGCTTTTAATTTTGCATTCCTATACACTAACAATGAGAAAACGGAAAGAGAAATTAAGGAAACAATTCCATTCACCATCGAAACAAAAAGAATAAAATACTTAGGAGTATTTCTACCTAAAGAAACAAAAGACTTGTATATAGAAAACTATAAAACACTGATGAAAGAAATCAAAGAGGACACAGATAGATGGAGAAATATACCGTGTTCATGGATTGGAAGAATAAATATAGTGAAAATGAGTATACTACCCAGAGCAATCTATAGATTCAATGCAATTCCTATCAAGCTACCAGAGGTCTTTTTCAGAGAATTAGAACAAATAATTTCACAATTTGTATGGAAATACAAAAAACCTCATATAGCCAAAGCAATCTTGAGAAAGAAGAATGGAACTGGAGGAATCAACCTACCTGACTTTAGGCGATACTACAAAGCCACAGTCATCAAGACAGTATGGTACTGGCACAAAGACAGAAATATAGATCAATGGAACAAAATAGAAAGCCCAGAGATAAATCCACACATCTATGGACACCTTATCTTTGACAAAGGAGGCAAGAATATACAATGGAGAAAAGACAATCACTTTAACAAGTGGTGCTGGGAAAACTGGACAGCCACTTGTAAAAGAATGAAACTAGAACACTTTCTAACACCATACACAAAAATAAACTCAAAATGGATCAAAGATCTAAACATAAGACCAGAAACTATAAAACCCCTAGAGGAAAACATAGGCAAAACACTCTCCGACATAAACCAAAGCAGGATCCTCTATGACCTACCTCCCAGAATATTGGAAATAAAAGCACAAATAAAAAAATGGGACCAGTTCTTTTTTTTTTATTTTATTTACATTATTGTGTTGGTTTTTCCATACATTGACATGAATCTGCCATGGATATACACGCGTTCCCCTTCCAGATCCCCCCTCCCACCTTCCTCCTGATTCCATCTCTCTGGGTCATCCTGGTTCTAACTGTTGCTTCCTGACCCACATACAGTTTTCTCAAGAGACAGATCAGATGGTCTGGTATTCCCATCTCTTTCAGAATTTCCCACAATTTATTGTGATCCACACAGTCAAAGGCTTTGGCATAATCGATAAAGCAGAAATAGATGTTTTTCTGGAACTCTCTTGCTTTTTCGATGATCCAGTGGATGTTGGAAGCAGAGTATATTAAGAGGAGGTGGCAAGAATACACAGAAGAACTGTACAAAAAAGATCTTGACCACCCAGATAATCATTATGGTGTGATCACTCACCTAGAGACAGATATTTTGAAATGTGAAGTCAAGTGGGCCTTAGAAATCATCACTATGAACAAAACTAGTGGAGGTGATGAAATTCCAGTTGAACTATTTCAAATCCTGAAAGATGATGCTGTGAAGGTGCTGCACTCAATATGTCAGCAAATTTGGAAAGCTCAGCTATGGCCACAGGACTGGAAAAGGTCAGTTTTCATTCCAGTCCCAAAGAAAGGCAATGCCAAAGAATGCTTGAACTACCGCACAATTGAACTCATCTCACAGGCTAGTAAAGTGATGCTCAAAATTCTCTAAGCTAGGCTTCAACAGTACATGAACCGTGAACTTCAGGTGTTTAAGCTGGTTTTAGAAAAGGCAGAGAAACCAGAGATCAAATTGCCAACATCTGCTAGTTTCTTTTTAGTGTCAGAAAAATTATTTTTAAGTCAGTTAAACACATCATGTTACAAATAGCCTTTATAGGCTATAACATAAATGGTAAACCCAGAATTACAGTCAAATTTTGACTTTGAGAAAGTTAGGTTGCCTTGGAATTTTGTCCTAAAGCCAATAGACATATTTATTGCTATGGATGTCATTTTTTTGATACATGGCTTTAAGATTTTTAAAACATTCTCTCAGTGGCAGTTGTAATTTATATGCATTAGCATCAATATGTTGCAAAACATATACAGCTTGTTCTGTTTCTCCCATGAAAGCAGCTATGGTACCTTAATGCATCATTCTATCTTTTTCAATCAATTCCTTTAACAATGAGTTAAAAATGAATTTGAAAAGTTCATATTTTTTGAGTCATATAAGTAGTTCATACTCATATCAGCTGTAAAAGCTAAATGGGCAGAAAAATTGAATTCCATATTACTTTTCTTTATTCTTTGTGATTTTAGGGATTTATTGCAAATATAAGATGAAATTGGATTACTGTCTCATGACTTGGTGTTGCAAATATCTAAAGTTAAATGTTATAGTCAGTGATCATAATTTTCTATTGTACAGATTCATAAACTATCCGTAATGGTGTGTGCTTTTGACATATACACAACTGATAAACCTGTAGAGAATATTTTGCAGCTTGCCACTCATGAAAGCACAGAATTATTTCAATTATGGGTCAAGTTTCAATCATCAAAATATATGTTTCCCTTTGATTCACTGAACAGAGCAAGCATTTATTTATATTATACCCTGTGCCAGTCACTGCTCTGGATGCTGGCGATGTGAAGATGACTATGTCATTATCCTTGCCCAGCATGGGCTTAGGATAAATATTGATATTTTTATCAATAATACATTGTGATGATGGCTGAGAGCAAAGTGGAATGGGAACATGAAAGAAGAAGTACTTCATTCTCCTCTACTTTGATGCCTTTCTGGTTATATCCAGCTGTTATAGCATAAAGTGTGTCAGTTAGCAAGTATGAGGGCTGATTGGGGCCTGTTTGGAGCTGGTGTGTGTGTGTGTGCTCAGTCGTTTCAGTCTTATCCAGCTCTTTGAGACCCTGTGGACTGTGGCCTGCCAGGTTCCTCTGTCCATGGGATTCTCCAGGCAAGAATACTGGAGTGCGTTGCCATGCTCTCCTGCAGGGATCTTCCCGACCTAGGGATCAAACCCACGGCTCCTGTAGCTCCCGCTTTGCAGGCAGATTTTACCAGTGAGCCACCAGGGAAGCTCTTGGAGCTGGTATATATGCCAATGTGCCTTATTGTGTTTGCAGACCACTCTGAGTTTAGACTTGGGCTCTTGGGGCCAATGTAGTTCTTTGGTCTAGAACTAGACAGAGCTTGGAAACCAGGAAGATTTTGGAGGATCTGAACAACTCATTGGGTGTGCTCAATAACCACAAGACTGTTCCTTAAGTGTGTATCATTCTGATGGCTGGGAGTAGGTGTTAGTGAATTTTTTTAAACTTTCTTCATTAAGAAATCAGACTCACTACTTAAACTAAAGGTGTCCCAGGTGGTACTAGTGGTAAAGAACCCATCTGCCAATGCCAGAAACATAAGAGACTCAGGTTCAGTCCCTGAATGGGGAAGTTCCCCTGGAGGAGGGCACGGCAACCTGCCCCAGTATTCTTGCCTGGTGAGTTCGATGGACAGAGGAGCCTGGTGGGCTATAGTCCATTGGGTCGCAAAGAGTTGGATGTGACTGAAGCAAGTTAGCAAGCACATGTAAGATCCACAACTGTAAATGTCACTCATTGCATGCAAAGAAACTATTGCTACTTTTTTTAGTCCCAACATCTCAAGTTTCCATCTTATGATGGCTTATTATATATTTTAAATTAGTAGAATAGCCTCTCCGTATAATTAGATTAACAGGTAGCTCAGCTGGTAAAGAATTCACCTGCAATGCAGGAGACCCCGGGTTGATTCCTGGGTCAGGAAGATCCCCTGGAAAAGGGATAGGCTACCCGCTCCAGTATTCTTGGGCTTCCCTGGTGGTTCAGATGGTAAAGAATCCACCTGCAATGTGGGAGACCTGGGTTTGATCCTTGGGTTGGGAACATCCCCTGGAAGTGGACATGGCAACTCACTCCAATATTCTTGCCTGCAGAGGAGCCTGGCGGGCTACAGTCCATGGGGTGGCAAAGAGTTGGACATGACTGAGTGATTATCAGTATGATCATTTTTAAAATGCTAAACTCATAAATCTCATACAAACATAAAATGAACACATGTGAAGGATTTTATTTAATTCATCCACTCCTGAACCAACTAGTAAGATGATATAGCCAGTTGAATGAAGGATCTAAGTAACAAGATAACTGGGCAGCCAGGAATGCATAAATGAGTTTGGTTATCAGATGCAAAACTGATTTTTTTTTTCCCCACAAGGGATAAAGAAATTTTCCACCAGGCAAAATTAGTCTGCATCTCTATGGATGAGAGTAACCTATGCATTGCTGCGGGTTATCTAGAAATTATGCGGTCATGTGTACAATAGCCTATGGACACTGAAAGCCTCAGGTCCCTTTAGAGTGATCAAACCCTAGCGGAAGAATGGTGTTCAGTTCAGTTCAGTTCAGTCGCATCTGACTCTTTGCGACCCCATCAACTGCAGCACGCCAGGCCTCCCTATCACCAACTCCCGGAGTCCACCCAAACCCATGTCCATTGAGTCGGTGATGCCATCCAGCCATCTCATCCTCTGTCATCCCCTTCTCCTCCTGCCCTCAATCTTTCCCAGCATCAGGGTTTTTCCAATGATTCAGTGCTTCACATGAGGTGGCCAAAGTATTGGAGTTTCAGCTTCAACATCAGTCCTTCCAATGAACACCCAGAATGGTGTTAGAAAGGACCATGTTTCCCAGGGCTTTGTGAAGAGAAGAGGAAAAACAAACAAACAAACAAACAGAAATAAAGAAACAGCTGTAAGGACTTCACTAATTCAAATCCCTTTTTTGAGCTCTTACCTGTCCTGTTTCTCTCTCTGTTAGCTTCTTTGAACTTTAGGATAGAGAATAAGGTAAGAGAACTTGAAAGAAAGGAAAGGAAAAGTGGAGTTTGTGACCACCATAAGGTGATAAAACTAAACAAAACAACCCAAGAGGAAACAAGCACATATTACCTAATATTTATCAAAAAATGTCATGATTTTGCTGTAATGGAGAAAAGTAGAATTGCAATTCCCTACAATTTTGGAAAATAGTCTACCCTGTAGGACTCATGTGGTTTCTTTAGGGTATGGCAGAGATTTCTGTGCTTGTGAAGCCTTGATCCTCTTGATCTGCAGTATATGTATTTTCTATTGCAAACCATACTTTTTCAAGTATGAAACATCATTGGAATAAGTGGTCAGTATTCTTCTGAGCAAGACCCCATGGCTAGTCAACATGCGTCTCATGAAGCATGTTGGAAGCCTGATTTCTTCAATCATTCTGGCAACTGATTCCCTTCATGCGGGTCACATTCGGGGTCATTCTCAGAAAGTTAATGTGACAGAGTGGTAATTGATGTGTCTCAGGAAAATGATGGATTAATCCCAAAGTGGAAAGGCCATCAAAGTCAATTCCTAATGAATTTGCTTTACTGACAGTGTCCATTCTTTGAACAGTAATGGCCTTACGTATATTTTGTTTAGCAACTTTGTCTTCAGAAATGTATTATTTCCATTCAGTGGTATAGCAGGCAGCTCTCTTAATTTTAACTTTCCTCCATTCATTATCATTCTTCCAAAGCCTTCCTCATTTGTTAAACCATTTAAGAATAAACAATAATTATAACTATTCTTTTACTGTTAGAGAAGTAAATATGGAACACTATAATTTGATGTTATTAGATTTATTATATTATCTTCCTGTGTTTTTCTTTAGCTGTTCTTACTCTGCTTTGCTCTGAGATACACTAGAAATTTCAACTTTTAAAATAGTTATTAGTAAATACTCATATAACTATATTGCTTCTCGGCCTTGGCTAAGATCAAGTGTTAATAGTTATATAACTATAGAGATGTTTAGACATATGGAAAAATATAACAAAAGTATGTCAAATATGCTATATCTTATTAATAAAAATGAAAATAATTTGTTTTGAAGAGTAGCATGTATACCACACTATTAAACCCTAGGCTACACAGAAGACATTTTTCAAAATTAATTATTTACTCATGAAACTGAAAAACACATCCACAGCTTTGTGTACATTTTAACAAAGGTGAAGGGAATTATGTAGATTGAGCAGAATAATGTCCTTTTGCCTAAGAAATTCTGAAGTTAGCAGAGATAAAGATATTTAAGTACCATTTACAAATATCATAAGGATGATGTCTACAGAAAGCACCCCACTGAATTGAAATAAATCAATATACTGCAAAATAGGGTGGCATTTGCTTTAATATAATATGATTGCTTTCACCTCCTCGAATACACACACATATGCAGGCACACTCACGTACGTGCACACACACACAGTGAACTTATTTCTACAAAATTAATACTAAACTAGGAGTATTAGTTTTCTTCCCCTTTTGTGGTTCTCTACTGGAGCAAAAGTGTACACATAAGATTTTGTATGCATGAAGCAGCATTTCTGGGAGTAAATTATTTGCGGGTGGAGTTCTACTTTCTCATACTAAAACACCAAATGCTGTCATGTCTTGTGAAATTAAAATTATGAATATTAAATCTCAGTCCATGTTTTTGGCACATCCTCACAAATGTGTGGCAGATCATGAAATGAATGTGTGTGTTTATTCTTTGATTTTCATTATTTAAATTTTTACTGTATATTTTGATTTATCTTTAATTCTCATCCTCTCTCTTTTATTCTATTACAAGGCAAATGTGAGAGGGCAACAAAGTCTGTAGGGTTAATGGGATCTTTTATCAGCCTTTAAAACCTTCTTTTTATGTATCAGATGAATAACATTTATCCCATAACCAATTAAAATGAGGATGCAAATGTTGACTCTTTAGGTCACTTATATTTTACAGAATTAGAACTTCATGAAATTTTATAGGTTTTGATATTCAGATATGAAATTATATCTCATTTTTTATTTAATATGACTGGCATACTACTAATAATTTGCTATATTATTATAAAATGATTGACAGTTCCCATAGCTGTTGTCAGTTGATTTATATATTAGACTGATTTAAAACAATGATAAAAATAATATTTAGCTTCTTATTTAAAATGACAAAATGCTATGGTTATAATATTTCTTAAAATTAAAAACCAAATTAAAAATAAAGCTATAAGACTAGAGGAAAACTCAAATAGCTTTAATAGGGTTGAGACATTCCCAATTTTTTTTTTCTCTCTTATAATGAAATCATAGTACATAAAGCTAACCAGTTTTTAAAAGTCTTCATTGTGTTTGTTACAATATTGTGTCTGCTTTAGCCATTTTTGGCTTATTGGCAACAAGGCATGTGGGATCCTAGCTCTCTCGAACCAGCACCCTCTGCGTTGGAAGGCGAAGACCCAACCAGTGGACCACCAGGGCCATTTTAAAGTGAATAACTTTGTGGCATTTGATAAATTCACGACATTGTACAACCACTTCTGGTTCTAAAACATTTTCATCATTCCCCAAGGAAATCTAGTATTATATAGAAATTCTCCCAAGACCCCAGGAACCACAGATTTCTTTTCTGTCTCCATGGATTTACCTATTCTGGCTATTTCATGTGAATGGAATCATACAACACGTAACCTTTTGTATCTGGCTTCTTTAACATAAGGTTTCTGAGGTCCCTGAACTGTGCAGCCAGCGTCAGCACTTTCTGTCTTTCTTTGTTGGCTGTATAGTATTTGATTTTATGGATATACCACAATTTGGTCATCCATTCATGGGCTGATGGATACCTGGATTGCTTCCATCTTTTGGTTCTTTTGAGCAGACCTATTAAGAACAGGAATGTTCATGTACTTATTTGGGTACCTGTTTTCAATTCTTTCTGGTATAGATAGGGGTAGAATTTCTGGGTCATATGGTAATTATATAACTTTGGAGAGACCAACAATGTTTTGTTGACTGAGCCATTACTCTTCTAGTACAACATATGAGAATTATTATTTCCCCATTTCCTCAGTGACACTTGTTCTTTTTTGGTTTCGTTATATATATAAATATACCCATCCTACTGGTTGTGAAGTGGTAAATCTTGTTGTGGTTTTGATTTGCATCTCTCTCATGACCAACAATGTTGAAAATATTTCATAGGCTTCTTGGCTACTTCTGTCTTTTCTTCAGAGAAATGTCTATTCAGGCCATTAGCCCATGTTTAAATAAGGCTGTTTGCCTTTATGTTGTTGAGTTGTGAGAGCTTTTTATATATTGTGGATATTAAACCCTTCTCAGATATATGATTTGCTAGCATTTTCTACCAGTCTTTAGCTTATCTTTTCATTTTCTTGATAGTGCCTTCTGATGTATGCAGGTTTTTTTTGCATGCAGTTTTTAATTCTTATGTGTGCCAGTTTATTTTTTGTTTTGTTGTTCATACTTTTAACATGTAATTTCTAGGAATCTATCACTAAATCAAAGTTATGATAATTTACTCCTATGGCTTCTTCTAAGACTTTTATAATTTTACATGTTATGTTTAGATCATTGATCTCATTTGAGCTAATTTTTATATATGGTTCTAAGTAGGGGTCCTACTTACTTGTTTTACATATGGATTTCCAGTTACCTCAGCACAACTTGTCTAGCAGACTATTTTTTTCCCTATTGAATAGTCTTGGCACTTTTGTTGAAAATCAGCTGTTAATAGATGTACGGGTTTGTTTTCTGAATTTTCACTTCTAGTCCATTGGTTTACAGATTTACCATTATATCAGAGAATTCACTTTATAGTAATTTTCAAAATCAAGAAATGTGGTTTCTCCAATTTTGTTCTGCTTTTCAACATCATTTTGTATATTCAAGGACAATTGAAATTCCTTAAGAATTTGGGGATGAGCTTTTCCATTTCTGCAAAAATGCCGTAAGGATTTTGATAGGGACTCCATTGAGTCTATAGGTGACTTGTGGGAATATTGAGATCTGTTATATTTGTGTTTCTCCAAAATTCAGACATAAAAACCTAAATTCTGATGTGATGGTGTTGGAAGTGGGGCCTTTGGGAGATGATGAGGTGTGAGAGCAGAGCCCTCATGAAAGGAATTATTGCCCTTATGAAAGAGTCTCCAGAGGGCATGTTACATTATTATTCAATGAAAGTGGTAACTGTTAAATGGGTGGTTCCGCTCATATATAACAGGTAAATAGGACCAAATATTAAAGAGTGAAAGAATGAAACTCTTATCCTGGGTCCATGCTCAATATTTGAGTGATTTTGGTCAAGGAATAATCTTTGTGGTTTAGTTTTTTTAAACTTTAAAAGTTTGGAAAAAAAATACCTAAAGATGCTTCCAACACCCAAATTCACAGTCCTATTATATTTTTGAACATTTAGCTACTGGTTTAAATAAAGACATTAATTCAGATTCATGAGGACAATGCAATATTTCTTTGGAATTTCAGTTTATTTTTACTAAAATGGCTATTGGCTCCTAGTACAATTTAGTGTACTCTTTCCACTTACTGGATTTATTTCTTTTTAATTCACACGGTTAAATTTAATATGGTTGTTGACATAATTGAGAGATTTTTCATTTCATATTTCTCTGCCACTGGCCAACACTTTGTTTCCCTATCATTTTATTATGCTTAATTTAATGGTGTTTAAATATCTGCAGCATTTGGCAGCCTTTCTAATTCTCTCTAAATTCTAGGAAAAGAGAGGAGAGGAAGCACCAATACATCAGTAACAAGAATCATTTCTTTGCTTTTAAACTAGTTTTGATTAATTTTCCATTACGTAGTTCCTTTTTTTTTCTTTTGTGTGGGTGGTTCTATTTCAGTGCAAAGTGAATAGGAAATCAATCAAGAAGCAATAATTACATATCACACTCATATTTCACATTCACTTCTTTTCTATTATTCTGAAAGCTTGTTACTCCATGTATGCTTCATAGAATTTACGTGGTGAAAATAAGGAATTTAAAAATAGATTAGATGTTCTGATCTCTTAGAGCAGTGTTTCTTAACGTTGAATCCTGATCCTGTCTGTCACAGATAGAGTGCTGTCTGAAAATAAAAATCCTGAATTAATAGGCATATGACTTGGGAGCTAGAAATGTATATATTTTAAAACAATAAACTAGGTGATTTTTATGTACACTAAGATTTGGAAAATCACCATTAATATCAATGTTCCCAGATACTTTGTAATATTACCCTTTGTAATAATTGTAAATGCCTTCAGGTTATTTCTGATATGGCATTATTGAAGTGTGTGTGTGTATGTCTGTGCGTGCAAGAGTATGTGTATTTATGCGTTTGTATGTGTGTGTTTAACTTTAGGAAGGATGGCAGTTGGGGTAAATGTCTTCTGTTAATGGTAATTTTAAACTTTTTATTTTCAAGGACATTTTATACACATTATGATTAATTGAAATAAACATCACAAATGAAATTTGTTTTCTGATCTACTGCACCATTGCTTGACAGCCTGATTCTCTTTACACTGGAAGCAGACTAGTGGCTGTCTCAGCGTTGTGTCCTTGACAGTGTGGGTGACGGGCAGAGACATGTGAGAGGCCCACCGTGCCAAGCTGAGGCTGGTGTAGGGCAGCAGTAGCATATGGAGAAATAATTAGGTGGCAGAGTCTGTGTTACAAGAATAATTTTACCTTAAGCCAGTTGAAATTAATGATCCTACTTTAAGACAGAGAGAATTAAATCAGTTTAATCCCCAAAGAAACTTTATTTGGCATGATGGCTGGGAAAGGGGTATAGCTGGAGTGTTGTTTTTTTTAACTGATATTAACAAGCACTTTATAATTGGACCTATCATTTGGATCTATGCACAATATAGGGAAAGAAGAAAATTCAGATCTCCAAATTTTTAAAACCCAAATGTGTCCTACTCTTCAGATAATTATCTGAGTTTCATTGCTTTCTAGTCTTTATATTTGAATGAGTTACTTACTGCTGATTAGTCTAACTCATACCATATAGAAATACTCCTTTCGTTCTTTCTTCTCATTAGATTTGTCTTATTCACTTTTTGCTTATTAGTATGTAATCCATTTTAAGAAAAAAAATCAGCTCCAGTCTGCTTTTAGTTTTAATGGTTGTAAGGAAACTATAAATGAAGAATTTTGAAAAATGAGTTTAAAAGATTTTCAGCTTTTTCTGTGATATGGGGTCTATGAGTTTCAAATGTTGTAATCCATCTTACTACTTATTTCATGTGTTTGAAACAGAATTTATAAAGAATAAAAGAAGAATGTTAAGATACTACTTTATAAAAGGTTCAAATTATCTCATCTCATCTGGTATAGGTATATTTCATTTTAAGTCAGGTAGCATCTAACATTTCATTAGTCTATTGATTTTCTCAATAAACATTTACCAAGTACTGTGTCACTCAGAGTTTGACTACAGGTATCAGAAAATAGATTAAAGAACAGAAGAGTATATAATGCAAGGACTCAGATAATTTTGAAAGATTGAGGAAGCAGACTCTGCTATGGATGTACGGTAAAAACTCCTTGTAGACCACCATGCAACAGTCGTAACTAGAAAACTGGTTTCCCATCCCCACTGCTAGGAAAGTATCAGGAGGATTCAGGGTTGGATGACCCTGTTTCATTCTCCACCTCCATGATCACTCACTTAGCTACACGCTGGGGTAGGAAGTCAGAGGACTTCCCAGAGGACCGGGCCTGCCAGTCTTGTAACTTCAGTTGCCTCTTTCTCCACTGAAATCAACTCCAAATCCAAGTCTGGCTTGAGTGCATCTCTTTTCTAGCATCTGACTTTGAATCTGAAGCTCTAGCTACAAGAGATTGAGGAGAATACAAATGTTTGTCATTTCAAGAGGGAGAACTAGCAGGAGTCTGGAAAAAAATGTAGCTATCATCTATTGTATGTTTCAGACAGACACAGCCTAGATAGGGATTTAAGGTGGTAACACACACAATGTCACAGCTGTTACAGCTGTCCTGAAAACTACAGTCAAGTCAGATCCTCAACAAGACACCAACGATGGTGAATCAGCATCTCTGTGAAATGGTGCAAATTAGTAGATTCATGTCATTGCTTCTTCCTGGGAAATGATGATTCAGATGGAGATGTAAAAGGTGATGGGAGATACTTACCTGGAAGAGTGATATGAGAGCATTCCACACTAAGTGAAGAAGGGGAAGAGCTCCTTGGCTACTGGTAAAGTTCATACCTTTGGGGGGCAGGAAGAAGCTCCTTGGAGACTACTGATGTTCTTTCCTGAGATCATCTTGTCGCAGGGGTAGGGGGAGAGCGCTGGATTTGAATAATCTTCCCCCAAAGAAAGCCAAGGACTTGGAAGAAACCTGGAAGAAAACTGAGGCCCTGAAGCTCTACATCTGTGTCTGTTCCCTCCCGAGTCCCCAAGTGGGTGATAGAATTTCAGGGAAGGCTGGTGAGTGTAGGGAGGAGACGCGCTCAGCCAGGTTCATGTGCTGTGGAAGTGGAGGGCAAGCCCAAAGAAAGGGTCAGGGGATTTCCTAAATTGAGCTCCGAAGTGCTCCCCTTGGAGGATCTGGCAGTTATACTTAGTTGGTGCAGCTAAGGAATTGTCATTCTATGACCTTTTCAAGTTACTTTACCCTTAGATCTCATTGTTCCTCTGTGTAAATATACCAGCCCTGAAATTAGAGCACGTTTCTGGGTTGTTTTAGGGACTTTCTCCATCAATTCAGATTATTCTTGGAGTATGATAATGGTATAACGTAGCTTCTTGAGTTATTAAGCCTGTGTTAAATGGGTATTTTGAAAGCTTTGTGTTAGCATGCTCTGCAGAATACTTGATTATTTCTTTACCTAAGAATGGCTATGTTTTGCTCTAAATCCTTATCTATTTTTATTCTAAACACCCTAAAGTACAGTCAGTGTTTGCCCTACTCTGGAAATACAGTTGTTTTTATTGATATACAACCTGAAGATAAATCTCAAGTAGAAAATGGACAGGGTGACACTTACTGTGTAAGAATATGCCCAATGCTTTCATTTGCCACACTCACACTGTGGAAACATATTACATTTTCCCTCTCTTTATATATACGGACATGCAGAGCTACATATACATAAGAAATTGTCATATATGCATATGACAATATGGTAGGCCAAATATTAATAAATCTAAGACTATAAAGACAATTAGGAAGTTCCTAGATTTTTATTAGCATAATAAATGTTATAGTCATCTGAGATCAGAAGACCTAAAATGTACATATAAATCTCTATCTTATCAAAGCAAAAATTATAAAATTAAATACTTTTGGAGATTCAGCCCCCATTCTGTTTTCTAAAGCCTCAGGGGTGGTTGGTATTTTGGGACCTCTCACCTCTCTTCAGGCTTTCCCGATAGCTCTGTGGTAAAGAAACCAGCTGCCAATGCAGGAGACACAGTTGATCCCTGGGTTGGGACGGTCTCCCAGAGAAGGAAATGGCAACCCACTCCAGTATTCTTGCCTATGAAATCCCAAAGACGGAGAAGCCTTGTGGGCCTCAGACTAGGGGTCCCAAAGAGTCAAATACAACCTAGTGAGTAGACAACATCTCTATTCACTGGCTTCTACCTAAAACATGCATTGATTTTCCTCTAGGTTCAACTCCATCCCCAAACCTGGGATTAAGATTTATATCCCTTCTTCCTTCAGGTTGAGTAGGTGATTCATGTTTAACTAATTAAAATATTTAAGTTTCCTGGGCACACACACTAGTATGAGCAAGTAACCATGTCAGAGACAATTAAGTGTAATGATGCTTAGATTTTTCAGAGAGACACATTTTCTTGTCTGTTAAAATTAGGCCTGAGAAAATGTAGATTTAGAGCTGTAAAAGGCGTCTTACCATCACGTGGAGCTACCTGGAAAAGACAGAGCAGGAGCCAGAAGAAGGACCTGCCCAGGAGATACACTGAGCCTCCGGCTTCGGCGTAGTCTGCTTTACGATGTTTATGGGAACCTCCTTGGTGGTCCAGTGGTTAAGACTCAGTGCTTCCACTGCAGGAGGCACAGGTTCAATCCCTGGTTGGGAAACTAAGATCCTACATGCCATGGAGCAAGACCAAAAAAAAAAAAATTAATTTAAAAATAATTAAAATTAAAATAAGAAAGTGGCCTGCCCTCCTGCCCCAAGCATCTTACTGTCAGGATTCACCCTAACCCAGGAGGAGATGGGTGTCTCCCAGGTTCCAGCCTGAAACAGAGGTCACCATACTTCAAACAAAGATGTCCCTGGGATTTTCAATTATTTGGGTCAAGGAATTTTCTTCTTCATTCAAGAATGACTTGGGTTCCCAATAAAATCCCATAATTCAAAATTTATTTTCCAATAAATTAAAACTTTTGCAATATTAATAGCAAATATATTCTTTACAAGAAGCAGTTTTTTAAGGAAAATGTAGTCTAATTAAGTTAAAAAAAGCTCTTATATTTCAAGAAAAATCAGGGAATTAGGATACACAACTGATATTTGGCTTCTAGGTCTCTAGTGTGTGTTGTATATAAACAGAAAATGGAAAAGCATTATAGTGATACAGATAACAACCTACAAATTCATAAGTCAGTGTGTATTCTCTATGAGGAAGAACCTCAACTTCATGAAGGGTAGCTGGAAGTAATAGGATTCGCAAGGAGAAGACTATATTCATTTTCTAGGGTTATCATAACAAATCATCACAAGCCTGGTTGCTCAAACATCAGAAATTTATTCTCTGATAGTTCTGGAGGCTTGAAATTCAAAGTGGAGGTTTTAGCCAAATAAGATCCTTGTCAGACTTGTGCTATGTAAAATTCTCAGGTGATATATTGTTGTAGGCATGCATTCTGGGAAACAAACTCACTCAGAAGGATGATGCAGATAGTGGAGTGCAGTTTATTACACCGGCGGGCCCAAGGCAGAGGCCCCTCTTAGCCAAGGACCCCGACCAGCATTTGTGAAAATCTTCTATACCCCATGTGTACGTGTCCGAACTCACCACCCCAAATTCCTTGAGACTTACATAAACAAAGGAAGGGTAAATACAATCACAATAATCTCATCATTCATGTGTTATGTATTCAAACAGTTAAACAATTGGCCAATAATCAATAAGCCTGAGGTTACACTCCAATAGGTACAGAAAAATTTATGGCCTGTCCAGAGACAGGAGTGATTAGAGTATATTTTCTCTTAGGCGATGAGTAACCTGGATAAGATCTTCAAGGTTCCTCTGTCCAGAGCGGGTCTTGTCCTTTTATTGTCTTTCCATAGGCACTAAGAACAGAGTTTAGAGTCCATTGGAGAGGTGGCCAAGCATGATCAGCATAACAGGCCTAAGATGGAGTCCAGGCCCTCTGAATTCCCTCTTCAATATTTGTGTGGTTTAAACCTCTAGGTGTGTTAAAATTTGTTACAACAAGAGGGAACTGTGCGGTGCTACGACTTTCCCCTTGAATTTGATGCTCTGCCAGGGGCTGGGATGTATCTGCAAACTACCCAAAGTGTACATGATGCTAAAATAAAATACAGACCACAGCTTCCATTAACTGAGCACATAATATGTACCATGCCTTGAGCTAGATACAGTATGAGCATGACATCATATACAATCTGTTGATAGGGGTTTTTCTTATCATTTTCCTCTTACTTTTGACATCTTGTGAGGTTAAGTAACACAGTCAATAAATAAAGGAACCTGTATTCAAAGGCAGGTTTACACTGATGATGGTGGGGGAAGCATTATTTGAATCATGTTGCTTTCCTGTGAACTAGAAATTAAAGAGCTGGAAGCAACCTTGGTAACAGAATCGATTAAGCTTGCTGTGTTTATGTCACCTGGAAAATGATACCACACATGAGTAGCCGCCAACACAGAGTCCGTGGCATCCGGGGACCTGACGTGCCTGCATGTGCTGTGGATGGATTCATAGTAATGAATACGTGGATTCCAGAGGGAGGCTTTTAAATTACTGACCGTGACAAGGGCTCATCAGCAAAACTTGCTATGTGTGCAGAGCTAGCTTCATGACATGCTTGTTTTGCGCCATGTTTAAATGCTGTTGGTGGCATCATAACCATCAGGGAGCTCTCCTAGGAGTGAAATTATTGAACTTCCTACTTTACTAAAATTAGTCTTATAACTTCTGATACAGTCTCTGCCCTCCTCTCCCTCCTTCTCCCCCACACATATCAGATTTCTCTATCCCCAAGCACCCAGGGATCAAAACTGCAAAACTCTATTTCTATTGACTCATTCCCATTTTTCCTTATATAGCAGATTTGGTTGGCAATATCAACAATACTAAGGGCTTCCCAGGTGGCTCAGTGCTAAAGAGTTTGCCTGCCAATGCAGGAGATGTGGGTTCGATCCCTGGGTCAGGAAGATCCCCCAGAAAAGGAAGTGGCGACCCACTCCAGTGTTCTTGCCTTTGAGAGTCCGTGGACAGAGGAGCCTCGCAGGCTACAGTCCCTGGGACAGCAGAATCAGACACAACTTAGCGACTAAACAACATCAGCAAAAGGAAAACATCAAAACATGTTGGATCCACAGATTTTCAAACTGGAAAGGACATTTTTATGCAAGAGGATGCACTGACTCTTACCCACCAGGTCCCCACTCTGGTCTCTGATGCTGAGTCCCACCGCCATTACCTGTTAGTTCACACTGGGTTTTAACTACCTATGAGCTCTGGCCAAGCCCCGCAGAAATGAATTATTTTCTTGAACCTGTTCCCCCTTAACCTGGCTGAGTTGTATCAACCTCTTACTTATGGCCAGTGATTCTCAAGTTTTAGTGATGCCCAGAAGTACCCAGTTCAGTTCAATTCAGTTGCTCAGTCGTGTCCGACTCTTTACAACCCCATGGACTGCAGCACACAGGGCTTCCCTGTCCATCACCAACTCCTGGAGTTTGCTCAAACTCATGTCCATTGAGTCAGTGATGCCATCCAACCATCTCTTCCTCTGTTGTCCCTTTCTCCTCCTGCCCTCAATCTTTTGCAGCATCAGGGTCTTTTCCAGTGAGTCAGTGCTTTCCATCAGGTCGCCAAAGTATTGGAGTTTCAGCTTCAGCATCAATCCTTCCAATGAATATTCAGGACTGATTTCCTTTAGGATGGACTGTTGGATCTCCTTGCACAAGCACCCAGAGGGCTTATTAAAACCCAGATTGTGCGTGTGCGCATGCGAAGTTGCTTCAGTCCTGTCTGACTCTTTGAGACCTTTAGACAGTAGCCCACTAGGCTCCTCTGTCCGTAGGATTCTCCAGGCAAGAATACTGGAGTCAGTTGCCATTTCCATTTCCAGGGGATCTTCCTGACCCAGGGATCAAAACTGCATCTCCTGTGACTCCTGCATTACAGGCAGATTCTTAATCACTGAGCCACCGGGGAAGCACCTGAAATCCAGATTACTAGTCCCCATCCCCAGTCTTGCTGATTGCTCAGGTCTGTAGTGGGGCTTGAGTACTGCATTTGTGTTTTTAACAAGGTCCCAGGTGACACTGATGTTGCTGAAGACCACACATTAGGAACCACTACTTACAGCTGAAGCACTCAGAAAGACAGCATGGAAAAATGAGGAAGAACAAATGTTCCCGCACGTGACAGTTCTCTGCTCCTACCATGGATAAGCATTCTTTTAAGTCCCCCCTCCCTCCACACAGCCACAGCCTGTCCGAGAAGTGTCTTGCATCCCGTTGGTCCTCAGCCCTAGCTTCATATGAAACTGACTTGGAGGAGTTATTAAGTGTTCAGATTCCACTCCCAGATAGTCATTAGTTCAATCCAGTCAGTCATTTTTTTTAAAACACCTCTCCTCCACCAAGGGGTTCTAGTTAGGGTACAACCAGGGGGTAGACCCCAGAAGGGAGGTTTGACTTGAGGGGGACCTCCAGCAATGAGCCCTCCTACTCCTTTAGCCTGGAGGCCCTTCTGTAGGGTACAGAGTTAGAGAAGGTGGGGTTCAGAAAAAACGAGACCATAACTTTACAGGACAGATCACCTTTAATGAGGCGAGAAGGGGCAGCAGTCAGATTAGTGAGCGCTGCACTAATTCAAGAAAAGAGTAAGGATATATAGGCATCTAGGTGGAAATCTACTGTCTTAAGGGGGCTGTTCTTCTCCAAGGTTGTTCAGAGTAGTTATCTCTTCTGACTCGATGGACATGGGTTTGAGAAGACTCCGGGAGTTAGTGATGGACAGGGAGGCCAGGCGTGCTGTGATTTATGGGGTCACAAAGAGTCGGCTGGGGCAAACAATTCTGGAGATTGGCCAGAGGCTGGACCAGCTGGGAGCTGGGCATAATCAACCTTAACGTCTTAATTTTTTTTCTTCCCCTGAGAGAGTTCTCTGTTTTGCATTGAATGGTGGGGAGGACCCAGAGGGGAGTTTAACTCTAGGCTCTTTCTAGCTTTGTAATTTTCCTTCACCTTCCTTGGTCTCCTCCCATCACAGTAGCCCAGACCTCCAAGGTTTCCCCAAGCTGACGTTCTTTTCACTTGTTTGTTCTTTCCCTAAAGATACTTCTTCCTTAAAGGATGATGCAGTAAATGACTTCATAAGGAGACTCTGCCCCTCTGCTCAGTGCAGAGCTCCTCTGGAAAGGTGTAACCACATATCAGGTCAAGAGTCTAGTGACAGCAGAAGAAAGCCCATGCATCACCAAGGCAGTAATTAGTAAAAAGCTTACTATGCGCAGACCAGAGCCCGTTCATGCGCCAAGAGCCCAGAGACCATTTATGAACCAAGAGCTCTCAAACCAATATGGTTGGTGTTTCAGGAGTGTTTTGTGATGCATGCGTGCTCAGTTGCTAAGCTGTGTTTCACTCTCTGAGACCCCACGGACTGTAGCCCGCCAGGCTCCTTTGTCCATGGGATCCTCTCTGCAAGCATACTGGAGTGGGCTGCCATGCCCTCCTCCAGGGGATCTTCCCAACCCAGGGATGGAACTGCGTCTCCTGCATTGGCAGGCAGATTCTTTTCCATCTGAAAAGCAGCTTATGTAAGTGAGGAGAAGGTGAAGGTTGATGCTTATACTGTTAGAGTTTTCTTAAGTGATAGGGAATTGGTTAGTGGTTAGCTTGTATCAATTTAGGGGAACAGTTTTAAGTTTTCCTTATGGTTTCCAGGCATATAAGCAAGAAATCACCCAAGCTGTGCTAATCTGGCCAAATAAGGTGCGTTAAGCTTGTTTGTGTGACTAAATTGGTTTTGTCTGCTCAGAGAATTTTCAAAGCCAGGCTCCATTTGTTTTTGATTTTAACAATGACCACACCACGCCCAGCAGACTGCCCTCCAGGCCACTGGGAGGGAGGAGCAGGAGAGGGCTGAGAAGAACCCAGGACGCGGGTCTCCTGTCCCTCCAGCCCTCTTCTGAGTGAGCATCTCCAGGACTGCTTTTCTCTACTTGCTGCATCCTCCACTGAGGGATGGGGGGTGTCGCCAAATCAGAAAAAGAAACGGAGCCCCAGGTAAACTATGTCTTCATTCCAGTTTTTATTCATGGTGTTCTTGACCCCAATGCATCCTCCGTTATGTGTGTGTGAGTAACATCTCTTTATTCTTGTTTCCTGAGCCTCTATTATGTGCCAGAACTTCCCCAGACTGTAGCATTAAGGATTCCATTTTGTATTCCTGTGGGGTTATTAATGCTGCCAAAATTCGGCTCCTGTGTACTGGTGTTAGGTTAAATCTCAAAGACAGTGTTTGGGGTGAAGTAGAAAGAGTTTCATTGCTTTTCCAGGCAGAGGGGGCTCCAGCAAGCTAGTGCCCTCAAGGTTGCATGACCCAGCCAGGAGCGGGTATTGAAGGGTCTTGTGTTGGAGGAGCTGGACGTGATCAGCTCGTGGACATTGTTCTGATTGGCTTGTGGTGAGGCAAGAGGGAGTCAGCATCCTCAACCTTCAGGTTCTAATCCATCTGGGCTCTACCTGCTTTGGAGAAGCATACAGTGAACTTCTTCCACCTGGTGGGGGTTTTAGCATCTGCAAAATAGCTCAGAGGACATGGCTCAGAACATTATCTGTATTCCTTGAGGAAGAACTAAAGGTCCTTGACTTTGTTTAATGGCTAAAGTATTATTATTTCATCTTGCTTGACTGTTTTCTTCTTTCTGCGTTTTCTTTCAAGTTTATTTTTGGCTGATTTTTTCTACTGACAAAAGGAAGGTGGAGGACGTGGGTGGGAGTCTTCTGAGATGGTCCCATAGGGTCCTCCCTGGTTACACTAATTCAGATGAGGTGCATTGATTTTTTTTTAAACATTTTTATTTATTTTTGTTTTATTTAATTTTGGTTAAACCAGGGAGCTCCATTACAGTGGACACACGTCTGTTCTAATCATTCAGCTATTTTGGTAGCACGCTAGCTATACTAAAGGTATGAAACATTTTTAAAAGACTGAACTGATAAAATGCCAATGTCTTAACACATTGCATTTTATAAACAAACCACTTAAAACAGAAACATTCTGATATTACATTTATAAATTAAGTTTAGAGCTTCCTCTAATGGGAATAATAAATTAACAAAATGTTAAAACTGGATGAAAAATCAGGATGAAAAGACAGATATATTATGGCTTGTGCTAACATTTGGTGAGAAATGTAGTGCAGGAATATATCATTATGTTTTCTTAAATATTGTATATTCTAATAATGGCTGTAATAATGGAGACTAGTTTTAAATATGTAAGAGCTAGAAAAGTTTCAAACTCTAACATAGAAAGGTAACTAAGAGAAAATGTAAACATTTTTTTTTTTGCCTTTTAGTCAAGTGTGGCCCCCATCTTTACAATTTTATATTAATCAGTACTTCTGCCTTTTTTAATGTCTTTCTTTGTACCGTCAATAATGAATAACTATGAGATCAAATACCTATAACTATCTATAAAACATGTATTAGGGGAAAGTAGATTTTAATTATTTTTTATTGGGGTATAGTTGCTTTACAACGTTGTGTTAGTTTCTGCTGTACAGCAAAGTGAATCAGCTATATGTGCACGTGTACCCCCTCCCTTGTGGACCCCCCTCCCATCCGCTCCCTCGGTTATCAAGGAGCCCAGCTGAGCTCCCTGTGCTGTTTTACACAGGGCAGTGCACACACGCCGGTTTCAATCTCCCAGTTCATCCCACCCCTCTCCATACCCCTGTATCCACACGTCTGTCCCCCTCATCGGGGTCTCTGTTCCCGCCCTATAGGTTCGTCTGTACCATTTTTCTAGATCCTACATGCATGCACTAATATATGATATCTGTCTCTTCCTGACTACCTTCCCTCTGTGTGACAGACTCTGAGTCCATCCACATCACTACAAATGACCCAATTTTGTTCCTTTATAGGGCTGAGTAATATTCCATTGCATATATGTACCACATCTCCTTTTTTCCATTCATCTGTCAATGGATGTTTAGGTGGTTTCCATGTTCTGGCTATTGTAAATAGTGCTGCAATGAACATTGGGTACGCTTGTCTTTTGTCAGGGTATATGCCCAATAGTGGGATTGCTGACTCATATGGTAGTTCTATTTTTGGTTTTTAAGGAACTTCCATAGTGGCTGTATCAATTTACATTACCACCAGCAGTGAAAGAGAGTACCCTTTTCTCCATGCAGCCTCTAGCATTGGTTTTTTAGACTGTTTTGATGATGGCCATTCTGGCTAGTGTGAAGTGATACCTCATTGTCATTCTCATCAGCATTTCTCTAATAATTAGTGATGTTGAGCATTTTTTCATGTGTTTGTTGGCCATCTGTGTATCTTGTTTGGAGAAATGTCAGTTTAGGTCATCCACTCATTTTTTTGGAACTTTTTTATTTTTATTTATTTTTTTTATTAATTAATTTATTTTTTTTACTTGTTTTTGCCATACAATGTCATGATATCACCATGGGTTTACATATGCTTCCCCTCCGGAACCCCCCTCCCTCCTCCCTCCCCCCCGGGAAATCTCGCTGCACCAGTCCCTAGCATCAATCCTGGGCTGGCGATTGATTAGACACATGACAATTAACATGCTTCAATGCCCTTCTCCCATAACATCCCACCCTTACCCTCATCCACAAAGTCCACGAGTCTATTCTATACATCTGCGTTCCTTTTGTTGTCTCCCATGTTGGGTTCTCGTTACTGTCTTTCTAAATTCCATATATATGCGTTAATATACTGTATTGTTGTTTTTGCTTCTGGCTTACTTCACTCTGGATAATGGGCTCCAGTTTCGTCCATCTGAGTAGAATTGCTTCAAATGAATTTTTTTTTAATGCTGAGTAATATTCCATTGTGTATATGTACCACAGCTTTCTTATCCATTCATCAGTTGATGAGCATCTAGGTTGTTTCCATGTCTTAGCTATTGTAAACAATGCAGCGATGAACATTGGGGT